>OY728165.1:1463508957-1464188776 GCA_963277665.1 Viscum album | reverse complement strand
CACGGGATATTTAGGCCTCCCATTTTTTCACCACCCTTTATATCTGAGTCTCCTCACCCATCTTTACCATATCTGATGATGATTCCCACTTCCCATCCAATATTCATCCATCCATCTGTGCCATCTTCTTTTACTTCTACTTACTTCTCTCCGAGCTTCTATATTCCATCTTCTTAGACTTTTACTCTGCCACAGTCTATCCCTATGGATCAGACACTGAGACCCACTCCACCTATACAAGGTTTTCCTTCAGTTTCTATAGATCTAGCGGCGCCCATTAATCAGACTACCATAGTTATATTTATAGAATCCTAACAAATTTTTATACCATTATTTATTTTTATTATAACATGTATTGATAAAATATTTGTTCTTATTTCATAACAGATATATATACTAATAGGAGGAGGGGGCGGGGGTGTACATGCATGCGTGCAGTGTGGAACCACTACATGCAGTTGATGGTGGACTATAATTAAGACAATCAAATGATTGAAAAAAATAGGGCAGTAATGTCAGAGTTTTTTTTGTGATGCTTCCCAAATACTCTGACATCATTCATGCCATCCCGCTCTCATGGAGACAGTTTCCCAATTAAGTCAAGGATAATGCTTGGTCATAGATATGGGTAAAACAATATATTTTATTTAATGAAATATATTATTTTTGTATTTATATGAATTAGTATTTTGGTGTCAGCTTCAATTTAATTTCCCCGATGGTGAGGGTGCATGTTCAGCACATCTAAAAGATTTAGGTAAGATTTGGAGAGCCTATAAGCACGAGTTGTATATTGGATGGAATTCTAGAGTTGGAATAGAGTTAGAGGCGGTTCCTATCATAGATGATTGTCCATTAGAAAATTATCTTTAGATGATTACTCATTGGCCGACTATCCAGTTTAAGGTATTAATCACATTTGACGTATTTAAATGAAAATTTTCATGTTTTTAATTAATAATATATTTTTTATTATTGAATTTTATTTAGGAATCATCCAGAAGAAATAAAAAAACATAGATGCTAAAAAATATATCCACACATTGGGATGTACTGTGATGTCAGATCATGAGAGGAAGCAGGTATGACAATTTTTTATAATTTTTCTTTACGACTTGCACTTTCTATTGTTTCCTCCATAATTTATTTGATTTCTAAAGCTGTCATATAATTTTAGTTATGAAATTAATTATTGGTAACCTATTTTTAATTATGGTTTCCTTAATTCTATGTCATTTTAGAGGCAAAAATTGAATATTGAAGGATGCGTGCCTCGAGAAAAATTATTTTGCTCGAGTAGAAGAAAAAAGGATGGAAGTGCAGTTAATGAACTGACTGAGCAGCAGATTGTAAGTTTTACTTTATTGATTTAAAATTTTAATACCTATTTTTTAACTTAATAATCTATTTATATTTATAAAAAATTCTTTAGAGTCCCTTGATACCCAGGAACATAACAATTTTGGGCCAAATGATCACTTACATCAGGTGTTGGGAGATGAGAACCCTAAAAGAGTATGTTGTCGACCTGGGAAGAGTATAGTCCTAAAAATGTATTGTCCCTCCTTAGGTACGAGTTGTAGTTCTACTGAGTTCTAGTAAGTTAAGGCACAGGCATAACAGGCTGAAAAAAGGGCCACAGAGATGGAAAAACAGTCTACTAGGGAAAACACTAGATTTATGAAACTGATGGAAGTTTTACATCCAACACTTCCACTAGAGGACAGCATAGCATGTGATGAATATATGTCATCGATTCATTCTATATATGGTTCACCAAGTGGCATTTCTAGTGGTGGTCAAGATGATTTCATTCTTGTTGATGACGATGGCAATGAGGAGGCCGAGGTGGGGGAGGAGGGCGAGGAGGAGGCCGAGGAAAAGTATGAGGGATAGGAGGAGGGCGTTGAGGAGGGAGGGGATGAAGCTGATGATGACAGTGATGATAGTGATGGTGATGAGGGATAGATTTATCTATTACATTTTTGACTGATATTATTGACATCAGATGTAGGGTGATTTTTTGTGCCTGAATATATGTTTGATTAGGTAGGTCACATTATCTTTATTTCTTTATCTATAAATAATAAAACTTGACTTGATGATTTTTTGTGACTTAATATATGTGTGACAGATTAACCCCTCCCCTGGACACCCCCCACCCCCTTAAACAGCCCCCCCCCCCCCCACCCCTTGGACACCCCCCCCCCCCACCCACCCACCTGGACACCACCCACCGCCCTGGACACCCCCCCCCCACCCCCTGGACACCCACCACCCACCCACCCACCCACCTGGACACCCCCACCCTCTTAGACACCACCCCACCCCCTGTAAACCCCCACCCCATTAGAAAGACCCCCCCCCCCCCACCACCACCCCCCCTAGATACTTCCAAACACCTGGACACCCCCCACTCCCTTGGATAGCCCCCCCCCCCCTCCACCCACCCCCTAGACAGCCCCCCCCCCCCCACCCCACCCC
This sequence comes from Viscum album, assembly GCA_963277665.1. Classification (NCBI taxonomy): domain Eukaryota; kingdom Viridiplantae; phylum Streptophyta; class Magnoliopsida; order Santalales; family Viscaceae; genus Viscum; species Viscum album. Next base: position 1,464,186,292 of record OY728165.1, on the reverse strand, counting down.
ACCCCCTTGGACACCCCCATATTTTGAATTCAATTTTGTATGTCTTATTCCATATGTGTTATACATAATTAAATTTTGTATGTAATGAAATCTAAATTGAATACACTATACATACTTCATAATTCTATATGTAATTCATAATTCATTTTGTATGTGTTATCCATTCATAATTAAGAATTTAGTACATAATTAATTATATATGTATTCAATGGAGAATTAAATTCTAAATTATGTATTGCATATGGTAATTGGGTTCTTAATTGAATTCTGAAATCACAGTGCATTAGGGATTGTATAAGGGGAGGCAGGTCGGCCTGTGTAGTGGGAGGGGGTTGTGTAGTGGGAGGGGGTGTTGGTTGTAGGGGGGGATGTAGAGGGGGGTGTAGTGGGATGGTGTGGGAAGTGATATGGTGGTTGTGGGTGGGAGGGGGTTGTGGGGGTGTGCTATGAGGGTGGTGGGGAATGTAGGGGGTGTGCAGTGAGAGGGTGGGGTGGGGGGATGTGCAGTGGGAGGGTGGGGCTGTGCAATGGGAGGGAGGGTTGGTTGTATGGGGGGAGGGTTTGTGTAGTGGGAGAGGGTTGTGTAGAGGGAGGGGGTGTGCAGTTATAGGGTGGGGGCTGTGTAGTGGGAGGGGCTGTAGGGGGTGTAGTGAGGGGGTGGGGTTGTGGGGGGTGTGCAGTGAGAGGGTGGGGTGGGGTAGGGGGTGCATTGGGAGGGTGGGGGCTGTGCAATGGGAGGGGGAGGGGGTGGGGTTGGATATAGGGGGTGTAGGGGTTGTGTAGTGGGAGGGGTGTTCCATGAGAGGGTGGGGTGTTTTATAGTGGGAGGTGGGTTGGCTGTAGGGGGTGTGCTGTGAGGGGGGTGGGGGCTGTAGGGGGGTGTTCAGTGAGAGGGTGACGGGGACATGCAGTGGGAGGGTGGGGTGGGGGGATGTGCAGCGGGAGTGTGGGGGATGTTTAATGGGAGGGAGGGTTGGATGTAGGGGGAGGATTTTGTAGTGGGAGGGGGGCTGTGTAGTGGGAGGGGGTGTACAGTTAGAGGGTGGGTTATGTGTAGTGGTAGGGGGGATGTAGGGGGGTGCAGTGAGGGGGGGTGGGGGTTTTGGGGGGTGTGTAGTGAGAGGGTGAGGGTGGGGGCTATGCAATGGGAGGGTGAGGGTGGGGTCAGCTATAGGGGGTGTGGGGGGGGGGGGTTTAGTGGGAGGGGTGTGTAGTGAGAGGGTGGGGTGTTGTGTAGTGTGAGGGGTGTGCAGTGAGAGGGTGGGGGATATGGGTGGGGGTGTAGTGGGAGGAGGGTTGGCTGTAGGAGGGGTTGTATGGGGGGCTATGTAGTGGGAGGGGGTGTGCAGTGAGAGGGTGGGGGCTGTTGGTGGGGGATGTGTAGTGGGAGAGGGTGTGCAGTGAGAGGGTGGGGGTGGGGGTGGGGGGTTGTGTAGTGGGCGGCTATGTAGTGGGGGATGTGTAGTGGGATGGGGGATGTGTAGTGGGAGGGGTTTAAGGGGTAGTGATAGGGTGTGGGGTTGTGTAGTGGGAGGGGGAAGTGAGAGGTTGGGGGCTATGGGGGGTTGTGTAGTGGGGGTTGTAGGGGGTGTGCAGTGGGGGTGTAGAGGGTATGACTCCAAGCATGAGTCCACCCATCATGGTTTCATAAGTTCCAATGAAATATTTTAAATGTTCATAAAACCTCACTGAAATCTTAACCGACTTCAAAGGAGCTTTTACTAGTTAATTTTCCAACCACTTGCACTGGCCATAAGGCTCTAAACCATGTGTCAAAGCACCAATGATCCTACTCCCTCTTTTCTTGAAATGATTTTATTCTATTTCCAATCCCACATATATTATTTATAAAATGATACATATGAATCAAAATAATACATTAAATGTGGAACCAAACATTCTTAGGTCTACTACACATCAATATTCTAAAGTCACCAAAATCATTCAATGATCATTTTTATAGAATACAACAACCCTTCCCTCAAGAGAATCTTTTTACATGTTACTAGGTTGAATCTATAAACCAAATGAGTATCCTTAATTGTCACATTAAAGAAATTACGTCATTCTACTCTATATTCAATAGACCATTATCAAGGACAATGATTAAACATGATCTTACATTAAATAAATTGTTAATTGAGGCACTCAGTACTGCACAGATCTCGATGACTCAAAATGAAATCCACTACATTGAAAAAACCATTTTTGACATCTGTAACAATCTCTAGAAACATAGGTGTAGGTTATGACCACCATCTAGGTTGTTCTTGTTCCCTTACACAAGATTCTATTTTTAACCCCAACATATCAACCAATAGCAACTAGGGTTATCCTCACAATGTTACCACATACCATTACATATATTATCTTCTTTTACATAGACAACATTATAATGATTAAACATTAGGCTGTGAAAACATGCGAGATTCATTACAAATATGCAAATTTATAATAGCAAGGGTGACCCTAAAATGAAATAAATAGTGTCTCACTACCACTATCATCTCTCTTTTTTCATCTATAGAATCAAAACATTCTCAGTTGTTAGCTCACCACCCAACTTCCAATGGTCTAACTGACACCACACATAACCACAACCTGAAATATATAAATGTAAAATGATAGATAAATATCACATAACCACAACATGAAATATATAAATATATAATGATAGATAAATATCACATCACACCAAATAAGATCCCTAACCATCATATAGAGGATATGGATGGAGGAGATAGATCCCATAATCATAGGAAGATAGTTCCAAGGGTATTCTATATTTTTAGGTGTTTTTGTTTTGGTTTTAGTGTGATTATTTATATTGTCTCCATGAGTGTTTTTTTGAATTATATATATTGTGTTGTGGGTATGAGTGTTTTTTTGAATTCTATATTTTCAGGTGTTAGATAATTATTGTATATTTTATTTTTTGTATTTTCAAGTGTTGTTTAATTTTGTATATTGCAGAGGGGAGTAAAGAGGGGAGGAAGGCTTCTGTAAGGTTTTTGTAATTCAATAAATGGCAGAGGGGAGGCAAGAAGGCTGGCTATTAGAATTCTATAGTTGGGTATACCAACGGTTTACAAACCGTTAGTATAAAGATAGAAAAAATTATCTATACCAACGGTTTATAGGTAAATAGATGGTAATACGCTATACCAACAGTTTCTTAACTGTTGGTATAGATTTAGAGCATCACTAGTTATACCAACAGTCTGTAAACCATTGGTATAGGTTATATATTTATATTTACCAATGGTTACAAATCTTTGGTACTTCTATATTGAAACAGTTCCTTTAAATCATAGGAAAATTGGATTTTTTATTGCTTTATGCGAACATTTTCCTTGTAACTATTGGTATAAGGCTATCCCCACACCTTATCACCCAACGGTTTTCCAAACTATTGGTATAACATATACCAATGGTTTGGCAGCCTATCCCAATAGTTTTAAACTTTTGGGATAGCCTTGGTTTCCAACAGTGAATGGATCTAAATTTCTCTATCATTTCCTCAACAATATCATGTCCTAATAGATTTTTTTCTCCAATATCATCCAATAATGTTGTTTTTATACACTTATTTCTTTAGTTGGATTCATAGGGACCTATCTAAATTCTCAAGTGAAATCTATTATTGCAAGAAAACTAAACTAGAGGAAGGTATTGGTCCAAAACACATTTTAAATCCATATAATAAGGTATTATAATATCCTCTAGGGTTTTAATTTCTCTCTCTAACTGACCATTTGTATGATAATGATACATCATACTAAAACTCAACTCTATATTTAGATCTTGCTGAAGAGTTCTCCAAAACTTTGAGGTAAACCTCAGATCCCAATAAGATACAATAGAATGTGGTTCTCTATAAAACCTTACCACTTACTTTATATAAATTAGGGAAATATGATCCATATATAAATCTTCTCTATTGGAAATTAAGTGAACTAACTTCATAAGGTGATTGAATACATCCCATATATCATTATTCCCATTCAATGTTTCACTAAGTCCAATGAAAAATCCCTGGTGATTTTTTCCCATTTCCATTCTAGTATTGGTAATGGTTATAACAACCCCTAAGACTTTTTCCTCTCATAATTAACTTTCTGAAACACCAAGCACCAAGATGCATACTTAGAAATATTTATCTTCATGTTGAACCACCAAAAATAATCTTTCAGATATTTATATATCATTATACATCTATGATGAATATAGAATGGTGAAATATGAGATTCATCCAACAAATCCTTCAAATATGGTATAGAAGGAATACATAAACGATTCCAAAATATTATTATCCAATAAAAATAAATGATAAAATTAGGAACATTTCTCACCTTATTCTATATTTCCATATCTTTCTTCTTCACCTCTTTAATATTCTCTTGGATAGATAGTTGAATACACTTTTTTGAAAGAAAATATTTCTCCACTTTCTTCATGATTTCTAGATCCATCCTTTTCAAATAAAAAAATATTGGATCATTTGTGATCCTAATAATAGATAATCTAGTATGATCCTTTTGGGTTAAATCATCTTATACCTGATTTTATTTCCCATGGTGGTAATTTATTGATCATTCATAATCATTAATCAACTCCAACCATATTCTCTGGAATATATTCAACTCTTTATATGTGAAAATATACTATAAAATTTTATAATCAATATATATATCACACATTTCTCTATAAATATAATGACACCATATCTTTAATGAAAAAATTACCATAGATAACTCTAAATCATGAGTTGGGTAATTTTTCTCATGAACCTTCAATTTTTGTGAGGCATAAGCTATCACCATATTTTTCTATATGAGAATGAATCTCAATACTTTCATTGATGCATAACTATAAATTACTAATCCTTATCCACTATAGGGTAAAGTAATAAAGGGTTTACTAACTAACTATCTCTTCATTTTCTTGAAATTTTCTTCACATTCTTCAGTATAAGGGAAGTTATCTCCCTTTCAAGTTAGCTTGGTGAGTATATCAGATAGTTGTGAGAATTTCTCCACAAAGAAATGACAAAATCAATAAAAATCAAGAAAACTATAGATCTTAGTCATAGTGGTTGGGTTGGGATAATTTTCAATAACTTCTATCTTTGTAGGATCTACTGATATACCCTAAATTTATATTATATTTCCCAAGAATTAAAGTTTCTAAATCTAGAATTCACACTTGGTAAATTTTTGATAAATATTCTCCTTCCTCGGGTTCTTCAGTACAATTCTCACATGATCTCCATGTTCTTCCTTACTCTTTGAATAGATAATAATATCATATATAAATACTATAAAAAACTTATCAAGGTAATATCTAAATAATATATTCATTAAATCCATGAATATAGTAGTGGAATTATCTAGACCAAATGACATCACTATAAATTCATAGTGTCCATACCTTGTAAGAAATTATTTTTTGGGAATATTCTCCTTCTTAACCCTTAATTGATGATATCCATAATTAAGGTAAATATTATAAAAGTATTGAGCTATGTATAGTTGATCAAACAATTCATCAATACAGGTTAGAGGGTACTTTCTATCGATAGTGATTTTGTTAAAATTTTTATAATCAATGAAAATCCATATTAATAAAACTTTCATCTTAACAAAAAGAACTAGTACACACCATGGAAACAAACTTGGTTGAATGAAACCCTTTTCAATATTCTCTTGGATTTACTTCTCCAATTCCTAAAACTCAATTGGATAAATTCTATATAGATTCTTTTAAATAGGTGTATAACCAAGTATGAGTTCTATCGAGAACTCAACTTCACAATTCGGTGGAAGAATAGAAAATTATTACAAAAAGACACCAACTAAATCCCAAAAAATAAACATATCATTGATCTTGAGTTTCTCCCTAACCATATGAGATAAACACCACTTTTGAATAGGAATAAATACTCATACAATATATGTGATTTCCATTATAATTTCATATTTATTTTCAAACTAATAAATGATCATAGGTTGGTTTAAAATACCAAACGTTAATTTCATTTCTCATTAATTGATCTGGAATTTATGTAAAGAATAAAAATCCATTCTTAGGATAACATAAAAATAAAGAAAAGGGAGAATAACAAGATTTTCAAGGTTTTATATTCCCACAAACTATAACCATATATAAATCATATACTTGATATGAAATAATCATATCATTAGTGGTTTTTACTATTAAATCAACATCTAATTGATGATGTGGTATAGTGTTACCCTTAGAAAATTATTTTTATATAAAAGAGTGGTTTTATCTATAATCAAATAATACATTAGTAGTTCTAGACTAGATAGTATGTGTACCTTTCACCATGTATTTATCATACCCCTCATATAAAATAGTAATCACATAATATTTCCCTTTTAATTTGATATTAATAGGTTCTTGATATTGATCATCATCATTATCCTTTAAATGTGGGTACTGGTTGAAATAATTCCAATACTCCTTGCATTTCAAACACTAGAGTGTGGTTGGTGCATTATGTGGTGCTTTCTCTCTATTCGCATCATTAAAAAACTTATTATTATCACTCTATAATTCAGTTCTCTGGTGACCTTACTTTCCACACTTGAAACATTTATCAATTCCCTTAAGAAAATTTCCTTTATGTTTCCTTCCACACTTTGAGTATAAAATAAATATCATCTTCTTCTATCCATGGTTTTTAGAATTTTCTTCAACATAAATATTTATTTTATTATCAAAAAAATAGATTTATTGGTAACTCTAATCTCTATCTCTACCTTGATGGAACATCTAATGATTTCTTCATAGCTACAGAAGTTCCTTATGGCTAACTCCCTTTGGATACTTGGTTTTAAGCCACTGAAGAATCATTCAACCTTAATTTTAGTTTGGATGGTAATGTAATAATCATTCCTCACAAGTCCTATAAAATTTTCCTCATAGGTTCCAACATATTCGTCATCCTTCTTTATAAGCTCAATGAATTACTTCTATATTTTTTAGTGAATAATGTGAGGAAAGTACTTATTGAAAAATAATATCTTAAACTCATCCACCTCCATGGATTAAATTTATTCGTGTCACCTCATGTTCTTGAAAATATTCCAAAATTGATGCACTTCTCCTTCTAAATGATAAACAGTTAGAATAACTTTATCATATTCTGAATACTGGTGAATTTAAAATATATTTTCAATTGTACTGATCTATTACTAAAAAACGGGTGGATCAGCAGACCCACTAAAAGAAGGTGGGTGTTGCCTCATAAAGAACTTAAAAAAATATCATTCCCTCCTTTGTTTATATAAAAACTTAGTGTGATTCATAGCTTGAGAAATTTTTATAAGCATAGAAACAAGATTTTCCATTCCATCTTTCATAACATTAAGTTTCTTGGGAGGAAAGTCATTGTACTTTCTATCACATTCATCATTAACACGATTCCTTTGGGTTCCATACATCCACTAAAACAAAAAACCATAGTGTGAGAAACAATGATCATAGTGGAAAACCACATAATCATGAAAAATAATTTATAGGGTGTCTAAATCATGAAACCTTCTTCTATGACACCTTAGGTTTAACCTAGGTCATTCATGATCGTTATCAAAACATTAGGTTATTGTTCTATACTTAGAATTATTCATAGGGTTCTCATTAATGTTATATCAACCTAGTTTCCAAAATTTATCTAAACCATTCTCTGATAATAACTATAGTGACCTAGACTTTTCATACATATATATTTCACATTTTTAGAAGAATATTCATTACATAACATAATGATATATACAAGAATCGTATGGGTCTAGTAATTTTGGAAACATGGACACATAAATAACTGGTTCATAAGAGTCTTCCTTTAATTTCTTTATAATAAGACCCCTTATTAGACATATCATTCCTAAAAAAATTCTTCATAACCTAGGGAAAGAAAACATAAGAAAGTGTGAGCTCATATTGTCAGTAAGGGTAAATAAGGGAGATATTAAAAAAACATAAACTTAACATGGTCATAAGGCTATGAGAACATGATATTAACATTTTTAAAAACATGATATCAGTATCAAATATCATAATACTGAATCATAGTATAAATATTTATATTTAATAAGACATGAACCATAAAGTAACCAAAGAACATGATCCATAAGAGCATAACACTAGTATAAAACATAAGTTTTTGGCATACATGTAAGCATAGAAAATAATTTCATTAGTAGTCAAGGATCATTTACAAGACAATCGTAGTGTAATGGGTTCCCTCCCCAAACCATCATAGTAGTAAAGGTTCACTCCCAATACAATCATAGTGTACATAGTCCTTTACTGAACTAGGTTCGCTCCCTATTCCAGTCCTCTTTATATCATGAGATGTTAATCTTTACCTAATGCATTGGAGGGAGATATAGGTCCCACCAATAATATAATGAAAATCATACATATGTATTCCAAAATATCATAAAACATTCACCATACTATAACCCATAAAAATAAATGGGTTTTATAAACATTTTATCATAGCATAACCCATGGAAAAGGAATGGGTTTCATAAACATTTCATCATTTCATCATAGCATAAATCATTGAAAAGAAACGAGTTTCATAAACATATTATCATCATAAACATAAAACATATAGATAAATAACAAGTATGGTATATTTCTATCATATACCAGGTACATCATAAGTGAAATTAAGGGTTATTGTCATTGATGAATAGAAATTCCATTAAAATATCATTAACGCATTCTTGTGAAAAAAATTCCTTTCCATTTTGAAATCAATCCTATAAAATCCAAAAAAATTGAAAAATTATGGAAAAAAATTCTTTGAAAATAACCATGGAAACATGTATATGAATTTTCAAAGTATTGAGTGGTAATTATAGTAGGATATTTCATTCATGTTGTATGAGTTAAAAAACATTCCTTGCATACTTTTGTAAAAATTCAAAAAAAAGTACCTCATTAATAACATAATAAAAATATTCGTTTTAAAAAATATTTTTCTAAAAATGTTAAACATTGGTAAAAATTAATTTAAACAAACATATTATAATATAAAAAACCCTTCTTTAAAACATATTTTTTTAAACATGGATATGGCATAAAAAGGCTTTTCAACCAAAGAGAGAAATAAAGTAAATTTTTCTTAAAAGAATATTTTTGTTATTTTGAATAAATAAGGTTAGGAAAATGAAAGGAAAATATTTATTATTATGAAATAAACATATGAGAATACATTTATTAGTTTTTTTAGATATATATTATAGTATTTTTTTTATCTGATACTTAATCATAAACAATCATTATAAATAATGAGATTGTAACATAAAACTCTTACCACTTTGGAAACTTTTGAATCGTAAGACCCATGAAATAAAGAGAATTATATGGATATTTAAATACCCATAAAATTTATAATATTAATCATAAAAATCATTCATGAGAATTATATACACCTTATAAAAGAAACCATTGGTGAATATGGCATGAGTCTCACATAAGTAAAAGTGAGACGAAAATCCCTTACCTTTGGTCTGAATGCCTTCTAACATGTTAGGAAATCCTTTATAGTAAATATATACTTATTATAAATAAATTAATTAACCATAATCATATATATTATATCATATATGATTTAATTATATCCTTTTTCACATGTTCGTTAACACTTCTTTATAAAATTACTATTTTGGGTGATATCTGCTTCATTTTTCATGTATGTTTTGGTTCGGTAGTATTGGTCCTTGTATTTTGATCATGGTTAAATAATTTAAATAATGTTAATAATGATATAAATATAATATATATTCATTATATACATTTTTATAGTCATTAATAAAAGGTATAGATAGAAAAATGAATTACATCATTCATGAAGATAGTAGGTCGTGCATACGCATTAACGTTTTTTTTCAATTTTTAAATAGATGAAATTAAGGAAAGTTAAATAATAAATAACCTTTATAGAATATTTATTATATAATATATATTCATTAAATTCATCCTTATTACCATAAAAGTAAATAATAAATGAAAAATGAATCACATCGCTTCGTGGAGGTGGTAGTCGACACATACGCATGATTGATGTTATCATTTTTCAATGGTTTAGAAGGTAATAAGGTAGATATTATATTATCATTACTTAAGTATAATTATTTTATAATTACAATATATAAACATTAATCCCATCATAATACTCATCTATAAAATATGGTGATGAAAAATGAATTGTATCGCTACGTGGAGATGGTAATTCATACTTACGCACGAGCAATATTTTTACTTCCCGTTTAATGGAAAGAGGGTTAATAAATGTGGTTTCATATTCATAATAAAATTTTAGTATATTAATGATAATTAATTTAATATTTAATTAATAATATAATATATTTATAGGATGTAAAAGAATAATTAAAAACAAAGTGATCGATTGAGGTAATTACCTCTTCTTAGAAATAACTCATTTAGATCTCCACTTAAGGGACCTAGTGGTGGTCTTTTGGGAATACCAAAACCTCTATAATTTTTATAGGGGAGGTTATAATATAAATTGGAAGTTTTTTATCAATAAAAAAGGCTCAAAGTGTTGTGAATAAGAGAAAGGAGAGGTGCCCTTTTATAATTGAGGGGAGGGGCGCCCTTGGAATTTCCTAAAATATTAAAATAAATTAAAGTAATTCTCAAGAAAAATAGATCAAAATGGAATATAAATGGTTAAGGGAAGAAATTTTTTACCATGTAATATATTCATTAACCTATTATAATTTTTTTATTATTATTAAGTAATTTAATAGATTTTTATTTTCATAAAATATCATTATTTCTAATTTAGACACTATTAATTTAATTTAACTTAAAATACATAAATAAAAAAATTAAATTAGAATATAATTCTTTAAAATAAAAATTATATTTCATAATAATATCTAAATTATTGTGACACCTTAACTCACTCAAATTATATTACTTTTAAAATTTGTAATATCATTTGTTATATATTTTTATTAATTGGATAAATATTACATCAGTGTTGCATAAGAATTTAAGGCCATAATATAATTAATAAAAATTAAGAATAAATTTCTATAATGAATATAATTTTATTAAATTCAAAATAGACACTTATATTCATTCATAACTTGATTTTATCCCTATATGTACACATAAAATATATTTAGAACTAAGAGAGTTTCATTTTGTAACCTTCTTTGATTTAAAAATTATATTGGTAATTTTAATATAAAAGTGACCATTAAACAAATAAATTTATAGACTAAGGTGATAATTTCAGAATTAAATTAATCCAATTGGAATTAGGATTAAAAATTATGGCCTTATTACTTATTTTTAACCTTCATTAACCAGATTTACCCTTTAGCAAGGTGATAAATTTTACCACAGTTACTATTCTTATTGACCAAAAATAAATGATACCTATTTACCAAATTTAAACCTCATTATTCCAAATATTGAATCCATTTTATCAAAAATAAATCTATAAGTGAAAACAAATTATAATAAGTGTGAAACGCATGACGAATACCATTTTTTTAAACACATTTTTAAGTATAAAAAATCGTTTATTCTTATCTCAGGCCTAGAAAAATTTTAAATGAATGTTAAAAAAAATTATTTAATATATAAAAAATTTATTAAAATCATTCACCAATGTTATTTAATTAAATTTATTAGGATAAAAATAAATTGTGCATATAAAATTAGTTCTTCTAAAAAATATCACCATAACTTTCGAATGATTTTTATTTTTATTTCTAATTATTTGATACCCAAATAATTAATTTATACATATGTGACCATATATTTTTTTTATAATTTATTTAGTCTTATTAATACCCATAAATCCAATGTCTAGGTGATAACTATAATTTAATAGTATATCACAGTTTGTTTAAACTTGGTGTTGTGTGTAACGCAAGCAATTGAAGAAATTAAATTTTTTTGAAAAAATATATATTTCATAAAATCTCAGGTTGATACACTAACAGTATAATTTTTTATATTTATATTTTAAATAATTATTATATTTATTAATTTACTTTATAAATGATCAAATAATGGATTAGATAAAAATTGGATTTTAATACAATGAAACTCGAATTGCATTTTTTGAAAATATATAGTTTCAATCAAAACCCTCTTTTTGATGAATTTAGGAATTTTTTAAATAAATTTATATCTTAAAAAAATATTATTATTAAATAATATTTATTAAATATAAATGATAATATAATTTTACAAAGTCAAATGTAATTTTTATAAGGGTCATAAAATTATTATTGTTAAAAACCCATTATTTTAAAATAAATGGGGATTTTTTATTTAAAAGTGTAATTTATCATATTTATGGAATTATTTTAATAAAATTAGTATTATTTTTTAAATCAGTATTTCAAAAATATCAAATGGTGATTTTTTCATAATTCTATGCGAGATTCAAATTTTTGGGTAAAAATTAAATATGATATAAATATACGGTATGTATTATGACATCATAATGAACTAAAAGTTTATGTAATATATTCCATAAAAGGTATCCATTACTATATATATATTTCCTCTTTAATATATCAATTATTTTAAGTTATTTTATTAATTTTATAAAGCCTTAATGAATCCTCCAAAACCAACATTATATTTTACGGTCTTAAAAATAATTCTTTATAAACATGACTCACTTCTACATAATTAAGGGAATTATTTTAATGTGTTAGATTCTTAGAATTATAAAATAATGAATCCACTATTATTTCTTAGAAAACATGGGAAAACTATGGAAATGTTTGTGGTTTTTATTACTTTATCATATAGAGTCCAAAACCTAAGTTTGGAAAATAATAAAGAATTATCCTCTATTTTAATATATAAACTCACCCAAACTCTCATTCCTCTACACTCAAAACCATTTTAAGATGAAATTATTATTCCTTTAACTCTCTATAGTCCCCCCAAGGTTCCCCAAAACTCTTAACAATCTCCTACAAATCTTTTTGAAGCATCCTCTCGAGGTAAGGGATCCTCTCCTTCTCCTCTTTATTCAAGTACCTTCTATATGTCATGCCTTTTGATTTATAATTGTTTAAGATAGTATATGTTTTTACAAATCCATGTTAAACTCCTAATTATTACCATGTAATGATATACCCCTTTCACTCTCAATCACTCCTTCTATAAACCTTTATGTACACCCATTATGATGCCAGATTTATCCTACGATTTTATATGCCAAATATTGGTGTAGTAAATACCTATATACATTTCCACTCAAGGGTATTCACCTATTTTTTCATATAATTTATTTATTTTATATTAAAATGTATTTAACTCTCAATACTTAATATTGGGGTTCAAATGTATTAATACATCCTTAGTTTTTATGATCTATGTGGCACACTTATACATGTACATGATTTGAAAGTAATGGGTGGGTTCAGAAAATATATCCCTCCAATGCATTGGATAATGTTTTTATCTCATGATGTTCCATGTGAGTTACATGATAGGTTATCCTAAGAACAATATGTTATGTTGTCTTTTAATTTATCCATGACTTTTGTTTATAATGTCATGTTTTATGTTATTTCCACATTCCTATATTTCCTTTTTGTTATCAAGTTAAATCATGCCTCATTGTTCAAGATTTTGATTCTCACCACTCTTGTTATGACGGTCCAAAATTTTTATCAATGAAATTTCCATTATTATAATTATTTCATATATTATAATCACATAAAATCACATTAAAAAACCAATAATAACTTTATTAATTAATAATGAATTAAATAAGAAGTATTTCAAGAAGTTAAGAAACATATACAGATGAAATAGTAACTTGACCTTCGAAATAGTAATGTAACTCTTATGAATAGTAAAATAGACAATAGAATAGTAACCTCACACATTAAAGTATAAATAAAATTTAGGTATCTTATAAATTAACATATTATATAATTATATCATAGTATAAGTAAATAAATGTTTTCAAAATTATTAATTTAGTGTTAATATTTTTATAAAACATGAGTATTTATTTTATATTTTATAAGTAATATAATGTTTTAAAAGAAATTTTATTTATATATAATGTATTCATAAGTTAATATTTTGTTATATTATGACTAAAAGATAATTTTATGAGACCTTAATTAATTATTCAAAGTGTTACCAAATCAGTTATAATTTTAAAATTCGTATTTTCTAAGTTAATGATGATTTTAATTCAAAAGTAAATCTATAATATTTAGAAAATAATTTTTAAATAATGAAGTTAATTTTTAAATTCTAAACATATAAAAATGTTTAGGGTTAATTTTTGGGTTTTTTCTAAAATACTTGAATTTTTTATGAATAGTAAAATAGGGTAATTTACGGTATTTATACATTATAGGTTAAATACACTATTCCTTGATTCATTGTTGATGTAAGCACCATAATCTTGAAATAACCTTAATTATTTTATTATTTTTATTGATAATTCTCAAACTATTCATAATCTTGAGATAAAATAATAAACTAATGAATAAAATAATGAGAAAACACCCCTCTCCTCCACTATAAATACCACCTCTTCTCCTCACATCTTTCAAGATTTGAGACTTGTCCAAATTATACCCAATAATCTTCCAAAACCTCTACCCCATTTCCAAGAGAACTTGGTATCATTAAAATACTAAAACCTTTTCTTTAAGGAGGTTCTTAAGGAGGACAAGTTCAAGAGGTAAAATCCTCTTTCTTTTCTTTTATTTTCTTTTCAAGTTATTTTCTTTTCTTATTCTGTCCTCACATCCCCTCATCCAAATGGAATTATAACTCTAGTAAATTACATATACTCTAATTTTATTATTATAATTTAATAATTCATCATCAAACCCCCCTTCTCCTCTCCCTTTAATTCTAGAAATGAAAACATCATTCATGAGGTCTTAATTTATCGCCTTTAAGGACGACAATTTATCATTTTCCATTAAAGCCTTCAATGATGGTCATAAAAAATTATGGTAAAAAAAAATTATAATATATGTATTACATACTATGTAATGTTTTGGAACCATTATATACAAATGATGTTAATTGATAAAATGAAACTAGTTTGTGATAATTGAAAAACTGTCAAAATAATCTAAACAGTTATCATTAATGTTTTATCTAATGATTAATCCTCACTCCAAATAAAAAATGACTTATATAACCATTTAAACTTCTTTATGTTAATTAATAACATATAACTTTAATTCTGGATATATATTCCCATTTTAAATGAACTTCCATACTCAAATACAAGTAAATCGACCATGAAAACCATGGAAATGAACGCTCTTAAAAGATAAAATTGTATCTTATAACTCATCAAAAATACCATAAATGAAATTAATAAAATTATAATAAATAAAATACATGTAAAATAGGATCCTTAATTATTAATTAACGAATCTAATTTGATTATTTAGGACATTAAGATCAAATACAGAGCCGTTTCGAACATAAAGTGAGGGATTCTACCTGAACCCCCATTTTTTTCTTTCAGGTTACTCTTTATCTCTCTTTAATCCAATATAATGCTTATTTATTTTTTATTATATCCTATAAATTATATTTATATGTTCCAAACTCATATATACAGATCATATCATCCTTCTTTTTTGGGTAAATACATGTTTTAAAAATGTTCCTTTCTCAAATCCCCCTGATAAGCAAGCCTGATTAAAGGAAATTCTCCAATTTCTTACCCATTATTATGTAATATCCATAATATATTTTAAGAATCATTTATTTCTATAAAATTAATCATTTTATCATGAAAAAATATTATGGTTCATTTCTTTTTTTGTGCAAAAAATTAGGAATTTTCTGTTTTAAAGACTTCTTAATATTTTTCCCATAAAACCGCACTAAAGTTACTAAATTATAAAGTTTACTAAACTCTATTTTAAAAAAAATCATTTAATTTATACACAATTTATCATTATATATGTCTATATTCCTTTATTAATTTTTATATATGTTCTCAATCCATTCTTTCATAGACACTTTTATGATATGCCCATTTGTTAAGCCTTATGACATGATTATGATACCCATTTCTTTTCATGGATAACCCTTATGTTTATATTTGATTCCTTATGTATGATTATTTATGTGACCCACATATTCATTAACAAGTTATGATGGGTGCACTCAGATATTTCTCCAATGCATCAGGTAATGTTTTGTCTCGTGAGATGTTATGTTGGGACAAGAAGTGAACTTGATTCCTTTATGAGATTTTGTCCACCATTTCTTAGAAGCTAACCTTGACTCATGATTATTTCATGTTATATGTTTTTTACATATTCCTATTATTTCATGTTTATATGTGACCATTTTATACATGTTATACTTCATTATGTTTATTCATGTTTCATGCCCTTTATGTCATCAATTTATGCCTTCTAACCTGTGTGTTATGTTTTATTCTTATTCTTATTCCCTTATTGGTAATTTTAGCTCATATATTTCTTTCGTATATTCCCCAGGTTATCCTATGTAGATATTGGACCTCAATGTAAGTTAGGATCTCATTATATATATTAAATAAAATTTGTTTTTATTTTGGTTTCATTATGTTTAATTATATCCCTAATCTTTAAAATACACTAGAATTCATGATCATTGGCTTATAATTTGATGGTTAATTATGATTAAAATCATGTAATGATATGTGTAAAAGGTTATGGTCACTATAGTTGGTATCAGATCAAAGTATATTTATTTTGGGGATTAATATTCGAAAACTCTATCAAAATCCTTAGGGATAATACTAAGTATAAGAAAATATCCCTAAATTTTAGTTAGTATGGAGTAAGTGGTTTATCAAGAAAATATATCTATGTTAGGATAATACAAGTGTACATGGTTTTGGAATAGATGTACCTAGTAATAACATCTCTGAAAAGGTGTTTTGGGCCTGACTCGGGGTAACCTAGTACACGAAAATGGGCCTTACTGCACACCTAGTTTAACACTCCTAGGGGATATTCTTTGGTAAATTTATAATATTGTTATGAACCATTTTTATGGAAAAAATACCATAATAATATATGTTAGGAAATAGATCACGGATAACCTTTATTTAAAACTAGGTAATCTCAAGTTAGGATATACTTTTTATTTACAAGTTTACCCTTCTATGTTCAATGTTTTCTTTTTATTTTCTTATTAGTTAAGTATTAAAGCCCCCTAATTGTACTTTATTTTTCTTAATTAATGGAAGTAAATAGAATAAATCATGACAATAACCAATTTTATAGGAAATGTGATGATTTCCCTAATGAAATTCCAAATATTATGGGATTGGGTGCTCAAAACATTATGACAGTACTTACTCAGCTGGCTCAAGTTATGAATAATAACTTAAATCGTGTGGAATTCCATCCTTCTCCTAAGAAAGAGAAAATTGATGTCTAATCCTTCATATGGAAAATGCCTCCCATTTTTAGTAGATCTTATTATCCCCTCCTCATAGAACAATGTATTAACTCTATTGAGAAGATATTCTATGTCCTTCAGTGCTCAAAAGAAGAGAAAGTTGTGTTAGTGTACTATTATTTTGGTG
The DNA here is from genome assembly GCA_963277665.1 of Viscum album. NCBI lineage: Eukaryota > Viridiplantae > Streptophyta > Magnoliopsida > Santalales > Viscaceae > Viscum > Viscum album. The sequence continues at coordinate 1,464,168,663 of OY728165.1, read as the reverse complement.
GAGAAGCTAATCAGTGGTGGACACTGATCAAGAATAAAAAGTCCAAGGAGGAAATTGATTCTATGGAATGAGAAGATTTCAAGAAAATATTTTTCAATGAATATTTTCCCTAAACCCTCTATCTCAAGATAGAAAGGGAATTCCTTGGACTAAAGAAAAAAGAAGATGAGTCTATTGGGGTGTATAAAGCAAACTTCACAAGGATTGAAATATATGATTCTATCTTTGTCATGAACACTGATAGCAAGGTGGATCTCTTATTTATAGGACTAAAGTAGAGCCTACGAAAATCATTGGAAATTTGAGACTTTGATAGTTTATGAGGATATTGTTCATTGTACCCTTAAGGTTGAAATAGAGATCGAAGACACTTAGTGGTCTCATGGTCCTCGTGACAAAAAAAGTAAAATGGAGTTTAATATGGGTGGATTGATAGATAAATCCCATGATGGAAAGAAGACCCAACATCCCACATGTTAAAAGTGTGGGAATAATCATCTTGGAAACTGTTTAAAGGGAACCAAGATATGCTTCAAATGTGGAAGAGATGAGAATCTGGCTAATAACTACTTAAGGGATATGAATAATCCTACTAATGTAGAAGAATAAAGGAAGGTTCAGATCAATACTCAACCTTTAGTATAGTGTTTTAACAGCAAGTAACATGGTCATTATGAGATCCATTTCCCAAAGCCAAGGATTGTTGGAGGAAATCAATAATAACAACCTTCAAGTTAGAAAGGAATGGAATATGCAATCACTACTGCTGAGCTGGATCCTGACAATGATGTGGTGACAAGTACACTGGTTATTCATTCAATAATAGATAATGTACTATTTGATCATGGTTTTACGCATTATTTTATATCTTTAAATTTTAGTATAACTATTCAATCACCACCTCAAAATTTGGAGGTTGAGTTATCTTTGAATATAGAAAATGGGGAAATTATTACTTCCAAAGTTTATCACTCCTCCCCAGTTAATGTTTGTGGACTGAACCTCCTAGAAAATCTTGTCATACTCTCTTTGGAAGAGTTTGATCCTATATTGGGAATGTATTTGCTATCTTTATATAAATACAGCATCAACTTTTGGGAAATGGAGATCACTCTTCACATCTTGAACCATCCTCTAATTCTGTATAAGTGTAAGGAGGAAGATGAATCTCCTTCGGAATCATTGTCTCAATTGTGGATATTATTACCTTATGAGAAATCATATCTAGCTCAAATTCTTAAGAAAAAGGATAGAATCATGCTTGAATACATTCACATCATGAGGGATTACAAAGATGTATTCCCCAAATAATTTTCTAGTCTTCCTCTTGATCAATAGGATGAGTTCTCATTTGAATGTATTCTTGGATCTTTTCTTATATCAAAGAAACCTTATAGAATGGCCACTATTGAGCTGGAATAACTAAAGAAATAGTTATAGAAGAATCTAGATAGGGGTTTTATATGCCCGAGTGCTTCACCATGGGGTATGCTAGTACTCTTAATCAAGAAGAAGTATGTATCAATTCCCCTCTACATTGATTATCATGAGCTCAAAAAAATCATGATAAATAACAAGTATCCTCTTTCATGGATAGATGACTTGTTTGATCATCTACGTGGGTCTAGTTATTTCTCTAAGGTGGAACTTCGATCGAGATATCACCAATTAAATGTGAGGAAGGAATATATTCCCAATAATTATTTTCGAATGAGTTATGGACACTATCAGTTCATAGTGATTCCTTTATGACTCACTAATTCTACAAAAAAAATTATAGACTTAATGAATAGAGGCTTTAGAGATTACCTCAATAGATTTATGATAGTTTTTACTGATGATATTATAATATACTCCAATAGAAAGGAGGAACATGAGGAGCATTTGAATACTGTGTTAAAGACTTTATGAAGGGAGAAACATTATGCAAAGTATAGTAAATGTGAGTTCTGTATGGAGGAAGTATCATTCTTGGGGCATGTAATCACTAGAAAAAGGATATTTATGGACCCTTCTAAGACAAAGGTAATTAAAGAGTGGACCAGGACAATATCTATAATGTAGATCTGTAGTTTCTTTGGTCTATATGGGTATTATCAGGGATTTATGAGGAACTTATCATGATTTTAAAACCCAATAACCACTCTAACTTGGAAGGGAGAAAAGTTTTTCTAGACCAATGAATGTGAAGACTACTTTAAAGAGTTGAAAACGAGGCTTATCACTACACCAGTACTAACATTACCAATAAGTGGAGAACTCTTTTTGGTGTACGGTGATTCTTTAAAGAAACTATTTGGTTGTGTACTGAAGAAAAATGTTAATGTGATAGCCTACACCTCAAGGTAGTTTAAAATATATAAGAAAAAACTAACCCATTCATGATCTGGAGTTGGCATCTATAATCTTTTTGTTGAAAATATGGAGGAATTATCTCTATGGGGAGAAGTGTGAAATATATATTGACCATAAGAGTCTAAAATATATATTAACACAAATGGAGCATATCTTTCACCAATGAGTATGGTTAGATCTCGTCAATGATTATTACTTCTCAATCCACTACTATCCTAGTAAGGAAAATAAATTGGTGGATGCTCTATGAAAAAAGGGTCCTACATCTTAATCAATGATGATAATTTATAAGGATCCAATATTCTTATACTTTCAAAGGATGGACATGGGAATTGTTAAGGAAGTAATGTCATAAATTATTTCTAAAATGATTTCTTCAACCATCCCTTATGGAGAAAATAATGGATGCTCAAAGAAATGATGTAGAAATTCAGAAGAAGGTGGAAGCCATGAGAAAATGGAAATCCTGATAGTTCAAAATGGATGAGGAAGGAGTTGTGAGATTTGGTTCATGAAGATGTGTACCATCCAATACAAAGATAAAGAAGGAGCTTTTTAATGATGCATAGATATCAACCTTTTCTATTCACCTAGGGATCACAAAGATGTGTTGATATCTCTGTATGAACTACTGGTGGGACAATATGAAGGAGATCACTGAATATACATCAAAGTGCCTGGTATGTCAGAAAGTGAAGACAGAAAGGAAAAATTATACAGGGATGATGCAATCGGTACCCATACCAACATGGAAGTCAGAAAATATCAGCATGGACTTTGTCAATGGAATTCAGAAGACGTCCATAGGAAACAATGCTATATGGGTTTTTGTGGATCATCTTACAAAGATAGATTAGTTTATCACGATTCGAGAGGATTTCTCACTAGATCAACTTGCAAAGATATATATCAAAAAAATTGTAATGCTGCATGGAGTGTCACTATTGATTGTATCCGATTGAGATTTTAGATTTACCTCCAAGTTCTAGAAAAGTATCCAACATTTTCTAAACACTGAGTTGAACTTCAGTATGTCCTATCATCCCTAAACTAATGTCTAAACTAAGTAGAAAATTCATACATTGGAAGATATGTTGAGATAATATTATATAGACTTCAAAAGAGTATGGGACCAACATATTCCAATTTTCGAATCATCCTACAACAATATTTTCCACTCGAGCATCCAAATGGATCCATATGAAGATGCCTATGGAAAAATATGTTTAACACCAACATGTTGGGATGAATTCGGTGAACATATGCAGTTAGTACCTAAAATGGTCAAAGAAATGGTGGAGAAGTTGAAAACCATTCAGTAGCACATCAAGGAATCCCAAAGTCAACAAAATATCTATACATACAATCGTCAATGAGACCTTGAGTTAGAGATATGGTATTCCTCTTCATATCTCCATGGAAGGGTATCATGGGATTTAGGAAGAAATAAAAGCTAAGTCTCATGTACATTGGCCCCTTAAAAATTCTTGATCATGTAGAAGCTTTGGCCTATCGAATAACACTTCCATATACCATGTATCAAGTACATTATGTGTTCTACATATCCCTCTTGAGGAAGTACATACTAGATCCTTCGCATGTACTGAATTCATAGGTGGTACAGTTGGAAAATGATCTCTCATATGAGGAGCATCCAGTGAAGATCTTGGATTATAGAGATAAAATTTTATGCAACAATACTAATCACATTTTAAAATTAATATGGTGGAACCATAAGTATGAAGAGGAAACATGGGAACCAAAGGAAATGATTAAGGAGAATTACCCACAACTATTTTCAACTTAGAATGTAAAACAAAATTTTGAGGGTGAAATTTCATAAGGGGATAAGATGTATGGACCCAAAATTTTTATCAATGAAATTTCCCTTCTTATAATTATGTCATATAGTATAATCACAAAAAAAATTCATTAATAACACAATACAAGCTTTATTAATTAATAATGAATGAAATAATAAGTATTTCTAGAAGTTAAGGAACCTATGCTGATGAAATAGTAACTTGACCTTCAGAATGGTAATTTGACCCTTGTGAATAATAAATTGGAAAATATAATATGTAACCTAACCCATGAATGTATAAATAAAATTTAGGTATATTATAAAGGAAAATATTATATAATTATATCATAATATAAGTAAATAAACGTTTTAGAAATTATTAATTTAGTGTTGATATTTTTATAAAACATAAGTGTTTATTTTCAATTTTATAATTAATATAATTTTTTAGAAGAAAATTTATTTCCATAAGATTTATTCATAAATTAATATTTTCTTATATTATAATTATAAGATAATTTTATGAGATCTTAATTAATTTTTCAAAGTGTTACAAAATCATTTATAATTTTAAAATTGGTATTTTCTAAGTAAATGATGATTTTAATTAAAAATTAAATTTAACATATTTAGAAAATTATTTTCAAAAAATGGAGTCCATTTTTGAATTATAAACATCACAAAATGGTCAGGGTTAATTTTTGGTATTTCTCTAAAATACTTGAATTTTTGTGAATAGTAAAATACGGTAATTTACGGTATTTATACATTATAAGTTAAATAAACTATTCTTAGAGTCGTCACTGATTTAAGAACCATAATATTGAACTTCGTATTATTATTTTATTATTTTTAGTTTTAATGATCAAACTATTCATATATTTAAGGTGAAATAATAAACTAATGAATAAAATAATGAGAAAACACCTCTCTCATCCACTATAAATATCACACCTCACCACCTCTTCACCTCACACATTTCAATATTTGATCCTTGTCCAAATTATTCCCAATAATCCTACCAAATCTCTCCCACACATCCAAGATATATTGGTCTCATAAAAATACCAAAACCATTACCCTAAGGAGGTTCTCAAGGAGGATAATTTTAAGAGGTAAAATCCTCTTTCTTTTCTTTTCTTTTCTTTTAAAGTTCTTTTATTTTCTTATTCTCTCCTCACATCCCCTCATAAAAATGGAATTATAACTTATATACCTTATATATATTTTAATTTTATTATTCTTATGTAATAATCCATCATCAAACCCCCTTCTCCTTTCCCTTTTATTCTATAAATGAAAACATCATTCATGAGGTGTTAATTTATTTCCTTCAAGGACGAAAAATTTTCATTTTACATTAACGCCTTCAAGTATGGTCATAAAACAATTTTTATGGTTAAAAATAATTATAATATATTTATTATATAATATTTAATGTTATGTAACCATTATATACACATGATGTTAATTAATAAAACAAAACTAGTCTGTAATGATCGAAAAAAAATAAAAATAATATAAAAAATTATCAGTAATGTTTTATCTAATGATTCATCCTGACTACAAATAACCCAATAAATTTTATAACCATTTAACCATATTAATTTTCATTAATAACATATAACTTGAATTATGTATATCTATATCCATTTTAAATGAACTTCCATACTCATATACAAGTAAACCGATCATGAAAACCAAGGAAACAAATGCTCCCGAACGATAAAATTGTATCTTATAACTTATCAAAAAGACCATAAATGAACATAATAAAATTATAATAAATAAAATAAATGTATAATAGGTTCTAAAATTATTAATTAATAAATATAATTTTATTATTCGGGAAATTAAGATCAAGTGAATAACCGTTTCGGACATAAGGTAAGGGATTCAACCCAAACCCCCCATTTTTTTCCTTCGAGTTACCCTCTATCTATCTTTACTATAATGTAATTCTTATTTATTTTTGATTGTTTCTTATAAATTATGTTTATATTTTAAAAACCCATATATCTAGATCATATCATCCTTCTTTTTTATGGAAATACATGTTTTAAAAAGGTTCCATTCTCAAATCCTCCAGATAAGTTAGCTTGATTAAAGGAAATTTCTCAATTTCTTACCCATTCTCATGTGTTATCTATAATATATTTTAATTCACCATTATTTTTCTAAAATAACTCAATTTAACATGAAAAAATATCATAGTTAATTTTTTTGTGCAAATAATTATGTCTTTTCTGTTTTAAAGACTTCTTAATATTTTTCCCTTAAAACTGCACTAAAGTGGATAAATTATAAGGTTTCCTAAACACTATTTTAAAAAACATTAACTTAATTTAGACACCATTTATCTTATATATGCCTATTTTCCTTTATTAATTTCCATGTATGTTCTAAATCTATTCTTTTATGGCCACTTTTATGATACACCCATTAGTAAAGCCTTATGACATGATTATGATGCCCATTTCTTTTCATGGGTTACCCTTATGTTTATATTTGATTACATATATATGATTATTTATGTGGAATAAATATTCATGAAAATTTTATGATGGGTGTTCCCAAATATCACTCCAATTCATTGGGTTATTTTTAGTCTCGTGAGACGTTATGTTGGGATAGGGAGTGAACCCGATTCCTTTATGGGACTTTATCCACCATGTCTTGCCAGCTAGCCTTGACTCATTTTTATGTCATATTATATGTTGTTTTCACATTCCTATGATTTCATGGTAATATTTTACCTGGTTATACATGTTATAATTCTTTATTTTTATTCATATTTTATTCCTTTTATGTCATCATGTTATGACTTCTAACCCGTGTGTTATGTTTTATTCCTATGTTTATTCCCTTAATGGGATTTTTAGCTCATCCTTTTTGTTCATATATTACACAAGTTATCCTATGTATATATAGGATCTCAATGGAATCTATTTGATCATTATGAAGATTAAATAAAATATGTTTTTATTTTGGTTTTATGATGTTTAATTATGTACCTATTCTTACAAAGACACTTGACTTTACGATCTTTGGCTAGTAATTTGATGGTTAATTATGCTTAAAATCATATAATTATACATGTAAAAGGCTAGTGTTTCTATACTTATGTTCCCTTTATATTCCTATTAGATCACATGTACTGCTTTACCTCATGAAATTCTTTTATTATTCCCTTATTGGGATTTATATTTCACCCATTTCTTATGTACATCCCCAGGATATTCTATATAGTTTTAAAAGGATGATGGAATTCTAGGATAATTTTAAGAAAGTTTTAAATAATTTCATTGTATTTATGTTGAAATTTTCAATGTTATTTACCAAATTACCAAATACACAAGGCTTCATGATCTTTTGGGTTTTATAATGTGTATCTTTATGTAATAAATAATGTGTTGTGGTGTATTAAAGATATGGGTTCTCATATTTTTTATAAAAGGAAAGTTTAGTTATTTTTGGGATTAGGATTATAAAAATCTAGTGAAATACTTAGGGATATACTAAACATAACAAAACATCCATAAATTTTGGTAAATTATTGAGTAAGTGGTTTCCAAGAAAATACATCCTTGTATGAATACTATAAGTGGACGTGGCTCTATCACAGAGGTACCTTGGGGTAATAACCCTAAAAAGGTATTATTGATATAGACTCAATATTCACTTGGTACATGAAAATGGGCCTTACTGCATACCTGTTTTGACACTCTCGGGGTGTATTATTTAATAAATTTACAAGATCCTTATGATCCATTATTAAAGAAACAAAAATTCCCATAATATTTTATGTTAGGAAATAGATCATAGATAAATTAGATTGAAACTTATAAATTCATAGGTTAAATAATATATGTCATTATTATTTATCCCTTTAATGATCATGGTTTCCTATTTATTTACTTAATAGTATAAAATTTTACACCCATAATTTTCCATTTATTTCTATTAAATGGATATAAATAAGAGGAACTGAGTCAATGATCAACGTAAGGGGAAATGTGGTGATGACCCAAATGGGATTCCCAATCTGAGGGGAGTAGGAATTCACTGCTGGAATTTTTCTCTATACCAACGCCTATATCCCCATGGTTCTCTGAAACCATTGGGATAGGGTACCTATCCCAACGGTTTTCTCAAAACCATTGGGAAAGGGTATATATTTTTATGGTTTCCCAAAGGTTTTGAAAACCATTGGTAAAGGTTTGTCTATGCCAATAGTTATTATAAATCGTTGGCATATGGTTTTAAAAACCCACTCTATGCCAATGGTTTTTATTAACTGTTGGTATAGAAGATAAATCCCAATAGTTTTAAAAAAACATTGGGATACATTTCTCCCAAATACAACATGATCCCCCCTCTCCATTGCAGATCTTATTTTTTTCCCGAACATCATGTAGCTCTCTCCCAGACCATGACCACTCTTCCAACAGTAAATCCATCATTGTTTTAATTTGGTTTCTTTCACTTCAAATCAGTTTCTACCACTTCAAATCAGTTTCTTCTTACATTTATCTTCAAATTGGTGAGTTTGGTTTCTTCTATTTATTTTCAGTTTTCCCATTGGTCTGCAATATCTCATCATTTACATGTATTGATTATATTTAAAATACTATATCTTTATACACATAAATTCAATGATACTTTTTCATATACAACATCTGTATACTCATAGATACACTAATTTTTTATAAATCCATTATATTGAATTTTTATAGATACACTACATCTTTATACACATAAATGTTGATTATGTTGCATAAATTTCATGTGTATACATACATTACATATATTTTTTATACACATATTACATCTATATAAAGCTATTATACTTTTTATATGTATACTGCATTTGTATTACTATTACATTATGAAATAAGAATCTATTTCAATATGAACCATACACTATACAATATGTAATCTATTTTTCTATTAAATTGTGCATATATAATATGTTTTAATATTCATCATAAATTATAGTATGTAATCAATGTATACACTATGAAATATGTAATATATTTTTCTATTATACCATCCAATAATAATTTGTTTCAATATGAATCATGCCCTAGTAAATAAGTAATCTGTTGCAATATGAATTATACATTTTTCAATAGTAATCTATGCATAAAGTATCATTCATCATGTAATAGTAATTTATTATAATATGAATTGGTATACTATTTGTTTTTTCTATATTATAACATACAACATAAATTGTGAAATAGTAATCTGTTTTTCAGTATACAATGTAATGGTAATCAATAATGAGTGTTTTCAATAAACTGTTATCAGATACCCTACTATATAAAATAGTAATTCAGTATGTAATTTGTTTTTATATTATATATTGAATTGATATTTCATATAATAGTGTATATAATATAGTTTTGATATATGTAGTACACTATGTATAAAATATTATTATATAAACTATATCAAATACACTACTATTACATACAATAAAAAATAAATAATAGTTCAATATGTTACCTATGTGAGGATTGTTGGTGAAGTGACTTGTGGGGTGCAATTGGGAGAAGTGACCTATGTGAGGCACTTGGTAATAATTCATGACTTTTCCAAATTCATGTCCAAGGCTACACAACCCACTTAAGATGGATTTAACCCAACTTTGACCCATGATATCCTTTACTCAATGATACAATAAAATAATTACATTAGTACTAATAAAATCTTGTATGCCTAATTCCATACTTCAAATGGATTATAAAAATATTTATATTTTAGATGAAGATGTTGATGCATGCATCTATGAGATATTAGATATTTTTGTACAATGATATTGCCTATTATATAACCCCACACTTCTGAACCTTATGAAGCATTTAAAGAAGTTCCATTTTTTATCCTAAGGGAGAAAAATTACTATTATATGACCACAGAGTTAGAATGAAGTTCTCATCTTAAAGTGGGGTGTCCCTTGAAAATATTGGCATGTATTGAAGTAAGGTAAATATAACACATTGGGGTACACCTTGAAGTCCATCAACCCTTCAATAAATCATCTTGATATATTTATATCATTTTCACTGAGTACCTATATGTTTATAGTTCATGGAACCAATATGGATTCCCTTTAAATAACACAACCTATAAAAAATATCATTGATCACTAATACTACAATGACACCATTGATTAGAAATATATCATTAATTATGAAATACAATGATCTCTATAAATTTAGACTTAATTCCAGTTGTTATCTCATAATTATCCTATAGATATCATTTTTATACAATGATTTTCCATCACATCCACCATGTTTCAATTCAATATCATGGTTTTATATTAATAGTATTTTGTTATATATATAGTATTTTTTTTTCTTTTATATTATGATTCTCATATAGAGTAGTGTATCAGTTATGGTTTTATATAAAATGAAAAATTCTTTTTTACTTAAATATATTTTCAATTGAAATTAAATATTATTGAATTACATTCACAAAATGACTTATTAAAATTTTTTTACAGAATGGATAGAATTTGGATGTATGAAACTGATTTGATCTCAAGCGATTTTTAAAAAAAATTAGAGAGATTTTCAGATTTAGCATTTGAAAATGCTTCAGATAGTGGTCACATACACTACCCATGTTATAATTGTGTTGGAAGACCTTGGTTGAGTTGTGAATAAGTTAGCTACCATATAACCAAATATGTTTTTCAAACAAACTACTATGTGTGGTATCACAATGGGGAGAAAATGGAATCTCAAAATGATGATGATCCAAATAAGAGGACTGGATTGGAGAATTTGTTATATGACTGGTTTCTTTTTATTCTTTATCATGAGAAGAAAATGACGTCTACCCAAGAAGACTTAGAAATGAGCACACATTATTCATCTAATTAAAATTATGGTGTTTATAGGGTGAAAAAATTGAATGATGCTACCACGGCTCTAGTATATCAGCAATGTGGTAAAATGAAAAGGCATGAATTTTTAATCTGGTTGTTTCATAGGAAACATGTGTATGGGATTTCTAATACTGTCATAAATTACATTCTTACCTTCATGAAAGACTTACTTCTAGATGATGTAGATATTCCCTCAAACCACTATATGTTATGGAAGTTAGTTAAAGAAAATGTATTTTCAAAAAAATCATGCTTTCCCAAAAGATTGCAGCTTATTCTGGGAAGAACCTACTGAAAGAAATGATTGTATAAAATGTAGAACATCCCAATGGAAGACAAAATATAATGTAACACTATCCTGTGTGACATAGAAAGTAATGTGGAACTTTATATTGATCCCCAAACTCCAAAATATTTTCATGTCTGATAAAATATCAATAAAAATGTCATGTAATGATACTGAGAGAAAGAAGAATAATGAAGAGTTGGTTCACCCTAAAGATGGATTTGCATAGAAGATATTTTATTCTCGATATCTTGATTTCTCAACTAATGTGTGTAATGTGAGGATAGGTCTTTCATGTGACAGTTTTAATCTTTTTGGGCATATGCTTACTTCGCACAGCACATGGTCAGTTTTCATACACATTTATAACCTTTCCTCATGGTTGTGTATAAAAAACAATTTACTTTCATGAGTATACCCATGTCTAGCCCTTTTGATCCTAGCAATGATATAGACGTATACATGAAACCTTTAATAAAATGGTTTAAACTTATTTGGGATGTGGGTGTGCGCACATACGATGCATGTTCGAAAGAGATATTTTATATGCATGATACACTTATGTGGAAGATCAGAGATTTTCCTACTTATGCAATGATGACTAGATGTAGCATGAATGTAAAACTATCATGTCCTATTTTTATGAAGAATAATCAATCCAAAAGACTAAAATATAGTTTTAGTTTTAGTTTTATGGGACATTGATGATTCTTTCTAATAGACCATCCATATAGAAATAATCATCGAAGATTTGAAAATACCATAGAGACCAATGATCCACCTCAACATATATCTGGAACTAATGTGATGAATGAATTTCAATATTTCAATTTTTCATTCAGTAAGGGTCAAAATAAATATAGAAAGTGGAAAAATGTTTCCAATGAAACTTGTTACAATTGGAAGAAGAGGAGTATCTTCTTTGAGATTCCATATTGGTCAACCAATTTGTTATGTCATTTATTAGATATAATTAAAATTGAAAATAATATATTTTAAATGTTGCTTTTGATTCTTCTAAATGTCAAGGGAAATACAAAATATTATTTATGATCTCAACGTGACTTGGGGGATTGGGAGATCATGCCATAATTTTATTCTGTTTATATCAGTGAAAATAAATGGCAAGTTCCATATGCTTCTTATCTGATGACACCTATAAAAAGAAATAAATTTCTTGAAGTACTAGAGACTATTAAAGTTCATGATGTATATTCAAAAAATATATAAAAATGGGTTAACAAAAGAGGGTTGAAGCTAAAATCTTTGAAGACTCGTGATTATCACATCCTTCTAAATGAGTTGATTTGAATATCAATCTGTCATTTTTTTCAATAATGTAAGGGTGTTAGTTATTCGGTTGTGACATTTGTTTAGGGATATTTGTGCTAATAAGTTTTCCAATTATTTCTTTCAAAAAAATTTGGTAGAGACACCATTAATTTTTTGTGAGTTGGAGAAAATATTTTCTCCATCATTTTTCACATGCATGTTGCATCTCACTATGCACCTTCAAACCGAAATACTTCTCAGAGGACCTGTTGATTTTTTCTCAATGTATACAAATAAAATAAATATGTACACATTGAAATATTATGTCTATAATATGAATCATCTCTAAGGTTCTATCATGAATGGTTACTTGGATCAAGAATGTATGGATTTTTTCTTAATGTATTTGTCTGATCTTACTACGATAATGAATAGACCAATGAGAAATGAAGAAGAACGATATAAGAAAATTGAACCTAGTTTTTCATCACTTCCTCACATAGGATGAATTCCCAAATTATATACATTGATGACATTAATCCTTAAAGAGACAGAGATGACACATCATATAGTGTTGTTCAACTGTGATTTGTTCAATGACTACATCAAGTAAGTAAATTGAACATGTATATCTTATCTTATCTCTTGTAATTTTATATATCTGTTAAAATATTTCTATTTTTATCTATAGGGGACATAAAGAAATGATAAATATAAAGCATAATTTTTATCTTTGATAAGAATAGATACTTTTCATAGCAATAAGTTTTCTTCTTGGTTGAAATTGAAGGTAGAAATATTACTGTAATAAATAAATAAAATCAATATTTCATAAAAATTGATATTATTTTATATTTTAGGTATCGATTTTTCCTACTGACACTGTCTCTGGGGAAATAAGAGCTTTGGTTTTTGGTCCTAATATCGTGGTTCTTGAATGTAAATCAATTGTGATCATTGGGTACAGATTTATTATCACTAAATGAGAAAAGAACATGAGAACACAACATGATGGTGTTATATTAACTGCCACAATAGACTATTATGTTAGTGCATTGGATAATAGACCTCATTTTTGAAAATGAAGCTTATTATGGATTCATTAAAAAATAATAATATTGGATTATTACTCTCATGGTCGAGCCACTATGATGAAATAAAAGTGGTTTGATTCGATGATAAGGTAGGTAACCTTTATTAATGATTATGGATTTTGAGTTATTGAAATGAATCACACTCTTGCTACTGATGAACCATATGTATTGGCATCAATGTAAAAACAAGTTTTTTATGTCAAAGATTATATTAGACCTGAATTTGGTGTCATTATTGAATTAATCCCAATACATATTTTTTATGATGGTGATGATGGAATTGACACTATCCCTGCTCTCATTGGCCCTGATCTATTTATTACTTATGATGACTCCAATACTTCAATTGTTAGAGTTGATTGAGAACCTGAAGTTGTGGTAGAAAATATATAGAAGCATTCATCTATGTTCTTAGTTATTTTGGTTTATATCAACTTGAATTGTTGAGCTTTGTGATATAAAAATTGATTTACTATTTATTATAAATATTTTGTATCCAACTAGACCTTCATGTGAATTTTCAATATTTACTGGTTATAGTTTTCTTTGAGTTTCATTATATAATATTGAATTGAACTATATTCAAACCTACCAAACCAAACAAAACTGAAACAGTTAAATTGTAACAAAAAAACAAGATGAATTGAATTGGACATATTAAACTAATTGATATGAAAATAAAAACCAATGAAAATAATGACCTAACCAAAAAAATAGAAAAATAACCTAACCAAAAAAATAAACCAAATAAAACAAATAAGTCATGTCCCGTATTTTTTAAGGTTACATAGTAGTTATACATTTCTAATTACTTCTATATTTTTTTCAAATGAAGGAAATGAAACCTTTTGAAGATAAGGGAAGAAAAAGGATGACGGACAATAATCATCGAATGAATGAGTTGGTCATTCCTCCATTAGTGCATGTTGTGAGTATTTTATTTCAAATATATAAATATATATATATATATATATATATATATATCAATAACATATAATGTCATGTGATTAATTTTGTTTTAAAATTTTATGCATAATCCACCACTTAGGTGAAAGTTATTTGATGAGTAGCCTAGTAGTGGTCCCAGTACTCAGGCCAGTGGTACATGAGGGGTGGTACGAGAGCTAGGCGCTCTAGTCAGCATAACTGTTTACACCATGCCCCTCCCATTGACGTACCATCTTCCGCACATTCTGATCCTACTATGTCATTAGGGACACATCAGATATTTAGGCCTCCCATGATTTCACTAGCCTTTACATCTGAGCCTCCTCAACCATATTTATTGTATCCCATGATGATTCTCACTCCTCATCCATATTATAGAGTTGTCCATCCATCCATTCCATCTTCTTTACCATCTAATACTTTTTCTCTGAGCTTTTACATTCCTTATTCAACTCCTGATCTGACACAGTCTGTACCTACAAAGAATACATTGGGACCCACTCCACCTGTATAGGGTGATTTTCCTTTAGTGCTAGTGGATCCACAAGTGCCCATTGAGCATACTACCACTGGTATATTTTAGAACCCTAATAAAAAAATTTAACATAATTTATTTTCATTATAATATGTATTAATATAATATTTTTTTCTTTCATAAAATATAAATATACTGATAGATGGAGGGGGAATACATGCATGTTTTTGGTGTGGAACCACCACACGTAGTTTATGGTGGACTATAATAAAGATAGCCAAAATGATCAAAAAAATAAGGCAGCAATGTTAGAGTTTTTTTGCGACACTTTCCAAATACTCCAAAATCATTCTCGTCAGCCTGTTCTCATGGAGATAGTTTCCAAACAAAGTCAAGAATGATTATTGGGAACATATATGGGTAAAAAAATCTATTGGTTTTAATGTAATATTATTTTTGTATTTATATGAATTAATATTTTAGTGTCAACTTCGGTTTAATTTTCCCGATGGTGAGGGTGTAGGGCCATCATGTCAAAAGTAATTAGGTGATATTTGGAGAGCCTATAAGAACAAGTTATATATTGGATGGTGTGCTAGAGGTGGCACAGTGTAAAAGGTGTTACCTGTCAAGAATTGGTGTCTAATAGAACAATATCGGAAAATTATTACTCAATGGATGACTTCCAAGTTTAAGTTATTAATCACATTTGATGTTTTTAAATGAAAATTTTCATTTTTTTAATTAATAATAACTTTTTAATTATTGAATTTTATTTTTGAATCATCTGGAAAAAATAAAAAATATTGATGCTAAAAAATACCTCCACACTTTGGGGCATGCTACGATTTCAGATCATGATATGAAGCAGGTACGACAGTTGTTTATAATTTTTCATTAGGACTTTCACTTTCTATTGTTTCCTCAATAATTTATTAATTTCTAAAGTTTGGATATAATTTTACTTATGAAATTTATTATTGTTAACCTATTTTAAGTTATTGATTCCTATATTCAATATCATTCTAGGGGTAGATATTTAATATTAAAGGATGTGTGCCTCAGTCAAAACTTTTTTGTGCGAGAAGAAATAAAAAATATGGAAGTGCAGTTAACAAACCGACACAATAGTATATTTTAAGTTTTAATTTATTGATTTCAAATTTTAATATCTATTTTTAAACTTAATAATATATTTATATTTGTAACAGACTTATTTGGAGGCCCTTGATGCCTAGGAACCTGATAATTTTGGGTCAAATGATCACTTACATCAGGTGTTGGGAGATGAGCACCCTAGAAGAGTATATTGCTGACCTAGGAAGAGTATAGTCCCAATAAGGTATTGTAGATCTTCAAGTACCATTTGCAGTACCTTAGATTTGGAAAAGGTTAAGTCACAGGTAGAAAAGGCTGAAAAAAGGGTCACATAGGAGGAAGAACAGGTCGATAGATCAAACAATGATTTTATGAAACTGATGAAATTTTTATGTCCATCACTTACCTCAGAGGCCATCACAACTTGTGATGAATATTTTTCATTGATTAATTCATTATATAGTGCACTAGGCGGTAGTCTTAGTGGTGGTTGAGACTATTTTCTTTCTGGATATGACAATGGTGAGGAAGAGGTTGAGGTGGATTCTGAGGTGGAGGATGAGGGAGAGGATGAGGATGAGGATAAGGATGGGGATGAGGGTGAGGAAGACAATGGGGATAGGGATGAGGATGAGGATGAGGATGAGGCTGATGGTAATGGTGATGATAGTGATGGTGATGAGGGACAGATTGATCCATTAAATTTTTTACTGATATTACTGACATTTGATGTTTGATTATTTTTTGTGACTGAATATGTGTGTGATTAGGTAGGTCAAATTATACTTGAATCAGGTATCTTATATACTATATAGTTTTAATCGCAACACCTTTTACCAGTGTGTTGTCCATATTTTTTGATAATATAATTAGGGTATTTGGATACTCAATATATGATTCAACATTCAAAGGATTGATTAGGTCAGTTTTCTTACTTGTATCTTTGTTTCATTATCTATAAATGGATTCGATGAATCCTATTTTTTACATTATATCAATGATATTTCACAACCCTAACCATCCTTATCCACGACAGCCTCCCCAACGCACCACCCTCCCAACCAAAACCACCCATTTCCATGGCCCCTCCTAGTATCCCCTTTCTTTTTATCTCCTTACCACCCTATCCCCTTCTACTAGGTTTACTTAATTTCCCACCCCTCTTGATTTCTCGGCCTCTGACTGTGTTTTGTGTGTCTAATAGAATTTTTTAAAACACACCTTCTGACTTTACTTGAACACTTTTTTTTGGTTTCCAGTTATTTCATACCAATATATATTATTCATTAAAATTTCATTTTTTAGTGATTTTAGTATCCTTTAGTGCCATGGAGGATTATTTCATCATTGAGGGTATGGACCTTGATTATCATTTAGTGGTAAATCCTCACACTTTTCTCTTCTTCATGGGATAACTTCCAATTATACCACCAATGTGATAGATATTCTAGAAATCTCAACCACAATCAACATCTCTTGTTTCTATAATCGTCTTTTTTAGTCCAATATTATTTTGAATTCTACTATAGTTTCAGTATGATAGATCATAGTGCCATGAAATATTTTCAAGGACATAGTGGTGTGAACTATTCCAATACTCATAGACTTGCTTGTGGAAGTGGCCATAGACATTTCATTTTACAATATTATGGAAAATAATTCAATCACATTTCCATATATTAGACTCTAAATGTATTTCCAATAGCCCTTCACACTACCCAGGAAACCTTTAGTGAGTCACAAGGACATAATCTTTTTGAGTCAACCCAATAATAAAAAGGAATAACCTTCCAACTATTTTTATATCACTTGAAGTCACATTGTAGGAATAACCAAAATATTTCATGAAACCACATTTCATCACTCCAATATAATATTTTTGAGTCAACCTAATGCCAAAAAGTAATTCCCAGATGACTTATCACATGTCCCATAAACTTCCACTTACTCAAACATCATTGGATCAAAGGTCGACATCTCAAGGCATGATGATATTTTTTCTTCCATGTCATATCCCATCAACCAAGATATATTAGTGAGATTTAGACTCTGTATGATGGCCTCACACACCACTAGTCATGGCCTTTTATGAAAAACACCTTCTTCGTACCCATGGTAAACCCCGTATCCTATGTCACATAATCTATGGAGGTCTCCATCCATAATGAGTGGTCAGCACCACCTAAATGGGTTGTATCCTATGTGCACATGAGTTGGATGGCTATATTGGCTAACCAGAGTGAGAGGAATCACAAAAAATCCTAGTATACACCTTTGGAAAACAACTTTCACCACCTGTAAACCATTTTTTCCCAAAAAAAATAGTCAAAATCATTTACCTCATCCAGAAAAACCATGTCACCTCACTTCTAGTGATTAACATCACCCATAGTCATATAGGCCTTTCCCAACACATTCCCATAGAACCATATTAGTGATTACATCATGAGACAATTTTCATACCCAACATCATCATGAAAAAATGACAATAGATTCATAAATCACACCTAGCATTCCATAATTGGATCCACCATACCATTTCACACATGAGACTATCTTATAGTGTTTTCTAATAACCCTAAAAATCTTAAGAAGATCATAAATGGTCTCACTTAGATCATCCCTCTCACACCTATTTACCACACATCACATAACACTCATATAAATTTAGAAGAAATATATGAAGCAAGTTATTTATAATCATAGATGCCTAATCATAGAAGACTAAACTCTAATTCGATTTCAAATAGGAAGAATTGAAAAAGGCATATGAAAATATAAAAATAGGGAATAATATTCATAAATACTTTAACACCTCAAGTAAATGATATAAATCATATAATAATGGATATATAACGTTATACTTCCTCTAACATACTTCCAAATTCTAATGATTCCAAGATTTAGAAGGGAAAGAGTGTGATCCCTCACTTGGGACTAAGAATAAAGTAGAAAGAGGATTACGCTGCTAGCTCATCTGAATGGCCAACCATAAAACCTCATTTTAATATCAAAATAAACAACCTTTTTCTTTCTCCTAGAACGATTCATAGTGTAAACTGTATGTTCATTCCACGGGTCATCAGGACCGCCCCCACCTCTTTATAACTATTTAATTCCATGGCACATAGTGTCATGCTGTAAATGGATATAGAACAACATGATTCTCCCAAACCTCTTCCTTATATGCCCATGGCCCTAAAAACTTTTAAATCCATTAAAAATACATTTGCCTTGACATATACCCAACTTATAATAGTTCATCACTATGCTATTTTAGCCATAAATAGACTAAAACTCTCCTCCATCTCAAGTGCTTGATCTTTATTGTCCCAAAATTTGATATGGCATTGAATGAAGATATATCATTCCCACATTCCTAGAATACCTCCAACTACTCAATATAATTAATCTATCCCTTATATGGGAACCCCCCACATAGTAATTACCTACTCGGTCACTTCCTAACCCAAGGTCTCAATATCTCGATGGATCCACACTAACCATAATCCCATAACCAACATATTAGAACCATCATACACAATCATTTCCCACATCCCATCATATTATCATTTCATAATCACTCCATACATGATGCCTATAAAATACCACATTACACTCAATGATCATAAAATTCCTACATCACTCTTGATGCCCATATATTAACCACACTATGTTAACTCACTTATCACACATTCCCCTCATGCACCAATTTCTATAATAAAAAACTAAAAACCATAGTCACATGCTCAGAATATAACTCTAACTATTATAATCTCTCTGAAAGGTGAGTAGACTCTCACTATTTTGATCTAGTCTCATGGGACACCATTTTGATCTATTCTCATTCCTACTTTACAAAGGTGAGCAGTCTCTTACCATCGGGGTGACGATGATGTCTCCCTTCATCCATAAATTCATGGATGGTTTATTCAATATCTATTTGAGTAAGCATTCTACTCAATTTCATTACAACCCTTAATTTAAATATGTCTATAAAAATCAGTACCTACCATCAAGAACCTATTCTAAAACATTATTCAAGTGTTGTAAATACTAAACATATCAATCAATAATAGCAATATAATAAGGATGTATAATTCTCATATGGTAAGTAAAATAGCTTTTCTACCTAATAAATGAGCATTTTTCATGTCATTTTCTAAAAAATAATTTTTAACTATGTCACGGTGTAGTATATAACACACCATAGTAGAGAATAACAAGGATTTTAGCTTAGAAATGAGAATTTTATAGTGTGTGTCTCGGAACTAAAAATGACATTAACTACTCCATGACAAAATATTTTTGAACATTTTGAGTAAAGTAAAATTTTTGAGATGTATACACGAAAGAAAGTGAAATGGGTTAGTTTCAATAGTGGTTTTCATATGAATATTTAAATGGTGAATACTATGTTGTAGTAAATTCCATGGTTGGAAGAGTATACTATTTTTTATGCTGTTTTTATGTGCTATTATAGGTGTTTTTTTTATGTTGTTTTAAGTGTTGTATGTGGGTGTATGAAATGGAGGGGATTCTGGATGGCTTCTGTGAAAATTTCTGGAAATAACCTATACCAATGGTTTTAAACCATTAGAATAGTGTTTAATAGTATGTCTTTACCAATATTTTTAATAAACTATTGGTAAAACTCTATACCAATGGTTTATCAACCATTGGTAAACTGTTTAATTATGCTATATACCAACTATTCTTTTGAAATCATTGGTATACTAAAATTTAAACTTCTTTATACCAATGGTTTGATAATAACCATTGGTATAGGCCTATCCCAACACCATAATACCCAATGATTTGGAAAACCATTGGTATAGGTTATACCAACAGTTTTACTTCCTATACCAATGGTTTGAAATCATTGGTATATACTGCCTTTACAGTAGTGATTGAAAAATTTGTGACAATAATTTCCCAGTTAAATTATGTTTTGAACTAAAACTCAAATCAATAGGAACACCCAAATCCCCCTAATAAAGATAAAATTTCAATTTAGACCTTTATGTAACAAAGGCCTCTGACTTTCAATGGATCTTTTGATCCCTTAATAGCGGAGCAATGAATCAACCCCTTTGAAAATATATTCTTCATCCTTAAATGATCTAATAAAGATAATTTCATGTATTTTTTTATCATATATAAGTATAAGCTCATCAATGGCATATGTTGGTCAAAATTACGAAGCCTGGGGTTGAAATCAAAGCGATGGTGTGAAAGGAATTATAGAAAATTCATTTAGACCAATATTTTGATCACACTATATAAATTAAAATGGATAGGTATTTCCTTATCCTTAAGAAAAAGGATGATATATCCATTGGTGTGTATGAGGAAAACTTTACAAGACTTGCAAGATACACCTTCATCTTTTTCATTACCCCAAAAAAGTAAATTTGAAAACTTCTTTGGTGGGATAAAGATGAATTTATGAAAAGTGTTGTCTATTCGGGACTCTGATGGATATAAAAAAATTTAGATGTACCCTCATAGTTGAAATAGATATCGATGAATCTCAAGAGTCTCTTCAGACTTGAGTTGTCGTGTAATTGAGAAATCTCATGGGGTGAGAAAGTACAGCACTCCACTTTTCAAAAGTGTGGAAATAATAATATTAAAAATTGTATAAAGGGGACAATGAAATGCTTTAGGTTCAAGAAGGAAGGGAACCTAGCTACATATTATCAATGGGAGAAACCCACCAATGTGATGGAATAATGGAATTCTATAGTCAACCCTCATTTTATCATCCAATGTTTCAACAATATGGAATAGGGACACTATGTGAACCAATTCCCTAATCTAAGGGTTGTCAAAGATAACCAATGAAAAAAACCCTCCAAGGCCTATAGAGAAAGGGTGATTCTATGATATCACAACTGCTAATGTGGATCCTAAAACCAAATTTGGGATAGGTACACTAGTAATTCATTAAAGTATAATGAACATACTATTTGATTCTATTTTTATGCATTCTTTCATATCATGAAAATTTAATAGAACTTTTTAAACACTGCCTGAAAACATGGAAGTCGTGTTATTGGTGAATATGGAAAATGGGTCAATTATTGAATCCCAACCATATAATTCATCCCCTATATAAATTTATGGGCTGAATTTCCCAAAAAACCTTGATATTCTCCCCTTCATATAATTTGATACAATTATGGTTATGGATTACCTTTTCTTATATAGAGACAACATAAATTTATAAGAGAAGGAAATCACACTCTGTTTCTTTAAGTTCCATCTGATTCAATACAAGTACAAGTAGGAGGATGAATCTTCTTTGTTACTAGTATCTCAAACATTTATATTATTTCCTTTTGAATAAGTGTATCTTTCTTAAATTATTAAGACTAAGGAAAAGATCATCCTTGATGTAATTCCCATTATAAGGGAATTCAATGATTCATTTCCTAAAAAATTGTCTATCCTTACTCCTAGCCATGAGGTTGAGTTCTCAATTGAGCTCATACCCAAAGATTTACTGATATCCAAGACTCTATATATAATTTTTATTATTGAACTTGAGGAGTTTATAAAATAATTACATGAGAATATTAATAAATTATTTATATACCCAAGTGCTTCACCATGGGGTGCATCGGTCCTCTTTATTAAGAAGAAGGATGGGTCAATGTTCTTCTGTATAGATTGTTGTGATCTCAATAAAATCAAAATAAAAAAATTATCATCTACCGTGGATTAAGGACTTGTTCGATCAGCTATGTGAAGAACAATAATTCTCTAAGGTGGATGTTCGGTTAGTAAATTATCAAGTTAAGGTAAAGAAGGAGGATATATCTAAGACTAGTTTCCATACAAGGTACAGGCACTGTGAGTTCATAGTGATGCCATTTGGACACACTAATTCTCTAGAAATCTTCATGGACTTAAATAATAGAGTCTTTAGAGATTATCTCAATAAATATTTAGTATAATTTATAAATGATAATCTTATCTACTCCAAAATAAATAAGGAACATGAGGAGAATTTAAATATTGCACTGAAGACCTTACGAAAGGAAAAGTTATATGAAAATTATAGTAAATTTTAGTTTTAGTGGGTGAAAGAAATTTTCTTAGGGCATATTATCACCAAAAAATAGATATCTATGGATCCTTTAAAAATAGAGGTAATTGAAGGATGGCCCAGACCAACATCTATAAAAAAATCTGTAGTTTCCTTGGATTGACCGGGTACTAGCATCTATTTGTGAGAAACTTCTCATGAATTTCAATACCACAAACCAATCTTACTAGGAAGGTAGTCAAGTTTTTCTAGAATGGTGAATGCTATGAGAGATTTAAAGAGTTGAATAAGAGGATAATCACTACACTTTTTCTCACATTACCCACCAGTGGGGAAGCATTTGTGATCTATAGTGATACATCCAAAAACATATTGGTTTTTTGTACTCATAAAGATTACAAAGTGATAGTTTATGACTCCAACCAATTAAATATCCATGAGGTGAACTACCCTACACATGATCTATAATTGTAAACAATGATCTTTGAATTGAATATTTTCAAAAAATTGTCTATATGGAGAAAATTGTGACATATATATGGACCATAAAATCATCAATTATATATTCACACAAAAGGAAATTAATATAAACCAATTAATGTGGTTAGAGATGATTAAGGATTATTATTGTCCAATATATTACTATCCAAGGAAGGAAAACAAGGTGGAATATTCTCTAAGTAGAAAGGATCCCACAACCCTATCAATGATGACAATTAAAAGGGATCCAATATTCTTATATATATAAAATATGGATATGGTAATAATAAAATGATAGTTATCCTAACTTTCTCAAATAATTTCTCAACCATCTATCCTTTTGAGGATCAAGGAGGCCCAAAAAGATGATTAGGTGTTACAAAAAAAAGGTATCAAATATCATGGAGTTCAAATTGATGAAGATGGAGTTATAAGGTTTGGAACACAGATATGTGTCCCATAAAAACCATATATGAAGAGGGAACTTATGGATGATGTAAATAGATCATCTTTTTCTATTCATACAGGAAGCACTAAGATATATAGATATATGATGATAAAATTATGGTGGGATAACATGAAGAGAGATATTGCAAAAGTTTTATCTTGATGCTTGGTATACCAATAAGTTAAGAATGAATTACATAAGTATATGGGTATGATGAAACCATTT
Organism: Viscum album; assembly: GCA_963277665.1. Classification (NCBI taxonomy): domain Eukaryota; kingdom Viridiplantae; phylum Streptophyta; class Magnoliopsida; order Santalales; family Viscaceae; genus Viscum; species Viscum album. The sequence goes on along the minus strand of OY728165.1, from coordinate 1,464,144,220 downwards.
CCCATACTAGTATGGAAATGGTAAAACATAACCTTGGATTTCATCATCGAACTCCCCAGGAAACCTAAAGTTAATAATAATATCTATGTGATATTCGATATCATTAAAAAGCTAGCGCATTTTATTTCTATTAAGGAAGATATATCTATTGATCAACTCGCTAAGATATACATAAGAGAAGTGGTAAGACTACATAGATTTACACTCTCTATCATATATGATTGAGATCCTAGGTTTACCTTGAGGTTTTGGATAATCCTTTAACAAGTTTTGGATATATAAATAAGTTTTAGTACTACTTATTACCCTCATACGAATATTCATACTAAGAGAACCATTAAAAATCTACAGGATATGCTGAGATCATGTTCAATGGATTTATAAGGATTTTGGTATCAATGCCTTCCCCTAGTGTAGTTCTCATATAATAAAATTTTTTATTCTAGCATTTAAATGGAACCTCATGAGGATTTTTATGGGAATAGGTTTCACACTCCAACATGTTGGGATGCAGTTGGAGAGAGGAAGCTGATGGAACATGATCTTATCCAAGAGATAGCAAATAAATTTCAAACCATTCAGTGACATATGAAATCCGCACAAGGTTGAAAAAAAATATATGCATAAAATTTTCAATGATACCTTGAGTTTGTGGTCATAGATAAAGTTCTCCTTAATATAATGCTATATAATAAATTCGAGAGCTTTGAGAAGAGGGGAAATATTATTCCAAGATGCGTATTCCCATTATAGATCCTTGATCACATCAAAGTAGTGGTCTATTAACTAGAACACCAAACTAACCTATCTCAAGTACATGATGTGTTCCATGTATCTATATTGAGGAATTAAATAGAAAAACCCATAACATGTAATGAATCCAGAGGTGGTATTTTTGGAGAATGATCCTTCTTATGAGGAATAGTTGGTGAGGATCTTAGATCATAGAGATAAAGTTCTATGAAACAAGACAACTCACCTGGTGAAAGTGTGTGATATAACCACAAGTTCGTGGAAGCAACATGGGAACTAGTAGAGGTGATGAAATAGAGGAACCCCCTCTTATTTTAGTGTATGAAATGAAAATTTCAAGGCTAAAGTTTCTAAAGGGGGGATAATGTAATGAACCAAACTGTTATAAATGAAATTACCTTTTTGAATAAAAAAATTCCTTGTCAAATAATCTAGTTATAGAAAAAAAAATGCACTACTTTGGTTATTTTGGATAGTTCTTGTCTACTGGATTTAAAAGACCATTAATAATCATAACCATTGATATTAAATCCATTATATAGTGATCGCATGATTAGTATATATTAAGGGTTATAATAATGTCAAATTAACATAGAAAGAAAGATCGATGGTCTCGACTAGTAGAATTATACCCTAGGAAGCCCATTTATCAAAGCTTCTAAGGGAGATAAAATTTCTAGGATTTTCCCTTAACCAAGACCAAGTAAATATTAAATAACTAAATCATGAGTGAAACCATTTATAGTATAAGTTCATGATCATCAAGATCATGGCCTAAACTATGTATGCCAAACCACCCCAAAAAAAATATCACTATCGCACACCTTACCCTTAGGAAGTATTCTAATGTAATAAGGGGTTATGTATCTATACCCTAATAGTGTAAATTTGTATATTTTTATTTTAAATAATGATTATATATATTCCTTTACTTCATAAATTAAAAAATAATTAATTGGAAAAAAATTAGATTTCTATAAGAGGAAAATGGAATGGTATTTTTGGAAAATATATAGTTTCTATCAAAAAAAACTTTTGATGAATTAAATAATTTTTTAAATAAATTAATCTTTAATAAAATGTTGTTATTAAATAATATTTATTAAATATAAATGATAATATAATTTTATAAAGTCAAATGTAAATTTTTTAAGGGCTATAAAACTATTATAAAAAACAAGTATTTTTAAATAAATAGGTATTTTTTATTTAAAAGTGTGAATTATCATATTTAAATAATTTTTTTTATAAAATAAATATTATTTTTGAAATCATCATTTAAAAATTATCCAATGGTGAATTTTAAAAAAATCAGAGACAGGTGAATTTTTGGGTAAAAATTAAATACAATATAAATATATGGTATGTATTATAATATCATAATGACCCAAAATTTATGTAATATATTTTATAAAATGTATCCATGACCAAATATGTATTTTAAATTAAAAATAGTTTATTTTTGAAGTTATTTTATTAAGTTTATAAATCCTTAATGAATCCTCTAAAACCTATATTTTATTTTTAGGTTTTAAAATCAATTCTTTATAAACATGAATCACTTCCACATCAACAAGGGAATTATTTTAATGTTTTAAATTCTTAGACTTATAAAATAATTAAAACCAATCCCATTTTCTAGAAACAGTGGGAAAAACCATGGGAATTCTTGTGGTTTTTATTACTTTATCATATAGATCCCAAAACCTATGTTTGAAAATTAATAAAGAATTATAATCTATTTTTCTATATAAACTCACCCAAAATATCATTCATTTTCACTAAAAACCATAGATAATTAAATTTATCTTCCTTTACCTCTATATATTCCTCTCAAAGTTCCCTCAAGTTCTTAAGAAGCTCCTTTAAAGCTTTTAGATGTGTCCTCTTAAATTAAGGGATCATCTCCTCCTCTTTATTCAAGCACCTTGTTTATGTCATGCCTTTTGATTTCCAATTGTTTAGGATATAATATGTTGTTATGCATAACTCTTACTATACTTATGATTAATGAGTAATGAGATACCCATTTCACTCTCATTCACCCATTCTCTAAACCTTTCTATACACCAATTTTGTTGTGGAATTTATCCTACAATTTTCTATGTAAAACATTTTTGTAGTGAATACCCATCACCATATCCACTCAAGTGTATTGAACTAGTTGTACCTATCCTTAATTGAATATGTATTTACATGTATTTAACCATATCTCCTTAATCATGGTGTTAAAATTTATGAAATACATCCTTATGTTGTATGACTTTTGGGGCACGCTTATGCTTGTACATGATATGAACGTGATGGGTGGACCCATAATTATATATCCCTACAATGAATTGGGTAATTTTTTTAGCTCATGATATGACATTTATAGTGCATGGGAGGTTATTGAAGAGTTAATTTTTTTGTTTCATTTTTTTATCTCCTAACTTCAAGTTTTAATCTCCTAAATACTATAGTATAGCAGCACCCAGTGTTGTCTCCTAATGAGACTGTATTTAAGGATATTTTCATTCACATGTTTTATTATTATTATTTTAATTTTTTTATTGTTTTAAAGGGGGTTTATAGACAATAAATAAAATTTTATTAATTTCCTAAACTAATCAAAAATGAAAAAAAATAGACATGGATGAACGGATAGTTGATTCAACAAAAAATGGAAGTAGTTTCCTATACAAGTAATTCTTTAGGTTTAGTCTTTATTTATTGTTTGAAAGGTATTTCAAAACTAAAACTATATCAAAGAATATATTGAAATATATAATCATTCATCTCATTTAATTTATTAAATTGATGTCAACATACAAGATCTTAGTAGAAGTTATCCTTTCCATAGGAGTCCTTTAATGCTCTCAACGATCACTGAGAGCAATGACACAACTGAATCCCTTTATACTCAAAGTCATTCATCAAGGACTAAGATATTTTAATAGAGAGAATAAGCTTCAAAATCTTACTCAACTTGAACTAACATTACACATTCAAATACTATCACACTCCAATCATAAAAACACCATTCTTAGAATGGAAGCAAAAGAAATAGAGAAATTACAGAATATTTAATCATCAATTAATGATCATATTATCAATGTTAAAATATATTTAGAAAATTAAAATTGAATAAAATTAAAGAGATGAAAACTCAAAAATACATCACAATTCTAAAACACTAGTTTTGGATACTAAAATTCTAGTTGAACATGATTAAGTAGATGGAGAGAACTCCAATATCCTTACTCATCAATATAATCGATAACAGATCCTCTTCGAGCTCTCTAGAAAATATTATGGTTCTTATCTAAATTACCTTCTCTCAACATCATAAAATATATTACTTCATCTATCCACTTCCATCTAAAATTTCCAGAATATTACCTCCTTTTTTCTCTATCTTCTTCCATACTTATTTTCATTCTTTTCTAATATAAATTATTCCATCCATAATTTTTTATTTCAAATTCCCAATTTTTCCTCACTGTAATGATTATATCAAATATCCTTGGCAAGGAATTTCCATCCACTGGATATGTGGTTAGTTCTCCTTGCTTCTCCAACAAACCAAGTCCTGGGAAACCTCAAATACAGACTTGACTTTCTTCTATGCTCAATCAACCCAAATTCAAACAATACTAGCTCCTTAATCAATGAAATCATCAAAATTCTCAAATCACCTTCAATCCAACTCAGTTATTAAGCTTGACTAGTTCTTAATTCCAGAAAATCAATCATCCAAACATATCTCTCAATAAATTCATCAAAACATTATTTTGAGAAGATTATACACACATGTTTGTATCTTCAAAGCCACAATAATTAGAAGGAATGAGGTATCATCCATAATATTCAAATAAAACTTGAAAATTAAACTAGAATCCATCCCAAAAAGGTCAAATAGACATTTATCATCATCCATCAACCCAAACTATTCAACAAAGACCTATAACAATAAAAATCTAGTACTAAACCCATATTCTCCAACCTTAGCATTGATCTAGTTTGATCGTTCATCAAAATAGAATTTGATCCCAGTAACAATTGGCTCAGCTTCATCTTCATCAAAAAAATCATTTAACCTTCAAACACTCATATTCAAAATCAGGGAAAAATCAGGCAAAAACCAAATCTGTAACCACAAAGCTTCTTCATCCTAGGGTAGATCATAGGTTCATTTTTTCCTCCTCTTTGAACTCGAATTCGAAGCTTCTTACTCCCAATCTAGGTGGTGACATCGCATAACTTAAAAAATGGTGTATTCGTCTACATTTCCTTCATCACAAGCTCGAGATAAAATCATATCCCATGGCAGCCTTCTTTGAACAACATCATCGGTGACATTAGATCTCATATCCATGCATTCGTATTTGTCTTTATTAACGCTGAAGGTGTCTAAGATTCCCCTTTAAGCTTTGTGGATTCTGTTTAACTCCACCAATGGTAGAATCCATGGATCTTATTTAGTGTTTCTACTTTATCTTCAAATGTTCTTTCACATATCTAAGCTCGGACGATATTTCTTCAAATGGCGAACTAGGTTGTGAACTCGATGTTTGTGTTTGATCAAGTTTACTCCAGGTGACTTCATATCTATATTCTAGTTTATCTTCCTCGACGACACCTAGATCTGGATCATGGGACTTCCATCACTTCAACTTCCATATATATTTTGGTTCGACTAGATCTTCACCAAGAAACTTTGTTTCCATGAGTTTTGAAAATGAGTCCCTGACCTCTTTTGATTTGCCTTCATCTGATCTTAAGTGCTCAGGGAGAATCTGCTATATGAGATATCCACGTACCAGATTATTTGGATACATGAATAGAAACTTCGATAGAAACAGCTATGTGGGTCCTATATTTAGAATGGGCTATGTGAAAAATCCCATACATAGTTTACTTCTCAAATTTGGGTATGTGGGTAGCCTATTGAATTTAGCTACGTGGAGCCCCTTAGAAAATGGTTTCATGGTTCTGCTTCAAATTTCTAGGTTCTACATCCAAATAAAATAAAATAAAAACAATTAAATAAAAAACCAAAAAATATTATTAAATTAAATTAAATTTTTTAAATAAAAATTAACAAAACTAAAAAAAACTAAAACAACTTGTATAAAATATGTAATTGATTAATTAATTATAAAAATAAATAAATAATAAAAATTATAAGAGTTAAATTAAAATTCAATGTCACTAACTATTAAATTATTCAAATAAAAGAAATTAAATACTAAACTTAAATTAATTAATTAAAAATAAAAAATCAAGGAAAAGATAAATTAAAATAAAAAATACAAAATTAAACAAAAACACTTAAATTATTATTTTAAAAGAATATACAAAATTAAATAATAAAATTTAAGTTTAAAAAAAATATAATTAAAACATAAAAAATATTAATTAAAAACAAATTAAAGGTTTAATTAATTTATCACTAAATTAACAACAATTGTTAATTATTCAATAAAAACATAACTTTATCAATTAAAACATAATTAAATTGGATAAATTGTGTGGAAAAATATTATTGAATCAAATCCACATCAAAAATTGTCCAACGCTAAGATTTTTCTTATCCTCAAGCAAGTAATGATCCAAAATAAATTAAATGAAATGAATCTCAAATGTGAAATAATGAATGGCCATAAAAAATTTGTTTTTAAAATGATTTTTCCCATTGGATTTTCATCAAGAAATGAAAATATTTACCTTCAAGAAATTAAAATTTTTCTAGTGAAAAACCAATTCTTACTTTACAAACATTATTTACCTTAAAATTTTGAAATCTAATTAAACCTATTTCAATTTGATTTTAAATGAAATTACAAACTTCTCTTTACCTTCATGATAACAGACTCATACAATAAGAAATCAAAATAATTTAGACACTCTATTTTGGATAAGACTTAATAATTTAAAAAGAAGAATAAATAACTCATCCATAAAATTATAGAAAAAAATAATTATTTTAACATGGATTAGGATTTTAATTTCATAATTCATTTGAATAAATACTTTATGAGTTCAAATCTAAATTCAAAAATTCAAAGGAAATGGTGATTATATAACATTAACAAAATATTTTACCAACACCAACTACTTTTCAATAGGGTAATGAAAAAAACTTAACCAGATATATCCAAGGGGTATTAGAGAATTAGCCTCCTTATAGTGGCTACACAATATTCAAACTTTAAATAAATTTAAAATTATTGAAAATTATTCATTAAAACTTAAAAAATATTAAAATTTGGAAAAAAAAATATGGGTTTTAATGGGTTCACATTGTGGTATATTTAATCACATTTAAAGAACCTTTACCCCACACTAAAACTAAACATTGTCCTCAATGTTGAATCAAATTTAGATAAACATGTGAATTAAATTTAAAGTTCAAAACAGATTTGGTAATTCAGTATATTAAAATCATATAGGAAAGGTCACAAGAAGGATCAATGAATTTTTTTCCCACAACACAGATTATCAAAACAACTCATAGCATGCACAAAAATTTACTTACTTGTTATATCTTCAACAACTCAACTCTAAAATAAATTGTGTAAATTGGTGCATGTTCAAGAAAGTGTTCAAAATTATTTTTAGCAATGCCTAAAATTTTCATCACTATTGCACAATAAAAAAATAAAAAATAGTAGTAGTAACCATAATTTTTTACTACTAATTTTCATCATTAAAATACACTTAAATATTAACTTTTATTTTAAATAAATTTTTTTAAAGTGGAAGCATCAATCATATTTTAGAAAATCGTGAAAAAGGATTATAATTTTAATGAAAAACTCCCCTAGATTAAAAGATTTATTTCTCCTTAAATATAATCAAATGTACCCCCCATCTTATCTCTGAAAAAAGTTTCTATGGTTAATAAAATTTTAGATCATAAATATGATACCAATTCAATCATTATATTCAAGACATTTTTAATTAAAGTAATAAAGTAACTAGAGTTTATAAATCAAGAGGGGTGTGATTTAAAAAAATCTTTAGATTGTAGCTTCTATGATCATGAAAATTTTAAAGAATCTACTCCAAATGATGGAAATTAGCCCAAAGTTTATTTTTCATGGTGAAAAGTGAACTAATAAGCTTGTGGATATCCTTATTGTCTATTTTATTTCATACAGTTAAAAAATATATATTTTAAAATTTTATTAAAATTTAAAGACTAAAACTTAAAGTGAATGTAAATGGAGTAAATAGAAGAGAAATATTGGTTTAACCCACCAAGGGGTGTTTAATTTTACATTTTCCACAGATAAAAAAATGTTATTTAACACCAATCCATCGATAGATGAGTCTTGTGTGGTAAGAACAAACACGCCTTATTCTTCTCCTAGTCTGTCATCTTCACTTCTATATTGATGACCCCTCATAAAAAATATGATGAACCCAATCCCTATATGTTCTGGTACAATTTATCAATTAATTCTAGAAAAACAACATATAGGACCCCCTCTTCTTCTTCAGGAGGAGATTTTTCCGCTAGTCTATCCACTTATTCTAGGTAGAAACTCAACAGATAAATAATTATCTCATTAGTTATAAATTGGATATCCTCATCTTCCATTTCTAGCTCCAAATGCTCCTCAATATAGATTGTCTCCAGTTCTAGCTCCAACTACTCCTTATCTTCTCAAAAATAAATATCTTCTTCCCCAAACACTTAAAACTCTTCATGGACCTTTGAAGTGGGTATCATTTCTATAGTGAGATAATAAAGGGATTGGGTTAAAATTTTAGATTTAGAAAGATCTAAACATTGAAGTTCCCTTTTCAGATCAAGATCACTAAGAGGGAGTGAATCAGGGATCACTTTCCTTTTATATGAATGTTTCTCAACTTCTTATTGAGAAAAAATTCTTAACATCATAAAAATTGTTATAGTTACGATCCAATAAAATATAAATTGCAACCTCACCTTTTATATGAAATAAATATAAAGGAGTGAAAAATGATATTTATAATATTTGGTATAAATACATACTCTTTTCCATGTTGGTTAGTCCCCATAACATGTATTCATTTACAAAATTATTTTTGTGATACAAATTCATAAGTATAAAATGGTTTTATAACTGAGTAGACAACTTTTTTCTATAGTTTGTTATACCCCCAATTAGCCTTTCTATATCCTCTTTCCCCATAACTGGTTATACACACCAAAAAACAATCATTTTCAGTAATTGTTTATAACCCCCCAACTACAAGATTATTTATTATTCTTTTATAATCCACTATATAAAGTTCTTCACCTCCTACATAAGTATACAAAATCAACTTCACTTGTGTATAATCTTCAAGAACTTCAAAAAAAATATTAATAATTTTTTGGTCTTGAAACTTACTCCATATATTTAAAAAATCTGAATATTCTCAATAAAAAATTCCAAAACTTCTATCCTGAAAACATACTTCACAAAATTTAGTCCATTAAACCTCTATCTTATGGTATCCATCTAATTTTATTCTTATAGATATTCTAATTCTCTTCCTGATTCAACTGAGTAAAAACTCAATCAGAAAATCACAACTTATCTGACTGATAGAACTCTATCCAATGGAACTCTATCTGATGGATTTCACTTTGATGTATCTTACTCCAATGGATCTTCATCTGATGGAAATTTATATAATGGATCTTACACTAATAGATCTTCATATGATAGAACTTTCTCTGATGGATCTCACATTGATGGATATTGCTCTAATGGATCTTCATTTGATGGAACTTTCTCTGATGGATATGGATCCAATTAATTCAACTTCAACCTAAAACAAACTATGGTTGTGATCTCAACCTACGACAAAAATGTCAAAGCATCAGTTTTCTGTGCATGTAAATAGTCAATAAGTATGAATGTACTGTGATATCTATTTATAGGAATCCCATAATAGAAAATTTGGAAAAATGAAATGTTTTTACAACTCACTAAAATTTTCATATCTCTGAATGTCATGTTTATTTGAGCTTTATCTTTAACCATTTGAACTCTTATCAATTCTTTTGATGACTTCTCAAAACTTCTTGAATCTTTGCAACTCTTCTAGAATTATAATACATTATTCCATAAATGATAATCCAAAAAATACCTATCTAAAACTTTGTTCATCAATCTGATTCTTATTGACTCAATTGAAATATACCCAATCATCAGTTCTCATTTTGTAAAAAAAATATGTCTGATGGATTTTATACATCTGATGGATTGATATCATTTGTTCATCTAATGAATCGATGTCAAGTCTTGTCCGATGAATCTTGACATTTAAAAAGAACTCATTATATTTTATCATAAAATGATAAAAGAAAAACAATTTAAATTCTCACTATGATGCTCAAAACAAAATGAAAATTCTTGACTATATTGTTCCAACTTATATAGTCATCAGTCACCTACAACCATTCTAGTAGAAACTTCAACATGTCTCATGTATTCAATTACTTTCTCATTATGATAGTACTGTTCAAATGATTTATCAATCTAATTTAATATTTTTTATTTAACTTTAGTATTTGATGACTTTTCAGTGTCAAAACTCATCTATTGGATCAGTTCATTCAATTATTCAGTTTCAACAACTCTTCACTTTCACATACATTAACTCTAGCAGTCTGTTGTTATGAATCTGATGAAAATCTGATTCCAATGCTTTATCAGTATGACTAAAAACAATATCTTTAGTTTTTATCATTCTTAATAATCAAATAAGTTTGTATCTATAAGACCAATAAATCATCTGATGGTGAATCTGATGGTCAGTATGATCAGTAACTTTGTAAATTCTTTAAACTTCATCATATTCCCATTTCCAGATTTCTAACAACTTATGCATCTGGTGCTCCTTGGTCTGATGACCTATGTCTGGAAAGTCTCAATGTTGAAAATTATAGAAACATGCATTTATGTTTACTTCTAAACACTCTATATTTAATCATGATACTTTCATGATTTAGTAACATTAAATGATAAGTAAAGCAGCATCATATTTTCTTTGATTATAACTTGGGTATGATCTTTTATAACTAGAAAACAACTTTATATTATGAAGTTCTGCATTTGTAAAGATTTTTCTGAAAACCATTAAACCATTTATCCCTATTTACAACTTCTAACTTGCAATATATTGAGCTATTAACAACAAATAAAAGAAATTCACAACTTTGGCCTTAAAATATCCCCCTTTGTGTTTGTTTTCAATACCCACACAAAACACAGAACTTCAAACATATTCATAACCAATATATACAATCATCTTTCTTCCCAATTGTTGTTTTCATTTTCTTACTTCTTTATCCCCCAATATTCCTTCTCCCCCTTATTGAAAATCATATTCAAAGGGGAGCTCATAAATCTATAAAATTTTATTTTGGATAATAATAGTATTGAATTAGTTTCTTAATAAGGAGACTTTAACTAAACATCGCTAAGTATATGTGGGAAAACCCAGTATAGAAAACAAGAGTGTATAATCAATGTTATCAATTTTTTCCATAACTCAACTTTCATGTAATAATTTTTCATGCTTCTTTCAACATTATCAAATCTAAGTAAATCTAATAAAATTTGTTATAATAAAAAACCCTTCACCCGTCTCAAAAAACATATCAGAAAAGTTAAAGTGTATAAATACAACTTTCCCAAAATCTCTTCTTTCATAACCTTGTTAATTTATTTTACAAGAAAAGTTAGAGAATCAAACCTCAGCTTCAGAAAATCAACTCCTTCAATTCTTTGCAAGTTAGTATAATTAAACAAGTATATTGAGAATAAATAGAAACCTCAATAGTTTCTTAAAAGCAACATTCAGATTGAGATACTTCTCTTAGTCTTGAAATTTTCTTCTTTTTCTTGTATTTTTCATTTGATATGTTTTCTTACTTCTTTTCATCCTTCTCAAATTTTGCAACAAGTTTATTCTCATATATAGTATCTTTAGATGAAGTTGTCAACTTACCTTCAATTTTAGTAATATTTTTATTAAAATGAGTTTGTAACATCTTATTCATGTTTTCCTCTTCAGATAGAAAGATATTCATACAACTTTTAGTAACATTTTATTCTTACTCAAATCTATTACATCTTCTCTAAATATTTAACCCACCATTTTTTGATGTATTTTTATCAACTTTGTTTGCATCTTCAGAAGAAGAAGAAATCTTCCCTATTTTGTCATCTAATTTTTTTTTCTTTTTCCAAATTTCTAGACAAGGCCACTTGATCTATCCAAATAATTAATAATTATTTATTATCCTTCTCATCTTTTTTCCTTTGCTCAAATTTCTTGAAGTAATCAAATTTATTTATTTTACCATTTTTATTTGATAAGGCTTCAACATTCTTCACCATAAAAAAAATTATAATTCCAAATTTGTTTTAGAAAAAATGGATCTTCTTGGCTCATCATAACTCCTCCATGATTGTTTCCTAGTAGATACATGTTTCACTAAAATGAATAATCTCTATTTATAAAAATTGCATAACACCAACAGTTACTCTTGAATATTGATCTTTCATAATTATAGTATAACTTCTTTGTGCTGTTTTGTTGATGTTTCTTCATAAATCATGGACCAATTTTCTTAGGGAAATACTTTCTTAAAGAATTCCACTATTTCTTAGTAAATCATGATTTCTCACAAATCTTCTTTTTTGAACATATAGTTTTTGTATACAAATATATATATTGTGATTTTTTAGGAAAATAAATAACTAGCTTCTATAAATTTTTCTTTTAACTATCTTTAGAAGTTTTTCCCTTTACCTTAACTACTTTAGTGAATTTTTATTTTATCTTACTTATCTCACTTTATGATGTAAGAATCATTGATTTTGTTTCTTAAAACTCATATTCTTTATCATCAAAACTATATTTCAAAAAAATTATCATCTTCTCATATTTGGATATCTTCAACTTGTTCTTCTTATTTTCTTTAACAAGTGTGGATTATATCATGTTGATATTCTCATCACCAGCTGATTTTTCTTCATAAATTTTTAGTTTTCTTTCAATCTCACCAATCATAATTTTTAGAACTCTAATAAAATTGAGATTTATTTACTCTTTCTCAACCTAATCATAATTATGAAAATTTATATCTCCAAATCCCTTCTTTCTTTCTTGATTTGAGTGTTTTTCTCAGGTAATTTTTCCAAATTTTCTTTAAGAAACCACTCAAGTTATATTATTTATTCAAGTTAACCATCACTACTTGATGAAACACTTAAATTCCAAACTTGAACAAGGAAGTTGACTTGTTTATGATATTTATCACAAGATGAGGAATTATCCTTCTTTCTTCCACTCAGATAACTTTTCTTCTTTTTTTCATAAGGAAATGTTTCCTTATGTTTCTTTAACTTTTGTTTTTTAATAATATTATCATATTCATCATACTCATGCTCTTAGATTTTATTCCTAGCACGATTTTGTGAAATATGTAATTTCCCTTCATAATTCCAACATTTGAGAGAATTTTTAACTTTTCCCTTCCAATTTCCATGGTTGTATCTTTTAGAAAGGAGAGAAAAAATAGTGTTAAAATCTTATGCTTCTTTCAATTATTATGAATTACTCAATTCTTCTACAATTTATTTAACTTTATTCTTCCCTTTTAACAAATCATTTAAGGATATTTATTTTTCATCCATTTTATTAAAAATTGAAGCTTTTCTCAACTTATATTCCCCAAGGTTATTCTGAATTTCATCAAAAGATAAATCTTCCTGATCTTTTAAAGCTGAAACTTTGGAATCAAATATATATGTAAGGTTTCACATGAGTTTATTAAAAATAGTATAATCTTCTAGATTCTCACCAAAACATGTGATGTTTCTCACAATATCATTAACTCTTGTAAAGTAATAATTTATACTTTCTTCATCATCCATTTTAACATCTTTAAATATAATTCTCCATATTTGTAACTTTTATTCCTTAAATTTCTCATTTTCTTAATATCTACTTCTCAAATTAACCCACATTTTATTAATTATTGGAAATCCCAATATGTTTGTATAAACATTTTCAGTAAGATCCATAAACATATCATTCTAATCTTTTCCATTGGCTTCTAAACTTCTCTTATCAGCAGCTGTCATAACAACTTCATTTATGGGATGAAATCCCACTATTGTTGCATCTCTAACTTAAAGTCCAAGATATATAAGATAGGGTATCATCCTATACTTCCAACTATGATAGTTTTTACCGTTAAAAATAGGAACACCCTTATTATTCACTGAATTGGAATTATTCATTCTCATAGATGTATATTTCAAAGGGAACTTACTCTGGTACCAATTGATGTTCCCTAGTTGGATTGAGATCAATGAGATGGGGGTGAATTGGTGATCACTTTTATTTTATAATAGTGTTTATTAAACTCTTTTTCAGAAAAATTTCTTAACCACTCAAAACTTGTTAGAGTTACAATCCACTCAAAAATAAATCTCAACTGCACCTTTCATATTCAACAAATATAAAGGAGTATAACATGTTATTTTCAAGTTTTGGTACAAATACCTACTATTTTACATGTTGGTTAGTCCACCCAACATGGATTCCTTTACTAACTTCATTATGGAATACAAAGTAATAATAAGTGAATAGATCTATAACACAATAGAAAATTTTTCTGCAATATTTGGAAAATATGAATATGATAAATAAAAACTTACTTCACAAAATTCAGTCAGCTCGAACTTGATCTGGTAACCTTTATCTGATGGTCTTAATTCAATTTTATTTATCCAATTTTTCTTATACTCTTACTACTTAAACTAAGTAGAAACTCAATCAGAAACTTTCAAATTATATAACTGGTAAATCTCTTTCTAGTGAAAATATGTCTGATGGATCTCAGCCTGATGGATCTCTATCTGATGGAACTCTCTCAAATAGAACTTGCTCTGATGGATCTCCATCTTATGGAACTCACTTTGATGGATCTCACTTCTTTGGATCTTCATCTAATGGGTCTCACTTGAATTAACTCAACTTCAACCTAAAACAAACTTTGGTTGGGATCTCAATCTGTCACAGAAATTTTAGAGCATCGGCTTTTCATATGCATAAAGAGTCACAAAGTATGAATGTATTGTGCTCTCTATTTATAATCATCCTGATATAGAAAAGGTAGGAAACTGAAATGTTTTTCCTACTCAATCATATTTTTATATCTCTAAATTTTACATTTGTTTAAGCATCATATTTGGCCATTTCAACTCTTCTCAATTCTTATGATGACTTCTTAAAACTTCTTGAATCTTTACAACTCTTCTCGAATTCTAAGACATCAGTGCAAAAATGATAATTCGAAAAATCACAGTTTAAAAATATATTCATCAATATGATTCTTCTTGACTCAATTGAAATATACTAAATCATCAGTTATCATTATGTAAAAAAATGTGTCTGATGGAATTTCTACATCTGATGGATTGGAGTCAATTGTTTATCTGACAAATCATTGTCAAGGATTTTCCAACAAATCTTGACCCAATTTAAAAAGAACTCGTTACATTTTCTCTTGACCCACTTAATACAAAACAATTTGAATTATCATTATGATTATTCAAACAAAATGAAAATAGTTGACTAAATTGTTACAAATTCTAGAGAATTTGTTTTATTGTAACCATTATGGTGGTAACTTTATCATATCTCACATTTTTAATCACATTCTCATTAAAATAGTGTTGTTCAACTGATTTATCAATCCAATTAAATAGTGTCTAATGGAACTCATAATTTGATGACTTATCAGTGTCAAAACTCATCTATTGGATCAGTGTTTTCAATTCTTCAGTGTCAATAACTCTTTACTTTGACATACATGAACTTTGGCAGTCTGATATTTTGACTCTAATGAAACTCTAATTCTGATGATTTATCTGTCTAAATGAATACAATATCTTCAATTTTTCCCATTCTTCATCATAAAATAATTTTTTCTCTCTTAGAACAATTAATCATTACATGGTGCATCTAATGGTCAATAGTAACTTTGCAAATTCTTCAAACTTTAGTATATTCCCATTTCCAAATTTCCGACAACTTCTATATCTGGTGCTCTTCGGTCTGATGGAATTCATCCCGAACATCTCAATTTTTTAAATTCTAGAAACATGAATTTTTTTATTCTACACACTTCATCTTGAATCATGATAATTTCATGATTTAGTAACATTAAATGACCAGCAAATAATTATCATATTTTCATTGATCAGAACATGTGTCTAATATTCTGCATCTGAAAAACAACTTGATGTTCTGAATTTCTATGCCTAAAATGATCTTTCTAAAAACCATTAAACCCTTTCTCTTCATTTAAAACTTACAACTTAATAAAAAGTGATCTATTGACAACAAATACTACCAAAACACAAATTATTCCTTACAAACACAAAAGGTCATAATGGTCAAAATCCCCCTAAAGAAATTTAGTTGGAAGATCTTGTTCTTCTTCCATGGCCTTGAGAATATCATTAATAACATAAATTAAATGTTCTTTAAGTTTGGCCTCAACCTCTATGATTTCATCTTCAAAATTTTGAAAGTTTATCTCTCCAACATGGAACTCAGGGAAAAATATGAAAACTCATATAGTTCCTTAACTAATGCTTCCAAGACTTTTGGATTTAAATATTATTTAATTTATTCAATGAAATTTTTGAATTCATTTTCATCTAATGTCTTGGAAATATTTCAAGTGTTGTAGGAAAAGTATCTAACCACTTTTTCCAAGGGTGGGTTAGAATCCATTTGTTCTTATTAAATTTTCTTTGTTTAGTTTTTTAAAATTCTTAATAATTATAGTTTACTTTTTTTCCCTTTTGTTATTTTTTTGAAACTACTTAGAAACCTCCTAGTAATGGTTTCAATTGAAGAGTCGTATTTTGTTTGTCATTTTTATTCCTCATAAATTCAAGTTTTAATCTCATAAATATTGTAGTATATTAGTACTCGGTGTTTTCCCCCAATGAAACTATATTTAAGGAGCTTTCCTATCATGTATTTTATTATTATTATTATTTTAATTTGTTTATTATTTTCAAATGGGTTTCCTATATAGTAAATAAAACTTGATTAATTTACTAAACTAATCAGAAATAGAAACAATAGAAATATGGGTGAAATGGAAGAAGGTTTGACAAAAAATAGAAGCAGTGACCTATCCTAGTCATTATTTAGGTTCATTCATTGTTCATTGTTTGAAAATTATTTCACAACTAAAACTTTTTCAATTCATAGATTGAAATCTCTAATCATGCATCTTGTTCAGTTTATGAAATTGACATCAATATCCAAGATCTCATCAAATGTTATCCTTTCCATAGGACTCATTTAATACTCTTAATTATTTCTAAGAAAAATGAAACAACCGACTACCTCAGTAATCATAGTCCTCAATCAAGGATTGGGAAATTTAAATAGAGAGAATAAGCTTCAAAATCTTACTCGACTTGAACTAACAGGCCACATTCAAAGACCATCGCACTCTAATAATAAATGTGTCATTCTCAAAATTAAAGAAAAAATAACAAAATGATAAAATATTTAAAGATAAATTAATTATCATATTCTCAATGTTCAAATATCTAAAGAGAATTACAATTACATAAAATAAAAGTGATGAAAACTCAAAAATACATCACCATTTAAAAATAATAATTTTAACCACTCAAATTATAGCTAAACATGATCGATTAACTAGAGAAAAATCTGATATCCTTCATCATCAGCATAATCAGTAGTGGGTCCTCTTTGAGTTCTCTAGAAAATATTATATTTATACTCCTAATTTTATTCTCTTGATGTTAGAGAATGTGTTGTTATTGTTGTTCGCTTCTATCTAGAATGTCCAAAATAATAACACCAATTTTTTCTCTATCTGATTCCCTATTTATTTTTATTCTTTATAATCCAAATTATACTAGCCATGTTTTTTATATCAAATTCCCAATTTTCCCTCACTATAATGATTAAAATAAAATATCTTGGTGGGAAAATTTGTTCTTATTGCTGTCCATTTTCATCCAAAATGTCCAGAATAATACCTCCTCCTTTTTTCTCTATCTTATTACCTATTTATTTTCCTTTTTCTATTATAAATTATTCCATTCATATATTTTTCTATCAAATTCCAAATTAAAAATTCTTAATAACACTATGTTATATTGTCTTGGAAGTTGGCCTTGACTTATATTTATGATGTCATGTTTTCTGTTGTTGTCACGTTTCTATATTGCCTTTATGTTATCAATGTATATCATGTCTCATTGTTCAAGATTATGATTCTCACCCCTCTTATGTTACCTTTATATGTCTCTTGAATCACATGTACTAATTTACCTCATGTTATTCTTTTATTATTTTCTTATTGGGCTCTATACACTACCACAGATCATCCCTTTAATAGTACACAAAATTGGATATAACAGTACTAAAAAAAAGAAATGTTGTCTGAAGAACCATTAAAAGGGGGACCCCTTTATCATCACTTTTATTAGTGATGATAAAGGGGGCCTTTATCAGCACTATAAATAGCGCTTATAAAGGCCCTAATACTGCAATGTGTTGTTTGAATTACAAAACACTATAGCAGCAGCCTATATATGAAAATTTTATAATTTAATTGAAATAAAAAATACATCATAAATACATAAAAAACACTATATTATAGATATTTAAATAATGTTTTTTGAAATTTAATTAGAAATTACTATCATAAAAATTCAAAAATGTCAATGTTTCATTGATTTTGGAACCCAACTCCCTCTCAAAAAAGAACGATCATGGTATTAGTTACTAAAAAAACTACCCCAAATCAAGAAAAATAAACATATTATATAATAAAACAATTATTAATTTATTAATACTATAAAAAAATAAATTAAACATAATATGAAACAATACATGAATAAAATGTTGATTTTAAATAAAAGGACACACTTAAAGTCGTATTAGTCACACCATGCATAGGATTGATGTGGTGCTAATTTCTAAACATCAAAAATGACTTATAGATCATTTTCATAAAGTATAAAAAAAATCCAAATACATCTTCTCAGTTTTTGAGTATGTCACTTGTCATTTTTACTAAAATTTCAATGTAAACTGAAAACACGTGCTTTGAGTCAATCGATCACATCATGTGTAGTTTGATGTGAGACTGATTCTTACACATCACCAATGACTTATGAATCATTTTACTAAATTATAAAGACAATTTGAGCACCTTTTCTTGGTTTTCAGTGAGTGACACGCGTTTTGAACTAAAATGTCAATTTTGGACTGATAACAGACACTTTGAGTCCTACAGGGCACACCATGTATCAGATTGAGGCGTGAATAATTCCTACATACCAAAAATGAATTATGGATCATTTTAATAAAGTATTAAAATAATTAAAATATATTTTCTTGGTTTCGAGTATGTCACTTGTCTTTTTACTAAAATTTCAATTTTAAATAAAAATACACACTTAGAGCCATACTGGTCACACCAAGTATCGGATTGAGATTTGGATGATTTTTACAAATAAAAATGAGTTATAGATCATTTTATTAATGTATTAAAACAATATGAATGTGTTTTATTGGTTTTGAGTATGTCACTTGTGTATTTTACTAAAATGCCATTTTAAACTGAAAACGCACACTTTGAGTCATACTAGTCACATTACATTTTGGTATGATATGGGACTAATTACTACACATAAAAAATGACTTATGAATTATTTTCCTAAATTATTAATATAATTGGAGTGTTTTTCTTAGTTTTTCTTGAGTGACACATGTTTTGAACTCAAATGTCAATTTTAAATTGATAACAGAAACTTTGAGTCATACCAGGAACATCATGTATTTGATTGATGTTTGGATTATTCCTACATGTTAAAAATAACATATGTATCATTATCCTAAAGTATCAAAATAATATGAATGTTTTTCTTGGTTTTGAGTATGTCACTTGTTTTTTTACTAAAATGTCAATTTTAAATAAAAAGATATAATTAGTGTCATACCGGTCACAATGTTCATTAGATTAAGGTGCATATGATTCCTACGCATCGAAAATGACTTATGGATAATTTTACTAAAGTATCAAATCCATATAAATGTTTTTTCTTAGTTTTGAGTACGTCACTTGTGTTTTTTAACTAAAATGTCATTTTAAATTCAAAACACGCACTTTGAGTCATACTAGTCATATTGTGTGTCGGTTTGATGTGAGACTACTTTCTATACATCAAAAATGACTTATAAATCCTTTTACTAAATTATCAAGACAATCATATCATTTTTTCTTATTTTTTTAGTGACTGACACATGTTTTGAACTAAAATGTCAATTTTAAAGTGATAACAGACACATTGAGTCATATCGGGCACGTTGTGCATCGAATTGAGGTGCAGCTGATTCCTACACATCAAAAATTTCATATGCATCATTTTAATAAATTATCAAAATAGTATAAATGCATTTTCTTATTTTGTATTATGTCACTTTTTTTACTAAAATGTCATTTTAAACTGAAAACACACACTTTGAGTCATACTGGTTAGATCGTGTGTCAATTTGACCTCAGACTGATTTCCTCACATAAAAAATGACTTATCAATATTTTTTAAAAATTATCAACATAATAAGAGTGTGTTTTCTCAGTTTTTAATGAGTGGTACATGTTTTGAACTAAAATTTCAATTTTAAATTGGTAATGGGAAATTTAAGTACTACCGGTCACATTATGTGTCGGTTTGAAATAAAATTAATTCTTACACATCAAAAATTACTTATAAATAATTTTCCTAAATTATCAACACAATCAGAGCATGTTTTCTCAATTTTTTGTTAGTGGCGCATGTTTTGAACTAAAATGTCAATTTTAAACTCATAAAAGACACTTTGAGTCATAAAAGACACACCGTGTATCAGATTGAGGTGCGGTTGATTATTACACATAAAAAATGACTTATGGATTATTTTACTAAAGTATTAAAACAATTTGAATGGAATTTTTCAGTTTTGTATTTTTCACTTATTTTTTTTACTAAAGTGTCAATTTTAAATAGAAAGACACACTTGGAATCATACTGGTCACACCGTGTGTCAGATTGAGATGTGGTTGATTTCAATATGTCACAAATGAATTATGAATCATTTTATTAAAGTATCAAAATAATTTGAATGTTTTTTCTTAGTTTTCATTATTTCACTTGTGTTTTTTACTAAAATGTCATTTTAAACTGAAAACACATACTTTGAGTCATATCGGTCACATCATGTGTTAGTTTGATGTGAGAATAATTCATACATGTCACAAATTACTTTTTAATCATTTTTCTAAATTATCAAGATAATTGGAGTGTATTTTCTTAGTTTTCAATGAATGATGCATGTTTTGAACTAAAATGTCAATTTTAAATTGATAACGGACATTTTGAGTCATATCGGCCACACTGTGTATTAGATTGAGGTGCAATTGTTCCTTGCACATCAAAAATGACTTATGAATCATTTTTCTAAAAAATCAAAACAATAAAAATGTTTTTTATTCATTTTGAGTATGTCGCCTTTCTTTTTTACTAAAATGTCAATTTTAAATAAAAAGACACTCTTGGAGTCGTACCGATCACATCATGCCTCGGATTAAGGTAATTCTTATTTCTACACATCAAAAATTATTTATGTATCATTTTCCTAATATATCAAAATAATTAAAATTCATTTTATTAGTTTTGAGTATTTTTCTTTTATTTTTTTACTAAAATGTCATTTTAAACTAGGAAAATGCACTTTGAGTCATACTGATCACATCATGTGTCGGTTTGATGTGATACTGATACACATCAAAAATGACTTATGAATAGTTTTCCTAAATTATCAATATCATCCAAGTTTGTTTTCTTTTTTAGTGAGTAACACGCATTTTGAACTGAAATGTTAATTTTAAACTCATAACATCCACTTTCAGTCATGTCGGGCACACCATGTATCAGATTAAGGTGAAATAGATTCTTATACATCACAAATGACTTATGGATCATTTTAATAAAGTATAAAATCAATAAAAATATGTTTAATCAGTTTTTAGCATGTCACTTTTCCTTTTTACTAAAATTAATGTCAATTTTAAATAAAAAGACACCCTTTGAGTCATATTGGTCACAATGTGTGTTACATTGATATGTGTATGATTAATACATGTCACAAATGACTTATGGATCGTTTTCCTAAACTATCAAAACAATATGAATTTATTTTATTAGTTTTGAGTATGTGATGTTTGTTTTGAACTAAAATATGAATTATAAACTAAAAACATATACTTTGAGTCATACCAATCACACTATGTATCTGATTTAGGTGAGGATGATTGAGTATGGGATGTGTGTTTTGATTTCAACTATCTAAAATAATATAGAAAAAGATATAGAATGTTCCATTTGGATGGAAGAAGAAACCCATGCTACCTGAAACACTTCACGTTTTAGGAAGTATGGGGTTTCCTCTTCTATACAAAAGGAACATGTTCTCTCTTTTTTAGCTTTTTGCAGATAGTTTAATGAAAAATAATAATTCCTAGAAGATATATGAAAAAAAACTAAATAATTATTAGATAAAAATGATATGATGTATGTATACATTCTTGAATCATTTCCTTGTTTCCATTATCTCACTTCCAGCCTCGAAGTCCAATCTCTCATGAGCATGAGCAGCTTCAAACAAACCATCCCAACTCGAGTAAAATAATCAACCTATATACGAAAATAATTTTTATGTTATTTATAATATAAATAAATAAATTAGATATAAATATGAAACAATACATTAAACTAAAACCACACATTTGGAGTCATACTGGTTACATCGTGTATCAAATTGAGGTATGGTTGATTTATACATGTCAAAAATGACATATGGATTGTTTTCCTAAAGTATAAAAAATCTTAATGTGTTTGATCATTTTTTAGTATGTAGCTTTTCTTTTTTACTAAAATGTATTTTTAAACTAAAAACACTCACTTTGAGTCATATCAATCACATCATGTATTGGTTTGATGTGAGAATGATTCTTATACATAAAAAAATTACTTATGAATAATTTTCTTAAATTATCAAGACAATCCAAGCATTTTTTCTTAGTTTTTAGTGAGTGACACACATTTTGAACTAAAATATAAATTTTAGAATGATAACGACCACTTTGAGTCATATCAGACACACCGTGTATTGAATTGATGTGAATCTAATTCCTAAATGTCACAAATGAATTATATATCACTTTCTTAAAGTATCAAAACAATATAAATGTGTTTTCTTGGTTTTGAGTATGTCACTTGTCCTTTATACTAAAATTAATGTCAATTTTAAATAAAAAGACAAACTTTGAGTCATACCGGTCACACCATGTGTCGGATTGAGATGATACTTAAGATTCATTAAGTGGAATATTATATTATCTTAGAATATTCATTATATATTAGTGGATATGTGTATATTTCTATGTAAAATCAAAGGTTTCTAGGCTTAATTGAGGTACTTCCATGAATATCAAAAATCGGTACTACTTGTTGACCATGTGGGATGCACTATAAGTGGTTGAGACTACTTTTACTTGTGTGATGATGAAATTGTCATATAATTACTTGTTATTAGTGATATAATTGGTTTATTTGACCAAATTGATTGTAATACTTGTAACTTTTGAAGAAATCAAAATGAAATGGTGTTCTACCTGGAATGTTGAATTCATTGGAGAATAAAAATAAAATTGCATCATTATGGGTGTATCATCCTTGTTGAGTGCATGATAATAGTACATGAGTGAATAATCCTTTTTGATGAATTCATTTATTCATGATCTATGTGAAAATTTAAAAAATAAGTATCAGATAAAAATGATAAAAAAAATTAACTAAAAAATTAGATAAAATAATGAGAAAATAAATTAAATAAGTGGTAGGAAGTCATGTATTCATGATATATGTGTACATTATAACCCTAGGTATGATACCCATTCATTTATAAACAAATATATTTTCACTTTTTAATATGAGTACTTTAAAAATTCCTAGTAATACTAAGAAAATATAAATACACAAAGGATTAATAAATATTTTAAATGAATTGGTAATTATCTTTGAAAATACCTCTTTGGGGGTGCTATTTTATTGATGGTATATGATATCTTTTATAAATTTGAAAACATAATAACCATAATTATTTCCATTGGTTTATTTTATACACTTCAAAAACATTTAAAAAATTAATTAATTGGTTTTGATATATGTTTTGATAGTGAAATATTAATATATATACCCTAATAATTTTCCACTTGTAGAATTTGATAGGCTCCTTGTGTTCATGGACTATCCCTATTCCATGATTTTGATGATATTTAAACACCTCCCTATCATAAAAAAATTCTCATTAAAACATAATATAAAATATATAACTTGAATTTTAGTTTTATAATGTTTCATATAGTGTATTACAAATTGAAAAATGTCATCACATGTGGTTGGTTTGTTGGGTATCTATGAAATGAATCAAGAAAATAAATCTTTAGAGTATCCAAATTGACTTCAATGAGTAAGTAATACTGACTAAAAACAAAAATGAATAAGTAATTAAAGGAATGAAAATATATTTGATATGATTAAATTGTAAAGTTTTACCACTACATCATTGGTAATAAGAAGATTATATCATTTGTAAGTTTTCTTTCAAACACTGATGCCAATTTTCCCACTATTACATCAATTTTATTTGATTGTAATGAGATTTATTGTGTAAAAGTGATGTGAGGACTAAGGAGTCCATATTTTTTTCACAGGGTTTTCCCTTCAAATAGTATTGATATATATGATTGCAAAAAATATGAATTTCATTTATTCATAATTAATATAGTAGATCGGCAATTGGAAAAAATAATCATGAAAACACACCTCATGTATAAATTTACAACTAGGACTCCTAGTTATCCATACTTGAGGATTTCATTTACAATATCAATAAAAATATAGTCTGTAATAGCTTCTCTATATGTTTGTTCTTCAAAATCAACTATGACATTACTACCACTTTGGAACCTTGTATCTATATTAACCTTTAAATTTAGTAAATAAAGAAGTCGAATGGGAGTGGTAAATATAATTTTTGAATATATTTTCGATTGGTTGGTTGATCCTTTAGATTGTTTTGGTTTGACCTTCTATTTCACCCCTTTTCACTTTTACCATCTGTAATAATATTCATCATTTTAGACCTTTTTTCATTAATTATTAAAGGTTATGCATGAAAAATAAATTAGAAATTGATACCTCTTTATTGAAATGTTCTTTTACAAGATCTAACAGCCATTCTATGAAAGTTACAATATATTTATCAACAGTATGAATATCTACATCATTGAGTGGAATAGGTATCTCAATGATTGGCTCGTGATAAATGTTAATCCCTTCTCTTAAATGACCTATTGAAAGTTATTTGTTGTGTAGAATATCTTTCTGGATATTTCACACAGTATCCTTTACAAAAATTCGATGGCTAGGTGTTAATGGATTTAAATCACAATAATTTTCACCCTATATAATATCAGTATGGGAAAGGTATTAGTATATACCTGATTCACATTTCACAGAAACAATTATGAGAATATTGATTACCTTGTCTAAGATATGTCTTTGATGGGAATGGATTGCCTCAAAGCTAGTGGGGGTTGGGGTCTTCACATAGTGGTTTTTCTTATGTTGTTTCTTCTCTTTTATTTTTTCCAATAACATTTTTTTTCAACTCCGATTTACAATTAAATTTTTATTCAATTGTATCTAATCATGCCTACAAGTCTTATATTTTCTTATCTTTATCCCCTTGTTCATTTCTTTTCTCAAAATATGTTCAGGGTGTCACCCCAAAACCCACACCTCTGGCATGGCCATACTTTTTTGACTGACTCCACTAATAGTAGTTGTTCATCAGGTACTGATGATGATGATTCTTGTATTTAAGTTAGATAAAATATATAGGAAGATAATTAATCGTTATTATTTAATACTTTTTTAAAGCAAAACAAATTTTTATAATGTTATAATTACACATGATTCCCACACTTTTTTTGTGTTTTTATCTATTAATATACCTTATTTATTTACATAGGCCTCCTTCTATAGCACGTGATGTGGGATAGAAGTGGAATTGGATTTCAATTCATCAATATGTATATAAATAGAGGAATATTGTAACGTCCCTCGCCCGGGTGCCATGCAACGGGTGCCCCAAGCCCGGTTCGCCACGTGACCTCAAGCGCATTTCCCAAAATGTCAGAGGCTGCCGACTAGCAGCGAGGGCCCAGGTCTGATAGTGGGGAAACTATGCCCTCATTTTTCAAAGTGTAGCGCAGCGGAATACGAAAGAAAACATACAACAAAAAGAGGAAGCATTAAACCATGCACAACTAAAATAAACTATAGCATTGGATATAACCAACAGTATAGAAGTGATGATGCTACATGTTTCAAGTTCTAAGAAAATAGCCAGAACATGTTATACATCAATACAGTACAACAAAACAAGAAAAACAGCTGGCAGCGGCATCACGAGCCTAGGCTCGGTCCCATGCCCTCCTACTCCTCAGTAACAGTCAAGTACCTGTATAGGGACTCTTTCCCCTATCTACACCTGCAGCAACGTAATCTGTTTGGGCCAAAAAGCGTGACCTAAACAGGCTGTGAAAAATATATCTCAGTAGGCACCCACCAAAGCCTCGTGCCCAACTGCGTGTAAGCATGCAACAACAGTGTGCAGTAGTAAAATGCAATAAAGTAAGCAGTACTCAAAAGTAACTAATTACCAGTTATATTGCCAATTTATTATCCATTTAATCTATTTAAATATTAGAAATCACCATAGTGCATTTCTAAGTAAATAGTCCACGTCCTCAGACAAGTAAAATCTTACCCTCAGGTAAACAGAATCCAACCCGCAGGTATATCCCTCAGGTGTAACAGAAATTTCCCTCAGGCGTAGGAAGTGTCGCCCTCAGGCACAAAAGTCAATCCCTCAGGCATGAAAGGTTTCCCTTAGGCGAAATACTACATCCCTCGGGCTAAATAGTGCAGTTCCCTCAGGCTAATCACAACAACGCCCTCAGGCCAAATACAACAATGCCCTCAGGCTAAACAGGTAACAAGTCCATGCCCAACATGTAAACAAGCAGTAACAAGAAATTCCTCTCAAGGCAATTATACCATTACTACTTTAAAGGCATACCCTCGGGTATCCTGGCCAAACGGTTAAACAGTGAAACACACCCCGGGGGTGGTTCCGGATCCAAGAAACGATCCCAACCAGCATTTTATTATCACAATTTAATCACCTATGCAATTCTAGGCATTAAATATAGCAACAGCCTCAGCCACATGACACCCTAACATGGGTTCATGGCATGAAAACGTACAAAAACGCACGACAGTTGGAAAATAAACACAAATCCACCTACCTTATGTACCAACAAACGTTATACCCGAACACCAACTCCAGAAACGCCCAAGAACGGCGTAGATCTAACGAAGAACAAAACCCATTAAAATGTAAATAACTTCCCCTCGGGAAATAATTGGTAAGAACGGTACTAGGAGAGGAGAGGGATTACCCGTGCGGTTCCAATGAGATCGTCCGAAGCCGAATCGGATTCCAGACAAACACCTGGCAGATCTTCAAATGTTTGGCCTCCTCCCTTGGCTCCAAATCGGCTCAAGTGTATCCTCTACCAAAATAGGAGGCTACTTCCTGTTTTAAGCCGAAAAAGAAAAGTACACGGTGTGTAATTATGAGTACACGGCGTGTACTCCTTTCATTTAACTATTCATTTGGCGACACCGCAACACTGTTCATCTGTTGACCAGAGTACATGGCATATACTCATGAGTACACGACATGTACTGTCACCCAACTGGCGGCGACTCCACCGCCTTACTGTTGAAGCCTGACGACTGACTACACGGCATGTAAGGTACCACCACACGGCATATAGTCGGTTCCTACACCCCGCGTCGCCGACATGGCTACACGCCCCATGTACTCATCCCAACACGGCCAAGAGTACACGGCGTGTGGAAAAGTACATGGCGTGTAGTTCCAAAATTTAGGATTTTTCCCCATTTCCCATATTTTCTCAAAAACACTTAAGGAAAAGGAAAAGGAAGAAGCCTGTACCTCAAAAATAAGAACTGGGTTCTTATAAACTTCCCCCCTTATAGCAATTCATCCCCGAATTGACCTTCCAAGGGTGGCGAAGATAAAGCTCAGAACAGCACTGGCCACTGAGCACGTACGTCAGCCTCCCACTCCTAGGTCTCATCCTGCACTCGGTCATGCTGCCATAGCACCTGTACGAGAGGAACTGACCGGCCTCAGAGAACCTCTGTGCTCCTGTAAACGATATGGATCAGATGCTCCTCAAAGGACGCATCCTTCTGAAGCTCAACCTCCTCTGGATGAAAGGTGTGAGACGGGTCTGAATGGTAGCGACGCAAATGAGACACGTGGAAGACGTCATGCATGGATCGGTACTGCTGCGGTAACTGCAACCGATAGGCAACCAGCCTGACTCTATCCAAAATCTCAAATGGTCCCACATACCTCGGTGAAAGCTTACCCTGTCTCCTGATCCGCTTGTGTCCCAGCCTCAGCGAAACACGCAAGAAAACCTGATCCCCAACCACGAACTCCAAAGGTCGTCTGTGGCGATTAGCATAAGACTTCTGACGAGACTGCGCGGTAGCCATCCGCTTCCGAATCAATTGGTCCTGCTCAGATGTCTCCTGTACGCGTTGTGGCCCCAGTAAAGCTGCCTCACCTGCCTCTAACCAGCACAAAGGTGATCGACATGGACTACCATATAAAGCCTCGTATGGTGTCATCTCAATAGTTTCCTGAAAACTATTGTTATAGGAAAACTCGTCTAAGGGTATATGCTTCTCCTAAGAGCAAAGTCTAGGACGCATGCGCGCAGCATGTCCTCTCACACCTGTATCATCCGCTCTGACTGGCCATCTGTCTGAGGGTGGTATGATGTGCTCAGAAGCACCTATGTGCCCAGCGCCCTCTGAAAACTCTTCCAGAAACGAGATGTAAAGCGTGCGTCCCTATCAGAAATGATAGAACGAGGGACCCCATGAAGATTTGCGATCTCTCGGATATACAGACTTCCGAGATCATCCACACCGAAGGTCTCCTTGATCGGAAAGAAGTGAGCTACCTTCGTAAGTCTGTCCACAACAACCCACATGGCATAATTACCTCGAGGTGACCTCGGCAATCCCGTCATGAAATCCATCGTGACATCACCCCATTTCCACTCTGGAATGGGTAATTACTGTAACAGCCCAGCTGGTCTCTGATGCTCTGCCTTCACCTGCTGACAGGTGGAACATCTCGTAACAAAACCAGTTATCTCTCTCTTCATACCCGGCCACCAGTACTGACATCTCAAGTCTCGGTACATCTTGGTAACCCCGGGATTAACTACCCAAGCTAAAGCATGAAACTCCTGCATCATCTCCTCGCGTATATCCCCTGGAACCCATACACGTCCATGGAAACGCAAAACCTCATCATCGTCTATCGTCCAACCGAGAGGAGGGTCCTCACTTGACACCGACTCCCGTAGAACTAGGCCTTTCGAATCAGATAGATGTCTCATCCTCACTCTGTCCAGGAGGGTAGAAGTCAAGCTAACGAGGAAAGATAAGTCTACCCCTGACTGTCGTGTACCTCCAGATGCATCTCAGAGAACAAAGCCATGAGCTCCCACTCACCACTGGCCTCTTGCACAGCCTGTATCTGAGTCTTCCTGCTCAGTGCATCAGCTACTGCATTACCATTACCAGGTGTGTTAGCAAGCTCAAAATCGAAGGACTGTAGGTACTCAACCCACCTTCTCTACCTCAGATTCAGGTCACGCTGAGTAAAGATATACTTGAGGCTTTTGTGGTCGGTGAAAACCACAAAATTCTCTCCCAACAGGTAATGTCTCCAACAGCGCAACGCATGCACCACTGCATCCAACTTGAGATCATGCGTCGGGTAATTCCTCTCATGTGGCCTCAACTGCCGAGACCCGTATGCAACAACTCGGTCGCCCTGCATCAAAACTGCTCTCAGCCCAATCCCTGATGCGTCATAGTAAAATGTATAGTTATTTCCCTTCTCTAGGAGTATCAGGATCGGTGATGATGTCAACCTTCCCTTCAGGTCCTGAAAAGCTGCCTTGCAAGCTTCTGACCAAATGAACTTCACACCCTTTTTAGTTAGACCCATCAATGGTTCTGTTAAGCGGGAGAAGTCCTGTATGAAGCGTCTGTAGTAACCAGCCAGCCCTAAGAAAATTCATATCTCAAACACGTTCTTAGGCTGCTCCCAGGAAACTACTGCTCTCACCTTCTTTGGGTCTACTGCAACTCCTGCCTCTGAGATGATATGACCCAGGAAGTGAATCTGGTCCATCCAAAAGTGGCACTTCGAGAGATTAGAATATATCCAATGCTCTCTTAGTGTACTCAATATGATCTCAAGATGGGTGTCATGGTCGTGTCGAGTGTGAGAGTACACCAAGATGTCGTCCACAGATACCACCAAAAAAGAATCAAGATGCATATGGAACACACGATTCATCAGAGCCATGAAAACCGTTAGTGTGTTCGTGAGTCTGAACGGCATAACCAAGTACTCGTACAGACCATATCTGCTCTGAAAAGATGTAAGCGGTATATCCGATGGTCTCACGCGCAGCTGATGATATCCCGATCTCAAGTAAATCTTCGAGAATACTCGTGCTCCACGAAGCTGATCAAACAGATCATCAATCCTTGGCAAGGGATATCGGTTCTTAACCGTCAACTGGTTCAGCTTCTGATAATCCACGCAAAGTCTAAGGGTACCATCCGCCTTCTTCGCGAAAAGGACCGGAAAACCCCAAGGAGAAGTACTGGGTCGGATAAATCCCTTTGCCTGCAACTCCTCTAACTGCCTCTTGAGCTCATGCAGCTCAGGCGTGGCCATCCTATAAGGAGGAATGGATACCGGTGCTGCTCCTATAACAATCTCGATAGAGAAATCCACCTCACGCACTGGAGGTAGATCTGAAAAGTCGTCCGAGAAGACGTCCCTGAAATGATCAACAACTGGAGGAAAATCCGTCTGACAAGTCCCCTGATCATCCAGATATAAGCTCGGAATCTGGGCTGTGACTCCACCTCACCCATGATGCTCTGGTCCAGCTCGACTCGCCTGAACATCCCATTCACCCTTGTATAGAAACTCTCCGCCCTCTGGTGACGTGAAACGCACCCTGTGATGATAGCAGTCTACAAAGGCTCGAAAGGGAACCAACCAGTCCATCCTGAGAATGACATCATAGATCGTCATCTCTAAGACATAGAGGTCCCAAAGAAAGTGACACCCTCTAACCTCAAGGGGGAATTCCTTACACTGATGCACACCATCCGTTCTAGTCCCCAACGGAGTGTCTAGCGTCATGATATCAGAAGAAGAAGAAACAAAAATCCCAAGGCTCTCCACAACGGGCATAGTTATGAAACTATGTGTAGCACCCATATCAAAAAGCACTGAAGACAAGATAGAAGCTACTAGAATAGTACCTCTGACTGTAGAAGGTCTGGGATCCTACTCCTGCTGGGTCTGTTGCACTGCATATGTCTGCCCAGTGTCGCGGCCCTGCGACAAAGCCTGGCTACCCTGAGCTGCCCCGCCCTGCTGCCTCTGCGATCCTGGTGTCTGGCTACCACAGCCACGACCACCATCTCTTCCTGCACGCCCTGACGTGTTCCAGTTCTCCGACTGGTAAGAAGCCACTGGCCCTGCTCCCGCACGTAGAGTCTACACAGAACCCCTCTCACTAGACATTGGTAGAAACGCCCTACAAAAGCACTGAAGATGACCCATCTTGCCGCAAGCTCGGCACTCTACTGGATCACGTGGACATTGCGGCCTCTTGTGCCCCTCTCTACCACACTGGTAGCACCTAACCGGTCCACCTGAAAAAGATGTCTGGCTGGTACTGCCGCCCTAAGAGAAGTCCATTTGTCTCTTCCTCTTGCCTGCAGAAATAGTACCAGTAACTGGTGTTGGACCGCCCTGGCCCACACCACTAGCTTCCCGCAGGTTCCTCTCTGTAATCAACGCCTGGTTCAAAATCGCGTGTACAGTAGGTAACCTGAAAACATTTACCAGCGCTCGGATGTCATACTGAAGACCATCCTCAAAATGTCTGGCTCTCAACGTCTCATCACCCACCAGTACGGGTGCAAAACGCTGAAGCTCCGTAAAACGAGTAGAATAGTCCATCACAGACATAGCGCCCTGTTTCAGATTCATGAACTCTCGAGCTCTATCTGCCCTCAGTATCTCGGGAAAGAAGAAGTCATAGAAGACTACCTGAAAATCTTCCCACGCCATGTCTCTGTGATGCTCTGACTAGGTGGTAACATCCCACCACCACTTGGCGGAATCACACATCATGTAAGTCGCAAGCTTGACCCTCTGCCCTGGAGGCATCTCAAGATGCTTGAAAATAGTCTACATCGATCCTAGCCAAGACTCTGCAGCCTGTGGTCCTCCATCCCCTGAAAACGTAGGCGGATGCTGCTGCTGGAAGGTACGCGTCAGCTCGACCATAGATGTAGCAGCTTGCGTTGCTCCCTGAAAGGTCTGCATGAACCGCATAAAGCCTTCAAGGAACTGCGCCTCCATGCCTGTGTCCGGTATAGCAGCTGGTGCCGCATCTGGCTCTGCTGGAGGATCAACTGGTAGCCCATGGCCCACCATCTCCGGAGTATAATTGTTGCCGCTCTCCTGGAGAACAACTCGTGGTCGTCTAGGCGGCATGACACTACAAGGTTAAAAGCATTCCTCAGATTCAAGATTATTAAGACTGAAACGAAGGAACCACAAAGGAACAAGAGGAAGAAGGCATTTCAAAATTTGCAAAACAAGACTACACGGCGTGTATAATGACTACACGGTGTGTAATTGACTTCCGTTCCCCTGCCTGGGTCCTTCTACACGGCTAAGACACACGACTTCCGTCGAAAAAAACTACACGACGTGTACAATATCTACACGGTGTGTACGGTGTTATTTTCCAACTGCCCGTGTCATATATGACACGGCCGACTACTCAGCTTGTCCCCACACGGCGTGTTACACCTGCACATGGCGTGTACACCACCCTGTTTCTCAGCCACACGGCTAACTCCACACGGTTTGTCCTCGGACAAGCCTACACGGCGTGTCCCACAGGTACACAGCGTGTTTGGGGAGAGGTGACATCGGCCCGTGTTGTTAGTTACACGGCCGAGTCCCCAGGTCACACTACACGGCGTGTCTAGCATTGACACGGCGTCGTCTATACAGGAGTTCACCGACCCGTGTTGTTAGTTACACGGTCGGACTCCGGGTCACACTATACGGCGTGTACAAAAGCTACACGGCGTGTTCTGCCCAAGCCTTTCCCTACCCCATGTCTCCGCCCACACGGTTTGTGACACGGGAAGAGACTACACGGCGTGTACTCAGGGTACACAGCGTGTACTCAAAAGTTCCTTTTTCTTCTCGAACAGAAGAGCATACACGGCATGTATAAAAATACTACACAGCGTGTATACTGGGTTTCCAGACAGTATGCCTCAGAAACTTCCCCAAAACCCAGAAAATACTGAAAAACAACACCTAAGTGTCAAATTCCGACCCGTGTGGGCCCATACTCCCCACGAATCAAAGTTTGACATCTTATATGTGTCATAACTAACAAACAGTCAATGATCCACCAAATTCCGGTCAATGGGGGCCCATACTCCCCAAAAACCAAAGTTTGGCATCCATTCTATAAACAAGCTCAAACAAAAAGCATATCATATCACAAGGCAGGTATTTATCAAGCAGCTATCACAACAGCATGCTTTTCTAGCACAACAACTATCACAACAACATGCGAATTTATAATGCACCTACATGGCATGGAAACTATGCATGGAATGTGATATCTAGCATGTGGCTATATGATGCATGAGACGGCATACCCTCATCTCATCGGGTTGAAAATAAATAGAACCCATAGATAAATTATAATAGAAAAATCACAAGTGCGTCACCCAACGGTGAAATCAAATCAACCGTAAAATTTCAAAATCAAAAGAATGAAAAATACGAGGTAAACTGGATTTTCCCTATACACGGGTTAGCTACGCCCGGGCATAGCTTATTACCAACTACCATCTTGTCCTATCCCTGACTACGGCTCCAAATAGTAAGTCAAAGAAAAGAACTTGCCCTCTGATACCACTTTGTAACGTCCCTGACCCGGGTGCCATGCAACGGGTGCCCCGAGCCCGATTCGCCACGTGACCTCAAGCGCATTTCTCCAAACTCCAGAGGCTGCCGACTAGCAGCGAGGGCCCAGGTCTGATAGTGGGGAAACTATGCCCTCATTTTTCAAAGTGTAGCGCAGCGGAATACGAAAGAAAACATACAACAAACAGCGGAAGCAGTAAACCATGCACAACTGAAATAAACTACAGCAGTGGATATAACCAACAGTATAGAAGTGATGATGCTACATATTTCAAGTTCTAATAAAATAGCCATAACATGTTATAAATCAATACAGTACAACAAAACAAGAAAAATAGCTGGCAGCGGCATCGCGAGCCTAGGCTCGGTCCCATTCCCTCCTACTCCTCAACAACGGTCAAATACCTGTATAGGGACTCTTGCCCCTATCTACACCTGCCGCAACGTAATCTGTTTGGGCCGAAAAGCATGACCCAAACAGGGTGTGAGAAATATATCTCAGTAGGCACCCACCAAAGGCCCGTGCCCAACTGCGTGTAAGCATGCAACAATAGTGTGCAGTAGTAAAATACAATAAAGTAAGCAGTACTCAAAAGTAACTAATTACCAATTATATTCCCAATTTATTATCCATTTAATCCATTTAAATATTAGAAATCACCATAGTGCATTTCTAAGTAAACAGTCCACGTCCTCAGACAAGTAAAATCTTACCCTCAGGTAAACAGAATCCAACCCACAGGTATAGCCCTCAGGCGTAACAGAAATTGCCCTCATGTGTAGGAAGTGTCTCCCTTAGGCACAGAAGTCAAGCCCTCAGGCACAAAAGGTTTCGCTTAGGAGAAATACTACAGCCCTCGGGCTAAATAGTGCAGTGCCCTCAGGCTAATCACAACAACGCCCTCAGGCCAAATACAACAACGCCCTCAGGCTAAACAGGTAATCAGGTCATGCCCAACAGGTAAACAAGTAGTAACAAGCAATTCCTCTCAAGGCAATTCAACCATTACTACTTTAAAGGCATACCCTCGGGTATCCTGGCCAAACGGCTAAACAGTGAAACAAACCCCGGGGGTGGTTCCAGATCCAAGCAACGATCCCAACCAGCATTTTATTATCACAATTTAATCACCTATGCAATTATAGGCATTAAATATAGCAATGGACTCGGCCACATGACACCCTAACATGGGTTTGTGGCACGAAAACGCACAAAAATGCACGACAGTTGGAAAATAAACACAAATTCACCTACCTTATGTGCCAACGAATGTTATACCCAAACGCCGACTCCAGAAATGCCCAAGAATGGCGTAGATATGATGAAGAAAAAAACCCATTAAAATGTAAATAATTTCCCCTCGGGAAAGAATTGGTAAGAACGGTACCAGGAGAGGATTGGGCTTACCCATGCGGTTCCAACGAGATCATCCGAAGCCGAATCGGATTCCAGATGAACACCCGGCGGATCCTCAAAGGTTTGGCCTCCTCCCTTGGCTCCAAATTGGATCAAGTGGCTCCTCTACCAAAAGAGGAGGCTACTGCCTGTTCTAAGCCGAAAAAGAAAAGTACACGGCATGTAATCCTTTCATTTAACTGTTCATTTGGTGGCACCGCCACACTGTTCATCCGTCGACCAGAGTACACGGCATGTACTCCTGAGTACACGGAATGTACTTTTGCTCAGTTGGCGGTGACTCCACCACCTTACTGTTGAACCCTGCCG
The DNA here is from genome assembly GCA_963277665.1 of Viscum album. Classification (NCBI taxonomy): domain Eukaryota; kingdom Viridiplantae; phylum Streptophyta; class Magnoliopsida; order Santalales; family Viscaceae; genus Viscum; species Viscum album. The sequence continues at coordinate 1,464,108,339 of OY728165.1, read as the reverse complement.
ACTGACTACACGGCGTGTAAGGTACCACCACATGGCGTGTAGTCGGTTCCTACACCCTGCGTCGCCTACATGGCTACACGCCCCATGTACTCATCCCAACACGGCCAAGAGTACACAGCGTGTGGAAAAGTACACGGCATGTAGTTCCAAAATTTAGGATTTTTCCCCATTTCCCATATTTTCTCAAAAACACTTAAGGAAAAGGAAAAAGAATAAGCATGTACCTCAAAAATAAGAATCGGGTTCTTATAAATATAATTATGTTTTTGTTTCATGTCACATAAAATTATTACGGTAGATTTAAAATATGTACCATTTTTTAAAGTGAAGCATACCACGTCCTTGATTTGCGGTAAGGGTATGTTGGTTTTGTTGCCCATTGTCTATTTTTAGCACTCATTTTCTATTTTGGAAATTAAAAATTCTTAATCAAAGTGATGAATACATGTATTTTCAAACAATGTATTACCAATCACAATGTACCTTAAAATATGTCTCCTCCCACTGACCAATAAATACATCTCATGCTTCTTGGATTATCATAAGTGCATACATTTGTGGTGGTTGTGGGTTTTTTTACCTTCATAATCTTTGAGATGAAACTTCATAATATTTGTTTTAAAGCCTATGTGAGCCTTTCCAGTAACCATTAATACAAATTTCATTCAAGATCATCTACTATGAATTCACTTAGTAATGGATAATGAAGATTAAGTCAGTGTTTCATTTTTTTTAGTAAAATAAAGCAAATATATCATAATTTTACCATAATCTCTTCCCAAATAAATATCTTATGTGTAGGCACAATATTTTTCCAAGGATCTATATCAATCGGAATGCACTGAAGAGTGGTGATCCCAATGTAACTACTAAACATGGCCTTGTTGGGGTTAACAGCATGGTCATGTGCATTTCATCCAACCTCAAATTTGATGTCTTTGCTTCTCACCTTAATAATCTCTACTAACACTATCATGCTATGATGCTTCTATTTTTTTGGTAAACTGGTTGTTCACCATATACCATTTCCTCAGGTTCAACATTGTCAATATGTTGTTCCTATTGATTCGTAGCATCAGCATGTACAGAAGTTTGTTGTTCCTCTACATTGGGAGCAGCATTAGGTTTATAAGCCTATTGTTCCTCGGGATTGGGAGCATCGATATGTGAAAAATTCATTATCTGTAGAATTGGTTGAATAATTAATTTATATTACGCAAATTTAGCAGTGAACAGATAATAATATGAGGTAACGAAATGTGTATTACAAAAAAAAATATAACATAATTATTAAAAAAAAATTAAAGTTTAAAGGGATTTGACCCCTATATCAAGTATAAAAATCCATTCATTATGGTCTCCTATGAAATACAATACCCCATCTATATTAGGACCACTGTGAAATGATTGTGATGTCCCAATGAAAGGGTCATCCTCGGTTAAATTTTCATCTAACCCTTCAATGGTTTTAGTTGATAATAGAACAATTGACCACTTTTGATTTGTGGGATATGGAACATAAAATACTTATACTACCTATGATTCCATTATAAATGGTTTTCCATTATACTCTTCCTTACTAAAATCCATTTTTATGAATCCCAATTCATTTATTTTAACATCACTCCTGTTATCAACCCACTTGTATTGAAAAATAGGCACTTGGAATGTTGTATAATCCAACTCCCATATTTTTTTGATGATACCAAATTATGAAATATTCGTATAAATTGAATCTTTCTCCTTCGTACCAGATACATGCATCACTTTATCCACAAGTGAAACTCCATTATTTTTCATGGCATTGCATTCATCATGTTCAATTTTATAGAATGTGTAACCATTAATTACATAAACATTATAAGATAATACATGCACATGTGGTCCTATATCTAGCCATCAAAGTCATTCTAAAATTGAATCTATATTTTTAGTTGAATACTTAAAAATATAGTTTCAAACCCACCTTATAAACTGTTTATTATGTGTATTTTATATCCATTTTTCAGATCTTGATAGATTCAAATGCCTAATAATTTCTTTATAGGTTTCAATATATGGGTAAACCTCTAAAATTATATACAAAATGTAAAGTTGGTCCTACTTCTGATCTATAATGGTGATTGTGACAACATTTTTTCCAGAAATTCCTTCACCCACAAACTACCCAGTGTGAAGAAATTTCAGTAGACCAATGCTTTCCACACCAGATAGGTAGTCGGTATAGAATTAAATGTCTCCCTCAATAATATATCTCTCTGCAATATAACCTTCTGTATGAATTCGATTTTTGAAATACCCTTTTAAAATATTCATATATCATTCAATGGGGTACATCCATCTATAATGTACAGGACCACATGGTCTAATTTCTCTTACCAAGTGAACCATCATATCAAATAATGTCGGTGGGAAGAACATTTCCAATTCATATAATATGATGGAAATTTACTTTTCCATAGTTGTAAATTTTATTGGGTCTATAACTTTACTACATATAGCTTTTAAAAATAAATAGATCTTGGTTAACATATGAAGAACATTCACGGGGAAAATGAAACATAAATCTACAGGAGTTAGATCTTGCATCAAAACATGATAGTCATGTGATTTCAGACCCTTTAACTTTAAATCAGTCATTGACATGATATTCTTGATATTTTATGAATACCCATATAAACCCTTTACATCATTCAAGAAGTTTCAAAACTGATATCTCACCTACCTGGAAAGATTAAAAGTAGTGGGGGGAAGAAAAGTATGTTTTCAACCTTCACTAATGTCAACTCTTCCCATATTCCCATGTTAATAATGTCCAACCTAGCCTTAATTACATCCTTTTTTTCAAGTGCATTTAGTAACATTCTAATGAAGCTATTATATATATTTTTTCAACATGCATAACATCAAGAAAATTCCTAACATAAAAAAAAATCTCGTATGGTAATTCAAAAAAAATTGATCTCTTTTTCCAACTGGTTTTCATATGGTTTTTCGAAAAAGGTTTACCAAAAGTAGTGTCCATATATTTCACTTTCTCAAATAATTGATCACCTGTTAGTGAAGATAGTGTTGTGCATTCTTCTAAACTCTCATCGAATGATGTCTTCCAAGATTGTTACTTTTTTCATCAGGGTAGAAATCTATGATGTCCTAGAAACACAGTCTTTGATGAATGTTTTAACCTAATTGACTGTGTACCTTTCTCACAAATGGGACACCCTTAATTTTATTAATTTTTATAACCTAAAAATTTCCATAAGTATGAAATTCATTTATCATCCTATACAATATGGATCTCAATATAAAATATTCATTTTTTTAAGCATTATATAACGTAACACATAAATCCTATAATAATTTCAAATATTCAATCAATGGAGACAAATAAACATCAATATCATTACCTAATTGTTTTGGTCCTGATATAATAACAGATAACATAATGTATTTTCATTTTATGTATAAACATGGTAGAAATTTATAATTTACCAACATAATTGGCCATTTACTGTGAGTTCTACTTTGAAAACCAAAAGTATTCACTCTATCTTTAGATAGTGTAAGACGAAGGTTTCTCATATCATTTCCAAATTCATGATACTCATGATCATTTCTCTTCTACTAAAGAGAGTCTATCAGGTGAAGAAGTTTCCCATCTTTATTTCTTTTATCTTTACAACGCATCAAATTCCTTATAGTCTGCTCACTTCTATATAAGCGCCTAAATATTTGAATGATTGTAAAGTACCATAAAAATTTTGTAGGACCTGATTCATCTTTCTTGTATCGATAATAACCACCCTTTGGGCATTTTTTAAGTGATTTTTGGTTCTTACAAAACAGTATGCAGTCATTTGGATAGACGTGTATTCTTTCAGAGATCATACCCATTGAACATAGCATTCATTTATCATTATATATTTGACTAGGAAGCTCATTATATTCTCAAATCATATCATTAAAGAGAGAAATGAGTTCAATAAAACTAGCATCACTCCATCCATTTCCAGTTTTTAAATTATACAGCTTCAGTACAGTTGACAATGTTGTATATTTAATACAACCAGCATGCAATGGCGTCTTTGCACAACTCTTTAACTTATCAAACAATTTTGGACAATCACGAAGTTCATCTTCAATTTTCATTTTTCATTTTGTCGATACAATCATCACCATCATTCACACCTATAATCACATCCTTTATATGATCTTATTCATTTTCCACACTTGTAATCATATCATACAATCCATAAAAAGTAGTGTTATCTCATTCACTAGCTACATTCACTTTTTCCATGTGTTTAGTCCAACGATTATAACATCGATCTATTCCATGACAGATCAAGTTTCCTTCCAACTCCTCTGGACTAATTAGTATTTAATAACAACAGTGTAAACACAAATAAAGGATTTGAGAAGGTTCGTATACATGATATTTTGCAAACATGATGAACTCTTTCGCCCCATATTCATACTCTGTTGTCATGCAATTGGAATCCATCCATTTTCGATTCATATCCATCCTATTTTATTCAATAATATTAATATTTAAAAAATAAATAAATACACAAAAAGGGTCCTTGAAAATAAGGGGAACCCAAAATTTGAATGTTTCAAATAATTTCATTATGCTTTGAAGGAAATTGGTAATTGAATTTAAGAAAATAATTACTCCATTAGTAGTAGGTGTTATCCTCTGTATTCATCTATAATGATCACTGATACCTGGTATGGGATGACTACTGCTTAGAGTAGTTCAAGAAACATAGGTGCATGTGAAAAATATATGGGGGATGAGTCTCAGAAAACAAAATTCAATAATAATTGTTCAGGAGAGGAAGCTGATGAGGATGAAAGTTATCTTCTTAAATCTAAATGTTCCTAGGATATGAAGTTGGCAAAGTACCAGACAATATTTCTTAGTTTTCTATCCAAATTTGAAAAAAAGAGAAGCGATAGTTTGATCCCTACTAGGGTCTCCTTGATTGGTATGACTGTGAGAAGGATCAGATGGATGGTCTTACATGCACTGGTGATGAGACAGCCATTTTAATTTCAAAATTCGAAGAAATACTTTAATTACTCTATGAAATGGAAAAGGATTTTGGTTTAAGAACTAAATTTCAGTAACATTTAGATTCCTATGAGGACAAGGTTACGGGAGTGGGTTCGTGATGGATATCCTATGGGTTGGATGGATTTAGTGACATTCCCTTTCCATGATGTTATTATAAATCTATATTATATAGGAGGTGATATTTTTTGTATCTAGGAGGTCTCTAAAAGTTAATATGATCATATAAATATAGATATCACCCTTTGTCCTTACACATGTATGAATTTATAAATACTGATCCTAGACATCCTGTTGCATTTATAAATATAGATACCACTCAACATTTTGAAACATATTTTAAGGAGTGTTCGAAAAGGAAAAGAAAATTAGTAAGTGAGTGGATCAAGACTTTAATCAATAACACAGGATAATTTCTAAATAAAATATTAATTTTAAAAGAAAAATGTGTATCACTTATTTATCTCCCCTTCTTAGTGATAAATTACCACTACCCTGGAGTCTTTAATAAGGGTTATTTATTAGAAATGTAAGCTTATATTCTCTCCTATAATATTCTTATTCAATTTTTTTCTTTTTTACACAATCCCTGTACATTCCAATTTGGTATTAGGCCATTGAAACTTTTTTGATCCTTCAATGTTTCTTAGGTTTTGTTGGAGTGTATGGTTTTCTTGGATAATACCATGGTAATACATTGTTTCCCTTTTCTGGTTTCATACTTCATATAAAAAACAAACCAATCTCTACTTTTATGTTAGTTCTAGATTGGTTCTTAGTTTAAAGTGGTGGTTAAATTCTCTTCCTTTGAATCAAAAGTGCTTCTCTATAATATTTTTGGTAGGCATATACCTCTTTCCTCTCATATTCCCTTAGATATAGGCTGAAATCCATATAGAGTTGAGTGTATTTAAGTAAAAGTGAACATTTTTTGTTTGAAATGACTTATTAATTTATCTCATGTGGATTTTAAGGTCTATTGAGAAGTATTTTTTTCTTTATGTTGAGTTATAAGCACACCTTTGGTATTTTCATGTTTCTTTTCAATGATGGTAACATTGTTCATGTTCACACCTTGGAACGCCTTTTTGATGCTATTGTTTAGTAAAAATGTGCCCCTAAGAATGTTTTGGTTATATTATTTAAAGTTGTATAAACACATATATAGATATTACATGTGTTGGTTCTTAATTTTTTTCCTATATACTACTTAATGTTTGGTATGTACAAAAGAAGGGGTATATGTTTTTTTAATTTATGATCCATCAATCCTTTTTCTAAATTGTTTATTGAATTTATTTTTTTCTCCTTGATTATGAAACAAAATTTTATTAATCATTGAAAAATAAATTGAACTAAATGATTTATAGGTAAATTTGGTTTAAAAAGGATCAAGGATTCCACCTTTTGAAGGAATATTGTTAAGAAAAAAAATCCATATATAATCATCAAAACACAAAATGAAACAAAAACAACTAAAATTTTATGATGAATTCATAGAAATTTACACATGAATATGTCTTGAAATTTCAAACTCATATGAGAAATGTTCTGATGTTTTTATAATAGAGTAAAAAATCCACTCAATTACTCACATAGAGGTCAATAAAAAATAATAAATTTCAATAATTGGAAACACAACCAAATTTATTGAATAATAATATCAAGAATATAAAGTAGTATTAGTGTAGCATGTTGGAGTTCAAAGAAAATGGAGGAGTCGAGCATCTCAATGCTCATTGTGTTGGATTGGTTTTTTTAGCTATGTTGGCATTGGAATAAATCATAAAAACTATGTACGTGAAGTGTAAGTGCAGTAGGCGAAGCTCAAATGAGGTTCAGTAGGAAAAACTAGAGTGATGGGTTGGCCAATCGAAGTTTGATCAGTTGTTTTTCATGTGATGATATATGGTGGGATAGGAATTGGATCAGGTGTGTAGTTTGGATCGCAATTAAAGAGAATAAGGAATAATCACATAACATAGATCTTGAGACAATTGATTCATTGAGAAGCCTAATGAAGAGCAGCGGTGAGGGTTTGCTTTCTCAAAAACTTAAAGATGCGAGAGAGAATGACTCTGTTAGGGTTTTGTTTAAAACATCGGGTAATATTTTTATCACCGCTTTCAAAAAAAACTAATAATAATACATTTTGTTAGTGTTAAAATAGTAAGTGCTGATAAAGACCCAATTTTAATAATATAATAAACAATGTCACCCCTCTCAATTGTAGTCGTCCCTTCTAGTGTAGCTATAGCTCGAGCTCTCGCTACATCTTCAAGGTCGTCTTCTTTATCCTTGTATGGTCTCTTTCTTGCCTCTAATGGTGAGTTTATTGGGACATCACCCTAGATAGGGGGTGAAATGTTGGTTGTCTGGACACTAATAGTAACCATTGCTTCCTGAGAATGACTTTGGACAGGCCTAGGATTTAATAAGGATTTCAAGTTGGCTTTCATATGGGTGACTAGTTTAAAGCTCTCATTGTCCATTAAGATATTTTTTTCTTTTGGAAAGAGGCACTTGATTGTCTACCCAATCAACTAGAGGGTGGTCCATCTTAACAATTCATTTCCCCTTAGCCAAAGCTCGTTCCTGTTGCAATTCTGTATCCACTTCATCATGCACAACAAGCTGACAATCAGATTAGTTAACAATATTTTCTGCTACAACAACAAGGCCACTACCATGTTCCTTAGCAGTTATTTCTAGCAACTCCTATGCATCCCCTTCGTCATCTATCTCTACCCATGATTTTTTATTGCAAGAAATCATCTTCTCATCTTTCCCATCAAAATCCCAGATGGAATTTCTTTCCACATTCCCTGGGAATTTAAAACGCCCTATCATAGCAGCAATAAAGGAGGTAGTCTCCTTTATCACAGAAGTAGAAGGGGATGCCACACCTTTCTCACTGGAGCAATTTCCAGCAGTTATGTTTGCATTTCGAGCACGATTCTTCTTGTAGCAGTCATTTTCTTCATAGCCTTATAGTGAGTAGAAGGATAAAACAACATTCCTCCTACAATTATGCTTATCATGTCAAATAACTTTGTAGTCCAAATAAAACATCATGACTTTTTCATAAATAATTTTCAGCGCATACTCGTCGCAATGAGTATGCAATAAAACTTTGTTGACCAAATTGGAGCATAGATCTACCTCAATTAGTAGGCGGGCATAGTGACCAAGTCTTCTGTTTCTCGGTCCATCTTGATGGGGACTCTCATAGACAGCGCTACATCATAAAGGATTCTTGGATGCCAAAGAATCCAGTTGAGTCCATAGACCCACACCCATAGCTAAACAGAAGAGCTCCTTGCCTGTAGAGGGTTGAAGTTTTGATCTCATTTGTGTCTATACATAAAGCCTGTCTTGAACGAAACAGAACCAAATATCCATGCTCTTATATTTTAGTTCTTTTGAAGGAAACATAAAATGAAAGAAGCCTCTCCCCAAAGATACAAATTTCCAATTTTTCATACTCCAAAGACTCAAAAGGTGAGAGACCAGGTCATCCATTTTCCAAGGCTTTGAGCCTTTTGAGAGAATTAGACATGCAACAATGGAATGTTTACCTAAATATATATTTATTAATATATAATTATATAATTATAAATATAATAGACTAAAAATTAATTTTTTTATTAAGATAGACCCCCTCTTAATGGGTGTGGGAGAACGCAACATGACATCAAAGACATAAAACTACAACCAAGCCCCACAGTCCAAAGGCCCAAGGCCAAACCCAATCTAATTCAAGACTACAAAGAAAAGCCCCTCCCCAGCATCAAAAACATAAATACCAGATTCCACCATCTAATCGCTGCTCGGTTAGCTGTCTCGTGTGAGGATGCATGGACCTGGTACCGATGGCAAACGTCATACCCTCTCAAACTTCTAATTCCACATAGCAATGATCTAGTGAAAACTTTTGCTCTCAACCTCTTCTGGAGCCGACCCTTGAAGTTGAAATGGAGGAAATGTCTCATAAAATGAAGATCATAGGCTACAAAACAAACATACCACACAAAAATCATTCCATCAAATCACAAAAACATCACTGACACACTGCAGAACCATCACAACAATCCTTCATCACAAAAACCATTCGACGAATTCACAAATAAAACCTTCAGAGCAACCCGATTGATCCTTCATGATTGCAAAGTCCCAGTTCACTGAAAATCAACCCAAACCAAGACCCCATTCACCATGAATCCTTCACCGGTCACCAGAACCAAATCTAGAACCCCACCACCATCCTACCCCAACTAGCCGCGGATTCCAGAGGAAGGCAAGCCAAGGACCACGAAGCCGGACCAGCGTCACCCAGGACTGGAAGGTCTAATACCGCACCAAGGAAGCATTTCCAATGAGGAGATTCAAGCTGCACTGACCTAGAAACTCCACATAGGGCATGGATTCGGTCAACTCTGAACTACGGAAGAATCTCATTGGAGTCCAAATCGCGCAAACCATGGGAAGCGGAGCGAGGAGCAGGGAAACTCCAACGACGATAATGACACAAAAACACCTTTCAAACTTTGAACATCGAACCAACAAAAACAAACCCCTTGCCTCAAATACCAATGGACATCGGACCTGTGAGGTAAGGAGGAGCATAAAGAAGGGGGAGGCTACCCTAGAGACCCTCACACTCCATGCTGAAGGCATGAACCTCCCCACTCTGGATCAACGCCGAGGGGAAACCCTAGATCGCAAGGGGGAGGAAGTTGTCGTCGCTCAGAGGCCTAAAAATGATGGTAAGAACTCAGTTTGAAATTATAAATATAATAGATATATTTATTATTTTAAAACATTTATTATAATTTTATAATTATTTAAATGTATATTTATTTATTTATAATTTTATAAATACTTTTTTTTAAACATTATATATATTTATAATTTTATAATTAACTAAGTACATGTCATACATATACACATATACACATGTTATATATATATGTACATCCACATACATGTGCACATATATATACATACACATACATACATCTATACACGTACAATATCTATATATACACATACACAAAACACACACACACACAACATAATACACACACATATATGCGCATGAACATTGATATAAATAAAAATAAGTTCAAATATCACATATTAACAATATATCATTTATATTTTTATAATTTTTTGAATTATTAAAATATATATATCAATATATCATGTTTATATTAATTATATGCATGCATTTTTTAATTAATTTATATAAATAAACAATAATTTTTTAAAATAAATATGATGATTTTATATATATTAATAATATTTTTTATTAAAAGTTTTTATCAATGCTAATAAAAACTGTTGATAAAGATCAACCTTTATCAGTGCTAAAAAAACAATGATAAATAGTGCACATTTTTTAGCAGGTTTTTTTAGTGTTGATAAAAGTTATCTTTATTAGCGATTTTAGCTAGCGCTGACAAATGTTACCCTTTTACCATTTTTTCAGCGATGATAAAACTCAGCACTGGCTAAAGCACAATCTGTGGTAGTGACAATTTACTCCTTTTCTTATGTATGTCATCGGGTTATTTCATACAGTTTTAGAAGAATTGTGGAATCTTAGAAGCACATGAGCCTCAGACGGGTTGGTGAGGACTCCTTAAGTGCATCCAAGTGACCCAGGATCAAATCCAGGGGGAGACATATTTTTCGGTACTGTAGCATATATTGTAGCGGGGCTATAGCAGGTCTTGTTTGTCACTGTAGCAACCGGAAAATATTTCCCCATTTGGGCCTTCGGGACACCGATTTGGTCCCCGAGTCCTTTAAGACCTTCGGGCCACCCAGGCCTTCGCGTCAGTAAGGCCTTCGGGCCACCTCAAGGCCTTCGGGGCACCTTAAGTGCAGATGCAAACCAGACAACCTACAAGGAAAATGCTCCAAAATTAGAATGAACAAGGGGCTTTCACCATAGTAGAAGCTAAACAAATTTCAAGAATAAGAATGCATGACACCTGCCATTAGGACAAGCTTGTGCATGCACGGTGTAGAGACCCAAATCTTGACGTACATACACATTACATTACTTTTGCAGAATATCTAATACATAACAAAAACAGACACCAAAGGACCATAATTTTTAGTGTCTTTGGAAACTCAGAATATAATCTTCTAATCTTGGTGAAAGATCTTCAACATCTCCCATAAAGATCTTCCTTTTTTTCTTACCTAAAGCCTTTATTTATATCCTAGGGAAAATAAAACATATAAAGGGTGAGCTCAAATGCTCAGTAAGGGTAAGCATGGAGAAAATAAAACAAATCATATACATTTGAACTTCAAAACATGAACATAATATTTAAACATCAAAATCTTGAGCAATGACAAAAAACATGGCAGTACGTAAGGCATAGATCATAATGGATCATCAATCATGATAAAATATCATGGAAATAAAACATGTAATTGTGGAAAACCAATAAGAACATGATATGATTTCCATAGTAGCCAAGTCATTGCTACCAAGATCATCTTAGTGGACAAAGTCCCTTTCTGAATCGAGTTCACTCCTCGTTTCAGTCCTGTAACACTGAACCGGATTAACTTAACATTTCAGCCATGTCTATCTCATGAGATATAAATCTTTACCCAATGAATTTGAGGGAGATATAGGTCCCACCCATCTCATAATTAAATCATTCTTACTTGTGCCAAAACATAAACATAAATCATTCATCATAACCCAAAGAATAAAAATGGGTTTCATAAACATCATCCCATCATAACATAATCCATATAAAACAAATGGATATCATTTCATCATAAGAAAATTGAAACCATGTAAATCATATAGATATTATACTTGAAACATACACATGTGAAATAATGTCATCTTAGATGGAAAATGGTTTTGATAAAACACTTGCAATGAATTCTTGAGGAAAATATCCTTTCTTCTTTAAAATCATTTTATTTTCACAAAATTCCATGCAATTTTAAAAGAAAGGGATTTTGTTGAAAATAGTAATGAAATCCTGTAGAGTAATCTTCATGAAAATTAGACGTTATAAAACCGTAAAAATCCTTTCATGTCGTATAAGTTAAAAAAAACATTATTCTCGTACTTTTACCGAAAAGTCAAAAAGTACCTCATATGGTAAACAAAAGAAAGATTCCTTAAATACCATGTAGTAAAAGTAAAAAATGGGTAAAAGGAATTTAAACATACATGAAACCATTTTTAGAAAATAGGGACATGGATGATAAATATAACCCCAGTAAATACTTACGAATAAATAATCTCGGATAAAAATGAGATTAGAAAAGTTATCCCTTACCTTAGGTCTGATATGCTTCGTACGTATCTGAAACTCCTGTATAATGATTTAAATAATGTCATTGACTTATTAAAGAATAATATTCATTGTTATGATATCATATATGGTTCACTTATGATCTATATTACCCGTTCTTTTATAAATTCTATGTTAAATCAATGTTTTGGGTAAAATAGTTTCATTTATCATACGTGTTTGGACTTGTTGTTCTTGATATTATTATTACTTATATCATGATTTACTTAATTACAGAATTTAAATTATTATTTATATATCATATATATTCAGTGTATATATATATAATAGATATATAAATGAAATGAAATACACCTTTCATGGAGACGGTAGGTCGTACGTACGCATGAATGATGTTTTCCTTTCCTTATTGACTTGAATGGAAGTAAGTAGATGACATATATATATATATACATACATACATACAGTAGCTTTACCATGTCATATATTTCATTATTATTCATTATACATACTTTATAATCATTCTTGAGTGGTTAACATGGAGAATGAATCTCATCGCGTCGTGGAGACGGTAATCCGTACGTACGCACGAGCGATGATATCGTTCTCATAATTATTGAATTGAATTGGAGTGGATGATATAATGTCTCAGAATCAGTATGATGTTATAATAACCATATATAGTTATTCTTTACACCATTATACTCATCCAAGTAAGGTGGTGGTGGAAAAACAGATTACACCACGGCGTGGAGACGGTATTCCGTACGTACGCACGCGTGGTGATTTCGTTTTCCGTAGGATGGATAGAAGGTGAAATTGGGTTGTTTAATATTTATAATAACATATCAGTATATTATTTATACTAATGTTATTACTTTATAATGAAACAACTAAAGAAGAATAAGTTGAAGAAGAAAGAAACTTGAAAGAATCGGTAGAAGAGATTACCTCTTCTTCGATGCACCACTTTTAAGCTTCCTCTTAAGGCACTAGAGTTGGTCTTTTGAGGAGACCATAACCTATATAATGTTTCTAGGTAATTTTATAAGGTAAATGGGCAGGTTTTGTCCGATCTTAAAGCCTCAAAAGGGTGTGAAGAGAAGAGGGAAGGGGTGCCCTTTTTATAAGGGAGGAGAGGGGCACCTTTGGAAACCTCAAAAATATTAATTTAATATAATTTCAAAGCCCACTTAAAGACTTCTAAAGTGACTCAAATTCAGATATTAGATAAGATAGGGTTGTAATATCATCAACCAATTAAATTTAGACATGTTTTGATTTTATTTTAAACCTTATCATTTTGATTTATCCTTATTTAATCTATTTATTTGTATTTGTGGTAATAATGTTATAAATTTTATATGATTATAAATACTTACTTCTGTGTTGTTAATTATACATAATTTGATAATTTATGACATTTTAGATCATATAAATTTTAATTTGTAATTTTTAAAATATTTTTGTGATTTTTAAACAATTTAATAATATAAAATATCAATAGTGTCAATTTTGACACAATTAATTTATTTGAATTTAAATAAAATACACAGAGAATATATTTTCAAAAAAAACTATTTAATAGATTAATAACAAGTCATATTCATCTATAAAATTCGTAGAGAATATTAATTAGTTTAGATAATATTTATTTTAATATTATTAAAACCGTTTATTTGATATTTCAATCAATAAAATAATTTCCACATCACTATTGTGTCACATTTAATAATATTTATTTAATCCCTAAAAATTCTAAATAAATTCAAATGGTGTAGATATTTTTATTATATTTCTGTAGACTATTCATGTTTTAAGTTTCATGAATATTATCACTAAATTAAAATTATTATACTTATAAGATTTAAGAGAGTGACATGTTGTCACTTTCTTTGGTTTTAATAATAATTATATTATTTTAATGGTCAAAAGTCCATAAAATGAATCTAGTACGACCCTTAGGTGATATGGGTCGACTTTTATTCATCCAATAGTATTTTGGTAGGTGTTAGGATAATTTTATAATCTTTTTTTTACCCTTAATTACTCGATTTACCTTTAACTCCAGTAAATAAAAATTATCGTAGTTACTATTCATAATATAAAAAAAATAAAAGTAACCTATTAACATAATTTGGACCCAATTAATTCAAATATTTAATCCATTTTTCAAAATTCAAAACATAGAAGTTGCATTAATTAATTTAAAATTAATCTCGTTGTTAAGAAAACGGGTTTTAAAAGTTAAAACATTGTCAAAGATTGAAATGTTTTTACCTATGAATTCAATGTAAAATTAATGGTAATGATATAAATTATATTAAATGGTAAAAATATATTCTATTTATACTTTATAACCATTCAATATTATAATTTAACCATATAAATTATTGCGATGAAAAAAGTTGTTTTTAATTAAAATATAGCGTGTTTTTACTATTCATTAAAATATGAAAGTTATCAGAATAATATGAAAATTTTATCCAAAGTAAATTTTTATATCCTGATTCCAAAGAAGAATTTTATTTTGTAAAATTGAAGTTATAAACATGTTAAAACTAGATTTAAAGTGGGTGCGCCATCAAAAGGCGACAAAACTACATTTTTTGAAAAATACTTATTTTACCTACAAAATTTATCTTGTTCTCATACCATGTTCTAGAAAATGTGTAAGATGAATAATAATGTTATAAAATTAAAAATGTAGTTAATACTATTCATAACGGCTAGTCCATAATAATATTATAACTGTATATCGTTGTTTAATGAAACCCGGTATTGCGTACAACACACGCTATCGAGGAAGGTCGTGATTGCGTGTAATGCAAGCCAAGTCAGGGTTGCGTGTAGTGAAAGAATCTTTTGTTGTTGCGTATAACAAAATCCAACCGTATTT
Source organism: Viscum album (assembly GCA_963277665.1). Taxonomy (NCBI): domain Eukaryota; kingdom Viridiplantae; phylum Streptophyta; class Magnoliopsida; order Santalales; family Viscaceae; genus Viscum; species Viscum album. The sequence continues at coordinate 1,464,093,065 of OY728165.1, read as the reverse complement.
CATTTATACATTGAATATATATATATATACACACTCAATGTTGTGAACTTGAAATTGTGTCTAACACGATCCAAGAATAGTGTTGCGTATACTGCAAGCTAATACGGTGTTGCGTACAGCGCAAGATAATATTGGTGTAGCGTACAACATAAGATATGAAAATCTCATAAAATCTAGGGTTTTTACATTCTACCCCCCTTAAAATGAATTTCACCCTCGAAATTCATTGGGGTTATAAATCATTTACCACTTGTAAGTTTCTTTCATAGAAACCCACATTGTAAAATGGAATACCAAAACTTAATTTTAAGAACTAAAGTAAGAGACGTAACGGTTACCTTAATTAACTCATCACTGGGTTTCCACATAGGAGAACATCGGTGAAAATATATATATAGAAGAGAAATATGACCATCATGTTCTGATGGAGAGTGGTAGAGAACGTGGCTATGAAAAAGCCAACAATCACAAAGCCATAAATTTGTGATGATCTAAGGTACCATCTGATTAATCAGATATCAGTGCACTAGGAAAACATTTTTGGTTTTCAAGATCATTTCCCAAAAGTTAAAGAATTTTAATTTGAAGAAATACTTACTTGATTTTCATAAAATATCACCGTTGTTTGTTCCTTGAACAATTTCCACTTCATCTCTTAAAAAAATGAAGTTGAATTTTTCATTCGTGAAGTGTTGCAGATCATGTGATAGAATGGTAGGTCATTCCATCTATTCTCAAAAAAAGGTTAGAACATGTTAATATAAGTCCACCTATAGTGTGATAATAAATTAATCTTAAAATGAAAAATAACTTATACTATCCATAAATGGATAACATTAAAACCCTTCCAAAAAAAATTAAAAGGAGGTGAACTAAATCCACTTAACATTTGTCTCCCATATCTCATAAGGTAGTTCTTGATTGTCACGTTCCTTAATCATTTATTCTATTGAAACATGAATTACTATAGAACCTTAGTGAAAACATGAATGCTATCAAAAGCTAACTCTTTCCACATACCAAAATCCCAAAAAAATTATATACTCAAACCATGATATCACTTTGTCCTTATATCAATCATGAGCTCATGAATACCATCAAACATATTATTTTCTCCTTATCCCTTCATTATGCGCATATCATCTGTTTTCCAAAAATATTTCAATCACTTTTCATGGTTACTGGTACCATAAAATTATTAAAAACCAAAATAGACCAATACATAGATATTCCAATATTCCACGATGAGATTCCACAACATTATTTTGGATTCCCGTTACATAAACACATTATCATTCCAACACATCATTGTCATACTCAACATCTCCAATAGTGATCACATGTGACTTCCCTTTGTCCTTTTCCTTAATAGGTTGTTGATGTCGATCATCATTAACCCTTGGATTAGGGCATTGGTTAGCATAATGCCCCATTTCCTTGCACTTGTAGCACTGAAGTGTTGGTGGAGCGTTCTCTGTAGTCTTTTCTCTATTCACGTCATTAGAAACCTTTTTCCCATTACTTCAGCACTCAGCTACTCGATGACCTTCTTTTTCATACTTGAAAATTTTCTAGTACCTTTTATACAATCTCCACCATGCTTCTTTCCACACTTTGAGCATAAAGAAACATTCACCTTCTTTTCACCATTGTTCTGAGATTTTTCCTTGAACTCCCTCTTTCGTTTCTTGTCAAAAACCATGAGATGGATATATAACACCAACTTCCAGTTATACCTTGATAGCACAACGCACAACTTCTTCATAGATATTGAAGTCTCTTATAGCTAATACCCTTCGAAGACTGGGTCTTAAGCCACTGAAGAATCGATCAACTTTACTTTCAGGTTGAATGATAAATTCAGATACATAACTTGTAAGCCTTGTAAAATTCGCCTCGTATATACCAACAGATTCATCATACTTTTTCTTAAGCTCAAGGAACTCCTTTTCCATATTTTTTCTAAGAATACTATGTAAGTACTTATTGAAAAACAAGTTCTTGAACTCGTCCCATTCCGTGAATGCAATTTCATCTTGGGGCCTTGTATTCTTAATTAGAGTCCACCACTGGTCTGCTTCACCTTCTAAATGGTAAACAGCTAAAATGACTTTTTCATGTTCTGAACAGTGAATTATGGAAAATATCTTCTCAATGGTACTGATCCATTCTCCAGCAACAAGTGGATTTGAAGACCCATTGAAAGAAGTTGGACGTTGTCTCATGAAGGACTCAATAGAATATTGTTCCCTTCTATACTCATTTGGAAGTCCAAAATGATTCATAGATTGTGTAAGTATAGCAATAAGATTTTTCACTCCATCTCCCATAACATTGGTTTGTTCAGGAGTACAATCATTGCATCATCCATTATATTGATCAACACGATTCCTTCGGGTTCCATCCATCGTCTAAAACCCAAAAAGAATAGTGAGAGTGGAAAAAATCATGCTAGGAAAACAACATAATAAAGGGGGAGTACCTTCAATATATAACATCTTAAGTTTAATTCTAAGATCGTTACCGTAACTCTAGGACTATTACCTATGCGTATACTTAACCTTAGGGAAATCCCTAGACACACCTTAGAAATATCTCTAGGGATCTCACTAAAGTTTTCACATCCTAGTTTTTAAAGGTTAACTAAACCTTTCCTCTGATACCAACTGTAGAGACCCAAAGATTGACGTACATAGACATTACATTACTTTTACGGAATATCTAATACATAAAAAAACAGACACCAAAGGACCTTAATAGTTTAGTGTCTTTGGAAACTCGGAATATAATCTTCTAATCTTTGTGAAAGATCTTCAACATATTCCATAAAGATCTTCCATTTTTTTCTTACCTAAAGCCTTTCTTTATATCATGGGGAAAATAAAACATATAAATGGTGATCTCAAATTCTCAGTAAGGGTAAGCATGTAGAAAATAAAACAAACCATATACATTTGAACTTCAAAACATGAACATAATATTTAAACATCAAAATTTTGAGCAATGACATAAAACATGGTAGTACATAAGACATAGATCATAATGGATCATCAAACGTGATAAAATAGCATGGAAATAAAACATGTAATTGTGGAAAACCATTAATCACATGATATGATTTCCATAGTAGCCAAGGCATTGCTGTCAAGATCATCATAGTGGACAAAGTCCCTTTTTGAATCGAGTTCACTCCTCATTTCAGTCTTGTAACAATGAACCGGATTAACTTACCGTTCCAGCCATGTCTATATCATGAGATATAAATCTTTACCCAATGCATTAGAGGGAAATATAGGTCTCACCCATATCATAATGAAATCATTCTTACTTGTGCCACAACATAAACATAAATTATTCATCATAACCCAAAAAATAAAAATGGGTTTCATAAACATCATCTCATCATAACATAATCTATATAAAACAAATGGATATCATTTAATCATAAGAAAAGTGAAACCATGTAAATCATAGAGATTTTATACTTGAAACATACACATGTGAAATAATGTCATCTTAGATAGAAAATGGTTTTGATAAAACACTTGAAATGAATTCTTGAGAAAAATATCCTTTCTTCTTCAAAATCATTTTCTTTTCACAAAATGCCATGCAATTTTAAAAGAAAAGGATTTTGTTGAAAATAGTAATGAAATCCTGTAGATTAATCTTCATGAAAATTAAGCGTTATGAAACCGTAAAAATCCGTTCATTCCGTATAAGTTAAAAAAACATTCTTCTCATACTTTTACCGAAAAGTCAAAAAGTACCTCGTATGGTAAAAAAAGAAAGATTCCTTACATACCATGTAGTAAAAGTAAAAAGGGGGTAAAAGGACTTTAAACATACATGAAACCATTTTTAGAAAATAGGGGCATGGATTATAAATATAACCCCAGTAAATACTTACAAATAAACAATCTCGGATAAAAACGAGATTGGAAAAGTTATCCCTTACCTTAGGTCTGATATGCTTCGTATGTATCTGAACCTCCTGTATAATGATTTAAATAATTTCATTGAATTATTATAGAATCATATTCATTTTTATGATATCATATATGGTTTACTTATGACCTATATTACCTGTTCTTTTATAAATTCCATGTTAAAGCAACGTTTTGGGTAAAATCGTTTCATTTATCATACGTGTTTGGACTTGTTGTTCTTGATATTATTATTACTTATATCATGATTTACTTACTTCCAGAATTTAAAACATTATTTATATATCATATATATTCAGTATATATATATATATAATAGATAGATAAATGTAATGAAATACACCGTTCATTGAGACGGTAGGCCGTACGTACGCATGAACGTTGTTTTCCTTTCCTTATTGACTTGAATGGAAGTAAGTAGATGACACACATATATATATATATATACATCCAGTAGCTTTACCATGTCATATATTTCATTATTATTCATTATACATACTTTATAATCATTCTTGAGTGGTTAACATGGAGAATGAATCTCATCGCGTCGTGGAGACGGTAATCCGTACGTACGCACGAGCAATGATATCGTTCTCATAATTATTGAATTGAGTTGGAGTGGATGATATAATGTCTCAGAATCAGTATGATGTTATAATAACCATATATAGTTATTCTTTACACCATTATACCCATCCAAGTAAGGTGGTGGTGGAAAAACATATTACACCACGGCGTGGAGACGGTATTTCGTACGTACACACGGGCGGTGATTTCATTTTCCGTAGGATGGATAGAAGGTGAAATGGAATTGTTTCGTATTTATAATAACATATCAATATATTATTGATACTGATTTTATTAATTTATAATGAAACAACTAAATAAGAAGAAGTTTAAGAAGAAAGAAACTTGAAAGAATCAGTAGATGAGATTACCTCTTCTTCGACGCACCTCTTTTAAGCTTCCACTTAAGGCACTAGAGTTGGTCTTTTGAGGAGACCAGAACCTCTATAATGTTTCTATGGAAGTTGAGAATGGAAATTGGCAGGGTTTGGCCGAGCTTCAAGGCTCAAATGGGTGTGAAGATAAGAGGGAATGGGTGCCCTTTTTATAAGGGAGGAGAGCGGCACCTTTGGAAACCTCAAAAATATTAATTTAATATAATTTCAAACACCACTTAAAGACTTATAAAGTGAATCAAATTCGGATATTAGATAAGATAGAGTTTTAATCTCATCAACCAATTAAATTTAGACATGTTTTGATTTTATTTTAAACCTTGTTATTTTGATTTATCCTTATTTAATCTATTTAATTTTATTTGTGGTAATAATGTTATGAATTTTATATGATTATAAATACTTACTTACGTGTTGTTAATTATACATAATTTGATACTTTATTACATATTATATCATATAACTTTTATTTTTTAATTTTTAAAATATTTGTGTGATTTATAAACAATTTAATAATATAAAATATCAATAGTGTCAATTTTGACACAATTAATTTATTTGAATTTAAATAAAATAAACAGAGAATATATTTTCGAAAAAAACTATTTAATAGATTAATAACAAGTCATATTCATCTAGAAAATTCGTGGAGAACATTAATTAGTTCATATAATATTTATTTTAATATTTTTAAAACCATTTATTTGATATTTCAATCAATAAAATAATTTCAACATCACTATTGTGTCACCTTTAATAATATTTATTTAATCCCTAAAAATTCTAAATAAATTCACATGGTGTAGATAATTTTATTATCTTTCTGGAGACTATTCATTTTTGATGTTTCATGAATATTATCACTAAATTAAAATTATTATACTTATAATATTTAAGAGAGTGACATGTTGTCACTTTCTTTGGTTTTAATAATAATTATATTATTTCATGGTCAAAAGTCCATGAAATGAATCTAGTACGACCCTTAGGTGATATGGGTTGACTTTTATTCATCCAATGGTATTTTGGCAGGTGTTAGGGTAATTTTATAATCTTATTTTTACCCTTAATTACCTGATTTACCTTTAACTCCAGTAAATAAAAATTACCGTAGTTACTATTCATAATATAAAAAAAATAAAAGTAACCTATTAACATAATTTGGACCCAATAAATTCAAATATGGAATCCATTTTTCAAAATTCAAAACACAGATGTTTCAGTAATTAATTTAAAATTAATCCCGTTATTAAGAAAACGGGTTTTAAAAGTTAAAACATTGTCAAAGATTGAAATGTTTTTACCTATGAATTCAATGTAAAATTAATGGTAATGACATAAATTATATTAAATGGTAAAAAAATATTCTATTTATACTTTAAAACCATTGAATATTATAATTTAACCATATAAATTATTGTGATGAAAAAAGTTGTTTTTAATTAAAATATAGCGTGTTTTTACTATTCATTAAAATATGAAAGTTATCAGAATAATATGAAAAATTTATCCAAAGTAAATTTTTATATCTTGATTCCAAAGAAGAATTTTATTTTGTCAAATTAAACTTATAAACATGTCAAAAACTAGATTTAAGGAGGGTGTTCCATCAAAAGGCGGCAAAACTACATTTTTTGAAAAATACTTATTTTACCTGAAAATTTATCTTGTTCTCATACCATGTTCTAGAAAATGTGTAAGATGAATAATAATGTTATAAAATTCAAAATTTAGTTAATAATATTCATAACGGCTAGTCCATAATAATATTATAACTATATATTGTTTTTTAGTAAAACCCGGTATTGCGTACAACACGCGCTATCGAGGAAGGTCGTGATTGCCTATAATGAAAGCCAAGTCAGGGTTGCGTGTAGTGAAAGACTCCTTTATTGTTTCGTATAACAAAATCCAACCATATTTCATTTATACATTGAATATATATATATATATACACTCAATGTTGTGAACTTGAAATTGTGTGTAACACGATCCAAGAATTGTGTTGCGTATACTGCAAGCAAATACGGTGTTGCGTAGAGCGCAAGATAATCTTGGTGTAGCGTACAACATAATATATGAAAGAAATTAAAACGAATATATCTCATAAAATCTAGGGGTGTTAAATTCTACCCCCCTTAAAATGAATTTCTCCCTCGAAATTCGTTGGGGTTATAAATCATTTACCAATTGTAAGTTTCTTTCATAGAAACCCACATCATAAAATGGAATACCAAAACTTAATTTTAAAAACTAAAGTAAGAGACATAACGGTTACCCAAATTAACTCATCACTGGGTTTCCACATAGGAGAACATCGGTGAAAATATAGATATAGAAGAGAAATATAACCATCAAGTTCTGATGAAGAGTGGTAGAGAACATTGCAAAGAAAAATCCAACAATCACAAAGCCATAAATTTGTGATGATCTAAGGTACCATCTGATTCATTGGATATAAGGGCACTAGGACAACATTTTTGGTTTTCAAGATCATTTCCCTAAAGTTGGAGAATTTTAATTAGAATAAATACTTACTTGATTTTGGTAAAATCTCACCGTTGTTTGTTCCTTGAACAATTTCCACTTCATCTCTTAAAAAAATGAAGTTGAATTTGTCATTCGTGAAGTGTTAGCAGATCATGCGATAGAATGATAGTTCATTCCATCTATTCTCAACAAAAAGGTTAGAACATGTTAATATAAGTCCACCTATAGTGTGATAATAAATTAATCTTAAAGTGAAAAATAACTTAGACTATCCATAAATGGATAAAATTAAAATCCTACCAAAAATTAAAAAAAAATTAAAAGGAGGTGAACTAAATCCACTTAACATTTGTCTCCCATATCTCATAAGGTAGTTCTTGATTGTCACATTCCTTAATCATGTATTCTCTTGAAACATGAATTACTATAGAACCTTAGTGAAAACATGAATGCTGTCAACAGTTAACTCTTTCCACATACCAAAATCCCAAAAAATTTATATACTCAAACCATGATATCACTTTGTCCTTATATCAATCATGAGCTCATGAATACCATCAAACATATTATTTTCTTCTTATCCCTTCATTATGCCCATATCATCTGTTTTCCAAAATTATTTCAATCACTTTTCATGGTTACCGGTACCATAAAATTATTAAAAACCAAAATAGACCAATACATAGATATTCCAATATTCCATGATGAGATTCCACAACATTATTTTGGATTCTCGTTACATAAACACATTTTCATTCCACCACATCATTGTCATACTCAACATCGCCAATAGTGATCGCATGTGACTGCTCTTTGTCCTTTTCCTTAAGAGGTTGTTGATGTTGATCATCATTAACCCTTGGATTAGGGCATTGGTTAGCATAATTCCCCATTTCCTTACACTTGTAGCATTGAAGTGTTGGCGGAGCGTTCTCTGTAGTCTTTTCTCTATTCACGTCATTAGAAACCTTTTTCCCATTACTTCGGCACTCAGCTACTCGATGACCTTCTTTTCCATACTTGAAACATTTTCTAGTACCTTTTAGACAATCTCCACCATGCTTCTTTCCACACTTTGAGCATAAAGAAACATTCACCTTCTTTTCACCATTGTTCTGAGATTTTTCCTTGAACTCCATCTTTTGTTTCATGTCAAAAACCATGAGATGGATATATAACACCAACTTCCAGTTCTACCTTGATAGCACAACACACAATTTCTCTATAGATATTGAAGTCTCTTATAGCTAATGCCCTTCGAAGACTGGGTTTTAAGCCACTGAAGAATCGATCAACTTTACTTTCAAGTTGAATGATAAATCCAGATACATACCATGCAAGCCTTTTAAAATTCGCCTTGTATATACCAACAGATTCATCATCCTTTTGCTTAATCTGAAGGAACTCCTTTTCCATCTTTGTTTGAATAATACGAGGGAAGTACTTATTGAAAAACAAGTTCTTGAACTCGTCCCATTCCATGGATGCAATTTCATCTTGGGGCCTTGTATTCTTAATTAGAGTACACCACTGGTCTGCTTCACCTTCTAAACGGTAACCAGCTAAAATGACTTTTTCATGTTCTGAATAGTGAAGTATGGAAAATATCTTCTCAATGTTACTGATCCATTGTTCAGCAACAAGTGGATCTGAAGACCCATTGAAAGAAGGTGGACGTTGTCTCATGAAGGACTCAATAGAATATTGTTCCCTTCTCTGCTCATTTGGAATTCCATAATGATTCATAGCTTGTGTAAGTATAGCAATAAGATTTTTCACTCCATCTCCCATAATTCTAAGATCGTTACCGTAACTCTAGGACTATTACCTATGTGTATACTTAACCTTAGGGACATCCCTAGACATACCTTAGAAATATCTCTAGGGATCTCACTATAGTTTTCGCATCCTAGTTTCCAAAGGTTAATTAAACCTTTCCTCTGATACCAACTGTAGAGACCCAAAACTTGACGTACATAGACATTACATTACTTTTGCGGAATATCTAATACATTAAAAAAACAGACACCAAAGGACTGTAATTGTAACGACCCAATCTTTTTAGTAGTATATTAACTTACTCTTAATGATTTAATAAGATGTTAATGGTTAATGCAGAAAGAGGAGTCGATGGCTTCATCCAGTAGACTCGAACCTTATGAAGCCCACTTATCAGAGCTTGGGAAGGAGGTAGCATCTGTGGGTTTCGCTTTGGACCAAGCCCAAGCCGAACTCCAGCGTGTCAAGCTTGAACAGAAATGCCTATGGGAGAAGTTCAAGTTAGTAGAGATTACTACTAGGGCAATGTTATCTGAGCCTCCCTCAGATTCTCTCACCATAGCACACCTTACACTTAGGTCTTATGTCGGTGTTATAAGGGGATATGTGATGAGACCCTAGCTTCCTTGTGTAATCCTTTCGGGTGAATGAATTGAGATTTCTTCCTTTAGTGATGTTTGTGAAATTTCAAATGTCCAGATAATTTTAGAATGTATTTTATTGATGAATTTTGAAAAAAAAAGGATATTTTAAAATATTTATGAAAACCCAAAATAACTAATGATGTGTAATGATTTTCAAAAAATGTTCTTGTACAAAAGTGTTCAGTAAGGAATTTGGAGTCTAATAAGATCAACTTAATTTTTGATGAATAGTAAATTATGAATAGTGATTTTATTCTTCAGATTAGTAATGTGACCAAATGGATTAGTAATTTCACTCAAAGAAAGTTTTAATATAATTTAGACACCTAGATTAAGTAATGTGATTCAATAAAATGGGTAAATAACGGTTTCATAAATTATTATTCAAGTATTAGTTTCTTCAGATGAATAGTGTTTTTTAATTAAAAATTTAATTAAAAATAATTAGAAAATTATTTTTATAAAAATGACTTTATTTTTGAACTCAGAGCATCGATATTATGTTAAGGTAATTTTTGGGGATTTTTTTGAAAAAAATGAATTCTCGATGAATAGTGTTTTTATTTAAAAATTAAATTAAAAATATTTAGAAAATTATTTTTATAAAATGGATTTCATTTTTGAAATCAGAGAATTGATATTTGGTTAAGGTGAAATTTTGGGATTATTCTGAGAAAGTTGAATTTTCAATGAATAGTGAAAATAGAGTTTTTAAGTTACGGGTGTTTAATGACATCATTAAATGATGTATTAAGTATATATTCAATATGGTCGAATTATGAATAGTAAGATAAGGTATGAGGTGTCCCAAGTGGCCAATACCATGGGCAAATACCATGGGCAAGCCCATGGTTTTGCCAAAACCACTAGTGAGGTGTCTCTTGGCCATTAATGCCTTGTCCCCTCACTTTCCCTATAAATACCCACCCTTTCCTCCTTTAGTTTTCACTCCCAACTCTCCCCCAACGAAGTTCTGGTCTCCTTACCTTCCAATGAGTCCTCCCAAGGTGCCCCCAAGCCCTCAAGGTCCCAAACTTTGAGTTTCAAGAGTCACGTTTTAAGGTAAGGGATCTGACCTCTCTCTTTCTTTTCATGTAATATCTTTTATGTCATTCCTTTTATGATCCATGTTATTATGTGAGATGATGTTCTTTTATATTCCTCTTACTACCCTTTTCATTTTTATATAATGAGAGATCCCCTATACCTCTCATCATTTCATTTTATGAAAGATTAAGTGACGTCGTTAGGCTGACGAATTTTTAAGGGATTCTTTCACCCTTCTCATTTTTCAAGTTCGATTTTCATGTCAAGTCTTTCAAGTTCCTTTTTATTATGTTGGGGTATGATCTCTATATCTATCATACTGATCTATTATTATCATATGATGAGAGACCCTATTTTATCTTGTCAATTCATTTTTATTGAAGTTTAAGTGACGCTGTTAGGCTGCCGAATTTTCGTAAGAGAAATCTAAGTTTTGTCTTCCTTCCATGTTTTTCATTTCAAATGGTATGTCCTTAAAATTTCATTACCATGTCCATATATCCTTCTTATTCTGTCCCCATACTATTTTATTTATCATTTATTAGTGGGTGACCCATGTCCCCTCTCTTTTCAGTGTTTTCTAAAACCCCGAAACATAGTCGTTATGCTGCAGAATTTTTGTCTCAAAATGCCTCTCTCTTTTCTCAAAATTATTTTATGTTATAAATTGGATACTCAAAGCTCTTATTTCTAAAAGGGTATTCACATATATATCAAAATGTTTTATTTTAAGTTCTGGGATTTACATACATGAGACCCACTTTCCCTTTTCGTGGGTTTAAAGTGACGTAAAGATCATGTCTTTAAAGCAGTTTTTAAAACGTTATGATTATGAAATGAAACCCATTTATTTTATGCTATGTGTGTTATTTATGTAATGTTTGATGATGATATATGTGGATCACATGATAATAAAGGCAAATTTAAGGGTGCGCTCTGATAGCGCTCCAATGCATTGGGTAATGATGTAACCACTAGAGATTACAATTTTCACGATACCTTGGTGAATAACCTTGGTAATTTTCAAATGACACCTTGGGGATGGACCTTGGTGATATGTTCATGATTTTCTATGTTAAATGATGTAGACACATCTTCAAGTTATGAAAAATGTTATTTTATTATGAAATGCCTCATGATTTCTTTCTCATGCCTTAAAGTTCTTTTCATGTCCTTATTGAAGTATATCAAGTTCACATGTAAAATGTTCCTCTTATTTCCCTTACTGGGCCTTCTGCTCACCCTTTCTTTTGATGTATGTCCCCAGGTTATGAGATGCAGTAATGAACCTAGGATGAACTAAAGGAGAAGCCTTTCAAGTGTTTAAGAAGAATGCTTTATGTTGTTTTCATGTATTATGTTCCTGGTTTCCAAGACATTAAACCTTAAAGATCCTCAGTTTTGTGTAATGTAATGAAAGTTTATGTTATAAAAAGACGGTATGCTATAGTTGGTATCAAAGGATGGTTTAGTTATTTGTGGAAATTAGGATATAAAAACATTAGGAAGAACCCTATAGAAAAGTTTAAATATAGGAAAACTTCCTGGTATTTTGGTAATTATTGAGTAAGTGGTTTATCAAACAAATACATCCCTGTCTGGATACAAGCAGGTAGAGGCGGCTCTGGCACAGATGTACATAGGGGTAAAACCCGAAAACACCACTTTGAGCTAGACTCGAATGGGAACTGGTGCACGATAACGGGCCTTGCTGCACTCTTGGTTACGACACTCCCAGGGGATATGTTTGGTTAATCACAAGCTTTTTATGAATCATTATGAAGGAATTATAGAGAAGTATAATTGTCTAAGAATGAAGTCTTAGTTAAAAGATTCATAAATGAAATAAGTTTCTCACTAAGGTTTTATTCTTTTAGAAAATGGCGGGCAATAGGAGAAATCGTGCCGATGGTGACCGCAATGCACCATGTGCTGACGGCCCTCCGATGGAAGCCGGAATGGAAACATTCATGCGAATGATGAATCAACTGACTCAAGTTATGAGTAATAACTTGAATCAAGCTGAGAGACCGATCTCACCACGAAGGGAGAAACTTTCTGTTGAGTCCTTTATGTGTCAACGACCACCAACATTCAGTGGATCTACTGACCCATTGGTTGCGGAACAATGGATAAGCTCCATTGAAAAGATCTTTTCTGTACTTCATTGTTCGGAACAAGAAAAAGTCACCCTTGCTGTTTACCGCCTTGAGGGGGAAGCTGATCAGTGGTGGTCACTGATCAAAAACACGAAGCCACGAGGAGATATAGAAGCTATGGAGTGGGAAGAATTTCGGGGAATTTTCTTTAACAAGTATTTCCCTCGTTCCATGAGAACGAGAATGGAGAAAGAGTTTCTCGAGCTGAAGCAGAAGGAGAACAAATCTGTCGGAAGCTATGAGATGAACATCACAAGGATTTCCCGTTATACCTCAAGCTTTGTCATGGACCCTAATGGGAAGGTTGATAGATTCTTTGGCGGACTACGACCTCATATGCGAAAGAATCTAGCCAACGGGGACTACGATAGCTATGAAGAAATAGTTCGAAGTGCTATGAAAGTTGAACTAGAGTTTGGGGAGACACAGTGGTCTCACAAATATAATGAAAAGAAGAGAACTATAGAACCAATCCTGGGAATAATTTTTGATCAGGAAAGAGGTGGAAAGAATATGCAACTTGCCACATGCAATAAGTGTGGGAAGAAGCATCCGGGGAACTTCTTGATCGGAAGTGGTAAGTGCTACAGGTGTGGAAGAGAAGGCCATATTTCTCGGAATTGTCGTAGTGATGCGAAGCCTCAACTTCCCAACACTAACGACAGAGTAAAGATGGTTCTGGCCCTACCCGAAGTAACATGATTCAAGTGTGGACAGCTTGGGCACTTTGCTAATCAATGTCCAAATCCGAGGGCGGTGGAGGGGAATCACCATCAACCTCAGCAGAGGCCAAGGGAGCAAGGTTGTGCTTTCGCTATCACAACAACTAAAGTTGAAGTTCCAAACGATGTGGTAGCAGGTACTCTTGTCGTCCTCTCAAAACTAGCAAGTACTTTATTTGATTCTGGTTCTACGCATTCCTTTATTTCCTCCAAGTTTGCAAGGAATATAGAATCAATCCCCGAATTGCTTGAGGTAGAGTTGTCAGTCAAGACTCCAAGTGGGATTATCCTTGCATCAACAGTATTTAGAGACTCTAGTGTTTACTTTGGTGAGCACAATCTTGTCGCAAATCTAGTAGTCATTCCCATGATGGAATTTTACATTATACTAGGGATGGACTGGCTCTCAAAGTATAATGCTAAGATCAAATGCAGAAGTAAGGAAATCTCAGTAGTCTTGAATGAACGACCTACAGTTATCTTCCGAGGAGAGATATCCCAAACTGATCCCTATCTAGAAGCACCTCCTATAGCTTTCTTTATGGAGTTAATCGGTGATGATGAAGAAGGAAAAGGGAGCATATAAATAGAAGATGTTCCGATTGTTCAGGAATTCATGGATGTATTTCCTGAGGAGTTACCTGGACCTCCCCCAGAAAGAGAGGTAGAGTTCTCCATTGAACTCGTACCTGGGTCTCAACCGATATCAAAGACTCCATATAGAATGGAAAATGTGGAGCTAGAAGAGTTAAAGAAACAACTCCAAGACTTGTTGGAGAAGGGGTTTATCCGACCGAGTGTGTCTCCTTTGGGAGCACCAGTTCTCTTTGTGAAGAAGAAGGATGGATCAATGAGGTTATGCATTGATTATAGAGAACTGAACGGGATCACAGTGAAGAATAGATATCCTCTTCCAAGAATTGATGATTTATTTGACCAACTTCGTGGGGCTCAATTCTTCTCTAAGATTGACCTTCGATCTGGTTATCATCAACTGAGGGTGAAGAAGGAAGATATTCCAAAGACTGCCTTCTGATCAAGATATGGGCATTATGAGTTTACTGTTATGCCCTTCGGCTTGACTAATGCTCCTGCTATTTTCATGGATTTGATGAATAGAGTCTTTAAGGACTACCTTGATAACTTTGTGGTAGTTTTTATTGATGATATTTTGATATATTCAAAAAGTTGTGAGGAGCATGAAGATCATCTAAGGGTTATATTGAAAACTCTGCGGAAGGAGAGGCTATTTGGAAAGTTCAGCAAGTGTGAGTTTTGGTTACAATAGGTGGCTTTCTTGGGGCACATCGTAACCATTGAAGGAATCTCGGTTGACCCTGCAAAGATAATGGTTGTGGAGGAGTGGCCTCAAACCACAACAGTAACTGAGATTCATAGTTTCCTTGGTTTAGCAGGATATTATAGGAGGTTTGTGAAAAACTTTTCACGGCTTTCTAATCCACTAACCAAGTTGACTCGAAAAGGGGTTAAGTTCATCTGGACAAAGGAATGCGAGGAAAGTTTCCAAGAGCTGAAGAAGATATTGGTTACTGCACCTGTGTTAACACTACCCTCTATCGGAGAAGGATTCATTATTTTTAGCGATGCATCTCTGAAAGGGCTTGGGTGCGTCCTCATGCAAAATGACAAGGTAATTGCTTATGCATCTCGACAGTTGAAGATTCATGAGCAGAATTATCCTATGCATGATCTAGAGCTGGCGGCAGTTTTTTTTGCTCTAAAGATATGGAGGCACTATCTTTATGGGGAGAAATGTGATATATACACTGACCACCAAAGTCTAAAGTATATTTTGACACAGAAATAATTGAATATGAGACAAAGGAGATGGTTGGAGCTTATTAAAGACTATGATTGTTCAATACATTATCACCCTGGAAGAGCAAACAAAGTCGCGGATGCATTAAGCAGGAAAGATCCTGTTGTTCTGGCAACAATGAGGATCCTAGGAGATCCCTTGATTAAAGATCTAGTAAAAATGGACATTGGAATTATAAGGAAAGGGACATCATCAACCCTATCCCAAATGATTTCTCAACCTTCATTACTAGAGAAGATCAAGAAGGCTCAAAAAGAAGATCCTTTGCTGCAGGAGAAGTTGGAGGCTGTAAAAGATGGGAAGTTCCCTGATTTCAATATTGATCAAGAAGGTGTATTGAAATTTCGTACAAGACTATGTGTCTCATCTATTCCGGAGATAAAGAAAGAACTGATGGATGAAGCTCATAGCTCTACTTTCTCTATACATCCGGGAAGCACTAAGATGTATAGAGACCTTCGTGGTCATTATTGGTGGGATAACATGAAGAGGGAGATTGTTGATTATACAACAAGGTGCCTGGTGTGTCAGCAAGTAAAGGTAGAAAGACAACTTCCTAAGGGGGTATTACAACCACTACCCATACCAGTATGGAAGTGGGATAATATCACCATGGACTTTGTAACTGGTCTCCCAAAAACATCCAAAGGAAACAATGCGATATGGGTAATTGTGGACCGTCTCACCAAGACAGCCCATTTTATCTCTATTCGGGAAGATTTCTCTCTGGATCAGCTTGCCAAGATATACGTGAAGGAAGTGGTAAGGATGCATGGGGTACCACTATCCATCGTATCTGATCGTGACCCAAGATTCACATCAAAATTCTGGAGAAGTCTTCAACATGCTCTGAATACTGAATTGAATTTTAGTACGGCCTATCATCCTCAAACTGATGGCCAGTCTGAAAGGACTATTCAGACACTCAAAGACATGTTGAGATTATGCTCAATGGAATTTAAAGGTGGATGGGATCAACACCTCCCATTAGTGGAGTTCTCCTATAACAACAGCTTCCATGCGAGTATTCAGATGGCACCCTATGAAGCTCTGTATGGAAAGCGGTGTAGAACTCCTACTTGTTGGGATGAAACTGGTGAGAGGAAGCTTCTTGGGCCTGATCTTGTGCAAGAGATGACAGAACAGGTTCATGCCATCCAACAACACATAAAGGCTGCTCAAAGTCAGCAGAAGAGCTATGCTGACAATCACCGAAGGGACTTGGAGTTTGGTGGTGGTGACAAAGTCTTCCTTCGAATTTCTCCATGGAAGAGAGTCATGCAGTTTGGGAAGAAAGGGAAGCTCAGCCCTAGGTACATTGGCCCCTATGAAATCCTTGATCGCATAGGAGCAGCGGCCTATCGTATAGCACTTCCACCGAACCTAGCTCAAGTTCATGATGTCTTCCATGTATCTCTCTTGAGGAAGTACATACCCGACCCTTCGCATGTACTGAACCCAGAGGTGGTACAACTGGAACATGACCTCTCTTATGAGGAGCAGCCAGTGGAGATCTTGGACCGTAGAGACAAGGTTCTACGAAACAAGACTACCCACCTTGTGAAAGTGTTGTGGAGGAATCATAAGTATGAAGAAGCGACTTGGGAGCCTGAGGAAACGATGAAGCAAAAGTACTCTCACCTTTTCGACTAGGCCTCAAGTATAAATTTCGGGGACGAAATTTCTTAAGGGGGGAAGAATGTAATGACCCAATCTTTTTAGTAGTATATTAACTTACTCTTAATGATTTAATAAGATGTTAATGGTTAATGCAGAAAGAGGAGTCGATGGCTTCATCCAGTAGACTCGAACCTTATGAAGCCCACTTATCAGAGCTTGGGAAGGAGGTAGCATCTGTGGGTTTCGCTTTGGACCAAGCCCAAGCCGAACTCCAGCGTGTCAAACTCGAACGGAAACGCCTACGGGAGAAGTTCAAGTTAGTAGAGATTACTACTAGGGCAATGTTATCTGAGCCTCCCTCAGATTCTCTCACCATAGCACACTTTACACTTAGGTCTTATGCCAGTGTTATAATGGGCTATGTGACGAGACCCTAGCTTCCTTGTGTAATCCTTTCGGGTGAATGAATTGAGATTTCTTCCTTTAGTGATTTTTGTGAAATTTCAAATGTCCAGATAATTTTAGAATGTATTTTATTGATGAATTTTGAAAAAAAGGGATATTTTAAAATATTTATGAAAACCCTAAATAACTAATGATATGTAATGATTTTCAAAAAATGGTCTTCTACAAAAGTGTTCAGTAAGGAATTTGGAGTCTAATAAGATCAACTTAATTTTTGATGAATAGTAAATTATGAATAGTGATTTTATGCTTAGGATTAGTAATGTGACCAAATGGATTAGTAATTTCACTCAAAGAAAGTTTTAATATAATTTAGACACCTAGATTAAGTAATGTGATTCAATAAAATGGGTAAATAACGGTTTCATAAATTATTAGTCAAGTATTAGTTTTTTCATATGAATAGTGTTTTTTAATTAAAAATTTAATTAAAAATTATTAGAAAATTATTTTTATAAAAATGACTTTATTTTTGAACTCAGAGCATCGATATTATGTTAAGGTAATTTTTGGGGATTTTTTTGAAAAAAATGAATTCTCGATGAATAGTGTTTTTATTTAAAAATTAAATTAAAAATATTTAGAAAATTATTTTTATAAAATGGATTTCATTTTTGAAATCATAGCATTGATATTTGGTTAAGGTGAAATTTTGGGATTATTCTGAGAAAGTTGAATTTTCAATGAATAGTGAAAATACAGTTTTTAAGTTACGGGTGTTTAATGACATCATTAAATGATGTATTAAGTATATATTCAATATGGTCGAATTATGAATATTAAGATAAGGTATGAGGTGTCCCAAGTGGCCAATACCATGGGCAAATACCATGGGCAAGCCCATGGTTTTGCCAAAACCACTAGTGAGGTGTCCCTTGGCCATTAATGCCTTGTCCCCTCACTTTCCCTATAAATACCCACCCTTTCCTCCTTTAGTTTTCACTCTCAACTCTACCCCAACGAAGTTATGGTATCCTTACCTTCCAAGGAGTCCTCCCAAGGTGCCCCCAAGCCCTCAAGGTCCAAAACTTTGAGTTTCAAGAGTCACGTTTTAAGGTAAGGGATCTGACCTCTCTTTTTCTTTTCATGTAATATCTTTTATGTCATTCCTTTTATGATCCATGTTCTTATGTGAGAGGATGTTATTTTATATTCCTATTACTGCCCTTTTAATTTTTATATGATGAGAGATCCCCTATACCTCTCATCATTTCATTTTATGAAAGATTAAGTGACGCTGTTAGGCTGACGAATTTTTAAGGGATTCTTTCACCCTTCTCATTTTTCAAGTTCGATTTTCATGTCAAGTCTTTCAAGTTCCTTTTTATTATGTTGGGTTATGATCTCTATATCTATCATACTGATCTCTTATGATCATATGATGAGAGACCCTATTTGATCTTGTCAATTCATTTTTATTGAAGTTTAAGTGACGTTGTTAGGCTGCCGAATTTTCATAAGAGAAATCTAATTTTTGTCTTCCTTCCATGTTTTTCATTTCAAATGGTATGTCCTTCAAATTTCATTACCATGTCCATATATCCTTCTTATTCTGTCCCCATAATGTTTTATGTATCATTTATGAGTGGGTGACCCATGTCCCCTCTCTTTTCAATGTTTTCTAAAACCATGAAACATAGTCGTTATGCTGCAGAATTTTCGTCTCAAAATGCCTCTCTCTTTTCTCAAAATTATTTTATGTTATAAAGTGGATACTCAAAGCTCTTATTTCTACAAGGGTATTCACATATATATCAAAATGTTCTATTTTAAATTCTGGGATTTACATACATGAGACCCACTTTCCCTTTTTGTGGGTTTAAAGTGACGTAAAGATCATGTCTTTAAAGCAGTTTTTAAAACGTTATGATTATGAAATGAAAGCCATTTATTTTATGCTATGTGGGTTATTTATGTAATTTTTTATGATGATATATGTGGATCACATGATAATAAAGGAAAATTTAAGGGTGCGCCCTGATAGCGCTCCAATGCATTGGGTAATGATGTAACCACTAGAGATTACAATTTTCACGATACCTTGGTGAATAACCTTGGTAATTTTCAAATGACACCTTGGGGATGGACCTTGGTGATATGTTCATGATTGTCTATGTTAAATGATGTAGCCACATCTTCAAGTTATGAAAAATGTTATTTTTATTATGAAATGCCTCATGATTTCTTTCTCATGCCTTAAAGTTCTTTTCATGTCCTTATTGAAGTATATCAAGTTCACATGTAAAATGTTCCTCTTGTTTCCCTTACTGGGCCTTCTGCTCACCCTTTCTTTTGATGTATGTCCCCAGGTTATGAGATGCAGTAATGAACCTAGGATGAACTTAAGTAGAAGCCTTTCAAGTGTTTAAGAAGAATGATTTATGTTGTTTTCATGTATTATGTTCCTGGTTTCCAAGACACTAAACCTTAAAGATCCTCAGTTTTGTGTAATGTAATGAAAGTTTATGTTATAAAAAGACGGGATGCTATAGTTGGTATCAATGGATGGTTTATTTATTTGTGGATATTAGGATATAAAAACATTAGGAAGAACCCTATAGAAAAGTTTAAATATAGGAAAACTTCTTGGTATTTTGGTAAGTATTGAGTAAGTGGTTTATCAAACAAATACATCCATGTCTGGATACAAGCAGGTAGAGGCGGCTCTGGCACAGATGTACATAGGGGTAAAACCCTAAAATACCGCTTTGAGCTAGACTCGAATGGGAACTGGTGCACGATAACGGGCCTTGCTGCACTCTTGGTTACGACACTCCCGGGGGATATGTTTGGTTAATCACAAGCTTTTTATGAATCATTATGAAGGAATTGTAGAGAAGTATAATTGTCTAAGCATGAAGTCTTAGTTAAAAGATTCATAAATGAAATAAGTTTCTCACTAAGGTTTTATTCTTTTAGAAAATGACAGGCAATAAGAGAAACCGTGCCGATGGTGACCGCAATGCACCATGTGGTGACGGCCCTCCGATGGAAGCCGGAATGGAAACATTCATGCGAATGATGAATCAACTGACTCAAGTTATGAGTAATAACTTGAATCAAGCTGAGAGACTGATCTCACCACAAAGGGAGCAACTTTCTGTTGAGTCCTTTATGCGTCAACGACCGCCAACATTCAGTGGATCTACTGACCCATTGGTTGCGGAACAATGGATAAGCTCCATTGAAAATATCTTTTCTGTACTTCATTGTTCGGAATAAGAAAAAGTCACCCTTACTGTTTACCGCCTAGAGGGCGAAGCTGATCAGTGGTGGTCACTGATCAAAAACACGAAGCCACGAGGAGAGATAGAAGCTATGGAGTGGGAAGAATTTCGGGGAATTTTCTTTAACAAGTATTTCCCTCGTTCCATGAGAACGAGAATGGAGAAAGAGTTTCTCGAGCTGAAGCAGAAGGAGAATGAATCTATTGGAATCTATGAGATGAACTTCACAAGGATTTCCTGTTATACCTCAAGCTTTGTCATGGACCCTAATGGGAAGGTTGATAGATTCTTTGGCGGAATACGACCTCATCTGCGGAAGAATCTAGCCAACAGGGACTACGATAGCTATGAAGAAATAGTTCAAAGTGCTATGAAAGTTGAACTAGAGTTTGGGGAGACACAGTGGTCTCACAAATCTAATGAAAAGAAGAGAACTATAGAACCAAGCCCGGGAAGAAGTTTTGATCAGGAAAGAGGTGGAAAGAATATGCAACATGCCACATGAAATAAGTGTGGGAAGAAGCATCCGGGGAACTGCTTGATCGGAAGTGGTAAGTGCTAAAGGTGTGGAAGAGAAGGCCATATTTTATGGAATTGTCGTAGTGATGTGAAGCCTCAACTTCCCAACACTAACGATAGAGGAAAGATGGTTCTGGCCCTACCCGAAGTAACATGCTTCAAGTGTGGACAGCTTGGGCACTTTGCTAATCAATGTCCAAATCCGAGGGCGGTGGAGGGGAATCACCATCAACCTCAGCAGAGGCCAAGGGAGCAAGGTCGTGCTTTCGCTATCACAACAACTAAAGTTGAAGTTCCAAACGATGTGGTAGCAGGTACTCTTGTCGTCCTCTCAAAACTAGCAAGTACTTTATTTGATTCTGGTTCTACGCATTCCTTTATTTCCTCCAAGTTTGCAAGGAATATAGAATCAATCCCCGAATTTCTTGAGGTAGAGTTGTCAGTCAAGACTCCAAGTGGGATTATCCTTGCATAAACAGTATTTAGAGACTCTAGTGTTTACTTTGGTGAGCACAATCTTGTCGCAAATCTAGTAGTCATTCTCATGATGGAATTTGACATTATACTTGGGATGGACTGGCTCTCAAAGTATAATGCTAAGATCAAATGCAGAAGTAAGGAAATCTCAGTAGTCTTGAATGAACGACCTACAGTTATCTTCCGAGGAGAGATATCCTGAACTGATCCCTATCTAGAAGCACCTCCTATAGCTTTCTTTATGGAGTTAATCGGTGATGATGAAGAAGGAAAAGGGAGCATACAAATAGAAGATGTTCTGATTGTTCAGGAATACATGGATGTATTTCCTGAGGAGTTACCTGGACCTCCCCCAGAAAGAGAGGTAGAGTTTTCCATTGAACTCGTACCTGGGTCTCAACCGATATCAAAGACTCCATATAGAATGGCAAATGTGGAGCTAGAAGAGTTAAAGAAACAACTCCAAGACTTATTGGAGAAGGGGTTTATCCGACCGAGTGTGTCTCCTTGGGGAGCACCAGTTCTCTTTGTGAAGAAGAAGGATAGATCAATGCGGCTATGCATTGATTATAGAGAACTGAACGGGATCACAGTGAAGAACAGATATCCTCTTCCAAGAATTGATGATTTATTTGACCAACTTCGCAGGGCTCAATTCTTCTCTGAGATTGACCTTCGATCTGGTTATCATCAACTGAGGGTGAAGAAGGAAGATATTCCAAAGACTGCCTTCTGATCAAGATATGGGAATTATGAGTTTACTGTTATGCCCTTCGGCTTGACTAATGCTCCTGCTATTTTCATAGATTTTATGAATAGAGTCTTTAAGGACTACCTTGATAACTTTGTGGTAGTTTTTATTGATGATATTTTGATATATTAAAAAAGTCGTGAGGAGCATGAAGATCATCTAAGGGTTATATTGAAAACTCTTCGGAAGGAGAGGCTCTTTGGAAAGTTCAACAAGTGTGAGTTTTGGTTACAATAGGTGGATTTCTTGGGGCACATCGTAAACAATGAAGGAAACTCGGTTGACCTTGCAAAGACAATGGTTGTGGAGGAGTGGCCTCAAACCACAACAGTAACTGAGATTCATAGTTTCCTTGGTTTAGCGGGATATTATAGGAGATTTGTGAAAAACTTTTCACGGCTTTCTAATCCACTAACCAAGTTGACTCGAAAAGGGGTTAAGTTCATCTGGACAAAGGAATGCGAGGAAAGTTTCCAAGAGCTGAAGAAGAGATTGGTTACTCCACCTGTGTTAACACTACCCTCTATCGGAGAAGGATTCATTATTTTTAGCGATGCATCTCTGAAAGGGCTTGGGTGTGTCCTCATGCAAAATGACAAGGTAATTGCTTATGCATCTCGACAGTTAAAGATTCATGAGCAGAATTATCCTACGCATGATCTAGAGCTGGCGGCAGTTTTTTTTGCTCTAAAGATATGGAGGCACTATCTTTATGGGAAGAAATGTGATATATACACTTACCAACAAAGTCTAAAGTATATTTTCACACAGAAAGAATTGAACATGAGACAAAGGAGATGGTTGGAGCTTATTAAAGACTATGATTGTTCAATACATTATCACCCTGGAAGAGAAAACAAAGTCGCGGATGCATTAAGCAGGAAAGATCCTGTTGTTCTGGCAACAATGAGGATCCTAGGAGATCCCTTGATTAAAGATCTAGTAAAACTGGACATGGTAATTATAAGGAAAGGGACATCATCAACCCTATCCCAAATGATTTCTCAACCTTCATTACTAGAGAAGATCAAGAAGGCTCAAAAAGAAGATCCTTTGCTGCAGGAGAAGTTGGAGGCTGTAAAAGATGGGAAGTTCCCTGATTTCAATATTGATCAAGAAGGTGTATTGAAAATTCGTACAAGACTATGTGTCCTATCTATTCCGGAGATAAAGAAAGAACTGATGGATGAAGCTCATAGCTCTACTTTCTCTATACATCCGGGAAGCACTAAGATGTATAGAGACCTTCGTGGTCATTATTGGTGGGATAACATGAAGAGGGAGATTGCTGATTACACAACAAGGTGCCTGGTGTGTCAGCAAGTAAAGGTAGAAAGACAACTTCCTAAGGGGGTATTACAACCACTACCCATACCAGTATGGAAGTGGGATAATATCACCATGGAATTTGTAACTGGTCTCCCAAAAACATCCAAAGGAAACAATGCGATATGGGTTATTGTGGACCGTCTCACCAAGACAGCCCATTTTATCTCTATTCGGGAATATTTCTCTCTGCATCAGCTTGCCAAGATATACGTGAAGGAAGTGGTAAGGCTGCATGGGGTACCACTATCCATCGTATCTGATCGTGACCCAAGATTCACATCAAAATTCTGGAGAAGTCTTCAACATGCTCTGAATACTGAATTGAATTTTAGTACGGCCTATCATCCTCAAACTGATGGCAAATCTGAAAGGACTATTCAGACACTCAAAGACATGTTGAGATTATGCTCAATGGAATTTAAAGGTGGATGGGATCAACACCTCCCATTAGTGGAGTTCTCCTATAACAACAGCTTCCATGCGAGTATTCAGATGGCACCCTATGAAGCTCTGTATGGAAAGCGGTGTAGAACTCCTACTTGTTGGGATGAAACTGGTGAGAGGAAGATTCTTGGGCCTGATCTTGTGCAAGAGATGACAGAACAGGTTCATGCCATCCAACAACACATAAAGGCTGCTCAAAGTCGGCAGAAGAGCTATGTTGACAATCGCCGAAGGGACTTGGAGTTTGGTGTTGGTGACAAAGTCTTCCTTCGAATTTCTCCATGGAAGAGAGTCATGCAGTTTGGGAAGAAAGGGAAGCTCAGCCCTAGGTACATTGGCCCCTATGAAATCCTTGATCGCATAGGAGCAGTGGCCTATCATCTAGCACTTCCACCGAACCTAGCTCAAGTTCATGATGTCTTCCATGTATCTCTCTTGAGGAAGTACGTACCCGACCCTTCGCATGTACTGAACCCAGAGGTGGTACAACTGGAACATGACCTCTCTTATGAGGAGCAGCCAGTGGAGATCTTGGACCGTAGAGACAAGGTTCTACGAAACAAGACTACCCACCTTGTGAAAGTGTTGTGGAGGAATCATAAGTATGAAGAAGCGACTTGGGAGCCTGAGGAAACGATGAAGCAAAAGTACCCTCACCTTTTTGACTAGGCCTCAAGTATAAATTTCAGGGATGA
The DNA here is from genome assembly GCA_963277665.1 of Viscum album. Taxonomy (NCBI): domain Eukaryota; kingdom Viridiplantae; phylum Streptophyta; class Magnoliopsida; order Santalales; family Viscaceae; genus Viscum; species Viscum album. The sequence continues at coordinate 1,464,067,948 of OY728165.1, read as the reverse complement.
AATTTCTTAAGGGGGGAAGAATGTAATGACCCAATATTTTTAGTAGTATATTAACTTACTCTTAATGATTTAATAAGATGTTAATGGTTAATGCAGAAAGAGGAGTCGATGGCTTCATCCAGTAGACTCGAACCTTATGAAGCCCACTTATCAGAGCTTGGGAAGGAGGTAGCATCTGTGGGTTTCGCTTTGGACCAAGCCCAAGCTGAACTCCAGCGTGTCAAGCTTGAACGGAAATGCCTACGGGAGAAGTTCAAGTTAGTAGAGATTACTACTAGGGCAATGTTATTTGAGCCTCCCTCAGATTCTCTCACCATAGCACACCTTACACTTAGGTCTTATGCCAGTGTTATAAGGGGCTATGTGACGAGACCCTAGCTTCCTTGTGTAATCCTTTCGGGTGAATGAATTGAGATTTCTTCCTTTAGTGATGTTTGTGAAATTTCAAATGTCCAGATAATTTTAGAATGTATTTTATTGATGAATTTTGAAAAAAAAAGGATATTTTAAAATATTTATGAAAACCCTAAATAACTAATGATGTGTAATGATTTTCAAAAAATGGTCTTCTACAAAAGTGTTCAGTAAGGAATTTGGAGTCTAATAAGATCAACTTAATTTTTGATGAATAGTAAATTATGAATAGTGATTTTATGCTTAGGATTAGTAATGTGACCAAATGGATTGGTAATTTCACTCAAAGAAAGTTTTAATATAATTTAGACACCTAGATTAAGTAATGTGATTCAATAAAATGGGTAAATAACGGTTTCATAAATTATTAGTCAAGTATTAGTTTTTTCGGATGAATAGTGCTTTTTAATTAAAAATTTAATTAAAAATAATTAGAAAATTATTTTTATAAAAATGACTTTATTTTTGAACTCAGAGCATCGATATTATGTTAAGGTAATTTTTGGGGATTTTTTTGAAAAAATGAATTCTCGATGAATAGTGTTTTTATTTAAAAATTAAATTAAAAATATTTAGAAAATTATTTTTATAAAATGGATTTCCTTTTTGAAATCAGAGCATTGATATTTGGTTTAGGTGAAATTTTGGGATTATTCTGAGAAAGTTGAATTTTCAATTAATAGTGAAAATATAGTTTTTAAGTTACAGGTGTTTAATGACATCATTAAATGATGTATTAAGTATATATTCAATATGGTCGAATTATGAATAGTAAGATAAGGTATGAGGTGTCCCAAGTGGCCAATACCATGGGCAAATACCATGGGCAAGCCCATGGTTTTGCCAAAACCACTAGTGAGGTGTCCCTTGGCCATTAATGCCTTGTCCCCTCACTTTCCCTACAAATACCCACCCTTTACTCCTTTAGTTTTCACTCCCAACTCTCCCCCAACGAAGTTCTGGTCTCCTTAACTTCCAAGGAGTCCTCCCAAGGTTCCCCCAAGCCCTCAAGATCCAAAACTTTGAGTTTCAAGAGTCACATTTTAAGGTAAGGGATCCGACCTCTCTCTTTCTTTTCATGTAATATCTTTTATGTCATTCCTTTTATGATCCATGTTCTTATGTGAGAGGATGTTCTTTTATATTCCTCTTACTTCCCTTTTCATTTTTATATGATGAGAGATCCCCTATACCTCTAATCATTTCATTTTATTAAAGATTAAGTGACGCCGTTAGGCTGACGAATTTTTAAGGGATTCTTTCACCCTTCTCATTTTTCAAGTTCGATTTTCATGTCAAGTCTTTCAAGTTCCTTTTTATTATGCTGGGGTATGATCTCTATATCTATCATACTGATCTCTTATGATCATATGATGAGATACCCTATTTGATCTTGTCAATTCATTTTTATTGAAGTTTAAGTGACGTCGTTAGGCTGCCGAATTTTCATAAGAGAAATCTAATTTTTGTCTTCCTTCCATGTTTTTCATTTCAAATGGTATGTCCTTCAAATTTCATTACCATGTCCATATATCCTTCTTATTATGTCCCCATACTGTTTTATGTATCATTTATGAGTGGGTGACCCATGTCCCCTCTCTTTTCAATGTTTTCTAAAACCCCGAAACACAGCCGTTATGCTGCAGAATTTTCGTCTCAAAATGCCTCTCTCTTTTCTCAAAATTATTTTATGTTATAAAGTGGATACTCAAAGCTCTTATTTCTACAAGGGTATTCACATATATATCAAAATGTTCTATTTTAAATTCTGGGATTTACATACATGAGACCCACTTTCCCTTTTCGTGGGTTTAAAGTGACGTAAAGATCATGTCTTTAAAGCAGTTTTTAAAACGTTATGATTATGAAATGAAACCCATTTATTTTATGCTATGTGGGTTATTTATGTAATTTTTTATGATGATATATGTGGATCACATGATAATAAAGGAAAATTTAAGGGTGCGCCCTGATAGCGCTCCAATGCATTGGGTAATGATGTAACCACTAGAGATTACAATTTTCACGATACCTTGGTGAATAACCTTGGTAATTTTCAAATGACACCTTGGGGATGGACCTTGGTGATATTTTCATTATTGTCTATGTTAAATGATGTATCCACATCTTCAAGTTATGAAAAATGTTATTTTTATTATGAAATGCCTCATGATTTCTTTCTCATGCCTTAAAGTTCTTTTCATGTCCTTATTGAAGTATATCAAGTTCACATGTAAAATGTTCCTCTTGTTTCCCTTACTGGGCCTTCTGCTCACCCTTTCTTTTGATGTATGTCCCCAGGTTATGAGATGCAGTAATGAACCTAGGATGAACTTAAGGAGAAGCCTTTCAAGTGTTTAAGAAGAATGCTTTATGTTGTTTTCTTGTATTATGTTCCTAGTTTCCAAGACACTAAACCTTAAAGATCCTCAGTTTTGTGTAATGTAATGAAAGTTTATGTTATAAAAAGACGGGATGCTATAGTAATAGTTTAGTGTCTTTGGAAACTCGGAATATAATCTTCTAATATTGATGAAAGATCTTCAATATCTCCCATAAAGATCTTCCTTTTTTTCTTACCTAAAGCCTTTTTTTATATCATGGGGAAAAGAAAACATATAAAGGGTGATCTCAAATGCTCAGTAAGGGTAAGCATGGAGAAAATAAAACAAACCATATACATTTGAACTTCAAAACATGAACATAATATTTAAACATCAAAATTTTGAGCAATGACATAAAGCATGGAAGTACGTAAGGCATAGATCATAATGGATCATCAATCATGATAAAATAGCATGGAAATAAAATATGTAATTGTGGCAAACCATTATGCACATGATATGATTTCCATAGTAGCCAAGGAATTGCTGCCAAGATCATCTTAGTGGACATAGTCCCTTTCTGAATCGAGTTCACTCCACGTTTCAGTCCTGTAACACTGAACTGGATTAACTTACTGTTCCAGTCATGTCTATCTCATGAGATATAAATCTTTACCCAATGCATTGGAGGGAGATATAGGTCTCACCCATCTCATAATGAAATCATTCTTACTTGTGCCACAATATAAACATAAACCATTCATCATAACCCAAAAAATAAAAATGGGTTTCATAAACATCATCTCATCGTAACATAATTCATATAAAACAAATGGATATCATTTCATCATAAGAAAAGTGAAACCACGTAAATCATAGAGATGTTATACTTGAAACATACACATGTGAAATAGTATCATCTTAGATGGAAAATGGTTTTGATAAAACACATGAAATGAATTCTTGAGGAAAATATCCTTTCTTCTTCAAAATCATTTTATTTTCACAAAATGTCATGCAATTTTAAAAGAAAAGGATTTTGTTGAAAATAGTAATGAAATCCTATAGAGTAATCTTCATAAAAATTAAGCGTTATGAAACCGTAAAAATCTGTTCATGCTGTATAAGTTAAAAAAACATTCTTCTCGTACTTTTACCGAAAAGTCAAAAAGTACCACGTATGGTAAACAAAAGAAAGATTCCTTACATACCATGTAGTAAAAGTCAAAATGGATAAAAGGAAATTTAAACATATATGAAACCATTTTTAGAAAACAGGGACATGGATTATAAATATAACCCCAGTAAATACTTACGAATAAACAATCTCGAATAAAAACGAGATTGAAAAGTTATCCCTTACCTTAGGTCCGATATGCTTCGTACATACCCGAACCTCCTGTATAATGATTTAAATAATGTCATTGACTTATTACAGAATCATATTCATTGTTATGATATCATATATGGTTCACTTATGACCTATATTACCCGTTCTTTTATAAATTCCATGTTAAAGCAACGTTTTGGGTAAAATTGTTTCATTTATCATACGCGTTTGGACTTGTGGTTCTTGATATTATTATTACTTATATCATGATTTACTTCCAGAATTTAAATCATTATTTATATATCATATATATTCAGTATATATATATATATAATTGATAGATAAATGAAATGAAATAAACCGTTCATGGTGACGGTAGGTTGTACGTACGCATGAACGTTGATTTCTTTTCCTTATTGACTTGAATGGAAGTAAGTAGATGACATATATATATATATATATACACATACATACAGTAGCTTTACCATGTCATATATTTCATTATTATTCATTATACATACTTTATAATCATTATTGAGTGGTTAACATGGAGAATGAATCTCATCGCGTCGTGGAGACGGTAATCCGTATGTACGCACGAGCGATGATATCATTCTCATAATTATTGAATTGAATTGAATTGGAGTGGATGATATAATGTCTCAGAATCAGTATGATGTTATAATAACCATATATAGTTATTATTTACACCATTATACCCATCCAAGTAAGGTGGTGGTCGAAAAACAGATTACACCACGGCGTGGAGACGGTATTTCGTACGTACGCACGCGCGGTGATTTCGTTTTCCGTAGGATGGGTAGAAGGTGAAATGGGGTTGTTTCATATTTATAATAACATATCAGTATATTATTGATACTGATGTTATTACTTTATAATGAAACAACTAAAGAAGAAGAAGTTTAAGAAGAAAGAAACTTGAAAGAATCGGTAGAAGAGATTACCTCTTCTTCGACGCACCTCTTTTAAGCTTCCTCTTAAGGCACTAGAGTTGGTCTTTTGAGGAGACCAGGACCTCTATAATATTTCTAGGGAAGTTGAGAAGGGAAATGGGCAGGGGTTGGCCGAGCTTCAAGGTTCAAAAGGGTGTGAAGAGAAGAGGGAAGGGGTGCCCTTTTTATAAGGGAGGAGAGGGGCACCTTTGGAAACCTCAAAAATATTAATTTAATATAAATTCAAACCCCACTTAAAGACTTCTAAAGTGACTCAAATTCAGATATTAGATAATGTAGGTTTGTAATCTCATCAACCAATTAAATTTAGACATGTTTTGATTTTATTTTAAACCTTATCATTTTGATTTATCCTTATTTAATCTATTTAATTTTATTTGTGGTAATAATGTTATAAATTTTATGTGATTATAAATACTTACTTATGTGTTGTTAATTATACATAATTTAATACTTTATGACATGTTAGATCATATAAATTTTAATTTGTAATTTTTAAAATATTTTTGTGATTTTTAAACAATTTAATAATATAAAATATCAATAGTGTCAATTTTGACACAATTAATTTATTTGAATTTAAATAAAATACACAGAGAATATATTTGCAAAAAAAACTATTTAATAGATAAATAACAAGTCGTATTCATCTAGAAAATTCGTGGAGCACATTAATTAGTTCAGATAATATTTATTTTAATATTTTTAAAACCGTTTATTTGATATTTCAATCAATAAAATAATTTCAACATCACTATTGTGTCACCTTTAATAATATTTATTTAATCCCTAAAAATTCTAAATAAATTCACATGGTGTAGATAATTTTATTAACTTTATGGAGACTATTCATGTTCGAAGTTTCATGAAGATTATCACTAAATTAAAATTATTATACTTATAAGATTTAAGAGAGTGATATGTTGTCACTTTCTTTGGTTTTAATAATAATTATATTATTTCATGGTCAAAAGTCCATGAAATGAATCTAGTACGACCCTTAGGTGATATGAGTCGACTTTTATTTATCCAATAATATTTTGGCAGGTGTTAGGGTAATTTTATAATCTTATTTTTACCCTTAATTATCCGATTTACCTTTAACTGCAGTAAATAAAAATTATCATAGTTACTATTCATAATATAAAAAAGTAACCTATTAACATAATTTGGACCCAATGAATTCAAATATGGAATCCAATTTTCAAAATTCAAAACACAGAAGTTGCAGTAATTAATTTAAAATTAATCCCGTTGTTAAGAAAACGGGTTTTTAAAGTTAAAACATTGTTAGAGATTGAAATGTTTTTACCTATGAATTCAATGTAAAATTAATGGTAATGACATACATTATATTAAATGGTAAAAATATATTCTATTTATACTTTAAAACCATTCAATATTATAATTTAACCATATAAATTATTGCGATGAAAAAAGTTGTTTTTAATTAAAATATAGCGTGTTTTTACTATTTATTAAAATATGAAAGTTATCAGAATAATATGAAAAATTTATCCAAAGTAAATTTTTATATCCTGATTCCAAAGAAAATTTTATTTTTGTCAAATTGAACTTATAAACATGTCAAAAACTAGATTTAAAGTAGGTGCGCCATCAAAAGGCGGCATAACTACATTTTTTGAAAAATACTTATTTTACCTGAAAAATTTATCTTGTTCTCATACCATGTTCTAGAAAATGTGTAAGATGAATAATAATGTTATAAAATTCAAAATGTAGTTAATACTATTCATAACGGCTAGTCCATAATAATATTATAACTATATATCGTTGTTTAGTGAAACTTGGTATTGCGTACAACACGCGCTATCGAGGAAGGTCGTGATTACCTGTAATGCAAGTCAAGTCAGGGTTGCGTGTAGTGAAAGACTCATTTATTGTTGCGTGTAACAAAATTCAACCATATTTCATTTATACATTGAATATATATATATATACACTCAATGTTGTGAACTTGAAATTGTGTGTAACACGATCCAAGAATAGTGTTGCGTATACTGAAAGCTAATAGGATGTTGCGTATAACGCAAGATAATCTTGATGTAGCATACAACATAAGATATGAAAGAAATTAAAAAGAATATATCTCATAAAATCTAGGGGTGTTACACACGGGAAAGCCTAGCCAAACAGTCATGCGAAGGTGGAGAGCTGATTTCACGATAAAGATGCTGGGGAGGAGCAGTTCCAAGTAGTTAGTTTGAGTTGTATGTAATGTTTGAAACCTACGGACAATGAATTCCTCTAAGGCCTATGAGTTATGTAATACTTACGCCTACGAGCCTTGTAAGGGTTCTACCTCACCTCTTGAAAGGTGGATTATCAAAAATCAATAAAAAAAATGAAGGTCTTCAAGCCATTGAAGGTGGAATCTTAGGAACATGTTAAGGAAGTTTTTAACGATGTTGTATTTTTGTTGCAAGTTGTTATGTTATGAATCTAATTTCTCAATGACACTAGGCTTCACGATCTTCTCAGATTATATAATGTGTACCTTTATGTAATAAATTATGAATTAAGGTGTATTTATGATATGAGTTATCATATGACAGGGGTCCAACCGAAGAAACTCAAACAGAACACCTTGCAATTTAATATTTCTAAACTTTAACTTATTAATATTTATAAGGATTAACAAATAATTATAACATTATACTAACAGTTAAAAATCCAACTTTATTAAACATGCAATTTATTATTACTAATGCAATTTAATAATATTCATACCAACAATTAAAACATCGTACTAACATTTTATTATTCTAAACAAATATTAAACATGCAATTTAACAAGATTTCTAATAATTAAAACAATATACTAAACACTCAATTTAACTTTAGATATTTAACTTACTAAGCACGCCATCCTCATTAATATAATTTAATTTTCAACCATTCGAAACTAAAACATTATACTAATAATTAAGTTAATATTACACTACTAAATAATTAACAACTAAAATAAAATATGCAATTTTTTAAAAAAATAACCCATTAAATTAAAAAAAAACGTATTATAAAATTTCGCCGGTTATGCGCCCAAAAAAATAAAAAACCAACACAACGGATATTTATTTTATATTTAGAGAAAATTACCATCCAAAATAAAAAATGGATTTAATGTCACTTTGAGATCAAAAAACGAGAAAATGTATTTAAAGGATCAAGTGGTTTACGAATTTTAAAATAAAATTAGATTCCATCTTGCTCTAAAATGCAGGTACTTAAAGTGTCCACCCCATTTATTTACAAAAATATTCACGGGCATGATCAAAGGATATCAAAAATTGATACGGTGTTCCCCACTGCCGTACTCTATGATATATATATATATATATAGCCGCCACCCAGGTACTCATCTAATCTGGATACGCGAAACCAACCCGTTTATTTTATTCACAAAAATACTCAATTATTTGATCAACCAAAATTTTAAAAAAAAAATTATACGGGTTCCCAGCTATATATATATATATAGCCATCCATCCATCCATCCTCACAGCCACGAAGCCACCCATATCCTTCTGGGTTCCACCTCAACTCTTGAAAGGTGGATTATTAAAAATCAATAAAAAAAATGAAGGTTTTCGGGCCATTGGAGGTGGAATCTTAGGAACATGTTAAGGAAGTTTTTAACGATATTGCTATATTTTTGTTGCAAGTTGTTATGTTATGAATCTAATTTCTCAATGACACTAGGGTTCACGATCTCATGAGATTATATAATGTGCACCTTTATGTAATAAATTATGAATTAAGGTGTATTTAAGATATAAGTTATCATATGACATGGGTCCAACATAAGAAACTCAAATAGAACACCATGCAATTTAATATTTCTAAACTTGAACTTGTTAATATTTCTAAGGATTAACAAATAATTATAACATTATACTAACAATTGAAAATCCAACTTTATTAAACATGCAATTTATTATTACTAATTATTATTAACCATGCAATTTAATAACATTCATACCAACAATTAAAACATCATACTAACATTTTATTATTCTAAACAAACATTAAACATGCAATTTAACAAGATTTCTAATAATTAAAACAATATACTAAACACTCAATTTAACTTTAGATATCTAAGTTACTAAGCACGCCATCCTCATTAATATAATTTAATTTTCAACCATTCAATACTAAAACACTACACTAATAATTAAGTTAATATTACACTCCTAAATAATTAACTAGAATAAAAGAGGCAATTTTTTTTAAAAAATAACCCATTAAATTTAAAAAAACGTATTATAAAGTTTTGCCGGTTATTGCCCAAAAAAAAAAAACCCCCCAACACAACGGATATTTATTTTATATTTAGAGAAAATTACCATCCATGATAAAAAATGGATTTAATGTCAGTTTGAGATAAAAAAACGAGAAAATGTATTTAAAGGATCGAAAGGTTTATGAATTTTAAAATAAAATTAGATTCCATCTTCCCATTTATTTACTAAAATATCCACGGGCATGGTCAAAGGATATCAAAAATTGATACGGTGTTCCCCACTGCCGTACTCTATGATATATATATATATATATAGCCGCCACCCAGGTACTCGTCTAATGGATTCGCAAAACTAACCAGTTTATTTTATTCACAAAAAATACTCAATCATTTGATCAACGAAAATAAATAAATATATATATATATACGGGTTCCCAGCTGCGCATATATATATATATATATATATAGCCATCCATCCATCCATCCTCACAGCCACGAAGCCACCCATATCGTTCTGCAATCTCATCAATTGCCATGGCCACCGTCAGCCCCCTCCTCACCGACCTCGTCGCCGCCGGCATCACTTCCGTCCCGGAAACCTACGTCCGGCCCCCCTCCGACCGCCCCAACCTTCACCACATCTCTAATCCATCCCACTGCACTATCCCACTCATAGACCTCGCCGGCCTCTCCGGCCCCCGCCGCTCCGACGTCGTCCGGGAGATCGGCGACGCCTGCCAAAACTACGGCTTCTTTCAGGTCAGTACTCTTTCCGTGTGACGCAGGCGGGTATGGTGCTGAGGATCTCCTTTTCAGGTTAAGAACCACGGGATCCCGGAGGAGGTGGTCGAGAAGATGATGGCGGCGGCGGCGGCGTACTTCCAGCTGCCGGAGAGCGAACGTAGGAAGGATTACTCCGACGACCCCATGAAGGCGACGAGGTTGTCGACCAGCTTCAACGTGAGAACCGAGATGGCGTCCAGCTGGCGAGACTATCTGAGATTCCAATGCTACCCTCTTGAAGATCACACGCAGGACTGGCCCTCCAACCCCCCCGCCTTCAGAAATGACGTGGCGGAATACTGCACGGCGGCGAGGGAGCTGGCGCTGCGGCTGCTGGAGGCCATATCGGAGAGCCTGGGGCTCCCCCAGGGGTACATCGGGCAGGCCCTGGGGCGGCACGGGCAGCACATGGCCATCAACTACTACCCTCCCTGCCCCCAGCCGGAGCTAACCTACGGGCTGCCCGTCCACGCCGACCCCAACGCCATCACGCTCCTCCTCCAGCAGAACAACGTGGCGGGGCTCCAGGTGTTGAATGAGGGGCGGTGGGTCGGCGTCGCCCCCATCCCCGGCGCCCTGATCGTGAACGTCGGGGACCAGCTGCAGGTGCTCAGCAACGGCCGCTACCCCAGCGTGCTCCACCGCGCCGTCGTGAGCCGCGGCGAGGATCGCATCTCCATCCCCACCTTCTACTGCCCCTCCCCCGACGCCGTCATGGGACCCGCCGCGGCGCTTGTCGACGACCACCACCCCCCGGCCTACCGGAGTTTCACCTACGGCGAGTATTACGCCGAGTTCTGGAATCGGGGGCTAGCCACCAAAACCTGCCTCGACAAATTCAGGGCCACCTCCTCCGCTGTTTGAATGATGACGGTGGCGTTTTTATAATGTAATAAAAGACTTTTTTATGATATTTTATACAAAATAATAATAATTTTTAAGGCTGACGTCAAATGTTTTGACCGTAATTAGATTAGAAATGCATCAATGCGCTCGACCTACTTATTATTATTATTTTTTGTTTTTTTTTTAACAAAACCACAAAACCCCCCATTACATGTCTTAAACACCCTCAATCTACTTATATTCACAAACAAACAAATAAATTATTTATTTAATGTTATTAAGGATATAATAAAAAATGATAATGATATTATTAATAACGAAAATAACAATAAAGTATTGTTATTTTAAAATTACGAAGTTAGTAAAATATTTCTGCAATAAGTAAAAATTCATAATACACTACCACATAATCTGATTTACACAACGCCATCTTTTAACATCGTTAAAAAAAACGTCAATAAAGGAGGTATCTTTTACAACGCTAAAAAAAACTATGTTAAAAGATGTTTTTATCAGTGCTAAAAAAATTATTGATAAAAGTACTCACTTATCAACGCTTTTTTAGCACTGATAAAACCTATATTTCATAAAAAAATTATTTATCAATAAAAATCATATATTAATATATAAATATATTTATATTGATAAATACATAATATATTTTATAAAATATGATTTATATAAGGTTAAATACACATTTACACTTAATATGTAAGATATTTAGTGAAAATGAATTATAAAATAATTTAAAAAATAATATCAATTAATAATTTGCTAATTATTATTGAGTAATAATCATTTAATAACAATTTAAAGATAGAAAAAAAAAATAAACGATCTAAAATAAGTTGAAAATGTGACTCAAACTTCAAACGGATATAACTTTTGATCCGGATCTCCGTTTGAGTTTTACCATATATCAAATCAAAGCCTTCAACGACCTCTACACCATTATAATTGAGGAGACCTCAGTCACTGTTTTTTTCAAGGCAAAAAAAAACGTTCAAAAGGGCTCCAAAACTGATTTTTTAGTCGGAGTATACCAATTTTTTAACATTCGATGAAATTTCAGCCTCGTTTAAGGTATTCTTATCTTTTTTTTCGGTGGAGAATCAATTTATTTTCAAGGATTACAATCATAAGGATATTATGATGTTCAAATTCTGTCATTTTTCATAATGTACTGTTATTTATAATTAAGTATACACACATATATACATATTTGTATATATTTACACATAAATATTTAATTTTATAAATAAATATGTAAACATATTTACATATAAAATATATTTATAAATATATAAACCATATCTAAATAAAAAATAATATATATTTTATTTAAAATAAATATATATGAATATTTATATACCTATATAGCGCGCGTGTGTATTTGTGTGTCTGTATTAAAAAACTAATATATATTATCTATATATTTCTAACATATGTATATAAATATAAATATATCATATAAATAAATAAATAAAAATATGTATAAATATATTTATAGATACACATATATAATATATATATATATATGTATATGTATGTTGTAGATATGTTTGTATTTATTTATAAACAAACATAAAAACATATTATATAAATGTATTTAAAAATGATCATATAAATATATATTAATATACGAATAGATATATAGATAAAAAATATAACTATAACTATATATATATAGATATATTGTAAAATGGAGAACAAAATAACATAGACAAGTGGTAAGGGTCCATGTAACAAACTGACCCGGGTAACCCTCAAACCTAGCACTCGATCAGTTCCGTTACATACTCGAAGAGCGTTCCCGATCCCCATAGGCTAACGACAAGCACCCGGGCATCGAACAACACAACAAAGGGAACAATTTTGCCCAACCTGATCAAACACATGTCATATATGTATGCACAAAATGAAAAAGACAGCGAGAGACTAAAGGAATATATATTCCACAACAGTAAAAAGAGAGTAGAAATAAACAACTGTAAAAGTAGTCAAAGCTCCGAAAACACATCCAACTACATGGACCAAAACCAAACAACTACTCCATGCGATGACGTAGATGAACTCCCACTATCTCACAACCAACTACCCAAAACCAGCTGACACGAACCTCACCACCTCACTGCGGCGCCTTACCTTTTCATGTATTGGAAGGCATACAAAGGTTTATGCACCACCGAGGAGGTGCACAAGGTGTTAGCTAACAGACTCAGTAGGATCCTACCCAGGTGTTTCATATCAAGTCTCTGTATAACAATTCATGTATGCTTATTTTAAATAAAACATGTCATGATAAGCAGTAAATCAGTTTTATAGAAAACATGGCAAACATTTCCCTTTTTCACAGTTCTAAACAAAAGCAAGTACAACATGCATATCAAGGCTAACTCAGAAAAACAAGAAGTACAAAACGGAAGCAGCAGCAACACAAACATTAGTACCAAGGAACACTATAGGTCAGACTAGTAGACTACTCATACCACAACAAATCAAGTGCACAATCAAGTTCCTAGAACACAGGCCTAAGAATCAGAGGAATACCCCATGAGTAAACCCCCGACAATGTCAATATCCATCCCCGAGAACAATGGACTTAAGAAACAGAGGAAAGATCCATGAGAAACCCTCCTCATAATCACAAAACATGGACGATTGCCTCAAGCTAAACCTTCCACCTAAGTGCCCAAGGTAACCCATGTGCTCATTTTCACAAATCAATTTCAATATTTCAAAAGTACCCATTTCATTTTCGTTTAAGAAAAACTAGGGAAAAACCATTTCTCTTCAAAAAACCTTTTTTAGCACACACAAACAGTCATGCCAATTTGATAAATCAATTTATAAAGCAAGAACAATCAGACTAATTATCATAGGCTAAAGACGGAACCACCTACCTCAAAGCTCGAGTCGCACATGCCGGCAACGGGATCCACCAACAACGAAAACCCAACGATGACAACAAAGGCACTAAAATCCAATACACACCTCAAGATTGATCAAACTTAGAAAATAAGGGGTCGACAGAAAGGGAAAACACCACATACCTCAAGAACGGACGTCCGCCGCACCACAACTAACCAAAGAATGGAATCCGGAATGAGATCTCCCAAAGGATCTAGAAGAAGACATGAATAATCACCAACTTAGACCACCGAGTCTGATAATGCAATCCTAGGGTGCCACCATGATCAAGCACAACAAAGAAGCAGAAAGATTACTTGCCTGAAGAGACGCACTATAACCGCAACGAAGATCCAACGTCGAACATATCGATCTAGATGAAGTAGAGTATCCCAAAATCTTCTAGAAGAGCTCTAGGTCGAGAGCCAATGGCCTGAAGAAAAGAACCAAAACCAAAACAGCCGCTCGCCTATTTTAAAAATTGTACGTGGACCGTTCATGATATGTAATATAGTTACACACCGTGAAATCCACAGTGTTCAAATATGCCGAAAAATCCATTGCCTCGAATTAAAAATCCATTATATAAATAATTCACAACATGAAACCACTCTTCACATTGTGTAGACTTTGACAGTGTGAATCCCACTTCACGGATTGTAGCCAACAATAATTACATGGCGTGTAACCCAGTTACATGGTGTGAAAGCCTTCTGCATCCTGCAGAAAAAGATGGTTAAAGTTAAAAGTCCAAAAAATATCTAAATTCACCATTATAGGTATCCTCCCAATTTCTTCTCAATCCTTTATAGACAACGGGAAAAAGGATAACCATGATGAGGTTAAGAACGTACATGATAGATTGGTAACGAGACGTTACAAACTCCCCAATATAAAGAATTTTTATCCCCGGGAAGTCATGTGGAAGATGTAATACCTGGAAAAGATGATGCCACTGCTCCCTCATCAACGAATTGCGTTCCCAAGTCTCATGAGAATCCAATCCTTGTTTCCATAGAACTATGACCAATAGAATCAACTTCCCATGCAAGAATTTCACTTGAGAGTCAATGATCTCAACTGGTTTCTCCAAAACAAAAACATTTGGATCTAACTCAATTTCTTCCCAACTCAGAATGTGAGCAGGATCAGGGTGGTGTTTCCTAAGTTGAGACATGTGGAAAACATCATGAATACCTATCAAATGAACTAGAAATGTTAACTGATAAGCAAACTTTCTGAGCTTCTCAATGACCTCAAATGGTACAACATATCTTAGATCCAACTTTCCCTGCTTTCCAAGTCGAGGGTGACCCAACCGAGGAGAAAATTTCATGAAAACCCAATCGCCCATGGAAAAATACAAAGGAGGATGCCTCTGATCCGCATACGATTTCTGTCGACTATGGGATGTTATCAGATATTGATGTACATCCCGAATCTTCGTGGACATCTCCTGAACCAAAATTGGTCCAACTAAAAATACATCGCCCACCTCAACCTAACAAAGAGAGATCTACACGGGCGACCATACAATGCCTCAAAGGGAGCCAGTGTGGTTGACGACTGATAACTGTTGTTATAAACAAACTCAACTAGTCCTAGATGGTTATCCCATGATCCACCAAAATCCAAAACATAAGTGCATAGTATATCCTCCAGAATCTAAATCACATGATTCGTCTGACCGTATGTATATGGATGGTAAGTTGTGCTCAACAAGACATGAGTTCCCATTGCCTCTTGAAGACTCCTCCAGAACCTCGAGGTAAAACTAGTATCCCTATCCTAAACAATGGAAGAAGGAATCCCATGTAACCTAACAATCTCTTGCACATACAACTTACCTATATCTTCAACTTTAGTAGTGTCTTTGATCAAAATGAAATGAGAAGAATTCATCAACTGATCAATAACCACCCAGACAAAAGTCCTCCCTTGGGGAGTCCATGTTAATCCAACAACAAAATCCATGGATACCTCGTCCCATTTTCAAATTAGCATCAGAAGAGGCTGAAGTAAACTATAAGGTTTCAAGTGCTATGCCTTTATCCGTTGGCAGGTGTAAGATAGAGACACAAACTCCATGATGCCACGCTTCATACCCAGCCACCAAATCACCACCTCATGTCACAATACATCTTCGTAGTGCTTGGATGAGTGTCCCATGAAGATCTATGACAATCAAACAAGACTAAACTTCTTACAGATGTCGGGACGACAACCCGCTTCCTAAAGTGGAGCATACCATCTAAAGAAAGAGACTAGCCATAAATAGTCTTCCCACCATAAGGGCTTTCTTGAATCGTTTGAAACTCATCATCCTTTTACTGAATCCACAAAAATAGAATCCAGGAGAGATGATGATAACTGATCATTGGTTAGAAGCATGCCTGAAACATCCTCTTGAGCATCCAAGTGTAACTGAGTGAAAATCCCCATAAGGTTCCACTCCTCCTTCGATCCCATAATAACCTGTGACGATACTTTCCTTATAAGAGCATCTTCAATGACATTTAACTTTCTTGGGGTGTAGGCAATATCAAAGTCAAACATCTGAAAGTATTCTACCCATCGTCTTTGTATGAGATTCAAGTATTTGTGAGAAAAGATATAGCTCAAAATTTTATGATCAGAAAAGACCATGAACTTCTCCCCAAAAAGATAGTGCCACCAACATTTGAGTGCATGCATGACTACGACAAGTTCTAAATCATGAGTGGGGAAATTATTTTCATGTGGTAGAAGATGATGAGAGTCGTAAGCTACCACATGGTCATCCTTCATAAGCACACATCCCAAACTAGTACCCGAAGCATAGAACACAATGTATCCCTTACCTAGCTCAGGTAAGATCAAAATAGGAGTTGATATCAGAATTTGTTTCAGTTCATCAAAAGAAGACTTCAAATTTTCATCCCACATGAATTTCACCACTTTCCTAGTAAGAGCAGTCAAAGGTGATGTCAACTTAGAGAAATCCTTGACAAACCATTAGTAGTACCCAACAAGACCAAGGACGCTTTGTATCTCAAATACATTATATGGTTCCTTCCAAGACCTGACATCATTCAACTTCTCAAGATCAGCTGATAAACCATGTTTAGAAATCTTGTTCCCTAGGAACTTTACTTCTTGAATCCATAAACTACACTTCAAAATATTTCCATAAAAAATTTGATTTCTTATAATTTCCAAAACCAAACTCAGATGGTGCTTATGCTCATGATCGGATTTCAAATAAACCAAAATATCATCTGTGAAAACTACCAAAAAGTGTCAATATATTGATGGAATATTTGATTCATCAAAGCCATAAAAACTGTAGGAGCATTAGTCAGACCAAAAGGCATCACAAGATATTCATAATGGTTATACATGCTCTTGAAAGCTATCTTTGGTATATCAAACTCCCATACTCTGAGTTGATGATAACCTGACTGAAGATCAGTCTTGGAAAACCACCTTGCCCATTTAACTTTTCAAACAAATCATCCACACGAGTAAAATGTCATTTGTTCTTAACCGTCACTCGATTCAACTTCCAATAGTCCAAACATAACCGAAGTGAACCGTCTACTTTCTTAGTAAAGAGCACAGGGGCTGCCCAAGGTGAAATTCTAGGGAGAACAAAACCCTTTTCCAAAAGGCCGTGCAACTGAATCTTAAGCTATTTCATCTCAGCTGGTTCCATATGATATGAAGGTATCAATATCAACTACGTACCTTCCACTAGGTCAACCATAAACTCTACCCCTCTCTGGAGGAAGACCAGAGAAGTTGTCTATAAAAATGTCATAAAAGTCCCGAACGATGACAAAAGATCAACTATAGGAGAGATTTCATCGGGCTCAAACACAATAGCAGACAACAAACTGCTAAACTTTGGGCAGGAAGGTCCTGCACGACCACACCTTAGGTCCCACTCCCCCTAAAACACAGGAGATCTCCCATCAACAGTAAGAAACGAGACACGCTGATGATAACAATCAACCTCATATCGATGAGTGAAAACTAAATCCATACCGATAATAACGTTAAACAGATCCAGATCAAGAACGAGAAAATCCTAGACCAACTCTGTATCAACAATCGTTAACGAACAAGGACACAAAAACCCTTGCTCTTTCCTCTTAACAAGAGGTGTCACTAACTCCATTATAATGGACATAAGTTTCATTGGAAGTTTAAGAATATCAACAAAATGTACAGATATAAAAGATTGGGGGGGGGGGACCAGTATCAAATAAAGCAATTGATACTAAAGATGGAATAAGGATAGTACCTCTCACTGTTGCTGGACCTGCATCAACTTCCGCTGAACACTCATCTACTGCATCAAAATGATTCAATCCTAAGGCCTGTGGTTGGATCCCTGTAGTCTTTGAAGCTTCTGACTGCACCATAGTAGCCTTTGGAGCCAACAAACCACGAACATAATGAGGCATAGTCATAGTCTGACAAAAGCACTGTAAGTGACCAATGCGTCCACAAATATTACACGTCTTCGCGGGCATAGGACAAGAATGAATTGTGTATCCCCCCTTGCTTCACTAATAGAAAGTTAGAGGCACATTTCTAGCTGCAAAAGACAGTGTAGAGGGGTTTTGCTACTGAGACCCACCTGCACCACTTCTGCAATGATCCCGCCACTTCCTTTTCTTCCCATGCACACCACTAAAAATGCCACTAGATGGAAGAGAAGGGTTGGAAAAACCAACCTTGCCTGCCATATCCATCTCTTCCACCATAGCTTTGTCCACTGTCATTGCATAGGTAAAAAGTTTCAACATGAACACCTATGATCTGATATCCAGTCGCAAACCCTACAAGTGTGTGTGTGTGTCAATGATTTAACAAAAAAATAACACACTCACCTAATGATGTTCGTGCATGTCCCCCAACCTCATTATTTTTTTTAAATATGTTGCAACTTGAATATATTATATATAAATTTATTTAGAAAAAAAATTAACCCGCTCACTGCAGCGCACCCCCCAACCCCTAATTATTTTTTTTAAAATTTTCTCATATTATATATATATATAATAACTTATTATATATTAACAAAAAAATAACTACTCACCAAATGATATTCACACACCCCCAACCTCATTAATTTTTTTTAAAACATGATAAAACTTGCATATATTATATATACTATATATACATATATAAATCTATTTAGAAAACAATTAACTCACCCACTGTTGTGCACCCGCTAAGGGTGTAATTTCAGTTCAGACAGGTCCGGGTTGGGCCTTTCTTGCAAAAAAATTAAAAAACATTTTAAAAAATGTTTTAAATTAAACAAATGCTTAAAAATACTTTTCATAAATAAGTTAAAAAATAAATGTAAAAAAACATTTTAAATAAATAATAAAAAAACGTTTAAATAACAACACTTTAAACCCACCACCCACTACTACACACCCCCCAATAACTCATTATTTTTTTTATTTTGTACATAATATATATAAATTCACAGACATGTATAAATATATTTAGAAAAAAATAACATATTCACCCACTGTAAAATGTTTTTACATAAAACGTGTTAAATGTTTAAAAAAATACATGTAAAAAATATGCGTTCAAAAAAACGTTTTAAATTAAACGTCTAAAAATAAATGTAAAAAAAACGTTTTAAACAAGTGTTAAAAAATGGTTTAAATAAAAATGTTTAAAAAAGTTTTTAAAAAAAACATTTAAATTAATTTAAAAAAAAACACTTAAAAAATACCTTTTACATTAAAATATGAAAAAAGTTAAATGTTTTAAAAAAATACTTATAAAAAGCATGCATTTAAAAAAATTCAAAAATGTTTTAAATTAATCATTTAAAAATAAATGTAAAAAAACGTTTTAAACAGATGTTAAAAAATGGTTTAAATAAAAATGTTTAAATAAAAAATATTAACAAACGCTTAAAAAATTATAAATAAGTTAAAAAAAATAAATGCAAAAAATGTTTTAAAAAAATGTTAGAACTTTTTTTAAATAATAAGGCTTTAAACTCACCCACAGCAGCTGCGCACCCCTCATTATTTTTTACAATTTGAAAATAATATATATATATATATATATATTCACAATATATAAATCTATTTAGACAAAAAACATACCCACCCACTGTAAAATGTTAATAAAAAATAAAATAAATGTTTTTACAAAAAACATGCATTTAAAAATAAATGTAAAGAAACGTTTTAAATAAATGTTAAATAAATGTTTAAATAAAAAAAATTAAGAGACAATTATTTTGAAAATAATAAAAGCCCACCATGGCCCGACTCGAAAAAGCCCGGCCTGGCCCGAAAAAGCCCGACCCGACCCGATGGTTTGGGTCGGCCCGAGCCCGGGCTCGGGCCGAAATTACACCCCTAGCTGCACCCTCCTGAGGAACTCATGGAAGACATCTAGGAGGCATACAAATGCACACTGAAACATGAGAATGATCATACAATAGAACAAATCTCAATTCAAACTAGAAAACCCATAAGTAGAAACTGATATTTAAAACCAAACCCAACACTAGAGATACACATCCCAACATCCCATGGAAACTTGAGTCTCATTACGACAAGAGATGGCCATGAACTTATCACAACATACCTATCAAGTCCCGGCAATCTTATCTCCAGTCTAACAGATATACCAAGACAAGGACTCGTGAGGATAGACCACCTTTGATACCAAATTGTAACGAACCGACTCGGGTAACCCTCAAACCTGGCACCCGACCCGTTCCGTTACATACCTGAAGGGCATTCCCGATCCCCACAGGTTGACGAAAATCACCCAGGCATCAAACAACACAAAAGAGGAAAAAATTTCACCCAACCTGATTAAACACATGGAATATATGTATACATAGAATGAAAAAGAAAACGGAAGACTAAAGGAATATATATTCCAAAACAGTAAAAAGATAGTGAAAACGAACTACTGAAAAAGTAGTCAAAGCTCTAAAAACAAGTGCAACTGCATGTACCAAAACCAAACAACTACTCCATGCGATGGCGTGGATGAACTCTCACCACCTCACAACCAGCTACCCAAAACTATCTGACATGAACCTCACCGCCTCACTGTGACGCCTTTCCTTTCCCTGTATTAGAATACATACAAAGGTCTACGCACCACCAATGAGGTGCGCAGGGTGTGAACTAACAGGCTCAGTAGGATCCCACCCAGGTGTTTCATACCAAGTCTCTGTATAATAATTCTTGTATGCTTATTTTAAATAAAACATGGAATGATAAGCAGTAAATAGGTTTTATAGAAAACATGGTAAACATTTCCCTTTTTCACTGTTCTAAACAAAAGTAGGTACAACATGCATATCAAGGCTAACTCAGAAATCCAAACAGTACAAAATAGAAGAAGCAGCACATGCATCAGTACTAAGGAACACTATAGGTCAGACTAGAAGACTACTCATACCACAATAAATCAAGTGCACAATCCATTTCCTAGAACACATGCCTAGGAATCATAGGAATACCCCATGAGTAAACCCCCTGACAATGTCAATATCCATCCACTAGAAAAATGGGCCTAGGAAACAGTGGAAAGCCCCATGTGAAATCCTCATAATAATAAAAAAATACGGATGATGGCCTTAGGCTAAAACTTCCACATAAGTACCTAAGGTAACCCATGTGACCATTTTCACAAATCAATTTCAATGTTTCAAAAGTACCCATTTCCTTTTCATTTAAGAAAAACTAGGTAAAAACCATTTCTCTTCAAAACCCCCTTTTCGACACACACAAACAATCATGCAAATTTGATAAATCAATTTATAAAGAAAGAGCGATTAGGCTAATTATCATAGGCTAGAGACAACTACCTCAAAGCTCGGGTTGCACATGCCCACAACGGGATCCACCAACAATGAAAACCCAATAATGACAACGAAAGCCCTAGAATCCAATCCACACCTCAATATTGATCCAACTTAGAAAACATAGGGTTGGAAGAAATAGAAAATCCCACATACCTAAAGAAATGACATCCACCACACCACAACTAACCAAATAATGGCCTCCAGAATGAGATATCCTAAAGGATCTAGAAGAAGACACAAATAATCACCAACTTAGGCCACCAGGTCCGATAACACAACCCTAGGGCACCACTGTGATAAATAGAAACGATGAAACATAAAGATTACTTACCTAGATAGATGCACTATAGCAACCCTGACCTTTTACACATATCATTACATGATTTTAAGCATAATAAAATATCATATTACAAGCCAAAGATCATGAAGTCTAGTGTCCTGGAAGACTAGGAACATAAAACTAAAAACATGGGAATAAATAAAACATTTATTTATTTAATATTCATAAATAGATCCTAACTTTCATTGAGCTAATGAATCTTCATAGGGCAACCTAGGGATAACATGAACAAAGGGATGATCTAAAAGACCAGTAAGGGAAAAAGCATAATAAAAAAGCTTTAGCACATGGGTTAGAAGGCATGACATAATGAAAATAGAAGGCATGGACCACATGGAATCATAATATATAAACATGGGATAATATAAACACAGATTCATTGTAATGTGGAAGTAATAAAAAACATTACTTTAGCATGAGTCAATCCTCATTGCACATAGAGTATCACAAGTCAATGTTAACCACCAAGACCGTTGCACATGGTAGCATGAGTTAAGGCTAACTGCCAAGACCGTTGCACATAACGTCTCATGAGACTCAACATTACCCAATGAATTAGATAACTATCTAGGCGCACCCATATTAACATGTTCATGAATATTCTTTCCACACATATAATCATATATAATCAATCATAAACATAAGGGCACCCATGGAAAAAATGGGTATCATAATCATGTCATAAAGCATAATGAATGAGCATATCATAAAAGTGTCCATGAAAGAAAAGTATTAGAACATACATGGATATTCATAAGGTAAAATAGGCATATATCATGTCAATTTATGTCAAATATAAGTGACAACATGTAAACAGAGTATTTAATAATTTTTAGCATTAAAACATTTTAGTGCGGTTTTAAGGAAAACACTAACAAGCATTTAAAATAGAAAAGGGATTAATATTTTGTAAAAAACCAGAAGTGATCCAAGAAGGCTTTCATAATAAAAAAATCGGTTTATAAAAAAATGGTGGCTTAAAACACATGGTAAAGCGTACTTGAAATTGGGTATGAATTTAGGAAGTTCCCTTAAAGAGGTTTGATTTTCGGGAAGCATTGAGGAGGGAACCACTTAAAAACATGTATATCCCCAAAAGAGAATTATGATTGAGCCTTGATACATGATTTTTTTCATATAAAAATAAATTATAATATGTAAATAAATAGAATTTAGTATTTCATTTGGGTAAAAAGAGATCAAGAATAACCCGAAGGAATAATGGAGGTTCGAGTAGAATCCCTTACCTTAAGTCCGATGGTGTTCTCCACATGATATTAATGACTTGAATAAACATGTTAGGTTCATTAATTAATAAATTAAGAACCTATTTTATATGT
This sequence comes from Viscum album, assembly GCA_963277665.1. Lineage (NCBI taxonomy): Eukaryota > Viridiplantae > Streptophyta > Magnoliopsida > Santalales > Viscaceae > Viscum > Viscum album. The sequence goes on along the minus strand of OY728165.1, from coordinate 1,464,044,568 downwards.
AATTGATTTATTATAACCTTTTAAGTTAATTCATGTCCTTTTTGATGGGTTAAGAGGTTCAATTTCATTGTTCAGGTCTGTTTGTTTCACGATCGGTTTACTTATATACATGAATGGATAACCATGTAAAATCAGGAAGGTTTTCCAGAATTGGAGTTGTATGTTATGACTGAACATCTAAAAGGTTACATGTTTGTAAATTTCATTTTTTTACTTGGAATGAAGTTGAATCATTACATAAAACTTTAGTGATAACCTTTTGGGTTAAATAGCAGTTTTTGACCACAACGAACACATTTTGTTTTATAAATAAAAAATATGTGTAAAGATAAGATTATAGAACCATAGATGATACATAATAAATATATTATAGTCTGGTTCAACCATATTAATGGTTTCATGATCAGAATTAAATATGGTAATGGAAATTGAAAACCCATCGTCCTTGAATATTGTAAATTAACACATTTCGGATGGTGTCTTTACTACTAGAATAAAAGAAGGGTAAATTAGTGACGATAAAAAATTATTACATTATCATAAAAAAATTACAATACATATAAGGTACTATAGTTGTCAAAACATTTTTATGAGTATAGTTAAGGATAGAAAAGAAAACAAAGGAACTTGAAAAGAAAGAAAAATAATTGAAAAGAGGAATTTACCTCTTGAGTTAATCTTTCTTGAGAGCCTCTTAAGGGGAGAGGATTTGATCTTTTGAGGAGACCAAGGGCTGATGAATATGGAGGAGGATCTTGGGGAGATATTTGAGTAGAATTTAGTAAAGGAACAAGGCTTTAGAGGAGTGAATATAAGAGGGGAGTGTGGGTGGTTTTTATAGTGGAGGGGAGGAGAGTTTCTTAATATTTTAATCATTAGTTTATTATTTTTGCATAAGACAAGCAATAATAATAATTAATGTGACTAAAAATATTAATATGTGCATGTGAGTTAAAAAAAGTGTCCATTTACATCATCCATGACTCAAGAATGATGCAAAAATTAATTAATTTAGCATTTATCGTAAATTATAATATTTTACTATTCACAAAAAATTTAAGTATTTTAGAAAAAACCCAAAAATTCACCCTAACAATTTTTTGATGTTTAGAATCAAAAATTGAAATCCATTTTTCAAAAATAATTTTCTATATATTATTAATTTAATTTTTAATTAAAATCATAATTTACTTGAAAAATACAGATTTTAAAACTAGAACTGATTTTATAATGTTTTCAAAAATTACATAAGGTCTTATAAAATTATCTTAAAACCATAAGACATAAAATTGTTAATTTATGAACACATTTTAGGAAAATAAAATTTCTTTTAAATTAATTAATTAATTGTAATTAATTATTTATGACTTAAAAAAATACCAATACTTTTACTATGGTCATATTATCACTTATAAGATGCCAAAATTTTATTTATACATTCAAGGGTGTGGTTACTATTCTTTTGGATGATTTACTATTCATAAGGTTCATATTACTATTCATAAGGGTAGGTTACTATTCATAAGTGTAGGTTACTATTCACCAAAAAATTAAGTTTGTCTTATCGGACTCCAAACATCTTACTGATCACAATCGTGTATGTCAGATTTTCGAAATTCAAATAATAGAAGTGAAAAAATTATGTTTAAAGGTCACATAGTACTTAGTAGTTCATTGATTTGTGATTTCATGTCATTATATGACATAATTATAAGAAGGGAATTTCCATTGATAAAACATTGGGTCGTTACATTCTTCCCCCATTATGAAATTTCACCCTCAAAATTTTGTTTTAAATTCTATGCCATAAATAGGTGCAAGTACTTTTCTTTCATTTCCTTCTTCAGTTCCCATGTTGCCTCTTCATACTTATGGTTTTTCCATAGTACTTTGACCAGGTGAGTAGTTTTGTTACGTATAACTTTATCTCTATGATCTAAGATCTTCACTGGCTGCTCCTCGTAAGAAAGATCATTATCCAACTATACCACCTCTAAAGAGAGTACATGTGAAGGATCTGGTATGTACTTAATAAAGATACATGGAAAACATCATGTACTTTAGACATGATAGGTGGAAGTGTAAGTCGATAGGCCATAGCCCCGACATGATCAAGATTCTCGAAGAGGCTGATGTACCTAGGACTTAACTTTCATTTCTTCCCAAACCTCATGACATTCTTCCATGGATATATGTGGAGAAATATAATGTCTCCAACTTTGAATTCAAGGTGTCATCGACAATTGACCGCATAACTCTTCTGTCAACTTTGGGCTTTTTTGATGTGCTGCTGAATGGTTTTCACCTTCTCTACTATTTCTTCAACAATTTTAGGTCCTAGAAGCTTACTCTCACCGAATTTATCCCAACATGCTAGTGTTATGCACCTTTTCCCATAAAGGGCTTTATATAGTTCCATTTAGATGTTGGAGTGAAAACTATTATTGTAAGAGAATTCAACAAGTGGAAGATGTTGGTCCCAAACTCATTTTAAGTCCATAGAACAAGATCTTAACATGTATTCAAGTGTCTGAATAGTTCACTCAGATTGACCATCAGTTTGAGGATGATAGACTGTACTGAATTTCAGTTCAGTGATTAGAGCATATTGGAGACTTTTTGAGAACTTTGAGGTGAATATCAGATCTCTATCGAATGCAATAGATAGTGGTACTCCTTACAGCCTTACCACCTCTTATATATATATATCTGTGAAATTTGATCTAATGAGAAGTCCTTTTTAATTGTTATAAAGTGAGTTGTCTTTTTAAGACGATCCACAATGACCAATATAGCATTGTTTCCTCTGGATATCCTTGGAAGTCTAGTAACAAAGTAAATGGTGATGTTATCCCACTTCCATTTTGGTATGGGTAGTGGTTGCATCATCCTCTTATACCTTTTCCTTTTAGCATTCACTTGATGACATACCAGACACTTTGATGTATACTCAACAATATCCTTCTTCATATTGTTCCACCAAAAGTTCTCTCGAAGATCTCGATACATCTTTGTGCTCCCTAGGTGAATAGAGAAGGTTGATCTATGTTCTTAATTTAAAATATCCTTCTTTATCTGTGGATTAGATGGTACACATAATCGTGACCCAAATCTTACAAATCCTTCCTCATCAATCTTGAACTCATAGGATTTACAATTTTTAATAGCTTCCTCCCTTTTCAGATTTTCCACATCTTTTCTTTGAGCATCCTTTATTTTATCAATGAGGGATGGTTGAGCAATCATTTGAGAAAGGATTGATGATGTTACTTCTTTAATTATTCCCATGTCTATCCTCTTAAAATCTATGAATATTGGATCCTTTTCAATTCTTATCATTGATAAAGATGCAAGATCCTTTCTACTTAGAGCATCCGCCACATTGTTTGCCTTACCAGGATGGTAGTGGATTGATCATTCATAATCCTTGATGAGATCTAACCATATTCACTGGCACATATTAATCTATTTTTTTGAATATATATTTGTGACTCTTGTGATTAGTATATATCTTACACTTCTCCCCATAGAGATAACGCCACCATATTTTTAATGTAAAGATCACCACTGCCAACTCCAGATCATGCGTGAGATAGTTTTACTCATGAATTTTCAACTATCTTGAGGAATAGGCTATCAATTTATCATTTTTCATTAGTACACAACCTAATACTTTCTTTGAAGCATCACTGTACACCACAAAGAGTTCTCCACTCATTGGGAGTGTGAGTTTTGGCACAGTGATAAGCCTTGTTTTTAACTCTTTAAAGCAGTCTTCACATTCTTGAGTCTAGAAAAACTTCACTTCCTTCTATGTCAACTTGGTCATTGGGTTTGAAAATCCTAAAAAGTTCTTCATAAATCATCGATAATACCAATATTTACCTAGAAAGCTGCAGATCTCCATTATAGATGTTGTCCTAGGCCACTCTTCAATTGCCTTTGTCTTATAAGGATCCATAGATATCCCTTTGTTGGTGATAATATACCCCAATAATGATAATCCCTCCATCCAGAACTCACATTTACTATACTTTGCATATAGTTTCTCTTTTCACAAAGTCTTTAGCTTAGTATTAAAATGCTCATCATGTTACTCATTTCTCTTGGAGTATATCAGAATATCATCGATAAAGACTACAAAAAATTTGTCAAGGTAATCTCTAAAGACTCTATTCATTAAATCCATGAAAATTGATGGAGCACTATTGAGTCCGAAGGTCATCACTATGAACTCATAGTGTCCATACCTCGTTCAAAAGTTAGTCTTGGGAATATCTTCCTTACTCACTTTTAATTGGTGATATCCCAACCGAAGGTCCACCTTGAAAAAATAACCGGCCCCACAAAGATGATCAAACAAATCATCTATCCATGGCAGGGGATAATTTTTCTTTATCGTGATTTTATTAAGCTCGTGATAATCAATGTAGAGGCGCATTGATCCATCATTCTTCTTAACGAAGAGGACTGACACACTCCATGGTGAAGCACTCAGGCATATAAAACACTTCTCCAGATTCTCCTATAATCACTTCTTCAGCTCTTCCAGCTCTACAATGGCCATTCTATAAGGAGACTTTGATATAAATAAGGATCTAGGAATAATTTCAATTGAGAACTCAACCTATCAATCAAGAGGAAGACCATGAAACTCTTCAGGGAATACATCAGTGTAATCCCTCACGATGGCATATGAGCCTCAGCCCGGTTGGTGAGGACTCTTAAGTGAATCCAGGAGAAACGTGATCAAATACAGGTAGAGGCACAATTTCCGAGTTACTGTAGTAGGCACTGTAGAGGGGACTTTGCAGTACTGTAGTAGGAACTGTAGCGGGAACTGTATCAGGCACTATTTGGCACTGTACCAGCTAGGAATTTTCCCCCGTTTGGGCCTTCGGGCCACCGATTTGGTCCCTGAGTCCTTTAAGGCCTTCAGGACACCTTAAGTGCAGATGAAAACTAGACAACCTACAAGGAACAAGCTCTATAAGGAGGATGAGCAAAGAGCTTTCACCACAACACAAGTTACATGGATTGTAAGAATGAGAGGGTATGGCACCTTCCATCGGGACAAGCCTGTGCATGCATGGTGTTGAAATAGTGGGTACCCTAGACCCAACTATGCAATAATTTTGATTTCTATATCATGTGTACAATTATCTATGCATGATGTTATCTTACCATTATAGTTCAGACTTTTCTGCATCCACTATAATAATGGTAATGTCAAAAGGTTAATTATCGCGTCGAGAGGTTATAGTAGATCCTAGGCTATAATGAGAACCTCTAGATAAAATGAAATTGATCTTAAATATATGTTATATAGTCTAGATACATCTTACTGACTGGACACAGTAGATATCTGACTATCAGGTGCTGGGGGATCATAATCATTAAAGCTTCTTCTCATGAAGTTCACACTTGGTGATCTCTAGCAGTGAGATCATGAGGACAGACCCGCAAATAGGAACACCACATGTTTTGGGTGTCATTAGTTGTTCCTATCTATGGACATGTGTATTGGTCTCCTGAATTGATACCATTAACAATGTATATCATTTGATAACATACTTTTATGAAAAACGGAAACCATGATAGTGATGTCATGGTGTGGTAGTTTGTGTTGGGTGCGTCATTGGTGGTATGACATTGGCTGAATGGTCAAGAAAGGATTTGTCGCTTCCAAGTTCAGGAAGTTGTATATCTTAAGCCTAGTTGATCAGGATGGTGCTGCCTTCATAAGTCTTTGGACAAATTAGTAGAAGGGAAAATCCATCTGGATAGATCAATAAATAATAAAGCAAGATAAGGACGATGACACAAGAGTGTGTCCTGCTTTATGAGATATTTAATGACAAAGAGATTATAGTACACAGTCAGTGTTCATAGGCTGGTAATTGTTGCTATGACTATCCTTATCTCTTTAGGGTCCATGATGGGTTGCTAGACTCTACTCTTGGTCTGTGGATTTTATTCACTTCTATCGAGATAAGGGCCTACAGGGTCACACACAATAGTGTATTCAAGAATCCACCCTATTCAGTTGAATATGTATATAGACATAATGGGCCCCACCATGGGGTCCGAGCATTGTCCAAGTTATCGATCACTGATGAATTAAATAAATTCATTAATATTCAAGTTATGAATATTTTGGATTGAATTTATTTCATGTATTTACGAGTTCAGTAAATACGATAAAATTTTAATCAAATGAATATTATTTTAATATTCAAGGTTTGTTTAATATTAAGTGGGATAGAAAGTGGAGTTAAATGACTTAGTTTTATCATGTAATATTATATATATATATATATATATATTACAAGTATGTGATAAAATAATAAATAATATTGGAACAATTTAGTTTGTCAAAATTATTTATTTAGTGGACGTTGAAATAAAAGGGGGCTAGGGAACCCAACCGGGTATTTCTCAAGTCCACTATAAATATAAGAGGAGGCTCTCTCTTATGTTATGAAATTCACTATTAATTCATTTGCATGGAATGAAAATTTAGAGCCTCTCTCTCATCCCGCTTCTTAGAGAGAGGATCTGATGATCCAAGAGTTTGGATCAAGTTCTTCCTCAAGCATCGAAGAGATCTCAATGTAGTGATCATCAGGACGTCTAAAGCTTCTTCGGATTGCCGCTCTAGCACCCAGAATTCGACGATCGACATTCTAGAGGATTTTTGGAGCATGTGTAGATGATCTAGAGGGATCCTGATTTAGATCCTTCAAATGATGATCTCCATCGACTAGTTGTAGTCGACCACGGCTTCAGATTTTAAATGGGTACGTTTTTGTTTTAGTTTTTTGTGCTCTTAATAATTTACGCGAGATCCTCAGACCTCTCCAGGGCTCGGATCGTCAGTGACAACAAGTTCCGTCATCTCGCCGACAAATTTTTTGAAATCCCCAGCACACCGGATTCTGCTGTGGGCCCCAAAATCTAACACATGGGATAGCCTAGCTGAACAACCATGTGAAGGTGGAGAGCTGATTTCACGATGAGGATGCTGGGGAGAATCAGTTCCAAGTAGTTAGTCTGGGTTGTATGTAATGTTTGAAGCCTATGGGAAATGAATTCCTCTAAGGCCTATGGGCCATGTAATACTTACACTTACGGGCCTTGTAAGGGTTCCACCTCACCCCTTGAAAGGTGGATTATCAAAAATCCATAAAAAATGAAGGCCTTCAGGCCATTGGATATAATCCCTCACGATGGGTATATCTTCAATAAGTATCATATCCTTTGTCTCAATCATTTGAGTTAGACGTACTTTCTCATAAGGTAGTGATACCACACTTAAGACAATGATTCTAAATGAGATTCATCTCCCTCCTTACACTTTTAAATAATTAGAGGATGCTTTGGTATGTGAAGAGTGATCTCCATTTCCTGAAATTTGATGTTGACTTTGTATAAAGATAGCCAATCCATGCCCAAGATAACATTTAACTCCATTAAAGGAAGTATGAAAAGATTTTATGGGAGGTTTAGTCCAAAAAAATTTACCAGGGAGGAGTTATAAACCTTGGATGAAATAATTTCTCCACTCACTGTTCTCACAAATAACTTATCCTCCAAATTTTGAGGTGGTGTTTGAATAGTTCTACTAAACTTGAAAGATATTAAAGAATGCGTATAAATAGAATCAAATAGTATGTTCATTATTATTTAATGAATAACTAGCATAACTATCACCACATCATTTTTCAGATCCACCTCAGCAGTAGTGATAGCATAAGACATTCCTTGTTCCCTTAGAGGTTATTGTTGATTTACTCTGACAAACCTTGGCTTAGAGAAATTGTTTACATAATTCCCATGATCCTTAAAGTTGTAACATTGCACCACTGGCTGAGCATTTATCTGAACCTACCTTTCTTCTTCAACATTAGTGGGATTCTTCATATCCCTTCGGCTGTTCTTTACTAGATGTCCCATCTTTTCACATTTGAAGCAATTTTGGGTTCCCTTTAGGCAGTTCCTAGGATGCTTCTTCCCACAATTTTGACACGAGGGATGTTTGGTCTTCTTTCCATCATGGAATTTATTTTCCGAACCACCCATATTAGACTCCATCTTACTCTTTTTTTCACCAGGACCATGAGACCATTGGGAGTATTCAATCTCCATTTCAACCTTGAGGAAACAACAAACAATCTCTTCATAACTGTAAAAGTATCAAATCACCAATGATTTTCATAGGATTGAATTTAGTTTGATAAAGAAGCAAACCACCTTGATTTTGGTGTTCATGAAAAATTAGGAGACGTATCTTGGAAGCCTTGTGAAGTTTTCTTCATACGCCCCGATGGACTCATCTTCCTTCTGCTTGAGTATGAGGAACTCTATTTCTATCTTGAGGTGGAGGGTTAGAGGAAAATATTTATTGAAAAACATTTTCTTGAATTCCTCCTAATCCATGGAATAAATTTCCTCTTGGGAATTCATATTCTTGATCAGTTTCCACCACTGATCAGCTTCCCCAACAAAACTATAGACCACCAGTATGACATTCTCTTCTTCTGAGCACTAGAGGACAAAAAATAACTTTTTAATGGAGTTAATCCACTGTTCCATGAGGAGGGTATTAGAAGATTCAATAAACATGGGAGGCCTTTTCCACATGAATGATTCAATGGAAACTTGCTCTTTCCTTAGGGTAGGAGGGCATTCCATGTGATTCAAGTTATTATTCATAACTTGAGCTAGCTGAGCAAGTACTGTCATGAAGTTTTGAGCACCTGCTCCCATCATATTTGGCATATCATTATGGAAATATTCAAATTCCCTATCAAATTGATTGTTGGAATGTGTTCTTATATTTCCATCTATTAACTAATAAAAAGAATGAACAATTAGAGGGGTTGAATACTTAGCTATTGAGTATAAAAAGGAAACTTTGAACATAAAAGGATAAACTTGTCAAGGATAAGTATATCCTAACTTGTGATTCCCAAGGTTTCAATCTAGGTTATCCTTGATATATTTATTAACTTATATTCTTATGGGATCTTTTTTATTCCCTTAATAATAGTTTGTACCAAGCTCATGAATTTACCAAAGCATATTCCCTAGGAGTGTCAAACCAAGAGTGAAGTAAGGTCCATTGTCGTGCACCAGTTCCCATTCGAGTCTAGTTCAAAGCGGTGTTTTTTGGGTTTTAACCCTAGATACATATATTCCAGAGCCACCTATACCTATTTTTATCTAGACATGGATGTATTTTCTAGATAAACCACTTAATCTATACTTACCAAAATTTAGGGATGTTTTCTTATACGTAGTCACATCACTAAGGTTCTTACTAAAGTGCTATATTAATAATCTCCAAAAATAACTACACCACCCTTTGATACCAACTATAGAAACCCTAACCTTTTACACATATCATTACATGATTTTAAGTATAATAAAACATCATATTACAATCCAAGGATCGTGAAGTCTAATGTCCTGGAAGAGTGGGTACATAAAACTGAAAACATGGGACTAAATAAAACATTTCATTATTTAATCTTTATAAATAGATCTTAACTTACATCGTGCTCATACATATTTATAGGGTAACCTAGGTATGACATGAAAAAAGGGATGAGATAAAATCCCAGTAATGGAAAAAGCATAGTAATAAAGATTTAGGACATGGGTTAGAAGGAATGACATAATGAAAATAAAAGGCATGAAACACATGGAATCATAACATATAAACATAGGATAATATACACATGGATTCATTGTAATGTTGGAGAAACATAAAACACAACTTTAGAATGATTCAAGTATTGTTTCATATAGAGGAGCACAAGTCAAGGTTAACCACCAAAACCGTTGCACATGGTAGCACGAGTCAAGGCTAACCGCCAAGACCGTTGCACATAGCATCTCATGAGACTAAACATTTCCCAATGCATTGAAGAACTATATGGGTTCGCCCATATTAACATGTTCATGAATATTATTTCCACATATAGAATCATACATAATCAATCCTAAACATAAGGGCACCCATGGAAAGAAATGAGTATCATAATCGTGTCATAAAGCACAATGAATGAGTGTATCATAAAAGTGTCCAGGAAAGAGAGGAATTATAAAATGTATGGACATTAATAAGTTAAAATAAGAATATATCATGGTAAGTGATTTCAAATAGAAGTGAAAATATTTAAAAAGAGTATTTAAGAATTTTTAGCATTAAAACATTTTAGAGCGGTTTTAAGGAAAACACTAACAAACATTTAAAATAGAAAAGAGATTACTATTTTGTAAAAAATCAGAATTTACCTAAGAAGGTTTTAATAATAAAAACACTAGTTTTATAAAAACAATTTTATATTAAAACATATGGTATAGTTCACTTGAAATTGGGTATGAATTTGGGAAGTTCTCTTAAAGGGGTTTACTTTTCGGGAAGCATTGAGAAGGGAACCACTTAAAAACACGTATATCCCCGAAAGAGAATTATGATTGGACCTCGATACATGTATTTTTTCATATAAAACGAAATTATAATATGTAAATAAATAGAATATAGGATTTCATTTGGGTAAAAAGAGAGTAAGAATAACCCGAAGGAATAATGGAGGTTTGGGTAGAATGCTTTACATTAAGTCTGATGGTGTTCACCACTTGATATTAATGACCTGAATAAAAAAATTAGGTTCATTAATTAATAACTAAATAAAATATTTTACATTTATTTGATTTATTATAACCTTTTTAAGTTCATTCATGGCCTTTTTGATGGGTTAATAGGTTCAATTTCATTGTTCGGGTCCGTTTGTTTCATGATTGGTTTACTTATATACATGAACGAATAACCATATAAAATGAGTATGGTCATACAGAATAGGAGTTGTATGTTATTATTGAACATCAATAAGGTTACATGGTTGTAAATTTTACTTGGTTACTTGGAGTGAAGATGAATCATTACATAAAACTTTAGTGATAACCTTTTGGGTTAATTGGCGGTTTTTGACCACAAGGAACACATTTTGTTTTATAAATCAAAACCATGTGTAAAAAAAGATTAAAGAACCATATATGGGACATAATACATATATTATAGTCTGATTCAACCATATGAATGGTTTCATGATCAGAATTGAAGACGGTAATGGAAATTGAAAACCCATCGTCCTTGAATGTGGTAAATTAACACATCTCGGATGGTGTCATTACTACTAGAATAAAAGAAGGGTAAATGAGAGAAGATAATAAATTATTTCATTATCATAACAAAATTACAGTACATATAAATTAATATAGTTTTCATAACATTTAGATGAGGATAGGTAAGGATATAAAAGAAAACAAAGGAACTTGAAAAGAAAGTAAAAGAATTGAAAAGAGGAATTTACCTCTTGAGTTAATCTTCCTTGAGAGCCTCTTAAGGGGAGAGGATTTGGTATTTTGAGAAGACCAAGGGATTCTAGATGTGGGGGGGGGGGGAGGATCTTGGGGAGATATTTGAGTAGAATTTAATAAAGACACAAGACTTGAGAGGAGTGAAGAGAAGAGGGGAGTGTGGGTGATTTTTATAGTGGAGGGGATGAGGGTTCTCTTAATATTTTAATCATTAGTTTATTATTTTTCCATAAGACGAGAAATCATAATGATTATTGTCACAAAAAATAGTAATATGTTCATGTGAGTTCAAACCAATGGTCATTTACATCATATATGACTCAAGTATGATACATAAATTAATTTATTTAGCATTTATCGTAAATTATGATATTTTACTATTCACCAAAATTAAATATTTTAGAAAAAAACCAACAATTCACCCTAACCACTTTTTGATGTTTAGAATCCAAAAATGACATCCATTTTAAAAAAACAATTTTATAAATATGATTAATTTAATTTTTAATTAAAATCACAATTTACTTGAAAAATACATATTTTAAAACTATAATTGATTTTATAATGTTTTCAAAAATTACGTAAGGTCTTATAAAATTATCTTAAAACAAAAAGACATAAAATTGTTAATTTATGAACACATTTTAGGAAAATAAATTTTATTTTAAACTAATTAATTAATTTTAATTAATTATTTATGACTTAAAAAATACCAATACTTTTACTATGGTCATATTATCAATTATAAGGTGCCTAAATTTTATTTATACATTGAAGGGTAAGGTTACTATTCTTTTGGAAAATTTACTATTTATAAGGGTCATATTACTATTCATAAGGGTAGGTTACTATTAATAATGGTAGGTTACTATTCACTAAAAAAATTAAGTTTGTCTTATTGGACTCCAAACATCTTATTGATCGCAACCGTGTATGTCATATTTTCAAAATTCAAATAAAAAAATGACAATATTATGTTTAAAGGTCACATAGTACTTAGTAGTTCATTGAGTTGTGATTTCTTGTGATTATATGACATAATTATAAGAAGATAATTTCCATTGATAAAAATTGAGTTATTAGACACACTGTAACCACAACGAAGATCCAACGTCAAACAGATCGATGTAGATGAAACAAAGTCTCCCAAAATCGCCAGGAAGAGCTCTAGGTTGAGAGCTAAGGACCTGGAGAAAAGAACCAAAACCAAAACAATCGTTCACCTATTTTAAAAACTGTATGCGGGCCATTTCATGACATGTAATACAATTACATGCCATGAAATCCATGTTGTTCAAATATACTGAAAAATCCATCACCTCAGATTAAAAGTTCGTTATTTAAATAATTCACGACATGAAACCACTCTTCACAACGTGTTGACTTTCATAGTGTGAATCCCCTTTAACATCTTGTACCCAACAACAATTATATGACATGTAACCCATTTACACAGTGTAAAATCCTTCTGCATCTTATAGAAAAAGTTGGTTAAAGTTGAAAGTCCAACAAATCTATGACTTCACCATTATAGGTATCCTCCCAATTCCTTCTTGATCCTTTATAGATAATGGGAAAAAGGAGAACCATGATGAGGTCAAGAACATATCTGATCTATCGATAATGGGATGTTATAGTCCAGGCATGCAAGGGAGAGGTCTCGGGTTCGAATCTTGGGAGGAGGTATGGATGTGTGTGTGCACTACAAAAAAAACCGGTTTTTGTAACACCACCCTTTAACTACGCTAAAAAAGCATTGATAATGGGTACTTTTAATAGCACTAAAAAAAGAATTGTTAAAAGTAATCCTTTATTAGCACTTTTTTAGTACCCCCTTTATCAGTGTTTTTAACGCCGTTAAAGGGACCCCCTTTATCAACACTTTTTTTAGCTGCTCTGATAAAGGGGGGACTTTATCAGTGCTTTTTTTACTAGCATTGATAAAAGGTATATTTTTAAAAAAATTCATCAAAAATAATATATTAATATATTAATATATAAATATATTTATATTGATATAAATATAATATATATTTTTAAATATGTTTAAATAAGTATAAATAGATATTTACACTTAATATATAATATATTTAGTAGAAATGACTTATAAAATATTTTAAAAAATATTATTAATTAATAATTTTCTAATTATTATTGAGTAATAATCATTTAATAACAATTTTAAGACATAAAAAATTAAAAAATTCATAAAAGATCTATAATATATATACACATGTATATATATATATAATGTGTGTGTATATATTAGTGTGGGTGTATTAACAAACTGATATATATTATCTATATATTATAACATATAAATATACATATAAATATATAATATATGTATATATATATAAATATGTATAATTATACTTACAGATACACACATATATATATAATATATATACATGTGTGTGTATGTTGTATATATGTATGTATGTATTTATTTATTTATAAACACACAAAAAAAATATTTTATAAATGTATTTAAAAATGATCTTATAAATATATATTAATATACAAATAAATATATGGATAAAAAATATAAATATAAATATATATATAAATATATATATATAAATATGTATTAATATATGAATAAATATATATTAATATAACTATATATATATATATATTAATATAAATATATATTAATATACAAAAAAATATAACTAAAAATATTTATAAATAAATAGATATATCATTAAATAGAGATCAAAACAAGATGGACGAGTGGTAAAGGTGCAGGTGGAAAAGGGAGAGGTCTCAAGTTTGGATCCAAGTGGAGGTAGGGGTGTACGGGTGGGTGCAGGGGGTGCTAGCACTGTTAATGGGTGTGGGGGGGGGGGGGGGTGTGCCTAGCACTATTAAATGGGTGGTAGGCATGCACCCGGGCGGGGATTCCTAGCGATGTTGAAAGGGGGGTCAAACGCTGTTAAATGGGGGTCCCTCCGATATACATATTTTTTTAATTTTTTTGACTTTTATCAGTGCTTTTGAAAAAGATTTGATAAAAGACCTCTTTTATCAGTTTTTTTAGCACTGATAAAAGGAGTCTTTATCAGTGATTTTTTTTAGAACTGATAAAAGGAACCCCTTTTAATAGTGCATTGATTATCGATACTTTTTTAACGCTAATAAAGACTATTTTTAGCATTGATAAAACCCTGTTTTTTAGTAGTGGCGGGTGGGTGAAGGGCGGGTGCCTAGTGTTGTTAAAGTTGGGTGGCATGATTAGCGCTGTTAATGGTGTGCGTGTGCGCGCGTGTGTGTGTGTGGGGTCACCTCTGATTCTGATATTTTTTATTCATTTTTTTAAAAATTGACCTTTATCAGTGTTTTTTTAGTGCTGATAAAAGGGGTCTTTTATCAGCACTAAAAAAAGTGACGATAAAGTTCCCTTTTATAAGTACTGATAAAAGGGACCCCTTTTAATAGTGTCTCTATAATGAGTGTTTTTTTATCACTGATAAAGTATTTTTTTAATGCTGTTGAAACCCTATTCTGTAGTAGTGATATAATTTATAATTAATAATATTATTGTTAATTTTATAAATATTTATTAATAAAAAACATATAAATTAATTTATAAATAATTTATTATATCCATATTTATTGTTTATTAATTTTAAAAAATATATATATATAATAATAGTTAAATTTTAATTCTATTTCTATTAATATTTTTATGATGAATAAGATTATTAATTTTTAATACTACTACTATTATTATCATATGTTAATAATTTCATTATTATTACTTATTGAGTATATTATTTTTAATATTATAACCAATAATTATTTTAATTATTAATGAACATAAATTAATCATAATAACAATGAAAATGTAAAACAATCAATTAAATTCAATCTCGTAATATACTTCACACTATAAGGACCCAATCCATATTCAACCCATAATCTTGAGTTTTAAATTAAGAATTTATTTTCTTGCATTCTCGAATACCATTTCATTTTTAGAGTTTTAAATAATTAAATCATAACTCTTACATAACAAACACATACATTACAAAGAGGACACTTCCACTTACTATCCATTTTTCCACAATACAATATTTTTAAATGAAGCACATTTTCTTTTCATGAAAAACCTTCATGATTTTCAACTTGAATTCATCATTATTCATACTCATCCTTAAACCCTGCAAAAAAACATTTAAAAACTTGAGATGATCACAAAAAGCTCAGAAAATGACATATAAAAAAGAAAGAAGAAACTCATTAGTCCATTATAAAACCATGAGATCATATAAGAGATTTTACATCTAACATAATATCTTTAAGCTCAAATAATCATTTACTAACACATGAAATCATCTTTACAACCAAAAGTTTTTCATAAAAAACTTTATAAGAAAACATAAATGAAAAATCATAATCATGAGAGTTTCTTAGAAAACATGAGAACCCATGATTTTTTTTCTTAAAAACATACCTTTATACCCTTAAAGGGAATAATCATCCATTTAAACAAAAAATCATTAGATTACCTTATGAAATCAAAATATTTTCATGAAAACTAATTAGTAAGCATAGAAAAGTCATGTAGTATCCTTGACACATCATCTTCATATAACCCTTATAAGATCCCTTACATATGGAATAACCTATTCGATTAATTCCAACATAATTATCTGGAGAAGAAAATCTTTACCCAATGTAGTGGAGAGCTGTACTAGACTCAACCGTAACCATAAAAAATGTCTAAGGACCTTAACATACATGAACCATATAAAAGCTTTAATTTACACCATAAAAATCATAAAAATATACTTTTGAACCCATAAGAAAAACATTTTCGGATATTGATATATATTTTTCCATTAAAACCCTATTTTAAAGCTAAAATACACAAAAAAAGGGAAGAATAGTTTTTATTTGAATAAAACATGGAATAATGTGAAGAAATCCAAATATCAAATAATGGTTGTGGCAGTAGGAAAAGTCATTGACATCATATACATTAAAATAAAATATTTCCTTTTCCCTTTGTCAAAACATTCATTATAAATTACATAAAAAGATTATTTTTGAAAACCATTGAAAGAAAGTCGAAAGACACATAAAATTTCCTTTATAATTTATTTTTATCAATATAAATACATTAATAAAATAATTTCAAGGATATGGACATGGAAGAAAAATATTTAGAAAATAGATCCTTAAAACATTAAAAATGAGGTTTTATGGTAAAGTGTCACTTACCTCAGGTTTAACTTTTAACGTACATTCTTTATCTTTCTGAATAATAAAAATATGTTAATTATTTACTTTTTTAATAATTTTTTTTCAATTATATTAATCCTTTTATTTCACTTATGTCCATGTGATTCTTAGTTACTTAATTAATTAAGTTCACGTCACCCATTTTGAGAACATTCAAATTATAAGTATAAAATGGCTTGGGTAGGTCAACTATTTTCAAAGGGATTATTGTTGCATCATCTACAGGATCTTAATAATGTTATAATTATCATTTTTATACATTAATTATACTTTTAAAACAAAATGTGTAAGATGGTTATGAAAAATGAATTATGTTATAATCATGAAGACGATAGGCCATACGCATGCATGAGTAACGTTTCCATTTTTCAATGAACATGGGGGAAATAAGGTAAGTATCATTTTATATTTACATAATAAATATTATATCATAAATATCATATTTTTTTTAAATATATCAATATATACAAGCCACATTAGGAAATGATGAAAAATAAAATACATCGGTTTGTGAGGTGTTAATCCTCACGTACATACAAGCGATGTTTTTATTTTTCATTGGATGGTAAATAAAGTAGTAGAATATTTATCTATTATAAAATAATGAAATTTCTATCATATATGTAATGAACTAACATGAATATCCTCTCAAACTAGTACTTGACCCAACCCATCACATACCAAAAGGGAATTCTAGATCCCCAGGGCAGATGACTAACACTTGGACATAAAATAATAACCAGAGGGAACAATTTTTCCCAACCTAAAGCAACAACATGATATATATATATACAATAGAAACAACAATGTAATAAATGAATATATTCCATAACTAAAAGAAAATAGTGGAAACCAAATAACTAAAGAGTATACATAATCTCCAATTATAGGTAAAATCATAAAGGACTATCAAAACAGGAAAGAAGATAACTACTCCAGGTGATAGCTTGAGCTGACTCCCACCATCTCACAACTAGCTACTCAACTTAGCTGATAGAAAACCTCACCACCTCACTGCCATGCCTTACCTTTCCTCGCATCAAAATACATAACCAGGTCTACATACCGTTGAAAGGGTAAGTAGGGTGTGAGATAACAGGCTCAGTAGGGCCTCATCCAGGTTCTCCATAAAAAGTCTCTATAAAAATAATGAAAGCATGCTCTTTTTAAATAAAACATAGCATAATAATTAGTAAATAAGTTTTATCAAAATAATGGTAAATATTTCCATTTTTTTCAACAATTTGAAAACAAAGGCAGGTATATAAATTTCAAGCATAATTTCCATCATCATTTATCAAAATACAAAGTTTTCATATCAAATCCAAAATAGTACAAATCCAAGCATAGGTAAATCATGCCAAGGAACTCAATAGGTCAGGTTAGCAGACTACTCGTACAAAAAAAATGACTAGTGCACAACAAGTCCTTAGAACACATGCCTAAGAAGAATAGGGACACCCCATTGAGTGAACCCCTCAACAATGTCAAGAACATCCCCCTAGAACAACAGGAATAAGGAGTAGATAAAATCCCCATGAGAAAACCTTCTGATGGTAATATGGATGATGGCCCTAAGCTAAACCTTCCACCTATATACCCAAGGATTACCATTTAATTCATTTCATAAATCATTTCAATGCGTTCAAAATAACCCTTTTCCATTTACTAAAAACTAGGGGAAAACCACCTTTTATCACAAATCCATTTACACACCCAAAAAAATCATGCCAATTTTTTTATAAATTAATTTATAAAAATAGGAGAAATAAAATTCATCCAATATAGGCTAGAGGCAGGACCACCTACCTCAAAACTTTGGGCCACACATACCCACAAAGGATCCACCAAAAATAAGTTCTCAATAACAACAATGAGGTCCACAGAACCAATATACACATCTTATAATTGATTTGATTCAAAAAAGGGATGACAAAGAAGAGAAACAACACATACCTCAAGAACACACACCCTCTGCATCATAACCAACAAAGGAAATGGCCCCCAAAATAAGACCACACATGGATCTAGAAGGAAACAAGAGAAAACACCACCTAGTTCAACAGATCTGATAACGCAATGAAATGACACTACTGTGGTCAAATAAATAAAGAATCAGAAAGGATTACTCACTTATAGAGACACAAACCAACAACAATAGCGATAAATCATTGAACAAATCAATCCATATCGAAAGGAGACTCTGAAAATTATTGGAGAAGGGATCTAGGTCAAGATCCAAAGGATATATGGAATAATGAAATAATAATCAACTGATACATCACCCTAAAATCCTTGTCCATGACATTGACATAGTGTGTAAATCCTTTACACATTGTGTAATCCTCAGGACTTAGATACATTGAAAAAACATCTCTTTTTATTAAAAACTGATCTTTTAACATCACACGACATGTAATCTATACATGCCATGCACTCCCTTCATGCTATGTACTAGGTTCATGACATCCACCCTATAGAACATACATGTTGTGTACTCCCATTATATGGTGTGTATTTTTGTTACAGACTGTAAAAAATGAAGATTCTTACACAAACCCCCCAAAAAACCTGGGCATTCTCTGAACTCGGGGAGAACCCCTCAAATACATTAACATATTTATACCCGATGTAACATCCCAGGTAAATAAATAATAAAGAATTTTCATATTTATTAATATTTACGAATTAAATATTAATTTTAATTAAAAGGGGTTTCTACGTTCGATAGCGTACTCGGTACGCAACGATGAGTTTCATTGAAAACTTACGTTGCACACAAGTAATAAAATAATATTATTTTAAATATTAGTTAACGAGTAGCCGTTGTACTGGCGGGAATGGATAGAAATAAATAAAATATGATTATATATGTTTTTAAATGTTTTTACATTTACCCAATAAAAGATAAAGGCTTAAAATACAGAAAGAGTTCAATTTTAGGCATTTATACCCTAATTTTCACGAAAGGTCCACTTATCACCTTTTGACGGAGAACCGTCATTAAATATAGTTTTGATCGATCTTATAAATTCTATTGGACCAAATTTAACTCTTCTTTAGAATCGGGACATCAAAATTTACTTTGTGTAAATTTTTGGTACCTTTCTGATAAAGTTCATTTTTTTAATGAATAGTGTAAAATGTTGTATTTTAATTCAAAACCTCTTTTTAATCTAATTTATTTATATGATTAGATTATCTTTTGAATTGTTTTTAAAGTGAAATTAGAAAATATTTTTACCATTAAATCCAATAGTGGTCGTTGGAATTAATTTCACTTTGAAATCGGACTTAAACTAGTGTCAATCTTTTGATACTTATTGTTTCATAAAAACACGCTATTTGTCATGACAGCGAGAATTAATTATTAAATTAATTAATTTGAATTATATGTTTTTAATTTTTTAAAATGGAATTCATTTTTGAATTCGGAATATCAAATATAGCTTAGGGTGAATTTTTGGTAATTTTCTGAAAAACTTCAATTTTTGATGAATAGTGAAACCACTAAGTGGTACTTATAAAGACTGATCTTCCGTTTAAATGAAATTTTGCCATCATTATGTTTTGAATTTCAAAAATCCGACATACATGGTTGTCATTAAGAAGTAAAATGTGGTTCAATGAGATTATAATATTTTTTTGGTGAATAGTAACTTATTAAGTTCTTAATCGCGATTAGTGGTAATTAGTGTAGTTTAAGGTATAAATAATGCTTTAATAAAATGAAATGACCTAGAAACATGTCCTACCCTCATTGGTTGGGTCATGGCCAACCAAGGCAAGCCATGGGCCAACTTGGGGACCCCATGGAGACACTTTGGTTGGGAAATGACATAAATAACTTTTTATTTAATGTAAAAGTAAAAATGACACAAACATGATATGTTTTACTAAAACAATTTTTAAATGGGGTTATACAAGTCATATTTTTGATTATAAATATTAATTGGAAATATAAAAAGATTTCCTACATCATAGTATTTTTTTTATGATTTTTAGACATTAAATAAATTAAATTATTTATGACATAATAATGATGCAGCGATGACATCATTATTTGACGATTTAAATAAAATGAAAAGATCATGTAAAATCTATGAACTACACATGCCCAAAACATATTGGATGGGTGGATTTAGAACCCTTATAACCTTATACACGAATTATATCAATGTGGGACCTTTTAAAACCGAAACACATTTTCAAATAAAGTAATATTTCCTTACTTTCCAAAAGTGCCCCTCCTCTCCTCTTATAAAAGGCCCCCACCTCTACCTCATTTGACACACTCCTCAAGCCTTTGGCTCGGCCAACCCCTGCCCATTTACTCTCTCCACATCTCTCTCCTCATCCTAGAGGATTCCCTTTGGGAATAATCCTTTCAAAGGAAGCCTTTAGGCTCAAATCAAAAGGAGTTACACTTTTAAAGGTAATTCTTTCTCTCATGTTCATTTGTTTTATTTTGCTTCTCCAACCCCCTAAACTCTTTTTATTTACTTCTTTTGTAACAAAAAAAGTATATTCAATATACTAGGATGTTTTTATAAGATTTATTCGAGCTACACTCTCACAAAACTACATCAAATGGTTAAAGAACATACGGTTTCCGTGGATGGCGAAATTCTGCCTCCCGAAACGATGATTGTTCAATACTCATTTAACACCTTCAAAGGTGGCCATTATGATGTCACTATTTTTATATATGATATAAAATATGTTTATGTTTTACTTATGCTTCTGTGTTTTTCATTTGTGTCTTACCTTTATGGCATCCATTATGGGTATACGCGATATCTTCATTTTAGGAAGTGCGGACTACCGCCCCCTCAAAGTGATGTGATTCGTTAATGCCATACGTGGGACGTATAAAGGATGGATTTAATAATATTATATATGATATTATACTGGAATTATAATATACCTTTATATCATTATTATTCCATTCTATAAAATACGAAATAGAAATGAAAGTTGCGTTCATGCGTACGTACGGCTTACCGTCTCCATGAACGGTGCATTTCATTTCTTACCTCTAAATGATTATGTAATGTTATAAATGCATGCATGTACTGGATATATATGACATATATTATACCTACATCATGAATACAATTCTGGATATAATAAACATTTGGCCACACGAACAACATGTAATTGTAAGAAGTCCACTTTCGACTTAAGAACCAAATATCGGCAAAACAAATATTATTAACTTAAATGATTACATAATGTTTATGACATGGTAATAAGTGATATAAAAGGAATAATGAACTTGAAAAAGGTTCTTAAGGAAGTAGAAATTAACTCAATTTTATTATTCAGGAGATTAAAGAACGATCGAGTCAAGTCGGACCCGAGGTAAGGGATCCTACTCCTCTTTTTTTTTTAAGTACACACTTTTATGTCATTCCTTTTAAAGCTCATATTTCTTGTTATTGGGATGATATTTCATATTAAACTTACTGTAATTTTTATGTTCATGTGATGAGAGACCCTATTCTCTCTCATCAATCCATTTTAGAAGTTTTGAGGGGCGCCGTTAGGCTGCCGAGTTTTCATAAGGGATTTTTCATCTCTCTTTTATTCCCGTGAGATATATGCTACATTTGCCACAAATTCCATTGAGTGGTGTATGTACTGACCATTATTCTACTATTTGTGTAATATAATTTCGTTTATGAGTATTTACATCAATGATCTATTGTCCTTCTTTCATGGGGTGTATGTTTTGAAAGATACCCAAGTCGGTAAGGGAACCTTTCACCCTCCTCATTTTAAAAGACTTTGTTTGTTATGTCTTTTAATTCACATACTATTATGTTGGGATATGTTCTTCTATATCCTGATTGATGTAAATTTTATGTCCAAGTGATGAGATACACTTTTTATCTCTCATCAACTCATTTTGATGTGATGCTGTAGGCTATCAAGGGAACTTTTTAACCCAATTTCGATTTCTTTGGGTTCAACATGTAGTCATTGAATATGTCATCCATTGAATATGTGTGAATGACCTTTTATTGTTTTAAACTTAATATCCACTTATATTAGGTGTATTTGTATTTGTCACACATATTTTTGAGATTGATTTGTCCTTAATTTAAGGATACCTTCTTTATAAGGGATTTCATCACATTTGACATTTCTAATGAGGGTTCATTGTTTTTATGCACCAATTCACTCTTATATGGTGTATATACTGTACTTTGGAGTATTATATCATGAATCCATTTATTCTCATGATATTAGAAAGTTCTGACTAAATGTTATTCATCAATTATTGTATTCAAGTGTCTCTAATTTTGGTAAAACCCCTTTAACCAAAATGTCATTTTAAATGTTTTCATTAATTGTTATTATTAATATCCATGTTTTCAAAATGGTTTTAAGGATTTATTTATATGGATATTAATGGTTTAAAATTTTAAGCTTCAAGGTGGTATGGGACACTTTGATTCAAAAATCTCTTTATTAAATGTTTTAAATGGTTTTGAAAATGGTTTTGAAAAAGGATTCTATTATGTCAATATATTTATGATATATTGTGATTGAAATGTGGAAATGTTATCATTCCTTTATATTGGTTTTATGTTTTATGATTTTATATTGGTACTTGGACATTTTAACGGGTGGTTACGTTATAAACCATATGACGGGTGGTGCCGTGAATACCAGGACGGGTGGTTACGTTATAACCTCCAATGCATTAGGTATGGAAGTCGGCCGTATGGCTATTCCATTAAGTATGTATGGAAATTGGCCGTATGGCTATTCCATTAAGTGATATGTGTGGAAGTCGACCGTATGGTTATTCCACTTAAGTATGTTTATGTCCCAAGTTACCTTTATATATGTTATGTATTCTTTATATGGGTTTTATGGTAATACTTTGGTTACAAAAATGTAAGTAATGATACTTTATTCAGTGAAGAGTTTTTAATACTTCATGAAGGTGAAGGTATTACTTTGATAGAGTATACATGGTTTACTTGATTTTGAAAAACTAACAGTTTTCATTCTTTGTGTATCCCTTACTGAGCTTTTTATGCTCACCCCAAGTTTTTTTGAAATGTTTCTCATAGGACTTAATGTGGAATAAGGTCAAGGATGGGATCAAGGGAATGTCATGCTATATAAAACATGAAACTAGACATGTTTCTTTTTTAAGAGTTTTCATTTTATGGAAATTTAGTAGAAGAGACTACTTTGTAATCTTTTGAGATGTAATAGTTATGTCCTAATTCTCTAAAACTCTAAACCTGAAAAGATCCTCAATGTGTAATCTTGTAATAACTCAAGATTAAGTAAGGTTTAAGGCGGGGGCCTTATACCCGAACTCCATTAATTCAAAAAAACATATATCCTCAAACATTAATTCATTTTCCCAAAAAATGATCTCTATCCCTGAGAGTCCTAAGAAACACACAATAATAGAGGAAAACAAGTAAATTTAAGATAATTACATGAAAGTGGGTAATGATATGTTAAATAATCCGCACCATAAGACTTTCCATCCCTAGGAAGTCATGTGGAAGAATGAATTCTGCTAAATAGGTAATTCTATTGCTCCCTAATCAATGAATCACACTCCCAAGTCTCATGAGAATCCAATCTGTGCTTCTATAACACTCTGAGTAATAGAATAGACTTCCCATACAAGAATTTAAACTGAGATTCTAAATTCTCTACTAAATGATACATAAAATAAACATCTAGTCCCAACTCAATCTTTTCCCAATTCAGAACATGAGAGG
Organism: Viscum album; assembly: GCA_963277665.1. Classification (NCBI taxonomy): domain Eukaryota; kingdom Viridiplantae; phylum Streptophyta; class Magnoliopsida; order Santalales; family Viscaceae; genus Viscum; species Viscum album. The sequence continues at coordinate 1,464,020,170 of OY728165.1, read as the reverse complement.
GGTTACGATGACATTTCTTGAGCTGTGATATGTAGAAAACATCGTGAATGTCTGTCAACTGAACCATAAATTCTAACTGATAAGAAACATTCCTAAGATGCTTTGTGACCTCAAATAGACTAATATATCTCAAAACCAACTTTACCTATTTTCCAAGCCTATGGTGACCTAATTAAGGAGAAAATTATAATAAAACCCAGTCACCTATGGAAAAATCCCAAGGAATACATTGCTGATCCTCATAAGATTTATACCAAATCTTCATTGTAACCATACAATGACATATATCCTGAATCCTTGAGGGAATCTCTAGAACCAAACTCAGTCCCACCAAATAATCTTTTCAACACCTCTACCTAATAAAGAGGTGTCCTACATAGGTGACCTAAAAATCCTCAAAGGGAGCCATTATGATTGAAAACTGATAACTTTTGTTATAAGAAAACTCAATTAGTCCAAAATGGATATCCTAAGATCCACCAAAATCCAAGACACAGGCACAGAGCATATCCTTCAGGATCTAAATATCCCACTCCATTTGACCATCAGTTTGTGGATGATAAGATTTAGTCAACCTAAAACAAGTCCCCATCACCTCTTTGAGAATTTTAAAAAACCTCTAAGTATACCTAGGATGCCTATATAAAACAATGTTATAAAGAACCCCATGTAACCTCAAAATTTCTTGCACATACATCTTACCCAAATCTTAAAATTTTTCACCATATTTGATCAGAATAAAATGAGTTTAATTTTTCAACTGATCAATCACCAGATAGATATAAATTCTTCCTTGGTAATTCTGGTCACAAACCCTATAGGTACTTACAAGATTTTAACTGGTCATTCTTCACAACCTCTGGTAAAAAACAAACCATATCATCAAACCGATTGGTGTATGCTGACGCCACATGCTCTTCCTACTATAAAGAGAGGAACTTCAGATACTTTTCTATCATTAGAGACTCTAGAGAAAAATACTAGAATAAGAGAGTCTTGAAACCCTTCCAGTTCAGTCCCACATGCTTGTCAACCTGCACCATAGAATCCCACTAACACTTTATAGGACCCTTAAGTCTAAACACTATGCACTTCACCTTGATAATCCCAGGTGTATCCAAGAAGTTGAATATTTGATCGATATTTTCCAGCCAGTCCTCCATCTCTTGAGGTTCATTCATACCCTTAAAGGATGGTGGTTTCTCACATAAGAACTCCCATGATCGATCAATTTCTCCTACATCTCCCAAATATACCTCAACAACTGAGTTTTGAACTTGTAGTATATTATGATCAATATCATGAACTGTTCTCACAATAGCCTCGATAAAGTTCTGATCCATCGAAGGATTTCCTTGAGGAGCATCGACTATACCCTCCAAAGGAACTTGCCGAACAAGTATCAAATGCATATTAATGTACACAAAAACAAAGGAAATGATCAAACAATAGAAAAATATCAATTAAAATTATAAAAACCATCATAAAAAACTGAGATTTACATTAGGAACTCAAAATAGGAGAAACAAAACCCAACATCTAATGGTAACTTGAGTCTCATCATAGTAAGAGTTGGCCAAGAACTCACCAATATACCACTCAAGTCATAAAAATCATACCTCTAGTCTACAAAATGTCCTAAGACAAGGAATATTAAGGATAGACCACTATTGATACCAAATTGTAATAAAACGACCTGAATACCCTCTCAAACTAGCACCCGACCCGAACCATCACATACTCGAAGGGCGTTCCCGATCCCCATGGGCTGACGAATAGAACCTGAGAATCAAAAAACAACAACATGGAATGATTTCTCCCAACCAGAAGCAACAACATGGCATGTATATACAATAAAAACAACATTGGAAAAGATAAATATATTCCATAACTAAACTAAAATAGTAAAAACCAAACAACTCAAGAGTAAAATCAATATACAAGTACATGTCCCACCACAAAGGAATACCAAAACAGGAAATAAGACAACTACTCCATGTGATAGCAAGGGAATAATACCACTATCTCACCACTGACTACTCAACTCATTTGACAAAAAAACATTTCCACCTCACTGCAACACCTTGTCTTTCCCTACATCAAAATATATAACCAAGTTTGCACACTACTGAAAGGGTATGTAGGGTGTGAGCTACCAGGATCAGTAGGGTCTCACCCAGGTGCTCCATCAAAAGTCTTTGTATTAATAAGTCAAGTATTATCTTTTTAAATAAAACATGGAATAATAATTAGTAAATCATTTTTATCAAAAGCATGGTAAATATTTCCCTTTTTCCAAAAATTTAAAAAAAGGAAAGTATATAAATTTCAAGTGTAAAAACTATTATCATTTATCAACAAATAAAGCATGCATATCAAATCCAAAATAGTACAAATACTAGAATAGGTAAATCACGCCAACAAACTCAACAGGTCATGCTACCAGATTACTCATACCACAACAAATGAAAAGTACACCGAAATTCCTTAGAACACAAACCTAAGAAGCAGAGGAATACCCTATGAGTGAACCCCCAATAATGTCAAGAACATTCCACTAGAACAACAGGCCTAGGGAGCAGATCAAATCCCCTTGATCAAACCCCCTAGAGGTAATGTGGATGATGGACCTAAGCTAAACCTTCCACCTATGCACCCAATTCTTCCCATGTGATGAATTTCATAAATCATTTCAATTCCTTGAAAATATACATTTTTTTAATTTACCAGAAACCAAGGAAAAACCACCTTTTATCACAAATTCATCCACACATAGAAAAAAATCATTCCAAATTTATTTATAAATCAATTTATAAAAAATATGATCAATATAGTTCATCCAACATAGGCTAAAGACAAAACCACCCACCTCAAAACTTGGGGTTGCACACAACCATAAAGGATACACCAACAAGAAGATCATAATAATGACAACAGATTCCCTAGAACTATTCTACACATATTAGAATTTAATCGATTCAACAAAAGGGTTGGTAGAGAAGAGGAAATAACAAATAAATCAAAAACATACACCTATCGCACCACAACTAACAAAAGAAACAACACTCGATATAAGATTGCACATGGATATAGACAGAAATAATAAGAAACACCACCAAAGTTAAAGGGATCTGATAAGAAAATGCAACGATGCTATCACAATCAAAGAAATGAAGAAATAGAAAGTCTTAATCACACAGAGAGAAGAAATCCAACCACAACGGTGATCAATTGATGAAAGAATCAATCTGGATCAAATAGAGACTCCCAAAATCACTGAAGAATGGATCTAGGTCAATATCCAAAGGACATGTGGAAGAATTAAATAAGAATCAATGAATGAAATTCCCTAAAATCCATGTATGTGACAACATGTAAATCCTGAACACGTCATGTAATCCTCAGAACTCAGATACACTGAAAAACCCATTGTTTTTTCATTAAAAATTGATCTTTTAACATTACACGACATGTAATCCCTTCATGCTGTGTACTGGATTCATGAAATCCACACTGTAGAACTTACACTTCATGTAATCCCATTACACGGTGTGTATTTTTCCTACAAACTGTAAAAACTACTAATTCTTACAAAAAAACCCCAAACAAACTCAGTCATTCTATGAACATGGGGAGAACCCCACAACACCATTAACACATTTATACCAAGACTCCATTAATTCAAACAAACATACAACCCTGAACTTTAAGTCATTTTCTCCAACAAATTCTATCTATCCTCAGGAGTCCTAAGACACACCAAATTATAGAGAAAAAAAGTAAAGGTAAGGGAATTACCTAAAATAGGGTAATGGAATGTTAAAATATATATCATATTATTTCATTTGGATCCATATTCATGACCAAAAATAAGAGTTGATGATGGAAAATGAAATACATAATCTCATAAGGCAGTAGTCTACATGTATGCAATAGCGATGATTTTATTTTTATTAGATGTTAAAGTAGATGAAAAAGGGTTATACTATAAACATAATAACATAACAGTATATCAAATATATTTATGTTATTATTTTATAATGTTTTAATAATATTTTAAGGAGGTAGAAGAATAAATAAAACAAAAATGATCGTTTAAGAACTATATATCTCTTTTTTAGACAACATCCTTAGGTTTATACGTAAAGCCTTCCTAGAATGGTATTATGATCAAAATAGGATCTCTATGATATGGGGAGGGATTTAGGGATGATATTTGGGTAAATTTTGGCTGAGATAAGAGGATATTGAAGTGTGGAGAAGAGAGGAGAGAGGGTATCTATTTATAAGTGGGGGAGAAGACACACTTGAATTTTTTCAAAAGATTAAAACATATTAATGCATCACTAAATCCAAATAGATAAAAAAAATCATATTATAATAAGATATAGGATAGATCCAAAATATGGCCCAAAAATATGATTTATTCATTTTTTAGTTCATTTGAACCCTTATCTTTTTTATTTTAACCCTTTTAACCCGTTTTAACTCTTACCATGAAAACTGTCTTTTTTACCAAAGTTACTATTCATAATGAAAAAAATGAAAGTGGACTCATTAAAAAAATTTATAAATGATGATTTAAAATATGTATTACATTTTATCAAATTCAATTTATATAAGGGGTGAATAATACATTTAAAATAACCCCCCCAACTTGATGAATTTTTTTTTTCTGAAAAATATTTTTTAGCATACAAATGTTTTTATAATGAATTCAATTATAATATTAATTATAATGAAATTTATTGATTTTTTTAATAAAAATAAACCAATTTAATTTTAAAACCTATCCAAAATATAATTTTAATTTTTAAATATAAGAAAAGAGAAGACAATTTTCTTAAAAATAGGTAATTTCTACTATTCAACAAAAAATAATTTTTTTTAGAAAATTACCAAAAAATAAATCTATAATAATTTTTAATTAATGATATCAAAAATTATATATTTTTTTCAAATTAAATTTCTAAAATTTGGAAATCAATATTTTAAATAAAAGCATATAATACATATAAATAAATTTATTAAGAATTAAACTATTTCCTTTTTGAATGAAAAATACATAATATTATTATAATGAATGAAACTATATAAAATAAAATTCATGAATATTAATAAGGCATGAAATTTATTTACTATTAACATTACATGGGTTTTTACATTCTTCCCCTCTTTTGGAAATTGCCTCCTTGCAATTTTATTCATTACTTAAACAAGCAAGGACCTTTTTTCCTTCCTATTATCTTCTAATTCTCATGTTGCTTCTTAAATAATATGATTTTTATGCAAAACCTTAACCTAGTTAACAAACTTATTCCACAAAAACTACTCTCTATGGTCAAGAATCTGAACATTTTATTCCTTAAAAGAATTTTTCTCTTCTAACTGAACTAATTCAAGACTCAAAACAAGAGATACATCTGGAACATACTTCCTTAAAAACAAAAAATGAAACACATCATGAACTTGGGATAAACTCAAAGGCATGTAAAATCAGTAGAAAAATGATCCTACCTTATCTAGTATTTCATATGGTCCAATGAACCATGGACTTAACTTTCTCTTATTACCAAAACACATAACACTTTTCCATGGGACATACTTTAAGAAAAATATGATCAAATACCTCAAATGAAAGATCTTTCTTCTGATTATATGCATAACTTTTATGCCAATTTTTTCCATCCTCAAATTTTGTTGAATCATCTTAATATTCTCAACCATTTATTCTACGAATTAGGTTCCCAGAAAAGTTCTTTCCCCAGCTTCATGCCAACAAGATGGAGACTGACACTACTTTCCATATAATGTATCAAATGACACCATTTTTATATTCTTATGAAAAATTTTATTATAAGAAAATTCAACTAATGAAATATGTTAATCCAAAATTTCCTTATAATACATTGGAAAATCTCAAAGCATGTCTTCCAAAGTTTGAATCATTCACTCTGATTATACATCAGATTAAGGGTGAAAAACTGTACTGAAATTTAATTCAGTACCTAATAACTTCTGATGGCCTTTCCAAAAATTAGAAGTAAACCTAGGATCATGGTGTGATACAATGATGATAGGAACTATATTTAACTTTATTTTCTCCTTGAGATACATTTGAGAAAGCTAATCCAAAGACAAAGTATCTCAAATAAAAATGAAATTCATAGATTAAATTAAACGACCATTAAAAACCCAAATTGAATTATTACCTTGATATGTATTTGAAAATACCACCATGAAATCTATAGATATATTTTCCCATTTACACTTCAGAATGGGAAAAGGATGACGCATCCCCTTTGACAATTGTTATCCTGCTTTAATATATTGATAAGTCAAACATTTCATGGTAAAATCTGTAATATCTCTTTTCATTCCATCGCACAAAAAATGTTCTCTAAGTTATCTATACATCCTTGTGGTATCATAATGAAAAAAATATCAATCTATGAGATTCACTTAACAATTATATCTTTGACTAGTAATCACAAGGAATACACAAACCTTTTACAAATCTTATAACACCTTCTTTATCAACATTAAACTCATCCATCATACCCTTCTTGACTGATTATACTCTTCCTTTCAATCAAAGATATTCCTTCAGAGCTTACTTAATTCTATATAACAAATATGACTACTCTAAAACATTAAAAAAATAGATGAAGTTACTATATGCACAATTTCTGACCAACATTCACTAAATCATTTACTAATGGATCATGTTATAAGTATAGCATAATTAATGAGGAATTATCTTTCTGAATTAAAACATCAAATTCTCAGTTTTAATTTCCTGAATAGAAATGAATCATGCAATCTAATTGAATCATGGTCGATTTTCACCTATCGATCATTCAAGGGTCCGATGCTCTACTAATGTGTATGGCAGCACTCGGGTCGAATCCTTGACGATGGTCCTTTTAAATAGTTGATTGTTTTTGTTTTGGTTGTCTTTTTAATTGGGGGGGGGGGTGTTATTTGCATAGCTTAATTAAATTGATTAATGTATGATGTTTTACTTAACAAGTTTATAAATATTGGGGTGAGTTCATTATTGGGTATTTTAAGCTTATGATATCCTTGATCTTTGCTTTATATTACATTAAATTAACACCCACTTCACAAGATGATTTTGATCAAAATTCTCAAGTGTTGAGGCTTTATTCCAAGCCTTAACTTAACTTTGGGTTCTAATCTAAATCATAACTTATTTATGGTAGTGTATTTATGGTTAAAATAAACCATGGAATCCACATGTTAAAAAAACATGTCATTAATCCATGAAATTTTATGTTCAACATACACAATGTTAACATAAAGAATACTCTATGATCAAAAGACATCAATAACTTAATATCCCCAAATCACAAATCACACCAATAGTATATTTATTTAGAAATTGATATGGTTATTAATCTGGTTTAATATTTTTTATGGTGAAGAGTTAAAATAAAATTAAAAGGATAGGATAAGAAAAGAGTAGTGTGCCGAACACATACATGAACAATGAAGAGAGTCAAAAACAGACTTTCAATCGAATGAGAAAGAAAAAGAAGAAATGGTTTATTTTGATTGAATGAAAATATTTTAAGACCATTAATATTATTAAATATAATGTATATTAAAATAATCAATGAATAAGAATAAACATGCATTAAAATTTTATTAAAATGAAAACATAATTACACGATTACAAATAAAAAACAACCGAAAAAATAAGAAAAGTAAAGTGGAAGAGAGGTCTCTCTTGTTGAAACAAGATCAAGGAAATTAATAAAAATCCCCTGGAAAGTCTCTTTCATGATAAAACTCTTCCTTAAGTGTTGAAATTACAACCCCTTGCAAGGAGAGAAGGGGGATGTATTTATTGCCCAAGGTGGTGGACTATTTTCTTTCCAAATATGGCCCTTCACTTGTCTCGCCAATTTGATAATTTAGAATGCTAAATATGGGGAAATATTATTATTAAAAGTTTTATATATGAATTTTTATATTATAACATAATTTTTTTTTGCAATTGGACTTAAGGATCCAAAGTTATGGTGAATTGAATAAACAATTTTAGTCTGTCCATTTCTATCCAGAATTTTTCAAAGGCCAAAATGTGAATGGGTTCTTGAATAGGAATATGTCCTCAAATATAAACTATTTATTCTAAATTTTTTCCAACTATATCTTGTATTTAAAACTTAAAAATATCATCTCGAATTGATGTTTATATCAAGTTAAAAATCAAGTATTGTGTGCTTATTTTAATTCCCAGACAGAATGGTTGAATGGAATTCAAAGCATCATTTGGGACCTTTTTTGGTGGAGTTGGGATTTAAATTTTTTATCCATGATTATTTTGGATATTAAATAATATATTAATGATTTTAATAAAATTTTGGCTTTTGTATTGATCCCATAAATTGTATCATCATTTCGGGTCCAGTTTCTTCACAGATTCTTCGGGTCTTCTTGTGTGGACCATATAACCCTTTAAATGGTCGAATTGGCCCAAAATAATACCTAATGATTTTTAGGAAATTTAATAAAGAACCCTAAAAATAAATAATCATACAATTTAGATATGTAGGGTGATATTTATAATTAAAATAGTGAGATGAATCGATTGGATTAATTCAAATAATGCTCAAAAATTATATTTAATATTAAAACATGGGTATTTCACACCAATTATGCATTTTACATGAAAATAAATGAAGGAAGTATTAAAATTGTTATTAATAAATGAATAAAATCAACTCCCCACACTTAGTATTTTTCACTTACTCATGTGAAACAAATATAAAAACATAACAAAATCATTCTCACTTGCCAACAAATATTAAAATTTTATTTTCCCCAATTGGGGGAGGTTTAGACCATTTCACTCATCCATAAATAATTCCAACAATTTTTTTACAAAAATTATGTTCCAAAACCAATTCATTTTTCATGCTCAAAATTAGAAATGGAAAATTTAGGCACTCATAATTTACTCCTCTCAAGATGATAAAAATTTATTTCTAGAGGTTCACTCATTCACCAACCAAAAGTGAAAATCTTAGAGTTTGAAAGAGATATAAACTTCCATTCCCTATCCTAAGGTACACAAAAATCAAGAGGTATTTTTTAGGGGACTTTATATGGCTATGGGATGGTAGTAATACAATGTACAAGAGATATAAAAATAGGGGTAAAATACTAACATGGAAAAATAAATGCACAATTTGAAATAAGACATGGAAGGTTATGGAAACACATATTTACAAGGGAATGATTGTGTGAAGGATGACACAAAAGAGATGGAAAAAATTTAAAGGGGATTAAAAAGTGAAATATGAAAAAGACACAGAACATCTCCCAATGACACAAGAATATATAATGCAAGTGTTATTTTTCATTTCTTTTTTTTTTTGATTTTTTTCTTCAAAAGTTGAACTTAAAACAAATCTCACACTCATATCCCAAATCATGTTTGATCTCATCACAAAACTAATTTTAATAGTTATAACAAGATCAAAGGTTGAGGAAGAGTGATTTTTGACCTGCCCAAGACTCAACCCATTTTTTTTGTTTTTTGGACACTTTTCAATAACATGTACAAAATCACATAAATTAAAATCCATTCCCCAAAATTACCGACTAAAAACCTACCCCCCACAATAAATTGGATTACTTCCCTAAAGCATATGATAAAACACTAAAAATAAATAAAAGGATACCCAAAATGAAATCCATTCCCCCCACACTTAAAATTTAATAAATTACACAATGAAAATCCATGTAGATATTGGGTGGGATAAGGTATTGGGATTGTAACGTGGATATCAAGAAAAAAGTTTTTCATAGGCTCGAAGGGTATTTCAAAATGATGATTAATTTAAGGATAATGGGAGGCTATATGGATATTGTTATTATCATGTGGTTTAAAAATGTCTTTATATTAATGCACACCGAAGTAGGAAATTCAACTCAAAGGTCCAAAAAATCAAGAATCACAATCAGGAGTGAAAAACACACAAAATAAAAAGATTGTCATAGGTTATCTTGGATTGAAATATAATGTTGTTACTCATGGTTGGGGAAGAATTATTTTCCAAATAAAATATTGAGCATTCAAAATTTTTGGTTTTAAAAAGAGATTCCTTATCCAAATTTATGATGAAAATACAAAATATTTTAGATGAGAACATTTCTTTGGAATCCCCAAAAATATTGTAAAAAATTTCAAAAGTGGATGGTGAGTAATTATGAATCTTTTTTTCATATTTTTTTTAGTTTTTTATAAGTACACACCCACAAAAAATTTAAATAGTAAATAAAAATTTGATGAGGAAAATGTTAAAAATAATAATGATAGAGTAAGAAGAAGAAGAGAGAGAGAGAGAGAGAAGAGGAGTTAAAGGCAAAGAGGTACCCCCTAGTTTATATTTACTAGGTCTACATATCCTCCCAGTGGTGGTTCAATTGTAGAAGTTGGGGATTTTATGGAAGTTGATGCAGTTACTGGGATGTGTGTCCTCTCATGGTGATGCTTTAATTGATTTCCATTAACCATGAATATACTTTTGGAAGAGGGGTTATGGACTTGCACTTCCCCAAATGGATAAACATTAATAATAATAAAAAGACCTTCCCAATGAGAATTAAGATTACCTGGGTGAATCAAAAATCAATAATTAAAGAACATTACCTTTTTAACTTCATGAAATACCTTTCATAGGATGTGTTTTCCATGGAGTACCTTGGCCTTTCATTGTAGATATAGGAATTCTCATAAAAATCAAGCTGAAGCTCCTTCAATTTAGTCAACTATAACAATATTTCTTCACCAGATTTCTCACAATCAAAATTATATTTTTTCACATCCAAAAATGAATTATGTTGGATTTGAACTAGTAAATGACATGATTTACTGAAAACTAGAATAAATGGAGACATCCTAATGGGGGTTTTATAGGCAGTTCGATAATCCCAAATCACTTCACCAAGTCTTTCATGCCAGTTTTTTTGTTAGGATTTACAATTCTATAAATCACTCTTTTCACTTATCTATTAGAAATTTCAGCCATTACATTTGTTTGGGGGTGATATAATGTTGAAGCTTAATGTACAACCCCATTCTTTTTTAGAATAGATTCCATGGTTTGATTATAAAAATGAGTTCCAAGTCACTTATTAAGGCACGCAGAAGATGTGGGTTTTAGGAACTCACTAACAGTATTTAAATCATCCTTTCTAGTGGGTTTGGCCTTAACCCACCTAGAAACATAATCAAATGCAATAATAATGTATGAGAATACATTGAAATGTGGAAATGGTCCCATGAAATCGATGCCCCAAACATCAAAGATCTCATAGAAAATTAATGGATTTTGAGGAATTTCATTTCTTTTGGAAATTGTTCCAAAATTTTGGCAAGTGAGACATGATTTATATAACTAATTTTAGTCCTTGAAGAGTGAAGGCTAGAAGAATCTAGTGTCGAGGACCTTTCGGGAGTTCCTTTGTGGTCCAAAGTGGCCACAACCAGGCATTGAGTGAAAAAACTACAATATGGAGGAATGTTCATCTTCATTGACATTCCTCCTAATTACCATGTCATCCCCAGTTTTCTAAAGTTTATTATCTTCCCAAAAATATAATTTTGGATCACTTTTCAGCTTCAATTTTTTTTATTTTAATTTTTTTTAGGAAAAACACCAATAACCAAGTAGTTTACAATTGGGTCATACCATGGTAACTTTGGAGTGATAGATGATTGGTATTTAATAGAAAATTAGGATCAATTATTTTAGAATTATAAGAATTATGAATTCTACTTAGGTGATCAGACACATAGTTTTCTTTTCCAGGTCTATCTTTAATCACAATGTCAAACTCTTGGAGCATTAAGAACCATCTTATTATCCTCAGTTTTGAATAACTTTTCTTAAGTAGGAACTTTAAAGCTGAATGGTTAGAAAAAATGACTACTTTGGAACCTAATAGATAAGGACATAATTTATCTAAGTAAAAAACCACATCTAAAAGTTCCTTTTCAGTCACAGTGTAGTGAGATTGAGTTTATTCCAATGTTTTTGAGGCATAATAGATGACATGAGGAATATTTTCTTCTCTTTGACCAAGAACAACCCTAATGGACCTATCAGAAGCATCAAAAATCAATTCAAAGGGTAAGGACCAATTTTGGGGATGGATTATTGGGACATATGTAAGAACATATTTGAGTTCAATGAAGGCTCTCTTTCAAGCTTCATCAAAATGGAATGAGACATAATTTTTGAGTAGCTGAGTGAGTGTGAGGAAAATCCTACCGAAGTTATGAATGAATAACTAATAGAAACCAACATAACCAAGTAATGAATAGATGTATCGAATAGTTGTTGTTTAGAAAGTTATTATACCACTTCAATTTTGGAAAGATCGACTTCAATACCATCTTGTGAAACTATGTGCCCTAGAATGATCCCATTTGTAACCATGAAGTGAAATTTTTAAAAATTAAGTATAAGGTTAAATTTGAAACACTTTCGAAGGACTAAATAGAGTGAATGAAAGCATGATTCAAGTGACACACCATAAATGGTAAAGTCATCCATGAAGACCTCTATGCAATGCTCAATGAATTCAGAAAATATACTCATAATACTCCTTTGGAATGTTTTAGGAGAATTGAAAATTTCAAAAGGAATTATTCTATATGTATATGTTCCAAATGATAAAGTGAAAGTAGTATTTTATTGGTCCTGAGATGCTATTGGGATTTGGAAGTATCCAACATATCCATCAAGAAATCAATAATGTGACTTTTTAGCTAATCATTATAGATTTTGATCAAGGAAAGGAAGAGGGTAGTGATTTTTTCATGTTTTAGTATTAAATTTCTAGTAGTCGATGCACACACACCATTTTTTCACTTGACTTTTGACCACCTCCCCATGTTCATTTGTGACAACAGTTATCCCACCCTTTTTAAGAACCACTTTAATTTGACTAACCCATTCATTATTGGAAATTGGGTAGATAATACCAACTTAAAGAAGCTTGGTGATCTCTTCCCTATATACCTCAATGATGAGTGAATTGAGTCTTATTTGTGGTTGTCCGATTGGTTTGGATGAGTCCTCAAGATGGATGTGATGCATGCAAAGAGTAGGGTTAATTCCCAGTATGTCATATAGGTTCCAACCTAAGGCATTTTTTCCCTCTAACACATGAACAAGTTTGGACTACTCATTTTTATTAAGTGTATAAGTGACAATGAGAGTGATCATGAAAGAGGAATTCATATTTCTGGTGTGTAGGAAGAGGTTTCAGATTAACCTTATCTTTCATTTGTGGGTTAGACAACTCAGGAATGGAGGAAGGGATTTCAATTACTTCTGATTCATTTTCCTTAATACTATTAAATGTGGAGAAGTAGATATCAGAGTTGATGTGGTGTTCTAGAGAGTTTTTAAGATCTTTTTATATCGATAGAGTCTATGAATGAAAGGTCCACATAAACTTCCCCATTTATGACATGGTTAATTATGGTGAAAATTTCACAATATCCTCTATCATTTGAAAATAACGAAAATGATGTAATGGGGTTCAATTGACTCTCAAAAGAGTCCTTAGAAGCATGTATTGAGAATGTAGAGTGATCCTCATATGGGTGTCGCATGGATTGAAAAATGTTGAACTTGACCAGTTGGTCACCAAATTCCATGGATAAGATGCTAGCATGGACATCAATCTTAGTTCTATCTATCAAGAGGAATGGTATTACAATAATTAGGGGAGATCAAGAAGAGTTTGTATCACCTTCCATGTCAAGGAAATATAAATCAGGTGGGAAGATAATATCATTAATATGAACAAGGACATCCTCAATTATTCCCTCAAGACTACCAGTGCTTCGTTTGGCTAAATGGATGAAAACACCCATTGGATGAAAGGGACTTAGAACAAGGTTGTATAAGTTGGATTTGGTCATGAAATTTATCGAGGATCCTATGTCAATTAGTGCATCATCAAAGTTGGAACTCCCTATTTAGCATGGAACAATAAAGGTCCCTGGATCTTTGAACTTCATGTGAATGGACTGTTGGGTTGAAATATTTTCAGTGGTCCTAAGTTGTCTATTATGGGTGCATAATTCCTTAATAAACTTGGCATACTTAGGATTTTTTTTTATGGAATATAAGAGTTTAATGTTGACTTTAACACATCTAAACTTTTCAAGCATTTCAGGATTAGGTTCAAAGGAATTCCTTGGCTTAGATACAACTTGAGGAAAATGAATTGGGTTCCTTGGAGGAATGGAATGAGGTGAGGCAGTGGCTTCAGGTTCATTTTGGGTATTTTTTTCTTTTAATTTTTAAGATAAACATTCAAAGGTTCATTTTAAGATCTATCATGAGGCTTGGAAATTTGTTTTCATAATCTATGTGCAATTGCACTTACATTACCCTTGGGGTTGGGCAACGGTTGAGTTGATAGTTGGGAAGTATTTGGTTGTTGCTTCTAGCTTAGGTGGGATGCAAGTTGACTAATTTGAGTTTTAATGTTTTTAAAAATATAATGGGTGTGGGAGAAAATATCTTACATAGAACTTTCCCATGTTTGTTTGGAAGAATAGGTATGTCCCGTATTAGGATTACCTTGATTTTTGTTCTTGGGAAAGTTCTTGTATTGGGTTGGGAATTGGGAAGGATCATTAGGATAGTGGAATATAGGATGAGTAAGAGGAGGATTGATACTTTGAGGTTAGGGAAAAAAAGGATAAGGTTGTTGGAATTTACCAACACCTTGACCATATTGGAATTGGTTTGGGTTTTCAAGAGGGAATTGAGGGGGATGAGAGACGAGAATAATATACCTCAATCCTAGGTTATAAGTAGAAGATAAGGGCTTCGAGTGGGGTTGATTGAAGTTTCTAATGAACTGACCTAATTGTTTAGGGTTGGTGTTCCTCTGAGAATATGCTGCATTGAGCTCCATGGGACTAGAATAATTAGATGGTTCATCTTGAAGTTGTAGACATGTGTTTGTTGGATGAGCTGGTGAGCTAGAGACTCCACAATGTTTGATAGGTCTAGGGAATAGAGATTGTGGATAAGATGAGGTTGAGGATTTGGAAACCACAACTAGTTGATGCACAAGACCTATAAGTTCATTCATCCACTTGGTCATCTTGTTGGGATCTATGGATTGATTTTCTTGGACTTTTTTGACTTGATAATGTGATCAGGTATGGAATTACTGCATGTTTGCAGCCATGTTGCTTATGAGATCTCATGCAGTTGCAGGACTTTTGTCAAAAAGAGCACCACCACATGAGGAATCAATGAGAGTTCTCTCTATATACAATAACCCCTCATAGAAGTATTGGATCAAGATTTGTTCAGGGTTTTGGTGATGTGGGCAGGTTAACACAAGATTTTTGAACCTCTCCCAATACTCATGGAGTGATTGATTAAGGAATTGATGGATACCACTTATTTCATTTTAGGAAGAAGTAGTATGAGAAGTTGGAAATAAATTTTCTAAGAAGAGTCACTTCATATAATTCCATGTGGTTATAGAACTAGGAGGGAGCTAGTAGATCCATGACTTAGCAGAGTCAGCTAGGGAGAAAGGGAATGCTTGAAGTTTGATTTTTTTCTTCAGAAACCCCTTGAGGCTTCATGGTAGAGCACACCACTTGGAACTCTTTGAGATGAAGATGTGGATCCTCACTGGATATCCTATGAAAATGAGGTAAAGGATGAATCAAATCTAATTTGAGTTTAAAATCAGCCTCTATTTTTGGATATTTAATACCAAGGGGTTGATAATTCATATCAGTGGTAGTGAGTTCTTTAAGTGTTTATTCCATAGGATTGGTCATATCTAGTTCAATTGGTTGGAAAATTACTGACTCTAGAGTGATTTGATTATCCCCAATGTTCCTCCTAAGTTGGTAAGGAATTATCTCTATTTTAGGTTCAAACATATCTAAGGGATTATTTGGGAGGCTATAGGGCATTCAGATAATTTTTTATGTATGAGGAAGACAAGTTTTTCTTGGTGTTTTTTTTTCATATTTTTTTGGGTTTTTTTTGTTTTTTTAAAAAAAATCCAAAACTACTAAATAATTAATGAACCATCCTTATAAAAAACTTTATTTGAATCATGGTTGATTGTCTCCTATCAACCATTCAAGGTTCTAGTGCTCTGCTAATGTGTATAGTGGCACTCAGGTCGAATCCTCAGTGATGATACTTTTTAATAATCATTTTTTTGTTTTTTTGTCTTTTTAATAGGGGGTTTGTTTTAAGATCTTAATTAAATTGATTAATGGATGATGTTTGATTTGAAAAGTTGATAAATATTGGGACGGGTTAATTATTATAGATTTTAATCTTACGATATCTTTGATATTTTGTTTATATTGCATTAAATTAACACCCAATTCACAAGATGATTTTGATCAGAATTACCAAGTGTTGATACTTTAGTCCAAGATTTAACATAACTTAGTGTTATAATCTAAATCATAACTTGTTTATGGTAGTGTATTTATGGTTCAAATAATCCATGTAATACACATGTTAAAAAAAACATGTCATTAATTCATGACATTTTAAGTTCAATATACACAATGTTAACCTAAGGAATACTCAACGAGAAAAAGGCCTCAATCACTTAATATCTTCAAATCATGACTCACCCAAATAGTAGATATACTCAACCATTTATATGTTTATTAATCTGGTATAATGTGTTTATGGTGATGAGTTAAAATAAAATAAAAATAACAGGATAAGAAAAGAGTGGTGCTCCAAACACACACATGAATGGTGAAGAGAGTTAAAAACAGACTTTCGATGGAATGAGAAAGAAAAATAAGAAAGGTTTTATTTTGATTTAATTAAACTATTTTAAGACCATTGATATTATGAAACATAATGTGGATGAAAATAATATATTAAGAAGAAGAAACATGCATTAAAATTCTATTGAAATGAAAATACACTTACACGATTACAAGTAAAAACAACTGAAAACAAATAATAAAAGGAACATGGAGGAGACATATCTATTGTTGAAAAAAGATCAATGAAATTAATACGAATCCCTTTTAAAGGCTCTATTAATTCTAAACCTCCTCCTTAATTACTAAAATGACAACCCCTTTCAAGGAGAGAAGGGGGATGAATTTATTACCCAAAGTGGTGGACTGCTTCCTTTTCAAACCATCCCCTCCACTTGTCTTGCCAATTTGATAATTCAGACAGCTAAATCTGGAGAAATATTATTATTAAAAGTTTTAGATATGAATGTTTAAATTCTACCCTCAAAATTTGGAATCCATTGGACTTAAGGAACCAAAGTAATGGTGGTTTTAATAAACAATTTAAATATGTCCATTTCTATCTAATATTTTTCAAAGGCCAAAATGTGAATGAGTTTTTAAATAGGAAGATGCCCTCAAATCTGAACCATTTCTTCTATAAAGTCGGCCACCTATATCTTGAAGTTCACACTGAAAACTCTCATCTCAAATTGATGTCTATATGATGAGAAAAGTAAAGTATTGTGTGTGGATTTTAATTCCCATACAGAATGGTGGGATGGACATCAAAGCATTATTTTGGCCCCTTTTTGGTGGATTTGGGACTTAATTTTTTTTATCCATGATTGTTTTTTGATATTAAAGAATATATTAAATAGGTTAATAAAATTTGGTATTCTCGATTGAGCCTAGAAAATGTATCATCATGGATGGTCCAGTTTCTTCACAGATTCATTGGGGCTTCTTGTATAGACCATATGACCCTTAAAATGGAATAATTGGCCCAAACTACAGTCTAATTATTTGTAGGAAATTGAATAAGGAAGCCTAAAAATAAAGAATAATTCAATTTTGATAATTAGGGTGATAGTTATAATTAAAATAGTAAAACGAATCGATTGAATTAATTCAAATAATGATAAAAAATTATATTTAGTATTTAAACATGAGTATTTCACACCAATTATGAATTTTTACATGAAAATTACTAAATGGTGTAGACAAAAAGTTATGAATAAATGAATAAAATAAATAATCCTTAATTAGTTCTAGTCATATCTCTACCACATATTCATCTATTTCTAAGTGAATATATACTTCAAACTTTTATGATCAATATATATTTCACACTTTAATCCATATAAATGGTGTCTATGGATTTTTGAAGAAAACACTATATTTATAAAAATTGGGCCTCACTGACACCACAAACACCTAAACTTAACTTGAACATTGGGTCCTAGCCCTCTAGGTACCGCCATTTTTCCCACAGACACATGTTCCCTTACCTAGGACCCAACCACATGTCTGAACTGTACATCAGACTAATGTCTATCCCCACATGACAACACATGTTCTTTCTAGTGTACCTTGTCCTCACTCACCCACACCCTAGGTAAATTTCTAGAAGGTCACCCATCCTGATCACTACTCTAGGCCAAACATACTTAACTATGGAGTTCTAATCAGGTAGGATTCTGAAAATAAAGGTGCACCTTATTGACATGAGTCATATCATTTAGTTATTTAACCCTTTATCATTTTGGGGTGTTACATTCACCCCCCCTTAGATAACAACATCCTCATTGTGGACCCTATATCTCAACCCAGTTAATTCCACCACACTTAAGGCTGGGTTTCTGCTCTGATACCAATGTAACAACTGGGCCCCGCTGATAGCACATACACCTTGACTTAACATGGTCATCAGGTCCTGGCCCGCCAGGTACCACCAGTTTCCCCATAGATACATGGTCCCCTATATGGGGACTACCCACATGCCTGAACGGGTCATCAGACTAATGAATGTCCCATAGGAAAACACATTTTCTTTTTAGTATTCTTTATCCCCACTCACACACACCCTATTTAACGTCTTAGAAGGTCACCCATCATGATCACTACTCTTGGACTATCATGCTTAATTGTGGAGTTCTAATCAGGTAGGCTCCCAAAAATAAAGGTTCACTTTTTTGACATGATTCATATCATTTAGTCATTTAAACCTTTATCATTATGGGGTGTTACAATAGCCACTAGTTTAAGGTCATTTGTAGGATAATTTAGTTCATGAGATTTCAATTAATACAAAGCATAAGTAATTACCTAACAATTCTATTGAAGTTCATTAAGATTGTTGGAACTCATGGAACCAGGGTCATAGTAGAATCTAGTGGGTCTGAGATTTTAAATTTTTTCATATTTAGGATGATGGAACTTTTCATCTCGAGTGATCTAACCCCCGATACAGTATGAGGATCTCATATAAATTAAAAGAGCACAAAAATAAAATAAAAAACATACCCTTTTATGATCTAAATCCACATTCAACATCTGCTTTTAATCGAAAATCGCTTCATAAAGGATTCAAAGAAGAATCCATATAGATTTTCCACGCACACTTCAAAAATCCACAGGAGTGTCGATCATCGAATTCCGGGTGCCTGCATGGAGATTCGACGAAGCCTTCGTCGCCCCGATGATCACCGCATCGACATGCCTTTGATGTAAGGAGATGCACTCAATATGATCACTTGGATCAAGATATTATCTCTCTATAAAGTGGTAGAGGAGGGAGAGACTCTGTAAATGTCATAGTGAATAGTAATTGTGTAAGAGCCTCTCTCACCTATTTATAGTGGATGCTCAAATACCCGGAAAGGGTTCCTCGATCCCTATATATTTGACATCCACTAAATAAATAATTATGAAGAACTAAAATACACCATAAATTATTATTTATATTTTATCACATACTTATAATATATATTAAATATATCATGTTATAAAACTAATCCATTAACTCGACTCATAATTCCCTCTTTTTATTAAATAATCCTAGAATATTAAAATAATATTTATTCGATTAATATTATTCCTCATATTTACTTATCTTGTAAATAATTATAATAAATAAATCCAACCCAATTAATATTCAATTCAATAATAATGAATTTATTTATTCTTGGGTGATCGATGACTTGGACAACACTAGGATCTCGTGGTGGTCATCACTATGTCCAATTTACCTATTCAACAGAATATGGAGGATTATTTAATATGTTTTTGTGTGTGACCCTCTAGGACCTTATCTCGATAAAAGTGAATAATATTCATAGATCAAGAGAGGAGTCTAGTAAACCATCAAGGCACCTAAATAGATAAGGAATGTCATAGAAACAACAACCAACCTACAGACATGCACTGTGTAATATAATTTTGTTGCCTTTAAATATCTCATAAAGCATGATACACACCTGTGTCATCATCCTTTATTGATTTATTGTTTATTGATCTATCTATATGGATTTCACTTTTTACTACCTTGGACAAGGATTTATGAAGGTGATACCATCTTGATCAACCAGGCTTGAGATATAACTTCCTCAACTCGGAAGCGAAAAATCCTTTATTGATCATTCATCCAATGTCATACCACCAATAATACACCAAACACAAGATACCTCTCTATGATTTAATTATAATTATTTTTTCATTTAATAAAACCATGCGATCAAATGACACACATTGATAATGACATCAAGTCAATAGACCAATACACATGTCTGTAGATAAGAACAACCACTAACACCCAAAACACATGGTGTTCCTATTAGCGGGTCTGTCCTCATGATCTCAACTACTAGAGATCACAAAGTGAAAACTTCAATGGAATAAGTCTCAATGCTTATGATCCCCCAACAATTAATAGTTAGAAATCTACCGTGTCTAGTCAGTTAGATGTATCTAGACTATATGACCTTTATTTAATATTAATGTCATAATATCTCAAGGTTCTCATTATAGAATGGGATTTTCTATAAC
The DNA here is from genome assembly GCA_963277665.1 of Viscum album. Classification (NCBI taxonomy): domain Eukaryota; kingdom Viridiplantae; phylum Streptophyta; class Magnoliopsida; order Santalales; family Viscaceae; genus Viscum; species Viscum album. Next base: position 1,463,999,307 of record OY728165.1, on the reverse strand, counting down.
CTTTTGATAGAAAATTAATCTATGGAAATTACCATTAAATAGTGGATGGAGAAATGTCTACACTATAATGGTAAGAATACATCATGTATATTAAACTGTATACATGATATAATCATCAAAAGTACTGTTTAGTTGGGTCTTGGGAACCCACTATTACAACATTGTAATGTCCCATCATGGGTGCCACACACCGATTCCCTAAGCTGATCGGTCACATGACCTCAATCACGCCTCCCCATATTCTAGAGGCTACCAACTATAAGTGAGGTTATAATATATCGATCATGGGGATACTATACCCTCTATTTTCAGAGTAATACACTAGTGAAAATGATAAACAATAGAAAAATAACATATAACCATGAAAAATACCAATATCTCATGATAAAAAACTAAAGAAAAAAATATTCCATGTCAATGTATGTGTCAAGTGTCTAAAATGAAACCCAAAATAAATACACTAAATACTTCCCATGCGGGCCCTAAACCATGTCCATTTCCCTCATCCAAGATCCATCTCAACTCAACTATCTATCTCAGGGCCTTTTCCCTTAACTTGTCCAAAAAACACAAAGAATATTGGAGTACAGTCCTGGAAGCCTGAGTATAGTGTAAGTAAAACTCAGTAGGCCACCACCACCAACTTCTAAAATAATATCTAGTCAAATATAGTGAATTCAGTTGTATAAAGAAAATAATTACAATGCATAAGTAAAAAATTATCACATTATCAATTAATATTTATTTAACTGCATAATCCCTTGGTTCCTATAGAAACCTACAACTCTATCCCTACTTCAGCTCATGCTGGAGCCCGAAGTATTCACCCATAATATTATATGTCAAAATTACATTGTTAACATTATTTAATTCGTACTTAAATTACCATGTTACTATTCACACATTACACAATAGAATGACCATGTTCCCATTCTTGGATTCAAAACTAAATGTCCATGTTACCATTCATACCTTACACATTAGAATGACCTTGTTACCATTATTTAATTCACAACTAAATGACTATTTAACCATTCACACCTTACTCATCATAATGACCATGTTAACATTATTTAATTCATAACTAAATGACCATGTTACCATTAATCACATAATTAATTCAACAATTAATTATCCAAAAATATTTCCATTACCAATTAAAAAATTAGTTAAATAAAAGAATTCCATTAGTTAAATTTACATTAGTTAAATTTACATTAGTTAACTTAAAAATTAACTAATCACATAAACCCCCTTAATTAATTCCCCAATTAATTAAGTACTTCAAACCCATTAATTAATTCATCAATTAATTAATCAATGTCCACAACACAAAATACCATAATTAATTCCACAATTAATTATCTCAATTATCAATCTCAATACCTCATAATTAATTTTATAATTAATTATCTCCAAATAAATAATATTTATACCTCATAATTAATTCTACAATTTATTATCTACAAATCCATAATTACCAAAATTCCTAATTCAGATCTCCTCAATTATTTAATTCACCAAATTAATCAATTTAAATCAAGAAAAAAATTGATACACATATAATAGAAATTATAAAATCGCATACATGTAATTTAAATAAAAACTGTTGGATTCTAATTATAGACCATCTACCTCAATTTGTTGATAAATGATCGCCCAACAGAAATCCCTAATTTTTGAGCGGCACAACAACGTAGAACGAGATCCGGATCTGAAACCCTAAATTAAGTTCAAATAAATAGAGATCCCTCTAATATATATATATATATATATATATAAAATCCTAGATCTATATCTAGAATAATATATCTAATCCAAAATAGGATGAAGAAACTCCAAAAGATTTGGATAAGGAAAGAAGAAGGAATGGGAAACCAAGCGGGATGAAATCCTCTTATCGAGAGGGGTGCGGATCTTTGATCTGGCCTTCGAATCATGAAGAACGGAGGTCAGGAAGGCTTGTAATTCATCTAAAAAGCTCTAAAATCATGAAAGACCACCTAGGGTTGAATGGGGGTTGAATAGGAGTTAAAACTGGGGTTCAGGTAATTAAACAAACTATTTTTTTGGGGACATTAATTCCTATGCACGGTTTGATGGGTTGGGGTGCATGTTTTTCCCTAACCATGCACCAACCAATCCCTACTAATTTTTTATACATTTTTCTAAATTTTCACCCAAACTCACCCCAAGGTAAAACCCAAACAAAAAGCACTCAACCCAAGGAAAAAGATTACCTGAAATCTGGCCTGAGTCATATCCATAAAAGGTTGGGATCTTAAAATCTCCCCACATTATAACAACTTATCCTTGAGCTATACTCTGAAGCATCTCTAAGATTCCATGTAAAAAATATCAGGACACTGAGCCCTCATATCTTCTTCCCTTTCCCATGTTTCCTCTTGCAAACACCCCTGATTCCACAATACACGAACTGTCGGCACTGTCTTTCCCTACAACACTTTCTCAATGCAATCCAATACATGAATCATATGATCCTCAAAGGAAACATCTGTCTCAATATAAAAATTATCCATGTTGATCACATGATAAGGGTCATGGTGATACCATTATAGTTGTGACCCATGAAAAACTTCATGCATAACACTGTATTTATGTGGAAGATCCAATCGGTACGCCACCGACCCGATTCTTTCTACAACCTCAAATGGTACAATAAACCTAGGTTCCAACCTTCCCTATCTCTATATCCCATAGTGACCCAACCTAGGAAACACTTGAAGTAATACAAAAAAACCCTCTCTAAACTCTAGGGGTCATTTATGTCTATCAACATAAGACTTCTGTCTACTCTGAGCTGTAGACACATGCTTCTAAATAAACTGAATCTACTTTGACATCTCCTACATGAGACTTAGTCCCAATAAATATGACTCACCTACTTCCATATATCATACAAGTGATCTATATGATCTACCATAAAGGGCCTTATATGGTTCCATTTTTATCATTTCCTGATAACTGTTGTTATAGGATAATTCCACTAAAGCCATGTGCTTCTCCCAAGACCCACCAAAGTCAAGAACACAAGCTTGCAACATATCCTCAAGAACTTGTATAGTACGCTCCGAATAACCATCTGTTTTTGGGTAGAAATCCATACTAAAAAAACCTACATATTGAGTGGATTTTTTAAGCCCTACCATAAGAGTGAAGTAAAACACGAGTCATGGTATGAAACCATAGTCTATGAAAACCCATGTAGATGAAATATCTCCCAAACATACAAATATTCCAACCGCTCCACTGAGAAAGTCTCTCGTATAGGCAAGAAATGTGCTAACTTCATCAGTATGTGCACAATAACCCAGATAGAATCATTCTTCTGAGGTTTCCTTGAGAGACCCACCATAAAGTCCATAGTCACATCATCCCATTTCCACTATGGAATAAAAAATGACTGCAATAAACCTCTAGGTCATTGATGCTCTTCCTTCACCTACTGATAGGTTTAAGATCATCTCACGAACCCTACTATCTCCATTTTCATGCCCATACACAAAAACTATCATCGTAGGCCACAGTAAATTTTGGTCAGACCTAGATGTACCACCGACGTCAAGGCATGAAACTCATGCATTAGCTCCCCCAACATGCTCGTAGGCACAAAAATATGATTCCTAACATAGACGATATCATCCTAACCTATACTCCAATATGAAGGTGTCTCCCCACCTTCAAGGATTTATCTCAAGGTCAAACATTCTAGATCCTCATCCTATATGCCCCTAATCCATCTCAAAAGTGTATTCTCCACTGAAACTAACACTAGAGTCATATGTTCCTGATTCTCCTGAACTTTCACAATCATATCATCCAGTAAAGTCATCATATTACACTTAACACTAGACTCCTGAACCACATAAGTCTATGTTTTCTTGATCAAAGCATCAAAAACATTGTTCCCCTTATAGGTTGTATATTCTAGATCAAAATCAAAGGACTTCATATAATCAACTTATCTCCACTATGGAAGATTCAAGTTTTGTTGTGAAAAGATCTACTTTAAGATCTTGTGAAAAGTATACACAGTAAACCTTTAAACTAGAATATAGTGCCTCCAACACTTTAAGGAATGAACTACTGCAGCCGACTCAAGGTCGTGTATAGGGTAGTGCTGTTCATGAGGCCTCAACTGCCGAGACCCATATGCAAAAACTCAATCTCCTTACATTAACACAGCTCCAATTCCAACCCCAGAAGCATCACAATACACCATGTACTCCTCACTTGGCTTAGGTAGGATCAAGATTGGTTTCATTTTCTAATGCTTCTTTAGCTTCTGAAAGGTATCCTCACAAGATTTTGACCATTCAAAATTTATCCCCTTTTTTGGTCAGTCCCGAAAGCAGCACTGCCAAATGGGAAACTTCTTGGTTGAATCTCCAGTAATATCCAACTAATACCAAAAATATTTGGATATCAAACATGTTCTTGGGATACTCCCAAGGAACCAATGGCTAAACATTCTCTAGATCTACTGATACACATTCCTGTAAGATTATGTGACCAAAGTAGTGTACCTGATCAATCCAAAACTGGCACTTAGATATCTTGGAATATAGTTGATGCTCTCTCAGTGCACTCATGAAGATGTCAAGATGTTGGTCATGATTTTTATGTGTCTTTTAGTACACCAAGATTTCATGAAAAAACACTACCACAAACCAATATAGGTATGAATGGAAGATTCTGTTCATCGAGGCCATAAACAATGATGGTTCATTTGTTAACCCAAAAAACAATTACGATGAACTCATAAAGTCCATACCTACTTATGAATGTAGTCCTTGATGTATCAAATGTCTAAACTCTTAGATGATTATACCCTGATCTCAAGTCAATATTTGAGAATATAGAATCTCCTCTCAGCTGTTCAAATAAATCATCGATACGCGGAAGAGGATACCAGTTCTTCACAGTTATCTGGTTCAAATTTTGGTAATCAACACAAAAATGAAAACTCCCATCGGTCTTATTTGCAAACAAAATAGGTGATCCCCAAGAAGACATACTCAGATAGATAAATCCATTATCCTCAAACTCCTCTAGTTGGGTCTTAATCTCTTGAAGCTCTATTTATTACATTATGTATGGTGGACTAGAAACTGGATCTGACCCCGACATGAGCTCAATGGTGAATTACATATCTCTCTTAGGTGTTAACCATGAGAAGTCTTTAGGAAATAAATCTTGAACTGATACACTATAATTAGAAGGATATATTTATCTACACATCCACCATCTAGTAATTGGTCAGAAACTTGGGCAGTGAGTTCTTCCAGTTGCTGAGTAATTATCCCTTCTCTACCTGCCTAGATATCCCACTATCCATGGTGAATATAGTTTCCACCCTTAGGAGACCTAAAGGTTACTCTCATTTTATAATAATTAATTTGGGCATGGTATGTGACTAGCCAGTCCATACCTAGAATTAGGTTAAATCCTGACATGTCTAGGATATAGACATCCCACACAAAATGATACTTTTTGACTTTGGGAGAACACCCATTACATAAACATATGTATCTAGACCATACTCTCAACAGTGTATATATAGTCATAACCCTAATCATAAACTCCATCACCAAGCTCAAACCATTAACAAGTTGTGCAGAAATAAAGGAATGAGAGGCGCTAGTATAAAATAAGACACTAGATAAAGTAGAGGCTACAAGAATAATACATCTCATTATCGATGGTCCAACATTTCTATAAAAAATTATAGGTTGTACCACATACAACTATCCTACCCCTATCTACTATGATGTAATATCACTATCTAGTGCTACACTACTCTGTTGATATGGGTGCTATTTCCCCAAATTTCCTCATACACTTCCTCTTCCTCCTTGGCCAGTAAAACTCCAGCTGCCAGACTGATATGGTGTGGAATACCCTCTTCCCACACTATGATACCGCTTAGCTACTCCCTCACTACCCATATATTTTTGGATCTTGAAGAACCTTTGTAGATGTCACATATTTCCTCAACACTGACACTCTAATGGTGTTTGAGGGTAATATCTCTGTAAGTGACCCAACCTACAAAACTAGTGAATGATCACTTGATCAAGGTCTTGTGCAAATGATCCCTCTTTCTGGGTACTCAATTTCCCACTACCTTGGTTGATGCTATCATAGTGACGCTTCATACTCTTGAAATCCATACCTCCTGATCGTCTAGCTAGAACTATCTTTCTAGCATTGGAAGCCTCCTTCAGGTTCCCCTCAGCTATGAAGGCTTAATCTACCACCTCAGAAAACATCTTTAATCGAAAAAGATTAACTTGAGACTTAATATCACATTTAAACCCATCCTAAATATGTCTTCTCATAGTTGTCTCATCCCCTACCAATGTAGGAGGAAAGCATAAAAAATATGTAAAAATTCTAGCATAGTCCATCACAGACATACCCCCCCCCAAGTAAACCTCATGAACTCAGCAGCTCACTCCTTGTAAAGACCCGTAAATTTCAAGGAATTTTTTTTCTTAATTTTCTTTGTAATTTTAAAAGAACGCAGTTTCTGACGGCACATGATTCCGAGGCCCGGTGTGCCCGGAATCATTTTCCGAAGTTTGGCTCGGGTACGTTCAGTGAACGAATGAGCGGGTTTTTCTAACTTTTGAACCGGTGCTCAGAATCGAATTTCGAGGGCACCGACAGAATCGCAACGCCGGTGTTTGCTTAGAAACGCCTCTTCCAGAGTTACGTTTGCTCGGGTGTGGTTTTTAATTTTTGGGGTTAAGTGAAGAAAATAAAATAAAGTGGTGCGACAACTTTATTTTATTTCACTTAAAGCCACTTAAAGCCACTTAAAGCTTCTTAAGCTGAGTTGAAATGGATAGGGTGGAACCCAAAATATCCTACCCTCTTGGTAGGATATTTGTGAGGTGGGGCCCGCACGAGCCCCACCGTTTCTTTTCCTCTAAGTAACACACCCGCAAAAACTCCTCTTTAATGAAAGTCAACTGGTGCGTTTTCTAAAACTCTTAACACCCCTATTAAATGGATAGTTAAGTCGTTACCATTAATTCACCAAATTAATGGTTCGTTTCTTAACCAATTTTTCAAACTGTTGGAATAATAATAAAATAATACCAACACCCTTTTTGTTGACGGGTTGCTTGTTGAGAGTATTTGGAGAAACTGTATCTTCATCCTCCTTCTCGAAGAACGCGAAGAACGCGAAGAACGCGAAGAACGCCGGCCTTCGACGAAAGGCGATGAAGAACGCCGAACCCTCGGAGATCGACGACGCGACACCGTGTACCGCGACACCGATGATTCTCCTCCCCTGACGTTCTTCTGCGACGTTCCTTCCCCGCGACAAATCTTCGATCAACTGCTTGAGGTAGGAGATTACGAATCTTTTAAATTTCATTTGTGGATTTTATCCTCAACACGGATTTAATTCGTGAAATTAAATCTTTGTGTTTTCTTTAACCCTTGGAGATCGTCGACGCGACGCCGTATACCGCGACGATGCGACGCCCTTCCATGACTCGACGATCCTCTTCTTTCGCAACGGTCAATTCCGCGAAGAACTCGTCCGACGACAACGATGAAGTAGGGGTTTGTTTTATTGAATCTTTGTGATTTATACCCACGGTGTTTCATTATTAAAATTGTTGTGAGACTTTTAAACTGCTAACGCGGTGGGTGAGGACTAACGAACAAGTCCGAACCCACCGCCCCTTTCATTCTTGGTGTGCGAAACGGCGGACGTCGACCAAGCAGGACGCACGGGTGATGCGGGGTCCTCGCAGTGAAGGAAGGACCCCGTGAGGACTTTTGGCGAAGACGACAAGGATTTCCGACCACCGAAACTCATCCGGTGGTCCGCGGAGCAAACCGCCAGCACGCCACGCCGGCACGGCGGCGCCAGCGGCCGGCAGACCCGCGACCGCGCGGGTCTGGAGAGAGACGGGACGTGGCCGGCTGCCGCGTCCGCTAGCAAGGGTAGCCCCACGCGGGGCCGCGGTACTCTCACGTGGGGGCAGCACGCCCCCCACGCCGCTCGGCCGTAACCGGCCGAGCCGTCCCCTAGTGGCCGGGCCGCGCCCGCGCTGGCCGGGTCGCCCCCAGTCGGGTCGAACCCAGGCCTGGGTCGGGCGACCCGGTTCGGGCCGACCCAGGGGGGGTTGGGCCGGGTCGGTCCGGGCCCAGACCCCCCGTTTTCGGACCTTTTCGGTCTTTTGCCCGTATCTTGAGCTACAGGCCTCCGATCGACGTACCATCAGTGGCAATACGATCCTTGGATCGAGACGGTCATTTTGGTATATAGCACTCAAGGTTTAAGAGTACTTGGGGTTTGGCCGGGTCGGTTCGTACATGAAACCAACCGGGCCCTTGGAGCGGAAACGCTTATATCTTGAGCTCCGGATGTCTGATTGACGTACCGTTGACTTTGATGGATTCCTCTTAGTGAGGAGGATCTTTTGGCTTACTCCACCCGAGGTTAGGACGCAAGTGGAGTACGTTCGTGTTGGTTTTTCCTTAAAAAACCAACCGGGCCCCTGGGACGAAAAAACCAATAACTCTCAGACCGGGCGTCCGATTGACACGCCGTTTGTGACGTTGAGTTCCTGTTGATGATACAAAACTTTTGGATACATCAACTCTAGACTATGTGTCAGTTGATGTATCAGCCTCTCGGCTCGTGGAGTAGACCCTCCCAAATGAGCTTGCTGTGTGCGGGAACCCTAGTGCTGGCTGCGACTGCGACGACGACGACGAATGTACAGAAATCCTCAGTGGATTCGATGACGATTGTGCAGAGATCCTCAGTGGATTCGACGACGACTACAACACTCAACGATCCTTTGTGGATTAGTGCTACCGATCCTGTGTGGGTCCGATCCTGTGTGGGTCAGCGCTCAACGGTCCTGTGTGGGCCAGCGCCTACAGATCCTGTGTGGGTCAGATCCTTTGTGGGTCATTGCGGGGGTTAGTTACCTATCGATCCTTTGTGGGTCAGATCCTTTGTGGGTCATTGCGGGGGTTAGTTACCTATCGATCCTTTGTGGGTCAGATCCTTTGTGGTTCATTGCGGGGGTTAGTACCTATCGATTCTTTGTGGGTCCGACGGCTTAGATGAATCAGTGACAATATCTGATCATCTTTATCGTCATATGAAGAAGTATACCTATGTGAGATGAATCCTATTTTTCTTTCCTATGTGGATTGAGTTGTGCTATCCAATGTGGATTACGTTTTGCTTTCCTTTGTGGACTGGGTTGTGCTTGGTCTCGGAGGTTGGAGCGTACTGGGATTGATGACTTAGGTATATGTATGGGCATATACCTAAGCAGTGTCGGATGTTACTTCGTGATTGTATCTTTACTTTGTGGATTCTGGGAGACCTTCGGGGGTCTCGGGGTCCCTACTGAGTAGCTTATACTCACCCCTGCATGGGCTATGCCCGCACTACGTTGTGTTGGTTGTAGATGACGGACAACGCTGATCATGGTTGAGTCTTGCAGAGCAGGACGATACTTGGAGGTGGACCACTGGGCGGGACGTACTCGGAGCGGTCGGCTGGACCCGAGGAGCAGTGGAGGCTATCTGTACCCACCCTTCAGGTGGGATTTCCAGTGGACAGCTCGACGATGCGGCTTTACTTTTGAGTTGCTATTTTCCCTTTCCAGTTGTACTTTACTTTCAGTTTGGGTTTGTATACTGGCCCACTTACTTTTCCGCACTTACTGTTGTACTCAGTTTTTACTTAGTGTTTACTTCTACTGCTTGCTTGCTCTGTGGTGCTTGTTTACTTTACAAAGGCAATTCCTTCCCTTTTTACCAAGATTTATGCCTTGGTACTAGTCGCCAGCTCCTGGCCTATGGAAGGCGGGCTTGGGGTAGTTACAGCACGGGTCCCGAGGATGGGTCATGACACTCCTTCCTCAACATCTCTGGATAGAAGTTCTCTAAGAACATATCCAAAAAGTCCTTCCATAACATGCCATTATCCTATCTAGTCCGTGCCTAAACGTACCACCCACGCTTTTCTGATCCTCATAGAATGTAAGTAGCCAAATTAACCCTCCTCTCTATAGGAGTATCCAAGTGGTTGAGTATACTCTCAATGGACTCAACCCAAAACTCAGATCCATCAGGTCCACATTCTTTAGTAAAAGTTAGAGGGTGATGCAACTAGAACTCCCTCATCAGATCATACATACTCTTCGCAACCTACCTTGGGTCTCTTTGCATAAATGGCATAAAGTGAGAAAAGTTCTCTCGTAACTGCTCCCTGACTTCCTCACCCAGTACAATCAGTGCCTCATGTCCCACTGCTATAGGATCACCGCTAGCCATGCCCTCCAGTCATACTATCAACAAGAATCATTGTGGAGGAATACTCTCTACAATTCCAAACACACACCTTAGTACATAGTTCACAAAATCAACACATTTACATAAGTGGGAAACACAACAAGACACAATAAGTCTTTTCCCAAACCCTCTCTACTCTGTCAAAACTGAGGAGCTATCACTACCCATAACCATCCTACACCTAGGTCCTGATTAAAAAGGGTAATCACATTCTCATTATTAAAGTTTCTAATTTAGACACCCATTTGTTATCATCTTTTATCATTTTCAATATTTCCTAATTTCATGTTAGGCACCAATTTCATTTCAACTTCGCAAGAAAGGAAAAACAGTTTGTGTTCAACAACTAACCCATTACCCGGTTTCCCGTGCATGCCTAAAATGATGCATATCATAATAACCTTGAGTTCCTATAATAATGCCTATAAACTCAAATCTCATTCCATATCATACCATGATTCAAATCTCAAAAAATCTAAACATCAATAATCACAACACACAACAAGTTCATCGCCCAAGCTGAAATAATATTCAACTATAAAATCAAACAACAATCCCCACCCTAGGTATTTAGGTTATCCCGTGTACATGGGTTAGATACTACCATACATGAGCTCATGTCCAAGGCTTGAATCTTCCTAGTCTCATTTACACATTTCTTAAATAGCATGAAAAAATAAAAAGAAAATAAAACTCATCTGATACCACTTTGTAACATCTCGGCCAGGGTGCCACACACTAGTTCACCGATCCCATTGGTCACATGACCTCAAGAACGCATCCCCATATGCTATATGCTTCCAAATAGCAGTGAGGGTCTGATATATCGATCATGGGGAGACTATACCCTCTACTATAAATGTAATACACTAGTGGAAATAATAAACAATAGTGGAATAACAAATAACAAGGAACAATAAAAATATATCATGATAAAAAAAACTAAAGCAGAAAATATGAAATGTCAATGTACGTATCAAGTGTCTAAAATGAAAACCAAAATAAAGACATTGACGACTCCCCAAACGGTCCCCAAATCACATTTGGTTCCCTCATTCAAGCTCCATCCCAACTCATCCATCTATCTTAGGGCCTTCTGCCTTCACCTATCTAGAGAACACAAAGTCTATTCAGGTACAGATCAAGAAACCCTAGTAGGGTGTGAGTACAACTCATTTGGCCACCAATAATGATATCTAAAACAATATCTAGTCAAATAATAATGTATCTATTTGTATAAATAAAATAATTACAATACAGAAGTAAACATCGATCACATTATCAATTAATCTTTATTTAACCACATAACCCATTGGATCCCGTATAAACCCATACCTCTATCCCTAATTTAGCTCATTCCAAATCCCAAAGTATTCACACATAATATTATATCTAAAAATTCCATTATTATCATTATTTAATTCATACTTGAATGCCCATGTTACCATTCACACATTACACAATAGAATGACCTTGTTCCCATTCTTTAATTCAAAACTAAATGACCATGTTACCATTTATACCTTACACATTAGAATGAATGTGTTACCATTACTTAATTCAGAACTAAATGACCATGTTACAATTCAAAACATACACATTAGAATGACTATTTTACCATTCTTTAATTCATAATTAAATGACCATGTTACCATTCATCACAAAGTTAATTCAATAAATAATTGTCCACATAAATTTGCATTACTAATTTTATAATTATTTAAATACAAGAATTCCATTACTTAACTTTACATTAGTTAACTTAACAATTAACTAATCACATAATCCCCCTAATTAATTAACCAATTATTTAAGTTCGTCAAACCCATTAATTAATTCATCAGTTAATTATTCAATATCCACAACTCAAAATTCCATAATCAATTTCACAATTAATTATCCCAATTATCAATATCAATACCTCATAATTCATTCTATAATTAATTATATCCTAATCATAAATATTTATATCTATTAAATAATTATACAATTAATTATCTACAAATCCATAATTCCTAAAATCCCCAATTCACATATCCTCAATTAATTAATTCAACAAATTAATAAATTTAAATAAAGAACACAATTTATATATATAGAATAAAAATCCAACAATTAAATACACATAATTTAAATAAATACTATGGGATTCAAATTATATAACACCTACCTCAATTCATTGATTAACAATCTCCCAATGGAAATCCTTAATTTTTGAGCGACATAACGATGTAGAATGAGATCGGGATCTAAAACACTAATTCAAGTTCAAATAAATCAAGATATATATAATCTAGATATATATCTATAATCCTATATATATATACACAATTATAGATCTAGATATAATCCAAAATAAGAAGAAAAAACACCAAAAAAATAAGAGAAGGAAGGAAGAAGGAACTAGAAACCAACTGGGATGAAACCCTCATATTGGGAGGGGTACAGATCTTTGATCTGGGATTCAAATCATGAAGAACAGAGATCGATAAGTCTTGGAATTAATACAGAGAGATCCAAAATCATGAAATACCACCTAGGGTCAAATGGGGGTTGAATAGAAGTTAAAATGGGGGGTTTGGGTACTTAAAAAACTAATTTTCAAGAGACTTTAATTCCAACGGACAGTTTGCTGGGATGGGGTGCACAGTTTTCCCTAACCGTGAAACAAACTTTCCCTACCCCTTTTTGTCCATTTTCCTTAATTTTCACCCTAACTAACCCCAAGTTAAAACCCGAATGAAAATTACCCAACCCAAGTAAAAGGAGTAACTAAAATGAAGCCCGATTCATCTCTAGAAAAGTCCGAGATCTTTCAATATCCCCACATTATAACAACTAATCCTAGATATTCACTCCTAAGAATCTCTAATATTCTGAGTTAAAAATATCGGATCACTAAGATCTCATATATTCTCCCCTTTATCATTTTCCTCCTACACACACCCATGTTTCCACAATACACAAATTATCGACATGGTCTTTCCCTGTAACACTTTCTCACTGCGATCCAATACATGTATGGGATACTCCTTAAAGGATGCATCTATCTCAATTTAAAAATCATCCATATCGATCAAATGATAAGGGTCGGGTTGATACTTCTATAGTTGTGACACATGGAAAATGTCATGCATATCACTATATTTCTATGGAAGAGCTAATCAGCATGCTGCTGACCCAATTCTTTCCACAAACTCAAACAGTCCAATGAACCTGGGAGCCAAATTTCCCTATCTCTGTATCCTATGGTGACCCAAACTAGGATACACATGAAGGAATACATTATCACCCTCTATAAACTCTAGGGGTCAACGATGTCTATCAGCATATGAATTGTGTCTACTCTGAGCTGTAGCCATACGTTTCCGAATCAACTGAACCTGCTCCGACGTCTCCTACATGAGACTCGTTCCCAATAACTCTAACTCACCTACCTCCATCTAGTAAAACCTAACATAATGATCCTTATATTGTTCCATCTATATCATTTCATGATAAATGTTGTTATAGGTGAATTACACTAAATATATGTGCTTATTGCAAGACCCACCAAAGTCAAGAACACAAGCTCACATCATATCCTCATGCACTAGTATAGTACGTTCCGAATGCCCATTCATCTATGGGTGGAAATCCATACTCAATAAAACCTTCATACCAAGAACCTTTTGTAAGACCTTTCAGAAGCATGAAGTAAAGCATGAGTTTTGGTATGAAAATATAGTCTATGGCACCCCATACAGACAAAATATCTCATAACATACAAATATTTTCATTTCTCCACTGATAATGTCTCTCATCTAAGAAACAAACTCACTACCTTTGTCAGTATTTTCATAATAACCCAGATTGAATCATTCTTACAAGGAGTCCTTGGTATAACAACCATAAATTCCATAGACATGTTGTCCCTCTTTTACTCCAGAATGGGAAACGTCTGTAGTAACCTTAATGATAGGTGTAGCATCGTGTCATGAACCCTATTATCTCATTTTTCATTCCTAACCACCAAAACTATCATTATAAGTCACAATACATTTTGATCATAGTTGGATGTACCACCCACTTCCAGAAATGAAACTCACACATTATATCCCCCACTTGCTTGTTGGCACAACAATCCGATTCCTGATATAGATGATCTAATCCTCATCTATGCTCCAATATGAAGGTGTCTCCCTACCTTCAAGGATTTCCCTCAAGGTCAAATATTACAGATCCTCATACTGTCTATCCCTCATCCATCTCAAATTTGTATACTCCACCTAAAATGACACTAGATTCATGTATTCCTGATTCTCTCAAACCACCACATGAATCTCATCTAGAAAAGTCAAAATATTTCACTCATAACTAGACTCCTAAACTGTCTAAGTCTGAGATTTCCTACTCAAATAATCAGTAACATTGTTCCCTTTACTGGGTGTATTTGTTAACTCAAAATCAAAGGATTTCATATACTCAAACTGTCTCCACTACTGGAGATTCAAGTCTCACTGTGAAAGGATGCACTTTAATCTCTTATGATTAGTTTATAGAGTAAACCTTTCACCCAAAAGATAGTGTCTCCAACACTTTAAGGTATAAAATACTTCATCTAACTCAAAGTTGTGCGTAGGGTAGTTCCATTCATGAGGCCTCAATAGCCAAGACCCATACACCACAACTCGATATCCTTGAACTAACATAGCTCCAAGTCCAATCCCAGAAGCGTCACAACACACAGTGTACTCCTCACCTATCCCAAGTAGGATCAATATTGGTGCTATTGTCAAATGATTATTCATCTCCTAAAAGGAATCCTCATAAGAATCTGACCATTCAAATTTATCCCCTTTTTGGTAAAGCCTAAAATAGGAGATTCTAAATGGGAAAAGTCTTGGATGAACCTCCTATAATATCCAGATAATCCCTAAAATATTTGGATATCAAACACATTCTTAGGATGCTCCTAATAAACCACTACCCGAACCTTCTCTAGATATACTAACACACCTTCCTCCAAGATTATGTGACCCAAGAAGTGTACTTTATCAATCCAAAACTATCACTTAGATAGCTTGTCATATAGTCGATGCTATCTCAGTGTACTCAAGACGATGTTAATATTTCAGGAATGATTATCATGAGTCTTGGATTACACCAAGATGTCATCCACAAACACTACCACAAAATAATCTAGGTAATAATGAAATATTATTTTCATCAAGTCCATAAAAAATGATGATACATTTTTCAACCCAAATGGTATTAAGACAAACTCATAAAGGCCATATATTATTTTGAAAGTAGTCCTTAGTATACCATAAGTCTGAAATCTCAGCTAATGATACCCTGATCTCAATTCAATATTTGATAATACACAAGCTTCTCTAAACTGGTTAAATATATTTTTGATTTGAGAAAGAGGATATCGGTTCTTCACAGTTATCCAATTTAACTTCTAGTAATCAACACAAAACACAAACTCCAATCAGCCTTATTTGAAAAAAATATAAGTGAACCCCAAGGTAATGTACTCAGATAGATAAATCCCTTATTCTCCAACTCCTCCAATCAGATCTTGAGATCCAGAAGCTCTATTAGAGCCATTATATATGGTTGAATAGAAACTGGCTCTGCCCCCAACATGATCTCAATGGTGAATTCCACATCTCTCTCAGGTGAAAAAACTGATAAGTCTTTAGTAAAGATATCCTAAAACTAGTCCACTATAGGTATAAGGACATCCTACTCTACACCAACATCATCTAGTAATAGACTAGAAACCCGGGCTTTGAATTCTCCCAGTTTCTAAGTAATTGGACCTGCTCAACCTTCCTGGACATCCCACTCTCCATGGTGAATATAGTTGTCAACCTTAGGAGACGTAAAGGTTACTATCCTACGGTAACAATCAATTTGGGATTGGTATGTTCCTTTCGATTCTATAACTATAATTAGGTTAAATACCAACATGTATAGGATGTAGAGGTACCACATAAAATGATACTCTTAGACTTTGAGAGAACACCCCATGCATAAACAGATGTCTCTAGGATGTACTCCCAACAATGTACCTATAGTCATAACCCCACTTTAAAAATCCATCACCAATAAAGGAATGAGAGGCACCAGTATCAAATAAGGCACCATATAAATTTGATGCTACAATAATAATACCTCTCAATTTTGATTTTCCAGTCTTGATATCCATAAGTGTAGGCCATACCGCAGGAAATTGTGCTTCCCCTCTCCCCTGTGATACAGTATGACACCTTTATTCTACACTACTCTATTGATATGGGCACTATTTTCCTAAAGTTCATCATCCACTACCTATAACTCCTTGTTTAGTAGAACTCTAGATACTAGAATGATATGGTGTGGAAGACCCCCTTCTAACACTCCGATCCTGCCTAGCTACACCCTCACTGCCTGTCTGTTGTGGGGTCCTACAGAACCTCTATAGATGTACCATATTTCCACAAGACCTACACTCTACTGGTGATCAAGGGAACTATCTTAGAATGTTTCTTGAACTACCAAACTGGTGATAGATCACTCGAGAAATATCTCATGCAACTGATCCCTCTATCTGGGTACTCCATTTCCCATTTCCCTAGATGGCGTTATCATAGCAACACTTCCTTATCTCAGAATCCATACCTCCTGATCATATATATAGAACTATCTGTAGTATATTGGAATCCTCCTTCAGGATCCCCTCAGTTATGAGAGCCTGATCCACCACCTCAACAAAATTATTTAACAAAAAAAATATTAACCTGGGAATTAATCTCACATTTGAGCCCATCCTGAAAATGTCTCGTCATAGCTGTCTCATCCCCTGTCAATGCTGAAGAAAAGTGTCACAAATCTATAAAATGTACAACATAGTACATCATGAATATACTCCCCTAAGTCAACCTAATGAACTCAACATCTCTATCCTACCTCAACATCTATGGATAAAAGAGGTTAAAGAACCTGTCCAAAAAGTTCTTCCATAACATACCATCAGACTATCCAGTTTGTGCATGAATATCCCACCAGTGCTTCCCTGATCCTCATAGCATGTAAACATCCAACTTGACCCTATTCTCTATATGAGTCTCCAAGTGTTCAAGTACAGTCTTTATGGTCTCAACCCAAAACTTATCTCCCTTAATTCCACCCTCTCTAGTAAAAGTCAGAGGGTGATATAGCTGGAACTCCCTCATTAGATCAAACATACTCTTCACAACCTACCCTAGGTCTATTCACAACCTCAGCTTCCTCACTCGACACAATCTGTGCCTCAGGTTCAACTGATGGAGGATCATCTCTAACCATGCCCTCCGATCATCCTATCAATAAGAATCATCATGGAGGAATACTCTCTAAAATTCTAAACATGAACCTTAGGACATAGTTCAAAAAATAAACATGTTTATGTAATAGGGAAAAACAAAAAGTCACAACAAGTCTTTTCCCAAACCGTCACAACATAGTCAAAACTGAGGTACTATCACTGCCCTTAACCATCTTACACCTAGGTCCTAGTTAATAAGGGTAAAAAAATTCTCATTATTCAAGTTTCTCATTTAGACACCCATTTATTCTCATCTTGCATAATTTTTAAATATTTATCAATTTCATGTTCAACACCATTTTCATTTAAACTTCACAAGAAAGGAAAAATAGTTCAAGTTATATAACTTACCCATAACCCGTTTTCCTGTGCATGCTTAAAATGATGCATGTCATAATAACCCTGAGTGTCTAGAATTATGCATGTAAACTCAAATCTCATTTTATACTGGTCTATGAGTCAAATATCATAAAATCTAAAAATCAATAATCATAGAACATAACAAGTGCATCAACCAAGGTGAAATAACATTCAACTATAACATTAAACAATAATAACAAAAATACCCACCCTAGGTACTTGGGTTATTCCCCATACATGGGTTAACTACTCCCATACACAAGCTAATATCCAAGGCCTTAATCTTACTAGTCTTCTATATACATTTACCAAATAGTAAGACAAAAGAAAAAGAAAAGAAAACTCTTCTGATACCACTTTGTAACGTATTATCCCAGGTGCCACACATCGGTGCCCCGAGTTGGTTGGTCACATGACCTCAAGCACCTCTCCCCAAACACTAGACACTGATAACTATTACCAAGGGTATGATATATTGATCATGGGTAGAATATACACTCTTTTATCATAGTAACACACTAGAAAATATATTAAATAATAGCATAATAACATATAACCATGAATAATACCAATATATCATGATAAAAAAACTAAAGTAGAAAATATTCCATGTCAATGTACGTGTCATGTGTCTAAAATACAACCCAAAATAAAGAAAATGATGACTCCCCAATTAGGCCCCTAACCATGTATGGTTCCCTCATCCAAGCTCCATCCCAACTTAGCCATCTATCTCCGGGCCTTTTCCCTTAACCTATATAGAAAACACAAAGTCTATTCAGGTACCGATCAGGCATCCTGAGTAGGATATGAGTACAACTCAATAGGCCCCCACCAATGATTTCTAAAACAATATCCAGTAAAATAATAGTGTATACAGTTTTATAAAGAGAATAATTACAATGCATAAATAAACAGTTATCACATTATAAATTAATATTTATTTAACCACATAACCCCTTGTTCCCATAGACACCCATACCTCTATCCCTACTTCGTCTCATGCCGAAGTCCAAAGTATTCACATGTAATATTAACTAAAAATTCCATTATTATTATTATTTAATTCATAATTGAATGCCTATGTTACCATTCACACATTACAAAATATAATGACCATGTTCCCATTATTTAATTCACAACTAAATAACCATGTTAGCATTCATACCTTACACATTAGAATGAACATGTTACCATTATTTAATTCATAACTAAATGACCATGTTACCATTCATTCCTTACAAATTAGAATGACCATGTTACCATTATTTAATTCAAAAATAAATTACTATGTTACCATTCATTACATAATTAATTTGAAAATTAATTATAAACATAAATTTCTATTATTAATTAAAAAATTAGTTAAATACAAGTATTCCATTAGTTTAATTAACAATTAACTAATCACATAACCATCCTTAATTAATTCCATAATTAATTAAGTATATCAAACCCATTAATTAACTAATAAACTAATTAATCAATATCCACAACTAAAAATCCCATAATTAATTCCACAATTAATTATCTCAATTATCAATATCAATAACTCATAATTCATTTTACAATTAATTATATCCAAATCAACAATATTTATATCTCATAATTAATTCTACAATTAATTATCTCTAAATCTATAATCCCCCAAATCCCCAATTCAAATCTCCTAAATTAATTAATAAATTTAAATCAAGAACACAATTGCTATATATCTAATATAAATCTTACAATTAAATACATGTAATTTAAATAAAGTCTATGGGATTCTAATTATAGACCACTGACCTCAATTCATTGATGAATGATCACCCAATGGAAATCCCCAATTTTTGAGCAGCACTACAATGTAGAATGAGATTTGGATCTAAAACCATAAATGAAGTTCAAATAAATCAAGATCTCTCTAATATAGATCTAGATATATATTCCTAGATCTAGATATATAATACTATATCTAGATCTAATAAAAAACATGAAGAACAACCACCAAAAGAATAGGATAAGGAAGGAATAAGGAATGAGAAACCAAGTGGGATGAAATCCTATTACAAGGAGGGGTGAAAATATTTAATATGGGCTTTGAATCATGAATAATAGAGGCCATGAAGGCTTGAATTCATCATGAGTTTTCCAAAATTATGAAAGACCACATAGGGTGTAATGGGGGTTGAATATGAGTTAAAACAGGGGTTCAGGTAAATAAAAAAACTAATTTTTGGGATACTTTAATTCTCATGCATGGTTTAATGGGATAAGGTGCACAATATTCCCTAATAGTGCACTAACTATTACCTACCTCTATTTCTTCCATTTTCTCAATTTTCACCCAAACAAACCCTAAGGAAAATCCCAAACAAAAATTACTCAATCTAAAGAAAAAGAGTACCTGAAATCAATCCCGATTCATCTCCAGAAAAGGTCAGGATCTTACACAACACTACCACTTGCACTAGACTGAACTTTCTAACCATACTTGTTAGATATCACATGATTAAAATCATGTTTCTACTTAGTCAAGTCTTTAAATTTTGGTACTTTCATGTTTCTGCCACATGGGTATTCTACTATAATATCATTGAGGAAAACTTCTCAAGAGATGGTATCCCTAAGTATATCCTTTTTTCAACTATAAAAACATGACATCTTGGCTAGTAATAGTATCATAATTATGATAATAATTTACTTAATAGGTGTAATTCTAAGAAATGGAACAAAATTTTGCATTTAATTATTGCTTCTTAGTTTCTTTAAAAGCTACAACATACTCGGTATTTCTAAGTATGGATACCACCATCATTTATGAGCACGTGTCAGTCATCACCTTAGCCTATCTCTGATATTAGATCACATTGATCTAAGTAAGACTAGTTTATGTCCCCTCATAACTAGTATACCTTCTTCTCCATATTCCAGGTACATATCTTTTGTACTTTCCCATGTACAATCAGATAACATTGACTACTTTACTTACATTTCTCCTGGATATAACTGATATATGCCTACCATAAAGTTTATATAAGAAATATCATTTCTTTTACATATCATGGCATACATGATTTATACATAATTAAAGTGTATGTAACTCAACTCACCACTTAATCTTATCCTATGACATTTCATGTCAACTTGGAGGGATTTATGCTATGTGACATTAGTAAAAATTATCTCTTGATTTTTTCCAACTTGTATTGTTCAATACCATGTCACTATATATATGATTTACTAGGTCCAAGATACCATTAGATCTAACTAAGTAGATCATTTTCCCTAGAAATTAAGTTTATACTCTAAGTTAATCACTGGAGTATTACTTTCAACTTGGTATTAACTAACTATAAGAGAAATAACTATTTTCCATATGTTGTAGAACATATAAAAATAATGGCGCTTCCACTATCCTTTGGTAGACACATGGAAACGATTTATTCTAAATTAATGCTCTAAGATCTTTTTGCTTAATCTGGAATTGGATTTCTATAACTTGAAACCATTTATTATCAAATTGTTATATCACCATCCCTTCTGGTTGCATAATTTAAACACCTTCTAATATTGGTGGTCTTGACATCCAATTCTTAACAATATGATAATAGAAGTTAGTAATGACAAGTAAAATTCTAATGGATTTAGTCATAATGACTTGGTATTACCAATAAAGCCTTATTGTTATCACACTTTTACCATCCATGTATCACAACACTTGAATACTCACCATAGTATTCATTATAAAAATCCCCTTTTGACTTTGATACATGGAATCCATTATTGAATTTTAATTGACCTTGTCAATATTAGCTGATTTCCAAATACTGCCCGCTTGTAGAAATATTTATTCTTAGTGAATAATGTATCACCGACCATGGTTAATATAAAACTATTACTATGTTTTTAACCTTACTACATAGTATGTGTCTCTATAACATTCCTCTTCCATGATCTCTTATGGAACTTTTTCCTATACCAACAATTCATGCATCTCTAGCATTGATTAAACCCAAGTCAATCTTACTCCCACTATCTCTAATAGATATATACACCATTTTATAAAAATTTAGTCTATCAATTGACTAAAACTTTTCTATTTTAGGTATTTTTGTAATATCCTAATAAAATTTTAGTATACATACTTTAGATGCACTTTGTGTTTTGCTTGATGAAATTTTGTTTATATACTAACAAAATATTTTCATATAAACACATGTCTTTAGAAATAATGTATTTCCATCATACTATGAATCATATGATATCCATTTTCCATTATATTTGGCATATGGTTATGGGATATTCTGTTATTTTCAAAGCACATATTGAAATATAATGAAATTTTCTGCAATATATACCAACATTGATACTCCTTATATCATGACTCTGGTGTATAAAATGTGCATTTAGGAATTAATCCATGCTAAATTTTATTGATAAATGTTAAAATGTAAGACACATCATCTATCCTTTTTATTAACATAATTTACCTAATGTGGATAAGGTAATGTTCATTTAAGAAATACTCCACACAACATTATATTGATCAATGAATTCTTGGTCAAGATATTGTTCGACATGCCGGCCTGAAGCAACTTATATCTTATGACCATGCAAATAACAAACTAAATTTTCATATTCCTTAATTAATTAAAGGAATCTTATGAAGTATATTTACCACTACCTTACCTTTGGAATAGTTCATGCTCTCTTGCTAAACTAATTCTGAAATCTTTTTGACATACCTTTATTTGTAAAGGTTTCATTGTACAAACGAAATACGTCGATAATACCTATGGTGTTTAGATCAACTGATTCTAAGTACCAAACTAGTATATCCTTGAGATCCAAATTTAGTTTTATTTTATAAATAATTATCTTTCCATAACTAGCTAAATAAGTCTTACATTTTATATTCATCATGTATTTCTTATGATTCAAGTATCACCGAACTATTGGTTGAGTCTGAGACACCCCAAAATAAATTCATTCATGAACTAGGAATAATGTCTCATTGTGTCCAAAGGACATGTGAGATATTTTTTTTGGTTATAATCAAAAAAATTTCTACTAGAATCAATCATTTAGAAATTAGAAGTTGCGTGCTTGATTAGCCACTAAATGAGGATAATATTCATTTGTAATATATATAATATTCATGTTCTTTATTATTCATAAACACCATTTTAGTGCATTTTACACTTTGAACATCATTTCACATTATGATTGTAATACCTTCTTAAAATGCACTATTATGTGGTACATTTTTGAACATCATTTAAAGTACCAAATAATTCATCTGATTATACATATTTTAATTTGATAATTGATCTACACTCCAATATGAACATGTTTCATTCAGGGATCAATGAAGAATTCATGGAGGATGATGGAGATTTTTGGCAATGAAAGGAAGCAATTCTGGAGAAGGCAGATTGGACACCATCCCACTGATGAGACTGTGGGGCCCAACATAAAGGCCCAATTAATCCCAAATTTCATGGTATTCTAGAATAAATTTATAATAACAAATCACTCTTCAGGAGTTAATGCTAATTCGGCCTCCATGGTGGTCATTTAGGCGGCCCAAGTTAGAGATACAATTCTGGGCCAGATTCTGCGGCCCAGAAAAACAGCCCACTAATTTGATCATATATCGGAATACACAACTCCAAATGGTCCCAAATTTTACAGGAGGTTAGAAGACATCTGGGGATACATTTTCTTCTTCTATGTCCCACTCTTATTCGGCCTTCTAGAAGGTCTTCCAGACGCTTCTGTTCGGTGGATGAAAACTGGCTGCCACCTCGGGTCAAACGTGGAAAAGTCCAAATTCCACAAGCTTTCCACCACCTATAGCCTACCAAAATTAATTAAGATGCTTTTTACTGTTGGTGGCTCGACCCAATACTCCCAAAATGCCTATTTAAGGTAGTGGTGGTGAAGGAGTTTAGGATCTTGGATGATTTGTTCAATTGTAATGTTATGCTGCATTTTTGTTGCCTCAAATTTGTCTTTCACATGTAAGTTGTTCAATTCACTTTAGTTTCTTAATAAAAGTTCTTCTTCTACTCTTATTCTACTGTTCTTCATATCACTTTTATACCGTTGGATCAAGGTGTGAATTTACTCACACCAACCCTTGTGAAATTATTCACACAACGGTGGAGTGATCATTTTATTTTTGTTGTTTTCTTTACTTCTCCATTTCCTCCCTCATGAGTCTACTTTCCGCTTCCATTGAAACCATGGGATCAATGGAGGGATAAACCACTTATGGTTTGATCCAAGGGAGTAGTAAGGGGCTGGATTGGATGTTATTTATCACCTAATTAATGTATAATCACTTCTTTAATTGGAATTTTATTTGATGATTTTTAAACTCCATCGTCCTTGTTGAATTTAAGGCCACACACTTCAAGTACTAATACGAACCTTTACCTTGAAGTGCTCAAAACTTTGATCCTTCAAGTGTATAGGTGATTAGTATTAAAGGGTGTAGGCATTAAACCAGTAAGTGATGATGTTGTTTTATCTCCTTAAATGAATCCATCTCAAATTTAAGAAATTGAAATCATTAAAAAGGAAATACGTCCAATCCACCCCGAGCGATAACCTAGGATCAACTCATTATTTTAAATTGAATTCACTTAAATCTGTTAGATATATTTAAAACCCATCCAAAAT
Organism: Viscum album; assembly: GCA_963277665.1. Lineage (NCBI taxonomy): Eukaryota > Viridiplantae > Streptophyta > Magnoliopsida > Santalales > Viscaceae > Viscum > Viscum album. Next base: position 1,463,974,574 of record OY728165.1, on the reverse strand, counting down.
CAATCCAAGTTGGCCACTTCATAGCCTAAAATCCATCCCTTAGGTTTTGTATCTTAGGTATCTTCTTAGGTCTCTGTGGAATCGACAACCCAAGCTACACTTCAAGGACCGTTCTACCCTTCTTCTCTTGGGTAAATTTGGGCATGAACCAAATTTTGGTGCCGTTGCCGGGGACCAAGTAAGTACCTTAGATCCAAAAAAAACCTTCTTTCCTCACCTCTATTCTTCTACTCTCACCCAAGATCTCTTATCTTGTCCCTTTCTCGCTTTTTTTTGGCGCATGTCCGCCTACACCCGCGATTTCTCAAACAGACTAGTTAGGGTGGAAAGTCCTAGGATAGGGGAGTCAAGTGCACCTAAGATATTGTTTAAATCAGATTCAAATATTCTTGAAACCCGAAAGTCATAACTTGAAACAAGTCCAATGGAGGGTCATCCACAAAATCAAATTGTAAACCCTGGGGGGAATCAAATGGGAAACCAAAACCAAGAAGCTCCAAACTTAGGGAATGTAGTTGATCAAACCATGAACGACTACCTCACTCCAGCTTGGACCAATGCCCCCTCATGCATTAGACACAATTGCATAGGAGACACCAACTACATATTCAAACCCCATGTACTAAACCACCTTCCAACCTTTCATGGGATGGAGTCAGAAATGCCATACCTTCATGTCAAAGAGTTCAACGACATTGTTGAAACCATGTGTCCCCCACATCAACTAGAATCCGCTAAGATGAGGCTATTTCCTTTTTCATTAAAGTATCGAGCTAAAAATTGGCTAAAAAACATGAGACCTACATCAATCCACTCTTGGGACCAACTGCAAAGAGAATTCTATAAAAAATACTTCCCTCATCACAAAACAATTGCACTTAAAAAGAGCATCCAAAACTTTTTTGAAAAAGAGGGAGAGTCATTTTATGAAACATGGGAGAGATTCAAAGACACCCTAAACATGGTTCCACACCATGGGTTTTCCATACCTGAACAAGTGAGAATTTTCTATGAAGGGTTAGATCCGGGTAATAAACAATTCATTGACATGATGTGTAATGGAACTTTTAAAAACAAGGCCCCAAATGATGCTTACGAGTATCTGGAAAGTCTGTCTGAACAAAACCAAACTTGGGGAACTTCACCTTATTCTGAAAAGCCACAAAGAACCACTGGAATTCATACACTTAGAGAAGAGGAAAGCCTTAGGGCTAAACTCGCAGCACTCTCTAGGAAGGTTGAAGAGATAGACCTTACGAAAGTCCATGAAATCCAAAATGTAGACCTTGTTTGCACAATTTGTGACAAACATGACCATAAAACATACAAATGCCCAACCATTCCATCCATCAAGGATGTTCTTCTAGGAGGACCCCCAGTGGAAGTCAATGTCCTAAACTTTCAAAAGCCCCAATACCAAAACACCTTCAATCCAAGGTACAATGGCCACCCAGGCTTCCGATGGAAGGATAACCAACAACATAGCCAACCACAAGGGAAAAATCCTTACCCTCAATAGAACTACCAAACCCATAACCAGTTCCAAACCCAACCTATCCAATACCAACAGCCACCGGTCCATTTTCAACAAACCATCCCACCTCCAAAATATCCCCCTGGGATAAACCAACCTACTCAAGCACCAACCCAAACTGTTCCACAAAGCCTACTAGAACAACTATGCAAACAAATGGAGAGGATGAACTCAGAAGTCTCTTCCATAAAACAAGAACTTCAAACCATCAAAACAGGAAAGGCACCCATCCCTACTCAGGCGGTGCCATCCTCAACTTCAAGGGGAGATTCAAGTTGCGATCAAACAACTCATGAACAACTAAAGGCTGTGACTGTTTTAAGAAGTGGGAAATCAATTGAGAAACCTGAACAACTAATTCAGAACCCACCTGAAGATTCAAACTTGGATGAAAATTCAAATGAACCACAAGATCAAACTGAGGAAACTGATAACAATGTGAAAGAAACAACTCTTCAACAAACAACCCCACAACCTGCACCATTTCCCCAACGCATGAGGGGGAAATCCAAGCCTGAACTGAGTGAAACGTTGAGGGAAATATTTTCACAAGTCAAGTTGAACATACCCCTTCTCGATGCCATCCAAACTATACCTGCCTACTCAAAGTACCTTAAGGACTTGTGCACTTTTAAAAGAAAATTTTCACATAAAAACCAAGTCCTTTTGGCTGCTAATGTGAGTACCATCATTCAAGGGACCATTCCTCCTAAGTTGAAAGACCCAGGTTGCTCTTACATCAATGTTGAACTAGGAGAAAGAAAAGTTGTCAAGGCCTTGTGTGACCTAGGTGCTAGTGTCAATCTCATCCCATATGCTGTGTACTGCCAGTTAGGCCTGGAAGAGCTCCAACCCACATCTGTCACACTTCAGCTTGCTGATCGTAGCATTAGGGTTCCAAAGGGGATTTTAAAGGACGTTCTGGTAAAGGTTGAAAACTTCATCTACCCTGCTGATTTCATTGTCCTTGACAACCATCCAAATTTAGGAAATAAGGAACAAACCCCAATCATCCTTGGTCGTCCTTTCCTTGCAACAGTCAACTCTGTTATCCGAGTCCAAAATGGGAACATGACCATCACCTTTGGGAACATGAGTCTAGACTTGAACATCTATAATTCAAGCTCACAAATAGGGGATGACGAGGATATTCATGAATTAAACATGATAGGAAGCATTGATAATGAATCCATGGAACATCAAGGAATATTTGATGAATGTTTAAGTTATAATGAGATTGATTTCCTTTGTTCATATGAAGGAAGTTTATCTCCTTGGCTTGAATCATTTTCAAATTGCTCTTATGATGAAGTATTAGGTCCAACAATCAGTGAAACCTTTAAAGAAACCAATTTCATAGAGACCACTCTAAATTCCTTCCCTAAATTTGATCAAGCCAATCTAGTAGCTGAAACTTCTACATGTGAGGAATCAATCCAATCTGAACCTCTAAAAAAAAAATTGATCTTGATCCAATGTCCCAATCTTCTGCTGAAATTCTGAACCAACCTGATCTTGAATTGAAGGAACTTCCTGCTGCACTAAAGTATGCCTTCCTAGGGGAAAATCAAACACATACTATTTTCATTTCTTCTTCTCTTGAAGCCAATCATGAGAGGATGCTTCTAGATGTCCTTAGGAAGCATAAGAAAGCCATTGGTTGGACCCTTTATGATATTCCTAGGATTAGCCCACTTATCGGGACTCATAGGATTGTTCTAGAATCTGATTCAAAGCCATGTCGTCAACCTCAACGACGACTCAATCCTAATCTCATGGAGGTAGTAAGGAAGGAACTTCTGAAATTGTTGAAAGATGGTATTATATATCCCATAGCTGAGAGTGAATGGGTGAACCCAATCCAAGTGGTTCCAAAAAAGGCTGGAATCACAGTGATAACCAATGAGGATGGAGAGATGTTTCCAACAAGGGTGAGTAGCGGATGGAGGGTCTGAATTGACTATAGGAAACTAAAATAATTCACCAAGAAGGACCATTTCCCCTTACCATTCATTGACCAAGTCCTTGAGAGAGTGGCAGGTCATGCCTTCTACTGTTTCTTAGATGGGTACTCTGGGTACAATCAAATTGAGGTCTCCCTAGAGGATCAAGGGAAGACTACATTCACATGTCCTTTCGGTACCTTTGCCTTCAAACGCATGCCCTTCGGGTTATGCGATGCCCCTGGAACCTTCCAGCGGTGTATGATGGGAATCTTCTCAGACATGGTAGGGGATTTTCTTGAGGTCTTCATGGATGAATTCTCTGTGCTTGGGGATACTTTTGAGGGATGTCTGCAGAATGTGGAGAGAGTCTTGTCAAGATGTGAAGAAAAAAATCTGGTCCTAAACTGGGAAAAATGCCATTTCATGGTTAAAGAGGGACTTGTTCTAGGCCATATGGTCTCGAGTAGGGGGATTGAAGTTGATAAAGCAAAGGTTGACATCATTAGTCACCTTCCATCACCCAAAACTGTCAAGGAAGTGAGGTCTTTCTTAGGACATGCTGGTTTCTATAGAAGATTCATCAAGGACTTTAGTTCAAAATCCCGTCCCCTTTGTGCTCTCTTAGTAAAGGATGCTCCATTTGTTTGGACAGAAAGCTGTGAGGGTTCATTCTCAACCCTCAAATCCTCTCTCACCTCTCCTCCCATTATGAAATCTCCAAATTGGAACCTTCCTTTTGAACTTATGTGTGATTCCAGTGACTTTTCTGTTGGAGCTGTGTTAGGACAACATTGTGATAAAACTCCTTATGTCATTTCTTATGCAAGAAAATCCTTAAATGATGCCCAAATCAACTACACCACCACTGAAAAGGAGTTACTTTCTATTGTGTTTTCCTTAGAGAAGTTTAGGTCCTACCTCTTAGGATCACCCATCACTGTGTTCACTGACCATTCTGCACTAAAATACCTCTTCCAAAAACAAGATGCTAAGGCAAGACTGATTAGGTGGGTCCTTCTCTTATAAGAATTTGACCTCACAATCAAGGATAAAAAGGGAGTTGAAAATGTTGTAGCTGATCACCTCTCTAGGATGGAATTCAAAGACAACTCAAATCACTTTTCTGTGTCTGATTCGTTTCCTGATGAACACTTATACTCTGTGAGTGACTTCCCTTGGTATGCTGACATAGCAAATTTCTTAGTGACAGGAGTCATTCCAAAATTCTTAGGGACTCAATCTCGAAGGAAATTCCTTTCTGATGTTAGACAGTATGTGTTTGATGATCCATACCTCTATAAGTTCTGCCCTGACCAAGTCATTAGGAGGTGTGTTCCATAATCTGAACAAGAGTCCATCCTTCAATTATGTCATTGTGAGGCATGTGGAGGTCAGTTTTCCTCTAAGAAAACATCTGCTAAGATTCTTCAATGTGGTCTTTTCTGGCCCACCCTCTCAAGGGACTCCTACACATTTTGTCAAAGCTGTCCTAGGTGTCAACAAGTAGGGTCCATCACAAAAAGGAATCAAATGCCACTCACTCCCATCTTAGTGGTTGAAATCTTTGACTGTTGGGGAATTGATTTCATGGGTCCCTTCCCAAACTCTCGGGGATACCTCTACATACTCTTAGCTGTTGATTATGTCTCAAAATGGGTTGAGGCCATTCCCACAAAATCCAATGATCATCAAACTGTGATTATATTCCTAAAAGAAAACATATTCTCTAGATTTGGAATTCCTAGGTCTATCATAAGTGATCGTGGAACCCATTTCTGCAACCGCCCATTTTCTTCACTCATGTATAAGTATGGTATTTCTCATAAAGTGTCCACTGCATACCATCCTCAAACCAATGGTCAAGATGAGTTAGAGAATAGGGATATTAAGCAAATTCTTGAAAAAACTGTCAACCCCTCTAGGAAAGATTGGTCTGAGAAACTCTTAGATGCTCTTTGGTCCTATAGAACTGCATATAAAACCATTTTAGGAATGTCCCCATATAGGTTGGTTTATGGTAAATCATGCCATTTGCCAGTGGAGATTGAACATAAGGCCTTTTGGGCAATTGAGAAAATGGATTATGACCTCTCATTGGCCGGAACAAAAAGGAAATTAGATCTCAATGAACTGGAGGAACTAAGGATGGAGGCTTATGAAAATTCAAGGATCAATAAAGCTAGAGTTCAAGCCTACCAATCTAGGAATATCAAGGTCAAACATTTTGAACCGGGAAAACTTATGCTCTTGTATAGTTCAAAACTTCATTTACATCCGGGAAAGTTAAGGTCTAGATGGTCAGGACCTTTCATAGTGCATCATGTATTCCCCCATGGGGCAGTAGAGATTCAAGATCCCACAAGTGGTTACATTTTCAAGGTCAATAATCAAAGGTTAAAACCATTCGTTGAATCATTCAATAAACAGGAAATAGATGTTGAGTTAATTGATCCAATCTATGAACCAGGAAAAAATTGATAAATTTGGGATCTATGTCAGGCTAACGTCGTTAAACAAAGCGCTGCACGGGAGGCAACCCGTGGTTTTTATGTTTCTAATCTTTCTGAATCATCTTTTCAAATAATATTACTTAATCATTTTTATATTTAAAAATAAAAAAAATAGACTTTTGACCTGTTCTTCTATTATGAGTATGGATGGGTACGAAAGAGGAGCACCATATTCATCCGTCTCACGTGGTGTGATCCTTGAGTAATACCTTACCCAGAAATTTAAAAAGAAGACAATGTATCATCAGTTTATTTTGTTTTTATTATTCAATAGGTTAAGAAAAAAATAAAATAAAAATATAATAATACAAAAAAAAGTCCACGCCATAGGCCGTGGGGCAAACCCCGTCACAACCGGCGAAGCCGTGGGGACTCGAACCCGGGACCGAAGGGAGACAGGGGCGCGCGCTTACCACTGACCTGTGGCTTCTTGTGCTACTTTATTCTATAATTTTTATATATATTCTTATATTTTACTTCCTTTATTATATAAATATATATATATATATATTGTTTGTTTTTGTTTGTTTTGTTTGTTTTGTTTTTTCCTTTTTCTACTAGGGAACTTTGCAAGCGACATGGATATCAAAGGAATAAATTCGAGCGGCAAGAACTTCAAACTTCAACCACCAGGTGACTTCATTCCATAATCCTCATTTTCAATTTCCTTTTTAAATTTTTATTCCTTGCCTCTACTCCTTCTAATTTTTCATTTCTTCAAACACTGGGGACAATGTTGTTTTAAGTTGGGGGGGAGATAAAATAAAAAAAAATGCTTTTGTGTCAAAAACAAAAATTGAATGATTTGAAAAAAAAAGTAAATGGAAGGAAAAATTCCTTTAACTTTGAACATGGTAATACACATTGCACACTTTGAAACAAAATATCAAATAATTTAGTATGCCCTGATTCTGATTTTAATCCTTGTATAATTTCATGAGCATAGATTTTGGAAAGTGTGGCTGTCCAATGTGATATTTCATCGTTTATATTTTCATCCAAATAAAAAAAATGCCACAATGCACGTCCTCTAGACTGTGGGGTACTAATTTGAATTTTTGGGGTCCCATAATAAATAGCATAGTATGGTTTTGTTTTTATGAATAATATGAGTATTCAAAAAAAAAAAAAAATTTAAAAAAATTATTAAAAAATAAAAAATAAAAAAATAAAAATAAAAATTTGCGTGTAGAGCAATGGATTGATAAAATGCGAGGCTTTCGTCACTTGGGGATCATGACTCCAGAGTTGTCTAGCCCTAAGTTTTTCAATCTATCTCTATTTATGATAATATGACTTTGTTTTTGATTAAGTTAACTCGAGACGATGCCCGAGTATGTGGGTTTCACTTGGTGCCCTAAGGCCTTTGAGTCTGGGAGTCATCGGCAAAGTCTTGCTACATGGGTTAATTTGATTAATTGCAATCTCAATTACTATAGCAATATTGCAAAAAAAAAAAAATCAAAAAAAAGAGGGATGAAGAATACTCATATTAGGATTAAATGTGATTCCACCTAGCGCTTCCATGATTTTCCCCTTGAATGAAAATGAACCCCCAGATCTATTGTGATTCACAACACATCATTACACCTAATTGAGTTGGATGAAGAATGATGATGGATTTGATCAAAGGAATGGACTTGGGATTGAGATATACTTATGAAACTATCTCGTATTAAAATATTTTTATGGGTTTCATGATTGTTTGGTATAAGTTTTTTTGGTGATCATTGTGTATTAAAATGTTTTTGGAAAAGGGAATTCGAATTTCATTTTTGATGAGATATATTTTGCTTGGGACTAGCAAAACTCAAGTTGGGGGGTGTGATTAGCCACTAAATGAGGCTAATATTCATTGGTAATATATATAATATTCATGTTATTTATTATTCATAAACACCATTTTAGTGCATTTTACACTTTGAACATCATTTCACATTATGATTCTAATACCTTCTTAAAATGAACTATTATGTGGTACATTTTTGAACATCATTTAAAGTACCAAATTATTCATCTGATTATACATATTTTAATTTGATAATTGATCTACACTCCAATATGAACATGTTTCATTCAGGGATCAATGGAGAATTCATGGAGGATGATGGAGATTTTTGGCAATGAAAAGAAGCAATTCTGGAGAAGGCAGATTGGACACCAGCCCACTGATGAGACTATGAGGCCCAAAATACAGGCCCAATTAATCCCAAATTTCATTTAATTCTATAAGACATGTATAGGAACAAATCACTATTCAGGACTTAATGCTAATTCGGCCTCCATGGTGGTCATTTAGGCGGCCCAAGTTAGAGATACAATTCTGGGCCATATTCTGTGGCCCAGAAAAACAGCCCACTAATTTGATCATATCTCGGAATAAACAACTCTAAATGGGCCCAAATTTTACAGGTTGTTAGAAGACATCAGGAGCTCAATTTTCTTATTCTATGGCCCACTCTGATTCGGGATTCTAGAAGGTCTTCCAGACGCGTCTGTTCGGTGGATGAAAACTGGCTGCCACCTCGGGTCAAACGTGGAAAAGTCCAAATTCCACAAGCTTTCCACCACCTATAGCCAACCACAATTAATTAAGATGCTTTTTACTGTTGGTGACTCGACCCAAGGCTCCCAAAATTTCTATTTAAGTCAGTGGTGGTGAAGGAGTTTAGGATCTTGGATTCTTTGTTCAATTGTAATGTTATGCTGCATTTTTGTTGCCTCAAATTTGTCTTTCACATGTAAGTTGTTCAATTCACTTTAGTTTCTTAATAAAAGTTCTTCTTCTACTCTTATTATTTTGTTCTTCATATCAATTTGATACTGTTGGATCAAGGTGTGAATTTACTCACACCAACCCTTGTGAAATTATTCACACAACGGTGGAGTGATCATTTTATTTTTGTTGTTTTCTTTACTTCTCCATTTCCTCCCTCATGAGTCTACTTTCCGCTTCCATTGAAACCATGGGATCAATGGAGGGATAACCCACTTATGGGTTGATCCAAGGGATTAGAAAGGGGCTGGATTGGATGTTATTTATCACCTAATTAATGTATAATCACTTCTTTAATTGGGATTTTTATTTGACGATTTTTAAACTCCATCGTCCTTGTTGAATTTAAGGCCACACACTTCAAGTACTAATACGAACCTTTACCTTGAAGTGCTCAAAACTTTGATCCTTCAAGTGTATATGTGATTAGTATTAAAGGTTGTATGAATTAAACTAGTAAGTGATGATGTTGTTTTATCTCCTTAAATGAACCCATCTCAAATTTAAGAAATTGAAATCATTAAAAAGGAAATACGTCCAATCCACCCCGAGCGATAACCTAGGATCAACTCATTATTTTAAATTGAATTCACTTAAATCTGTTAGATATCTTTAAAACCCATCCAAAATCAATCCAAGTTGGACACTTCATAGCCGAAAATCCATCCCTTAGGTTGTGTATCTTAGGTATCTTCTTAGGTCTCTGTGGAATCGACAACCCAAGCTACACTACAAGGACCATTCTACCCTTCTTCTCTTGGGTAAATTTGGGCGTGAACCAGTGCTTCTCACAATTGACTTAGGAATCACCCTTTGTCAGCCGCTTGAAGAATAAAACTGAATTCTTGTAATGTTTATATACTTGGTTACTATATTTAAATACAAATACGTGATCAAAATATTATATTTAATACCCAAAATTATAACCAAAACATTACATTTTATATTTATAAATATACCTGGAGAAGAAGTGAATACTTGCTTATTCAATTCAGTTCATTGTGTTTAAAATTCCATAAATTTATTTCATGATATAAAAATAAAATAATCACTTTTTTATTACCTCTTTATTTGAAGGATGTTGCGAAGGTGCCTTTGGATTTTCCCTTGGTATTGGCCTTATCACTTTTTCTTTCAACTTGTTCACCATAAGAACTAAAGATTAATCATTCTTTAATGTTCTTATTTTACCTAGTGAACCTTACCCAAAAGTCATCAAAGCATTTTACTCCATACCATTAATTTGGAAAGTTTAATTGAAACAGAGGTAAATGGGTGAAAATGGTATGAGAAAGGGACCCATTGAAATATCATGACCCATCTTTCAATTTACATATGACCTGTGTAGTTATCACCCATTCTTATATATATTTACTTTCTCCTAAAAATCATCTCATAGATGATACAACATGTTATATCATCCATGTATAGATTTTGTGACCAAAATTGGCATAAGAAGTTGATGAAAACATAATTACATAACCATCATATTCTTAATACATGAGTCTCCTGTAATCAATTTTACACCCTCACTTTCTAAGGCGGCTAAACGGGTATAGGGTAACCTGCAAATTGAATTTCCTATAGCATAGTATTGTGTGCAAGAACCTATATTAAAATTGAAAATTCATACTAGTTTGGACATTTACATTTTCCAAAATTAATCATAGTGTATTTTGGGGTATTTATTTCCATTTTCTACAAAAAATAAATTCTAGAAGATTTTACTGTTACCTTTATTACTGAATTAGGAATTATTGATTAATTATATCATTAAATATATCCCACTATTTTATCAAATTTTAGGAATCCTCATTACTAGAATCGAAATACTCTATAGCTTGAGTATTCTAGTGACAAGGATCCTTGAACCTCCCCTTATAATCTACAAGATATGGCCATGCCACTACTCGGAGAGTTCAAGGTTGACTTTTTACTAGCCAACCGCATTAAATCATGGATCCTTGATCTGTTGAGTGAAGTCCTAGCTTCTCAAAATCATAACATTTATTCCCTCAATTCTTTGCCTCTAAAGTGATAGAAAGTTAGATATGGATAATTCTTACTACCAACTTCAGTTAAGTCAACCCATAATTCTCATAAGAACTCTTCAGTAGTAAGTGGCACCCTCAGCTATGACTGACTGAGCACCACGAACACATGGTTGTGTTCAAATTCAAACAACCAATGACATCTGTGAATTAATATTTCTATGAGGGTTTTATTATTTTTCTCACCAAATGTAGTCCAATTATATTAATTTGGTTCATTCTATGTTTTTGTGATCACAACTGAAAATTAGTCAAAAAATATTCATTGATTCTTTATTCATTTCATTGTTTATTATTTTCTGTATTTTCCACTATCATAAAATGCATAAAATAATAAATAAATTCATAAAGGAAATAAACTACCTGACAGTTCCGAAGCATCCAATAAAGGTTGAACCATTTAAATTCAATGGACCAACCATGACATAGGGGTAACATACCTGAGACGTAGCTTGACTCACAACGAAACTCGTCCCCTATCAAGTGTGTCCACTACTCGTCTGAATTTCTCCTTGAATTGGCATTGTATGCATCTTACACCATCCTCATCATGGAGAGGTCCACATCATATATCATCCTCATTGAAGTAAAAAAATACTCACATGCAGGAGTGAGGAACTCAGGATTTCAATATACATCAGATAAAATGGATGTGCAATCCATTATACATATTGAATTAAAATAAATGACGATGAACAAACCATATTAATTATTTAAAATCATCACACACGATTAAATAATTAATTAAATAAAAACATCCATACACAAGTTGGGTCAATTTCCCATGATCGGTCGATATAATTATAAGCATTATAAAAATTAAATTATAATAAATTAATTATGAGGGTATTTAATTAAATTATATGAATTATTTAAATTAAAATAATTTAATTTTATTCATTCCACTATTAGTTTAATTTTAATTCCCAAAATTAAATTTACTAATTAATTTAATTTAAGAACAAAATTAAATTAATTAGCCATCATATTAAAATTATTATATTTTTAACCAAAAATTAATATTTTAATTAATTTAATTTAATACTAAATTAAATTAACTAATTAAATTAATTTTTTTTGGTTAAATCAGGCCCAGATAGTCTGCACAGGCATAAAGTGGGTCACACTAAAACCGAAAAAACCCATTTTAGGCTGTAAAAAGCCAATGCTAGGCTATTTCAGGCCAAATGAGCTTGCTCAGACCTATTTCGGGACATGTCGAGTCAAACTTGGCCTGAAGAAGGAGTTACCTTATGCCAGTGGTAGCTGTGCTCGGTTCAGAAAGGGTTGGGGTTCCAGAAGGGATTTCACGGTTTTCTTGGGTATTGCAGCCTCCTTGGGATGAAAATTGAGCATCTAGTTAGTGGTATGAGGTGATCCTGGAAAGGTAAGAGGCAAGATGACCGAGTAAGTGACATGAGGTAGTTTGAGGCGAGCCCGGTAGGGTAGGAGGTGTGTTGACCGAGTAGGTGGTGGGAAGCGGTCCGAGGCGAGTCCGACAGGCGAGAGGCAGCAATGCAGCAGGATTCAGTAAGACCAGATCTGTCAGTGTGGTTCCACACTATAGGTTCTTAGTGGTGGTTTTCTAAGGGAGGGGTGACATTAGCATGCTGCAACAACGACCTTTAACAATCAGATCTAGATTGGATTGGGCCAGCATGACCTCGAATGATAGGGGAGATCATGGGCAAAGCTGTCGGGGGGGGGGAGTGGTAGGCAGTGGCATCTGGTGCACTAGCTGGACGAGGCACAGAGATTGTCCGAGCTTGTTGTTTCGACCTGGTGGATGTTAGCACCGGTTTTAGGGAGTTCACAGAAAGAGGAGGGTGGTAGGAGGTGTTGCTTGACTTGGCGCCTGGGAGAGTATCTGCTTGCCGATGGTCATCAGGCCGAGATGATCTTCACTAATGAGGGAGGATCTCAGCTGGTTGTGTGAGGAGGGTGGTGGCTTGGGTGGGTGTTGTTATAAGGCACCAGCCTTAAACCTTACTTAATCTTGAGTTAATACAAGATTACACATTGAGGATCTTTTCAGGTTTAGAGTTTTAGAGAATTAGATCATAAAACTTGCATTACATTCCACATTTAAACAAAGCGGTTACATAAATATAGTATTCATTTTTTCCCATCAACAGAAAAATATTTAAAATAAAACATGGATTCTTTATTGAAACTTCCTTGACACTATCATCATATCATGTACCTTTCCCTTGACCTGTGAAAAACATTTCAAAAAAAAAACTTGGGATGAGCATAAAAATCTCAGTAAGGGATATAAAAATATGGAAAGGAAACATGAGTACATGTACACATAAGAATCAATGAAATCATACTTTACTCATAAAACATAATAACTTTAACATACCTCATCAAATCATGAATAAATCATAGAAATAATAAGACATAAAGGTAACTTGAGGCATTCATAACATTCTTACGTAGGGAGTAACCCTCTTTGTTACGTTTGGAATACCCACCACAGTATATTCCCTAAATCTCTTCGGAGAAACCTTAACGTTTCACTCCTTTGCGTTACCCAATGCATTGGAGAGCTATATCGGGCTCACCCGCCCTTAGTTTATCACGGAACCACCCATCTTCATAATAATGCCCAAGAACCATAACATAATTGTATCACATAAAACATGCATAAAGGAAACATAACATTTCCACATTTCAATCACAAGATATCAATACAACACATTGATATAATAAAAACATTATGAAAACCATTTTCAATACCAAAATAAAAGAAAAGTAAAACATGGTATTTATTTTTCTTTTAAAAAGAAGGTATGGATTGTAGAGGAAGTTGAAACTCAAATAATGGTCACAGCGGCGGAGAAGTCATTGTCGCTGCATACGTACGACAAAAACATTCCCTTTTGTCGTTTAGTAAAACACTTCATATAAAAAAAGATTCTTTTTGGATAAACGTAAAAGTCAAAGGGGTTTATACACCGTATAAAAGAAGGTTGTGTATAAAACAAAATATGCCTCAATGAATGGAGATTGAGATGAAGTCCCTTACAAAGACAGTATCCTTGGATTAAGGATAAATCAGTTACATAATTATGTGTGACAAACGAATACACGAAATATAAGTGGGTATTAAGTGTAAAACAATCAGAGGACATTCACACATAATCATAGAACGGAATATTCAAGGTGTACAAGTTTATCCCAAAGAATCAAAATTGGGTTAAGAAGTTCCCTTGCAAAAATTTGACAGCCTAACGACGTCACTTCAAAATTCAGAAAAAGAGTTGATGAGAGATAAAAAGGGTATATCATCACTTTGACATAAAATTTACATCAATAAGGATATATAAGAACATATCCCAACATAATATTATGTGAATTAAAAGACATAACAAAATAAGTCTTTTAAAAATAGGAGGGTGAAAGGTTCCCTTACCGACATGGGTATCTTTCGAGACATGCACCTCGTGAAAGAAGGACAATACAACATTGATGTAAATACTCATAAATGAAAGTATATTACACAATGAGTAAAATAATGGGCAGTACATACACCACTCAAAGGAAATTGTGGCAAATGTAGCATAAATCTCACGGGAATAAAAGTGATATGAAAAATCCCTTACGAAAACTCGGCAGCCTAACGACGCCACTTAAAACTTCCAAAAATGGATTGATGAGATCAAATAGGGTCTCTAATAATATTAACATAAAGTTTATAGAAATAGGAATATAAAAGAACATCCCCAACATAACAAAGAGGATCTTAAAAGAAGTGACATAAAGGAGAGTACTTAAAAAGAAAGAGAGAGGATAGATCTCTTACGAAAATTCGGCAGCCTAACGGCGCCACTCAAAACTTCAAAAATGGATTGATGAGAGAGAATAGGGTCTCTCATCATATGAACATAAAAATTTCATTAAGATTAACATAAAAGAACATCCCAATAACAAGAAAGATGAGATTTCAAAGGAATGACATAAAAGAGTGTACTTAAAAAGAGAGGAGTAGGATCCCTTACCTCAAGTCCGACTTGTCTTGTTTGTTTCTTTATATTCCTGAATAATAAACTTTGTTCAATTTATAATTGCCTAAGTACCTCCTTTAGAGATTATTATTCAGTTCATATCATATATTATAATGTTATAATAATTGTTTAGTAATGTTAGTTCATATCAGATGTTTTTGCCGATGTTTGGTACATGAGTCAAAAATAAACTTGTTTGAAAAATGATTGCCCATGTAGTTATAAGTAAATAATTTCCAGAATAGTATTAATGATTAAAATATCACATATATACAGTACATATTCATTTTATACTATTCCATATCATTTGGAGATAAAAACGAAAAGCACCATTCCTGGAGACGGTAGGCCGTACATACGCATGAACGCTACTTTCATTTTTTTTGTCATATTAATGGAATTAAAAATAAATGATATATATATATATATATATATTATAATTCCAGTATAATATATATGTTATATAGGTCACATATGTTCATTAATTTCATTATTTATACATTCCATGTATTACATGTACGAGTCACATCACTTGAGGGGGCGGTAGTCCACACTTCCTCATATGAAATTATCGCATTTACACAACATGAAAAGAATAAAGGTATGCTTTAAATATAAAATACAGAAGAATATAGTAAGCATAAATACCATATATATCATATATAAAATACTGTGACATCATAATGGCCACCTTTAAAGGTGTTAAAAGAATATTGAACAATCATCGTTTCGTGAGGCAGAAAATTGCCAACCACAAAAACAATATGTTATTTAACCATTAGACGAAGGTGTGTGTAAGTGTAGCTAGAATAATTCTTATAAAAACATACTAGTATATTTAATATACTGGATTTGTTACAAAAGAAATGAATAAAAAGAGTTTAGGGGGTTGGAGAAGCAAAATAAAACAAAAGGACACAAGTGAAGACATTACCTTAAAATCGGGTAACTCCCTTTGGTTTGAGCTCAAAGGCTTCCTTGGGAAGACTTCTGCCCAAAGTGAGGCTTCAAGGAGTTATAGAGGGATGTGTAGAGACAAAATGGGCAGGGGTTGGCCAAGACAAAGGCTTTGGAAGTTTTGGTAAAGAGGTAGAGGTGGGGGCCTTTTATAAGAGGAGAGGAGGGGCACTCTTGGAAAGTAAAGAAATGTTCCTTTATTTTAAAATGAGTTTCGGATTTAAAAGGTCCCACATTTATATAATTCGAGGATAAGGTGATAAGGGTTCTAAATATACCCATCCAATATGTTTTTTACATGTGTATGTCATAGATTTTACATTATCTTTTCATTTTATTTAAATCCTTTATTAATGAGGTAATCGCTGCATCATCATGATGTCATAAATAATTTAATATATTTAATGTCTAAAAATTATAAAACAAATATCATGATGTAGGAAATATGTTTATCTTTCTAATGAATATTTATAGTAAAAAATATGACTTGTATAACCCCATGTAAAATTTTTTTTAGTAAAACATCTCATGTTTGTGTCATTTTTACTTTAACATTAAATAAAAAGTTATTTATGTCATTTCCCAACCAAAGTGGCTCCATGGGGTCCCCAAGTTTACCCATGGATTTTCTTGGTCGGACATGAAACATCCAATGAGGGTAGGACATGTGTCAAGATCATCTCATATTATTAAAACATTATTTTTACCTTAAACTACACTAATTACCTCTAATCGCGATTAAAAACATAATAAGTTACTATTCACCAAAAAATTATTTTAATACCATTGAACCACATTTTACTTCTTAATGACAACCATGTATGTCGGATTTTTGGAATTCAAAACACAGAGGTGGTAAAATTTCATTTAAACGGAAAATCAGTTTTTATAAGTACCACTTAGTGGTTTCACTATTCATCAAAAATTGAAGTTTTTCAGAAAAATACCTAAACTTCACCCTAAGAAATATTTGATATTACGAATTCAAAAATGATGTCTATTTTAAAAAATTCAAAACATATTAGTTGCATTAATTAATTTAATAATTAATTCCCGCTGTCAGAGCAAATAGCGTGTTTTTATGAAACAATAAGTATCAAAAGATTGACACTAGTTTAAGTTCAATTTCAAAGTGAAATTAATTCCAACAACCACTATTGGATTAAATGGTAAAAATATATTCTAATTTAACTTTAAAACCAATTAAAAATATAATCTAATCATATAAATAAAATATATTAAAAAGAGGTTTTGAATTAAAATACAACATTTTTCACTATTCATTAAAAATTGAACTTTTTCGGAAAAATACCAAAAATTTACACAAAGTCAATTTTGATGTCCCGATTCTAAAGAAGAATTTTATTTTGTCAAATATAACACATAAAATTTTCAAAAAGTGGATTTAAAAGTGGTTCGCCTTCAAAAGACGGTTAATCGACCTTTTAAAGAATATTAGAATGTCTACGCTTAAAATTGGATTCATTCGCATTTTTAATCATCTAAAATTTATTGTAAAGAGTAAAAATATTTGACAAACATATATAATCATTTTGTAGTTAGTTCTGTTCATTCCTGCCATTACAACGGCTAGGCGTTAACTACTATTTAAAATAATATTATTTTATTATTAGAGTGCAATGTAAAATTCTCAAGAAACTCGTTGTTGCGTATTGGGTACGCCATCGAGCATAGAATCACCTTTAAAGTAATATTAATATTTTATTCAAAAATATGGATAAATATAAAAATGTCATATTCTTTATTTACCTGGGGTGTTACATTTGTGGCCAATGTAGAGCACCAAAGGTGGCCGCTGTGGGAAGAGGTAGTCCAACAAGGTGGAGACACTCCGAGGTTCACCTGCCTCACTACGGGAGAGAACGGGCGACGCTGGTGGGAAGTGGTCAGAACCACTCGATAGGGGAGGAGGACTGGTTTCCCGTGAAAGTATGGGGACCCATTGGCCCAAATCTCTTTATTTTTTTTTATTTTTTATGTTATTTCTAGGAAAAGTCTCTACCTCCCAAAAAAAGAGTCAATCTAGCTTATTTATCCAAAGACCCCCTTAAATGGAAATTTAGTTTTATACAGAATTTCTTAAGCCTAAAAATAGGAACCTTGACTAAAAATATAATAATTAAAATTATTTAATTATTTCATTTTATAATTTCCTTCAACCAGTATTATTTTTGATATCAGCTGAATCTTGGATAGATTTTCAGAGTTTGCCAGAGAAAAATAAAAACATATATATATTGTTCACAATTTTAATATCCATAAACAAAACACAAATGATCCATTTAAAAAATTTCAGATGGCCATAACTTGCCCATCATAAATTAGATTAAGCAGAAGATTATTCTATTAGGATCAAAATTAAATGCTCTAAATAATTTTAATACAATTTAATTCTTATTGGTTCAGATAATTTACACGATCACTCTGATACCAATTAAAGGTATGAGGGTCGTAGAGGAAGCTGGTAGATGAGGAATTTTAAAAAATTTTAATCACCGAGATGACATAAGTTGTCATCTTGAGCAATCCAAGTTGCGGTACAGTATGAGGATCTCATGTAAATTAAACAGAGAAAAAAAATAAAATAAAAAACTAAACTTTTTTCAATCTAAATCCATGCTTAACATCGTCTTGTCACCAATGATCATTGATTAATAGATCCAAATAATAATACCTCTAGGTTATCCACATACACTTAAAAAATCTATAAGAGCATCGATCGTTGAATTTTTAGTGCTTGTGTGGAGATCCGACGAAGCCTTAGACGTCCCGATGATAACTGCATCGACGTACGTTCGATGCAAGCATATGCACTCGATCTGATCACTTAGATCATGAGCTTCTCTCTCTAGAAAGAAACAGAGGATAGAGAGGCTCTACAAATACCTCAGTGAATCATTCTCATACAAGAGCCTCTCTCACCTATTTATAGTGGATTCTCAAATACCAAGAAAGGGTTCTCCGTCCCCTATATATTTAACGTCCACTAAATAAATAATTATGACAAACTAAACTACGTCATAAGTTATTTTTCTGTTTTATCACATAATTTTAATATAAATTAAATATATTATGTGATAAAACTGATCCATTAACTCAACTCTTAATTCCTATTTTTTATTAAATGAACCTGAAATATTGAAATAATATTCATTTGATTAATATTATTCATTGTATTTACTTAGATTATAAATACTTATAATAAATAAATTTAACCTAATTATTCTTTAATTGAATAATAATAATTAATTTATTTATTATTGTGTGATCAATGAATTGGAAAACACTAGGACCCCATTATGGGGCCCACCATGTCCAATTTACCTATTCAAGAGAATAAGGTGGATTCTTGAGTATGCTATTATGTGTGAGCCTCTAGGTCCTTATCATGATAGGAGAGAATAATATTCATAGACCAAAATCAGAGTCTAACAACCCATCAAGGCCCCTAAAGAGATAAGGATGGACATAACAATGACAACTAACCTACAAACATGCACGGTGTAATATAATCAATTTGTCATTAAATATCTCATAAAGAAGGATTCACACTTGTGTCATTGTACTTTATTTATTTATTGTTTGTTGATATATCCAGATGGATTTACCTTTAGACTACCTTGGACAAGTATTTATGAAGGTACTACCATCCTGATCAACTGAGCTTGAGATATAACTTGCTCAACTCAGAAGCAACAAATCTTTTCTTGATCATTCAACCAATGTCATAATACCAGTGACACACTCAACACAAGATACCTCACCTCAATTTCATTATCAAGGATTTTTACTTACATCAAAGTAAGAGATCAAATGGAACACATTGATAATTATCTCAAGTCAGGAGACTAATACACTTGTCCATAGATAGGAATAACCAATGATACCCAAAACTTGTGGTGTTCCTATTGGCCGGTCTATCCTCAAGATCTTAACTACTAGAGATCACCAAGTGAAAACTTCACAAGAAGAAGTATCAATAATTATGAGCCCCCAACACCTGATAGTTAGACACACACTATGTATAGTCTGTAAGATATATCGAGACAATAAAACCTTTGTTTAAGATTAATTTCATAATATATTGAGTTTCTCATTATAGCATGGGATTTGGTATAACCTTTTGATACAAAAATTAATCTATGGAAATTATTATTAAACAGGGGATGCAGAAATGTGTACACTATAATGGTAAGAATAAATCATTTATATCTAACTCTATACATGATATGGTAATCAAAAGTACTATTTATTTGGTTCTAGGGCACCCACTATTACAACAGAAACCACTAACAATGGGGGGGTTGAATCTGTGGTAGTTTTTAGAAATTCAATTCTCTTGAATCTAACCACAATAAATTTTTAGAGTTATTTTCCTTATCAAACTTTATATAAAATTTCACTGGCATGAAAATATAGAAAAGTAATGTAATACACATAATATTTACAAGGTTCACCCCAGTGTGGGTGATTAAATCCTTTCCACGGTGATTCCCATAAGTCCATGAAATTTATTGTAATATAAAATTTAACATAATGAGATAACTCCCATTAGACTTATTATATCTCTCTCTAGGAATTATTATACTTACTCCCATCAGTTACACATTTTTTCTTCTAAAACTGACCCAACACAATTATAAGAAACTTTGTAAACAACTCCCAAAAATTTCATTAGGAAATGGTCTATTCGATTTCCTCTGTCAAGTAAGTGTCCATCAGGTGTGACCTGCCTTTATCTAGAGTACTCCATCCAATGTTCCTTACTAATACTATGATTTTTTTCTATCATTTGTTCTTTTCAATGAACAAAACTAATATACCTCACAACATTTCTTGGAAAAACTATCTGGTTACTCTGTTTGGGGCTCTGTATGATTCCACTACTCAGAAATCCTTTTTCTAGTAACTCTAAATATAAACTATATCTGGTTTCTGAAAATTTAATCTTTTGTATAATGACTCAAACCAATATTCTCTCTTATTCAACCAATTTGGTTGGAAACTAGTATTGCTAAAAACCATTAGTGTGTTATCTTTTTTTTTTCATGAACCAACCCGGTTTGACCCCGAACCAGGCACCAAAATCGGTCTATGGAAAGGCTTGATGAGAATTAATATTCCCCATGGAATGATTATGAATTTCAGGGTATCATAGTATAAATAGTTGGGGGATGATTTCACATAATAACCACAAAAATAAAGAATAAAACAGAGCAGGAAACATAGCCAGGAGGAAACATAAACTAGCGATCAAAAATAAAAACAACTAAAAGGTCCTGGTAAAACACAATAAAAATAAAACTACATACAAACCAAAACTAGGAATGATCTCCATGTTACATATTGGTCCCCACCATCCAAAAAAATCAACCCACTCCACATGTTAACCTGAATAAGAACCTGAACCAGAAAAACAGCTTGGGTCTACCGATGCTGAGTGACACAAGTAGGGTGTGAGAATACAAGAGCTAGTAGGTAAGAACTATAGAATATATACATGTATTTTCCTAATATATCCAACAATCACCATTTTGAATATATATATATATATAAAATAGGTTTTTATTTTTTTAACAACTAAACATTTCTTTTCCAAAATACACATCAAAAAACAAAGAAAATCATAGATTTCCTTAAAAACTGATTCCAATTTCAAAATCCAGTTTTTGAAACCAATTACAAGAAGGAAAAATAAAACTAGAAATGCGTACAAACAAGTAAAAACAAACTAAACATAAGTAGTAGGGTATATCATAAGAGAAATGATAGAAGAAAAATAAGAACCACAAGTTTAAACAAGCATATATAAACTAATCAAGATATCATATTTCCACAAAAAATACTAGAACCTACAAGATATATAGTCATGTTAATATCCTAAACTTCTCGAGAACCAACCCTAAATATACTTGTTTTAGAGCCATCTGCCGACATATGATGTGGTCCATAGTTAATCACTAGCCTGACTGATCTATTACCCTAACTCCAGTAACACCCACCGTGGCCGTTCACCTACCATGGAGGATCTAGTTTGTCTCACTGGGAACGCGATAGTAATCATATCTCTACCATATAGATGATGTCTAGGATCCCATGATGATAGTATAAAGGTAAAATCAAGGAGGTCATAACATGATTGACATTAACTATAACCCACTGATGCCAATGTGCATGCCTTTCCCACTTCCCTACACCATATATATGGAGACCCTTTCTAACTTGAAAAAATATGGGTTCCCATCAAATAGAAAAAATACAAAAGTAACAACTGGGCATGCACATTATAAAAATTAAAATACACTTTTCATAAGAACATTTGAAATTACTTATCAGTTTTGAGTTGTAACACCCAGAGTTTTTTAAAAGTAATGTTATGTTCGATAACATATTGGACATACAACACCGAGTTTTAAGAAACCTCAATATACTATTAATATTATTATTTAAACATGACCATTATAAAATAGACATTAAATTTGAAGGTATGAATTAGAATAATCACATTTTGAAAATTTAGTATGAATGGTATATAAAATATATTTATAAACAATTACTTAAATTTTGGTAAAGTCATTATAGGCTTCTAATTTTTTTCCTCAAAAAATGATTTTAATTACTTTTTGTGAAAAAATAATAAAATTAATTTTTGTCAATTTTATAAAATTTATTTGATAAAATGAACTTCATTTTTTGAATTAGCATATCAAAATTATCTTAGGATGAATTTTTGGTGTTTTTCTAAATTTTTTAATGAATAGTGCAAAATATTGTTTTTTATTGAAAACTACCTTTTCATTTAAATAATTTAAAAAGTTATATTTTATTTTAAAATGGTTTAAAAGTAAAATTAGTAAAATAATTTTATTATTAGTCGAATTTGGGCCATTGGAATCAATTTTATTTTGAATTTTCATATAAAAATGTTTTATATTTTTGAAAACGTTTTCTTTGGAAAACCGTTATTTCATCACGTCTGTGGGTTTAGTCTTAAATTAAATTATACCACTTCTAGGAATTTAATTTGTGAAAATTTATTCCATATTTGGAATAAAAATAATTAATATTATATTATAATTTCAACTTAATTTTTTTGGTCATAATGAATTGTAAAAAAGTAAAAATTAATTACCCCGGTAAAGGTTAAAATGGGTATACTGGGGGGTTAAACTAAAACAATAAGAATTAAAATGACCTAAATTATTTTCCAAATACTATTATATGGACATATTTTGACCTTATATAATCTATGGTTTGATAATTATCCATTTTTGATCCTTGTGGCATGTGTGAAACATGGGTATATCTTTTTATTTTCAAAAATTCCAAGTGTGTCCTCTCCCGCACTTATAAAAGGGAACACCCTCGCCCCTCATATTTACATTTATAAATCCTTTTGGTTTAACCAATAAGTACCTAGATACCTTTATAAATTAATTCCCTACATCATAGAGTCCCTTTTAATCATAAATTCAATATAGGTAGGCGTTCGGTATAATCCTAAAGAGGTTATCTGAAGAAGAGGTATCATTCTTAACCAAGAATCTTTGTTTTATTTTTTTCCACCTCATTTAAATATTAATAAATAATTTTTATATAATAAAATAAGTATTTACCATATAATAATATTTTATTATTTTAATTTAATAACTTAAATCCATATTCGCTTCCATTAAATGGGAAATGAAACCATCATTCGTGTGTACAGAGGATTACCACCTCACAAACTGATGTAACTTTTTTTCCATCATCGCCTCACATGACTATTCATGATAATGAATTTAATGTTCATATATAACATAAATTACATATTAATAATTATATAAAATTAATATATCATATAACTTCTTACCTTACCATCCATTAAAATAATGATAATGTTGTTTATGTGTACAGTGGACTACCGTCTCATGAAGCGATGTGATTCATTTTTTATTACCACATCACATGGATGATATATGTAAGTTTATTTAAATAAATAATATGATATTTATTATATAATGATAATTCTTTAAATATAAAATAATACTTACCTTATTTCCATCATGATCATTGAAAAATGGAAATGTTACAAATGTGTATGTATGACCTACCATCACCATGATTGTAATGTAGTTCATTTTTCATAACCATAAAACCTAGTTATTTTCAAAAAAGTAAAATCTATGTTTAAAAATGATAATTATTTCATGATTAATATTTTTGAGATGATGAAATAATAATCTCTTTGAACTTAGTCAACTTTCCAAGGTGATTTTGGATATATGAGCTGAACATCGTCAAAACATCCGACTAGAACCTAATTGATTAAGTAATTGAATATAACTTGATAATGAATAAAATAAAAGTAATAATAAACTTGAAAAAATTATATTAATAAATTAAATAAAAAAATAATTTTTTTATTCAATAAGATAAAGAACACACGTGACAAATGAGGCCCGTGGTAAGGGATCTCTCCAAACCACTCTTTCCTTTGGGTTATGACCATTCTCTCTCTAACTCACTTTATCTCTCCATTAAATGTTATGAAGTGATTATAAATTTAGTATATATTTCTCTCAAATATATACCTATATTATTTTTTCTTCCTTTTATGGGTTAATACATGAATTATTCCTATTTCTCAAATGCCTTCATTATGAAATTTTCTTTGATTATGGAATGGGGAAAGATTATACAACCCATTTTATTTCCATGGTTAATTATTATTTTATAAATTAAAATTGATTTCTTTTATGTGGAACACATAAATCATGAAATTTTCATTATTGGTTCACCTATATAGTGATTCAATTCATTGAGAAATATTTTAGTATTATGGGACACCAAGTATGGGATTAGGGAGTCAACACAATCCATAACGGGACTTTATCCACCATGTAATATTTTCTAGGAAGTTAGCATTGACTCATATTTATATAATGTTATATGCTTCTACCACATTTCATATATTAACATAATCTAATGATACCATATTACTTATGTTATACTCCCATATGATTAGTCATGAACCTTCTATTTTATGATTCCATGTTATACCTTTGACTCACATATTATGTTTCCTTATCATATTCATTCTCTTATCAGTATTTTAGATCAGCCTTTTATTTTATGTATGCCCCAGGTTATCCTATGCAGTTTTAAGAGCTCAAATGGATTTAGAAGCTAATTATGGATAATAAAATAATGATTTCATGTTTTAGTTTCTTTTTTATATAATATGAACTAGTATTTTAAATACACTAGGAATCATGATATTTGGGATGTACTTGTTGGATAATTATGTTTAAAAATAATGTAATATTATGTGTAAAAAACCTTGGGTTACTATAGTTAGTATCAGAGTAAGGTTTAATTAACCTTTGGATACTAGTATGAAAAAACTTTAGTGATAAAACTAAGGATAAATCTAAGGATAATTCTAAGTATATAAAAATATGATGGAATTTTAGTGAATGATAAAGTGAGCGTTTTCTGATAAATTACATCCCTATCTAGATACATCAAGTGGATGTGGCTCATGAAGAGTTACACCCAAGCATAATAACTCTGAAAATGGACCATTGAGTTGGAATTGATCATCACCTGGTTCACAATAATGATCCTTACCACACACCCATTTTGACACTCCTAGGGGGATATTCTTTAGAAATTTACAGTATCTTTATGAACCATTATGAAGGACTTGAAAAAATGACTAGGTTAGAAAACCTAATATGAAACATTACCATGTATAACCTATATTGAATCCTAATACTATTAAGTTATTATATACTTATCATTTATAACTTATTCCCTCTAAGCTAATAATTTTCCCTTTTTCATGTTAATGCATTCTCATACTATTTTTTCTTTTTAGTTAATGATTGGAAATAGGAGAAAATGACCCAAAAAACCACATGATTGGAAATGTGACGATTTACCCAATGATATGCCTAACCTTATGGGAGTGGGAGATAACAAATTCATTATAGTACTATCTCGACTAGATCAAGTTATGAATAATAGCTTGAATCATGCAGAACACACTCCCCCTCCTAAGAAGGATAAAGCTTTAGTTGATTATTTTATGCAACAAATTCCCCCTACCTCTAGTGGATCTTCTAATATCCTAATCACTAAACAATGGACTAACTCTATTGATAAGATATTCTCTATCCTCCAATGCACAAATCAAGAGAAAATTATGATGACCATTTATTACACTGAGGGAGAAGATGATTAGTGGTGGACACTAACCAAGAATAAAAAGTCCAAAGAGGATATTGATTCCATGGAATGGGAAGACTTAAAGAAAAATATTTTTTAAATAAATATTTTCCCCAAACTATCTGTCTTAAAATAGAGAGAGAGTTACTTAGTTTGAAGAGAAATAAATATGATTCTATCGGGGCATATGAGGAAAACTTTACAAGGATTTCACATTATGCCTCTGGTTTTATCCTAAATACTAAAATTAAGATAGATAATTTATTTAGTGGGTTAAAGTGGAGTTTAAAATAATAATTAGTGATTTGGGACTTTTACAACTTTATAGAGATTTTCCATTATGACATTAAAGTTGAGATAAAGATCGTTGAAACCCAATGGTCTCATGGGACTAGAGTCAAGAAATTTAAAATGGAGTTTCCTTTAGGATCATAAATAGATAAATATCATGGAGGAAGGAAAACCCAACATATCACTTGTAAAAATTATGGCAAGAAGACTCCTAGAAACTATCTAATGGGAACTGAGAGATGCTTCAAATGTAGAAAAGAGGGGAGCCATACTAATTAGTACTGAAGGGAAATGGAGACACCCACTAATGTAGAAGAAGAAAAAAAGTTTCAAATCAATACTCAACATGAGGTGTAGTGTTTTAACTATAAGGAAGACATAAATTATGCAATCTAATTACCTAAGAAAAGGGTTGTCCGAGAAAATCAATGACAACAGCCTCAAAGGCCTAGAGAGAAAGGAAGATCATATGTGATCACTACTACTGAAGTGGATATCTACAATGATGTTGCGATATGTATGATAGTTATTCATTCAAGAATAAATAATGTACTATTTGATTTTGGCTCTATGCATTCTTTTATATCTTTCAATTTTAGTAGAACTATTCAGGAACCACTTTAAAACATTGGGGTTGAGTAATTTGAAATAATTTTAAATAGAGCGATGGTTACCTTCCAAGTATAGAACTCCCCCCTAGTCAATGTTTGTGGAATAAATATTCTATAAAATCTCATCTTACTTCCTTTAATGGGGTTTGATGCTATATTGGGCATGTATTGTCTATCCTTATATAAATCCAATATCCACTTTTGAGAGTGGGAGATCACTCTTCATCTCTCAAGTCATCCTCCAATTCTATACAAATGTAAGGAAGAGGATGAATCTCCCATGGAATCTTCTATTCAAGCAAGGATATTATTTACTTATGAGAAATAATATATAGACCAAATTAATGATATAAATGAGAGAATCATTATTGAAGACATGCCCATCATGAGGGATTATACTGATATCTTTCCTAAAGAGTTTCTTAGTTATCTTACTGATTGATAGGTTGATTTCTCAATAAAAATTATACCTGGATCTCTTCCCATATAGAAGAATCCTTATATAATGGCCACTATTGAGTTGAATGATCTGGATAAGTAGTTACAATATAATCTATAAAATGGTTTTATATGCCTGAGTGCTTCATCATGGGGTGCACTGGTACTCTTTACCAAGAAGAAAGATGGGTAAAAGAGATTCTAAATTGATTATGATGAACTCAAAAAAATCAGGATAAAGAAAAATTATCCCCTCCCATGTATAGATGTCTTGTTCGATCAACTACATGGAGCCCAATATTTCTCTAAGGTGGGGGTTTGATTGAGATATCACTAGTTATAGGTGAAGAAGGAATATATTCCCAAAAATTCATTTTTAATAATATATAGAGAATATGAGTTCATAGTGATTCCTTTAGGACTCACTAATGCCCAATCAATATTTATGGAATTGATGAAAATAGTCATTAGGGATTACCTTGAAACATTTTTTGTAGTCTTTATAGATGATATTCTGATTTACTATAAAATTAAGGGTGATCATGAGGATTATTTTAATACTGTGCTAAAATATTTTATAAAAGAGAAACTATATTCAATGTATAGTAATCGGGAGTTATGGAAGAAGGAATTATCATTATTGGGGAATATTTTCACTCGGAAAGGGATATATGTGGACCCTTCTAAGATAAAGGGAATTGAGGAATGGCCTATACCAACATCTGTAATAGAGATACATTGTTTTCTTAGACTATATTGGTATTAATTATTATTTTATAGAAACTTCTCATGGTTTTAAAACCCACTAAAAAAGCTAACATAGAAGGCAGTAAAGTTTTTCGGGACTAGTGAAAGCAAAGAGAGCTTTAAGGAGTTGAAAAAGAGGATTATCACTGCAGTAGTCCTCACACTGACCTCAAGTGAGAAATTTTTTATGGTACAAAGTGATTTTTAAAATAATTTATTAAGTTTTGTACTAATGAAAATTGATAATGTGATAGCCTACGCCTCAATCCAGTTGAAAGTTCATTCGAAGAACTATCCCACACATGATTTGGAGTTGTCTGCAATGATCTTTTCTTTGAAATTATGGAAACATTATCTCCATGGGGAGATGCGTGAAATATATATGGACCATAATATCCTCAAATATATATTCACTTAGAAGGAACATAATATTCACCAAAAAATATTGTTTTATTTTATCAAGGACTATGAATTCTCATTCTATTACCATACTGGGAAAGAAAACAAGGAAGAAGATGCTCTAAGTAGAAGAGATCTGATAAAATTATCACTGATGAGAATTGAGAATGATAAAATCTTCTTATACTTAAAAAGGATAGACATGGGAATCATGAAGGAAGGAATTTCATCATTCCCTTCTCAAATGATTTCACAATCATCCCTTCTAGGTAAGATAAAGCATGCTCAAATAGATGTTGTGGAAATCTGGAAGAAGGTGGAAGCTGTAAGAACAAGGAAATACTAGGAGTTAAAAATTTATGAAGAAGGAGTTGTAAGATTTTATTCACAACTATGTGTACTATAAATTCTGAATATAATGAATGATCTATTGAATTATGAACATACTTAATCCTTATCCATCCACTCAGGGATTAAAAAGATGTATTGAGATCTCCAAGAACACTATTGGTGGGACAATATGAAGAAGGATATCACTGAATATACATCAAAGTGTCTGATATTTCAACAAGTAAAGGATGATTAGAAAATTTATAAGGGGATGATACAACCATTACCCATAACTATATAGAATTGGGAAAATATCACCATCATATTTTTCATTGTTCTTCTAAAGAAATCAAGAGGAAACAACTCCATATGGGTTATGGTGGATTTTATTACAAAGATTTCTCAATTAATTGTAATTATAGAGGAATTATAACTCATTCAAAATGAAAGGATACAGATCATAGTGGTTGTGAGGCTACATGGGACACTACTATTAATTTTATTTGACCAAGATATGATATTTATCATGAAGTTCTGGAAGAGCCTACAACATGATCTAAATACTAAGTTGAACTTCAATATGACTTATCACCCCCAAAATAATAGCCTATTTGAGGGGAATATTCATACAATGGAATACATGTTGAGATAATTCTTGATGGAATTTGACAGAGGATGAGAACAACATATTCCTTCAGTTGATTTCTCATATAATAATAGTTTCCACTTAAGAATAAAAATGGCTCCATATGAATCCCTTTATGGGAAGAGTTTTATAACACCTACTTATTGAGATTAATTTGGTAAACACAAGTTATTGGAACCTAAAATGGTTTAGGAGATGGTTGAAAATTTTAAGACCATTCAAAAACACATCAGGGCTGATTAGAGTCGACAAAAGAGCTATGTTGAAAAACATTGAAGAGAATTGGAGTTTGAGCTTGGGGATAAAGTGTTTTTATGCATATCTCCATGGAAGAGAGTCATGAGATTTGGTAAGAAGGGTAAGATAATCCCTAGATACATTTTTCCCTTTTATATTATTGATCACATCAAAGTTTTGTCTTATCGACTAGCACTCCCACCAAACCTTTCCCAAGTACACAACATATTCCATGTATCCCTCTTGAGGAAGTACATAACATATCCCTAACATGTATTGAATTTAGATGTGATAAAATTGGAAAATGACATCTCTTATGAGGAGTATCTAGTGAAGGTATTAGAGCATAGATATAAATTTCTATGCAATAAGGTGATTCACCTGGTCAAATTACTATGGTAGAACCATAAATACAAAGAGGTAACCTAGGAACTGGAGGAAGCAATAAAGTATAAGTAACCTCAACTATTTTTAACTTAATATATAATATGAAATTTTAAGTGTAAAATTATTTAATGGGGGGATAATTTAACACCCCATTTTTTTATAATTAAAGTTATGTTTGATAGCATATGCGACACACAACACCAAGTTTTAACAAACCTCAATATACTATTAATATTATTATTTAAATATGACTATTATAAACTATTATTTTAATTTTATGGTATGAATATGAATAAACAAATTTTGAAAATTAATTATGAATTATAAATAAAATATATTAATAAATAAGTTTTAAATTCTTGGTAAAGTATTTATTGGCTTCGAAAATACCTTTTCCTCAAAAAAATGTTTTTATTATTTTTCATGAACAAATAATAAAATTAATTTTTACCTCTTTAATAAAATTTATTTTTTAAAATGAAATTAATTTTTGTAATAAAAATTTAAAAATTATCTTAGGATGTATTTTTTGGATTTTTCAAAAACATTTAATTTTTTAATGAATAGTGAAAATACTGGTTTTATTGAAAATTGCCTTTTCATTTAAATAATTTTAAAAGATATATTTTATTTTAAAATATTTTAAAAGTAAAACTAGTTCAATTATTTTATAATTAATCCATTTTATGTAATTTGGAATCAATTTCATTTTTAATTTTGACATAAAAATTTTTATACTATTGAAAGCTTTTTGTTTGGAAAACCATTTTTTCATCACGTATATGGGTTTAATTTTCAATTAAATTCTACCAATTATATGAATTTAATTTGAAAAAATAGATTGAATATTTGTAATTATCATAATTAATGTTATATAATAAGTCCAAATTATTATTTTTGGTCACAATGAATAGTAAAAATAGTAAAAATTAATTACCGTGGTTAAGGATAAAATGGGTTTACCTGTGGGTTAAACTAAAAATATAAGGATTAAAAAGACATAAATAATTTTCCAAAAACTATTATCTAGAAATATTTCAACCTTATGTCTTATAAGGTTTTATAATGGTCCATTTATTCCCTTTTTCATGTGTAAAACATGGGTATAACTTTTTCTTTTCAAAAATTACAAGTGTATCCTTTCCCCCACTTGTCAAAGAGAACCCCCTATCCTCACCTATTTACACATAAAAATACTTGTGGTTTGGAAAAGAACTACCCAAATTAATTATTTACCTTTGTACCCACATTATAGATTCCTTAGTTTTATCAAAAATATAATATAGGTAGGCTTTAGGTATAATCCTCAAGAGGTGGTCTGAAGAAGAGGTATCATTCTAAACCTAGCATTTTTTATTTCTTATTCCACCTACTTAAAATATTACTCAATAATGATGATATAATAACATTAGTATATTACATATACTAAGATTTTATTATTTTAATGCTATAGCTTATATCCGTATCCACTTTGATCAAATGGTAAATGAAACCATCATTCGTGTGTATGACAGACTACCACCTCGCGAACCGATGTAACTCCTTTTCCATCACCACTTATCACATATATTCATGAGGATAAAATCAATGTTTATATATTATATTTATGAAATAATAATCATTCTTAAAAATTAAAATATCATATACCTTCTTACATTAGCATCCATTAAAATAATGACAACATCGTTCGTGTGTACGATAGACTACCACCTTGTGAAGCGATGTGATTTGTTTTTTATTACCATATCACATTGATGGTATATATAAGTGTATTTAAATAAATAATATAATATTTATTATATAATTATAATTATGGAAAGCTAAAATAATTCTTAACTTCTTTACATCATGATCATTGAAAAATGGAAACGTTACACATGCGTATGTATGGACTACCGTCACCATGATTGTAACATAGTTAATTTGTCATAACCATAACTCATGTTTTTTAAAAAAAATTATAGTTTATTTATAAAAATTATATTTATTTCATGATTACTATTATGTATATGATGTAATAACAATCTCTTTTACCTTATTCAACTTTCTAAGGCGATTTTGGATATATGAGACGAACATCGACAAAACGTCTGACTTGAACCTAAATGATTAAGTAATAGAATATAACATGATAATGAATAAAATATAAGGAATAATAAACTTGAAAAAGGATATTAATAAAGTAAATAATTGACATAATTTTATGATTCAAGAAGATACGTGACAAATCAGGCTCGATGTAAGTGGTCTCTCTAAATCACCCTTTACTTTGAGATATAACCATTATCTCTATAACTTACTTTATATATCTATTTAATGTTATTAAATACTTATAAATTATATATATATGTTTATCAAATATATAAATAGATTATTCTCCCTTACTTTTATAGGTTAATACATTCCTTATGATCATTTCTCAAATGCCTTCACTATTAAACTTCCTTTGATTATGGAACGAGGCAAGATTATGAAACCCATATTCTTTACATGGGTAATTATTATGTTATGAATTTTGATTTAAATAAATTATGTGGAACACATAAATCATGAAAATTTTATTATGGGTGTGCCCAAATATAGCTCCAATTCATTGGGTATTGTTTTAGTCCCATGAGATATCACGTATGGAATTATGGAGAAAACATAATCCACTATGGGACTTTTTCCACCTTGTGATATTGTCTATGAAGTTATACTTTACTCATGTTTATGTCATGTTATATGTTTTTACCAAATTTACTATGTTATCATTATCTTATGATACAATGTTTCTTATACTATTCCCCCATGTGATTACTGATGATCCTTCTCTTTTATATATTTTGTTATAACTTTGAATCACATGTTGTTTCCATATCTTGTTTATTACCTTACTAGATCACCCCTTTCTTTTATATATTCCCCAGGTTATCCTATGTATTTTTCGGATCTCAAATATATTTAGGAGATCATTATGGATAATGAAATAAGGATGTCATGTTTTAGTTTCTTTTTGATGCAATATGAACCTAGTCTTCCAAATACACTTGGAATCACAATCCTTGGGAAGTACTTATTGAATAATTATGTTTAAAAAAAATATAATAATATGTGTAAAACATATTGGGTTTTTGTATGAGTACATGATAATCCTCAATAATTTTATAAAGGGATGTCAAAAGGTACCAAACAAGCCTTAGCATTCAAGATCCAAAACCATTTCTGAGGGAAACACCCCTCTTTCCAAAACCATTTCCAAAACTGATGTAATTGTCCAAATACATTTTTGAAGTTCCAAATGAGCCTATAAAAGTTCAAAATAGGGATTTAAAGAAAAATTTTAGAAACTAAATTTGAAACTTGATTTGGGACTCATTTGAAAACCAACAAAAACATTTAGAAAAATTTGGATATCAAGAAATCATTTTAGGAAAATGAGGTTTTAGAAAACAAACATTCTATGGAATTATCTATTTATATACATGAACAAGTTTATATATACACCTCATGAACATATGGACATGTAAATATCACATAGAAATTTATACAGAAATCTATAATAATGTTAAAGGTTTGATCAAAGAATACAAATAAGTATCACAATATAACAAAGGGGGTTTCACACTTGCACTAAATCCACAAAGTGGTTATAAACTGAAATAAAGAACAGTTCCACTTGCCACCTAATTTTATAAACACCCAAAAGACCAAAACTAATTTTAAAATCACCCAAATCTATTTGAAAGGTCATTTTGGAATTAATCAAACATCTAATATACGCATTCATTATGTACATATAGACATAACGATGGAAATCCTTTGAAAAACCTATTTTCATTCTAACCAACAACAAGGAAAGCCATATTTTTTTTATCAAAAAACAATAATGAATACCACAACTAAAATTATTTTTGAAAAGATAAAGTATCTCATGGATTGTTCCATAAAGGAAATGGATAGAAACACCTACCTCAAAGGTATGTGAACACGATGAAACTCCAAGAACGTGATAAGGAGACCCAAAGAACCAAACCAATCAAACTATATCAAAATAAAACACAATAAAACATAAAACCTCTACCCCTAGGTTTCATCCAAGAGAGAAACAAGATAAGGAAGAACAAAAAACTAAGATGGGAAGAAGAGAAGAGGAGGAAAATAAGAAAAAATCCAAAGAAAACTCACCAAGGATCAAAGGAAGATCTTCAAGGGTGGAAGAGGATCCAATGGAGAAGGGTTTGGGAGACCCTTCAAGTTCCAAAATTAAATGGGAGTGGAGAGGGGGTCAAAAATGGGTTTTAACATAGGGGGAAAATCTGGGCAAGCCACACATTTTACTAAATTATATACGAACCATGAAAACCATACTAGAAAGATAAACCACCCTCACACAGTCTAGATGAAAAGTTTTGTAAAATGTGTTCCAAATGTGAAAGTGGAATCCTCAAAGAAAGAATACACCCTCAAATTATTTATATATGGTTTCCCTTAATCATGTGCAAGTCATGTATTGGCTCTCATACACTAAAGGGGGTCCGCATAGTTTCTCATTTTTTCTCACACAGTTTCTTCTAAACCGTGCTCAGATCATGCAATAAAAATCTTGAAAAAAAAATAAAATAAACTGATAATTCCCCTTTGATCATCTAAAAATATGGTTTCCCTCCAAACCATTCACACTAACTCTAAATAGAGCCAAAAATAGACTGAAAACTCTAGAACTCAAAAGTTTTATAGGGAATTCAGCCCAAAATCCAACAACGAGATCAAAGGACAAGATATAAATAAAATAATAAATAAGAACAAGGTCGAGGTTTGATAAATATACCCAAAACAATATTTTCCCCCATAAAGTCACCAATATCAAAATGGGAAAAAAAAAAAAAAAACTCTTGACCCTAAAAGAAAGGACCACCAGCGCAAAACCTCCAAAAAAATGAAACCACTAACACCAGTGTGGCTCTTTTAACTGTACAAGTCACACCTAACTAGCTTCAAGAGATCAAAAAAGAGGTCTATAAGAATTCTCCCCACGATTTAAGAATCAACCAACACAATGATCAACCTCCAAACATGACATTTAATTACCTGAATATTTATAAATTAAATTTCCTTTTTGAATGAATAAATTCATTAACAAGTAATCTTGTTATAGAAAAAACATGCACTAATTTGGTTATTTTTGGATAGTTATAGTCTTTTCAATTTAAAATACCATTAAGTATATTAACCATTTATAGTATAACTATTATAAAATTATTGTATGAATAATATATATTAAGTGTTATAATAAAGTCCAATTAACATATAAGGAAGGAGTGATGGTCTCATATAGTATAATTGTACCCTATAAATCTTGTTTATAGAAGATTTCAGAGGATATAACATCACTAGGATTTTACCTTGACCAATCCCAAGTAGAGATTTAATAACTAAAGAATGAGTAAAACTATTTATTGGAGAATTTAAATCTCATTGAAATCATGACCCAAACCATGTACACCGAACCACCCCAAGAAAATCTCACCATCACACACCTTACCCTTAGGACACACACTTGTGTAATAAGGGGTTATGTATTTAGAACCTAATATTTTGAATTTGTATATTTTTACTTTAAGTAATTATTATATTTATTCCTTTACTTTATAAATTATTAAATAATTTATTCGATAAAAATTAGATTTTAATATGAAAAATCCCGATTGGTATTTTTGAAAAATATTTAGTTTCAATCGAGACACTATTTTTGATGAATTAAAGAATTTTTGAAATAAATGATATTTTAATAAAATATTAATATTAATTAATATTTATTAAATATGAATTATAATATAATTTTACAAAGTCAAATTTAATTTTTATAATGGCTAGAAAACTATTATTGTAAAAAAACAAATATTTTTTAATAAATGATGATTTTTTGATTTAAAAGTTTAAATGATCGTATTGAGAGAATTAATTTTAAAAAATAAATATTATTTTTGAAATTAGTATTTCTAAATTACCCAACAATGATTTTTTCATAATTTTCTAAGACAGAAAATTTTTTGGGTAAATATTTAAAATGGTATGAATATACCGTATGTATTTTGACATCAAAATGCCCCAAATAGTTATGTAATATATTCCATAAAATGTATCCACGACCAAATATATATTTCCTCTTTAAAATAATGTGTTTTTAAGTTATTTTATTAATTTTATAAATCATTAATGAATCCTTCAAAACCTATGTTATATTTTAAGGTTTTAAAATCAATTCTTTATTAACATGACTCACTTCCACATCGACAAGGACATTATTTTAATGTTTTCGGTTCATATAATTATAAAATAATTAAACCATTCCTATTTGTTTGAAATAATGGGGAAAACCATGGGAAGTTTTATAGTTTTAATTAATTTATCATATAGAGTTCAAAACCTAAGTTTGGAAATTTAAAAAAAATTATCCTCTCTTTTTCTATATAAACTCACCCAAAATCCCATTCCTATACACTCAAAATACTAGTAGCATAGAATTACTCTAAATTTCCCTCTCCATAGTCCTCCCAAGGTTCCCCCAATATCTTAAGTATCTCATCCCAATCTTTTAGAAGTGTCATATCAAGGTAAGGGATCCTCTCCTTCTCCTCTTTATTCAAGCACTTTATTTATGTAATGAATTATTATTACCAATTTTTCAATATGAGATATGTTTTGGAAAATAAATATTACTATACTTATGATTTACAAGTAATTATATATCCTTTTTTATCTTATTCACTCATTCTATAAACCTTTATGTACACTTGTTATGATGCTGAATTTATTCTCCAGTTTTCTATGTAAAACATTTGTGTAGTGAATACCCATCTCCATTTCCACTCAAGAGTATTCACCCGATTGTAACTATCCTTAATTTATTTTTAATTTACATGTATGTAACCCAAACTTATTAATTATGGGGTTAATATTGATGAAATAAATCCTTATTTTTTGTGATCTATGTGGCACACTTATGTATGTACTTGATATGAAAGTAACGGGTGGGATTGAAATTATAGAGCTCTCCAATGCATTGGGTGATGTTTTTATCTTATGATATTCCATGTATGGTTTCATAGAGTTTATCATAAGCACACTATGTTATGTTTTATTGGGGGTTATCCTTGACTTATTTTTATGATATCATGTTTTATGTTGTTTCCACATTCCTATGTTGTCTTTGTGTTATCGTGTTATATCATGCCTCATTATTCAAGATTATGATTCTCACCCATATTATGTTACCATGATATGCATATTGGATCAAATTTACTAATTTAACTCATGCTATGCTTTATTTTTCTCTTACTAGGATTTACATCCCAGCCCTTTCTTATGTACGTCCCTAGGTTATTCTGTGCAGTTTTAGAAGAACGATGAAATTTTAGAGGCATGTTAAGGAAGTTTTCAATAACTTCACTATATTTATATTATGATTTTTTATTCTATATACCTAATTTCCCAAATACACTAGGCTTTATGATCTTCCAAGATTGTATAATGTGAACCTTTATCTAATAAATCATGAATTAAGGAATATTAAAGACATGGGTTGTCATAGTTGGTATCAAAGGAAAGTATAGTTATTTTTAGTATTAGGATTTGAAAAATCTAGTGAAATACTTATAAATATAATAAACATAGAAAAACATCCAATTTTTTTGGTTAAAGTATAGAGTAAGTGGATTCCAAGAAAATAAATCCTTTTATGGATACTATAAGTGGATATGGATTTGGAACAGAGGTAACTTGGGTTAAAAAAACCAAAAGAGAATATTGATCTGGAATTGATCATTACTTGGTGCATGAAAATGAGCCTTAATTCACACCTGGTTTGATACTCCTAGGGGATATTCTTTGGTAAATTCTCAACCTCCTTACAAAATATTATTAAGGGAATAAAAATGATAATAAGATTTTATGTTATAAAATAGATCATGGATAACTTAGATTGAAAATTATAATTTCATAGGTTAAATAATATATGTCTTTTATGAGTTATACCTTTTATTTTTATTATTTACCATTTATTTATTTAATAGTTAAAAAATTGTCACACATAATTTTCCCTTTATTTATAGTCAATTTCCATAAGCTGATGGAACCTAGTCAATAACCAATGTGAGGGGAAATGTGATGATGAACCAAAGGTTATGCCCAAACCAATGGTATAAATTCATGTTAATAATTTCTCAGTTAACTCATGTTTTGAACCAAAACATGAATCATGAGTAATGACCAAACCCCCATAAGAAAGAAAAATATTCAATTGATACCTTTCTATGAAAAAGTCCTAAGACTTTTAGTGGATTTTATAATCCATTAGTCATTGAGAAATGTATAAACTGAATTGAAAATATATTCTCCATACTTCAATTCTCTGAAGAAGAGAAGGTTATGTTGTCTATTTATTATATTGAATAATAAGCTGATCAATGGTATATGTTGGTAAAAAATATGAAGCTTGAGTAGGAAATTAAAGTGATGTAGTGGAAGGAATACTGGGAAATGTTTTTTGAAAAATATTTTCCTCACAATATCAAACATAAAATGGAGATGGATTTCTTTAGTCTCAAGAAAAATTATGATGAACCCATTAGGGTGTATGGGAAAAAATTCACAAGACTTTCATGAAACAACATCAGATTTGTTATTAACCCCTAAATTAAAGTTGACCGCTTATTTGGTGGGATAAATAAGAATATAAAAAAAAATCATTAGACATTAAAGACTTTGAAATATATGAATAAATTTTTTAATGTTCCCTCAAAGTTGAAATAGAGATCAGTGAATCTCAAGGGCCTATTGGGACTGGATATAAGAAGAAGATAATAAAATTTAATTATAGCAGTGCGATGGATAAATCTCATGGGGGAAATAAATTCTAAAACCCCACTTGTAAAAAGTATAGAAAGTAGAATCTAAAAAATTTCCTAAAAGGGACAAATAAGTGCTTTAGGTGTAGGAAGGAAGGGAACCTAGCTAGTGATTGTCAAAGGAATAAACCCACCAATGTGATGGAAGAAAAGAATTCTCTAGTCCACCCTCAACCTATCATCTAATGTTTCAAATGAAAGTAATAGGGAAAATATGAGAATAAATTCCCTAATCCAAGGGTTGTTGATGGTAACTGATGAAAACAACATCCAAGGACTAGAGAGAAAGGGAGAGTTCATTTCACACAACTTTTGAGGTGGATCCCAAAAATAAAGCAGTGATAGGTATACTAGTTATTAATTCAAGGATTGAGAATGTACTATTTGATTCTATTTCTATGCATTATTTCATATCATTCATGTTTAATAGAACTATTCAAACACCACCTCCAAAGTTTGAAGTCGAGTTATCAGTGATGACAAAAAATGGGTCAAGTGTTGCATCTCAAACATATAAACTCATCCCTTGTTCAAATTTGTAGGTTGAATTTCCCAAAAAACCCTATGATAATCCACTTAGCATAATATGATGCAATTCAGGGTGTGAATTGTATTTCCTTATATAGAGCCAACATAAATTTATGAGATAAGGAAATCACCCTTTGTATAATTAATCTCCCTACGATTCCATACAATGATAAGGAGGAAGATGAATCTTCTTTAGTAACAACATCTCAAGCATGAATATTATTGCTTTGTGAGCAAGCGTGTATAGAATGGATATTTTTGAACTTGAGGAGTTCATGAAATAATTACAAAAAAATCTAGAAAAAGGGTTTATACACCCAAGTGCTTCACCATGGGTTACACTAGATTTCTTCATGAAGAAGAAGGATGAGTCAATGTGCCTCTACATTGATTATCGTTAGCTCAAAAATATCAAGATTAAGAATGAGTATCCTATTCCATGGATTTATGATTTTTTCTATCTTTTACATAGAGTAAAATACTTATCTAAGGTGGATCTTTGATTGGGATATTATCAAGAAAAGGTTAAAGAAGAATGATATCCCCAATACTGCTTTTTGTACAATGTACAAGCAGTACAATTTCATAGTGATGCCATTTAGAATCACTAATGATCTAGAAATATTACTTAACTAAATTAATAGATTATTTAGGGATTAACTCAAAAAATTTATGGTAGTATTTATAGATTATATTCTTATATACTCCAAAATCAAGGAGGAACATGAGGATAATTTAAATACTATAATGAATACCTTAAAGATGGAAAAGTTATATGAAAAGTACAATAAATGTGAGTTTTGGTTGTAGAAAGAACTTTCTTGGTGAATTTTATCACTGAAAAAGGAATATATATGGATACTTCAAAAATATAGTTAATTAAAGGATGTAATAGATCAACATATATAATGGAAATCTATATTTTCCTTATATTATCTTGGAACTATCGTTAATTTTTTAGAAACATCTCATGATTTTAAAGACCACTAACCAAGCTTACTCAAAAATGAGTCAAGTTTGTATATACTTATGAATGTGATGAGATATTTAATGAGTTGAATAAGAGGATAATCACTGTACCTATGCTCACATTACCCACTGGCGGGGAAGGATTTGGGATCTATAATGATGGGTCCAAAAGGGATTGGGTTGTGTACTCATGCAAGAGGACAAAGTGATAGCCTATGCTACCTTCCAATTAAATATCCAAAAGTATAACTACACAATGCATGATATAGAATACTATAAGTGATCTTTGAGTTAAATATTTTGTGACATTATTTATATGGATAAAAGTGTGGCATATATATGCACCATAAAATCCTCAAGTATATATTCACACAAAAAAATATTAATATGCACCAATGATAGTGGTTAAAGTTGATCAAGGATTATGATGGTTTATTACATTACCATACTAGGAAGTAAAAAAAATTGGTAGATTCTCTAAGTAGATATTATACTGCAACCATATCCATGATGATGATTTAAAGGGATCCAATCTTTTTAGACATGCAAAGGATGAATATGAGAATAATAATAGGATATTCACATTAACTTGATCAAATAAATTCTCACCCATCTATTCTTGAGAGGATCAAGGATGCCCATAAAGACGATGAGATGATACAAAAAAGGTACCAAATATTATAAAGTTCAATTTTTTAGAAAAATGAGAAAAACCATGAGAAGTTTTGTGTTTTTTTATTACTTTATCATATAGATTAAAAAACCTATGTTTAATGAAGAATT
Organism: Viscum album; assembly: GCA_963277665.1. Lineage (NCBI taxonomy): Eukaryota > Viridiplantae > Streptophyta > Magnoliopsida > Santalales > Viscaceae > Viscum > Viscum album. Next base: position 1,463,933,303 of record OY728165.1, on the reverse strand, counting down.
ATCACATCTTTTTCTATATGAACTCACACAAACTCCCATTTATCTTCACTCAAAACCCTTAGATAACTAAATTAATATACTTTACCTTATCTAGAGTTCTACCAAGGTTCCCACAACCTCTTAAGAATCTCCTACCAAACTTTTAGAAGCATCCTGTCAAGGTAATAGATCCTCCTCTTCTCCTCTATATTCAAGAACATTCTTCATGTCATGCATTTTTCTTTCCAATTGTTTAAGATATGATATTTTTTCACACATCCCTCATACTATCTTTATGATTCCCAAGTAATGAGTTACCCCTTTCACTCTCATTAATCTATTTTATAAAGCCTTATATACAACCATTATTCCACTGAATTTATCCTACAATTTTCCATGTCAAACAGTTGTGTAGTAAACACCTGTCTCCATTTCCACTCAAGGGTATTAATCTAATTGTATACATCCTTCATTGATTGGGGATTTACATGTATTTAACCCAAACTATTTAATCATGGGATTAAAATTGATGAAATATATCCATATATTGTATGATCAATATGGAACACTTATGCATGTACATGATAAGAAAGTGATGGGTGGGTCAAGAATTATATAGCCCAACAACGCATTGGGTAATTCTTTTATCTCCTGAGATGCCTTGTATAGTGCATATGAGGTTATCCTAAGAACACTATGTTATTTTATCATGGTAGTTGTCATTGAATTATGTTTATGATGTCACGTTTTATGTTTTTTTTTTCATATTTTTATGTTTCCTTTATGATATCATGTTATATCAGGACTCATTGTTAAAGATTATGATTCTCACCCCGCTTATGTTACCTTTATATGCCTCTATGATCACATGCACTATTTTACCTCCTGATATGATTTGATTATTCCCTTACTGGGATTTATATCTCAGCCATTTCTTATGTACGTCCCTAGGTTATTCCCTATAGTTTTAGAAGAACGATAGAATTTTAGGAACATGTTAAGGAAATTTTGAATAATTTCATTGTATTTATATTTCCAGTTGTTATTCTATGTACTTAATTTTCCAAATACACTAGTCTTCACAATCTTATGGGATTGTATAATGTGAACCTTTATGAAATAATACATGAATTAATGTGTATTAAAGACATGGGTTGTCATACAATAAGGACCTAAATGAATAAACTCAAACAGAACACCACTCAATTTAATATTTCTAAAATTGAACTTATTAATATTTTTAAGGATTAAAAAATATTTTTAACATTTTACTAACAATTAAAAATAAGATATTATTAAACATAAAATTTACTTTTAATAATTAATATTAAATATAAATTTAATAATATTCCTACTAATTAATAATTCCAATAATTAAAACATTATACTAAATCATTCTAAAAAAATTTTAAACATTAAATTTAACAAAATTTTTAATAATTAAAAAAATATATTAAACACACAATTTAATTTCATACATTTAAATTACTAAGAATTCCATCATAATTAATAAAATTTAATTTTAAACCATTAAAAATAAAATAGTATACTAATAACTAACTAATATTAAATAAAACTTGACACTACTAAATGATTAAAAACTAAAATAAAACAGAAATACCATAAAATTTGGAAGACTAGAAAAACTAAAGCACCAACGTAGAGAGGAACTTTTTTGACTGGGTGATCAAGGTAAAGAGAGGTAAAGAGTGAATTTGAGATGAAAAACCAAAGTGGGTAAGGGGAACCCCTTTTATAGGGGAATCCCATGACCGTGAATCAATTCAATTGATGCTTAATGTTCAACTATTGAATGAATAAAATTAATTAAATTGATTCTATTTGATATTTTAGTGGAAAAGTTTAGTTCATTTGACCCACAAATATCATATATTTTTAATTGTTTAAATAATAACCCCTTAAATTAAAAATATATTATTAAAATTTTTCTAGTTACATGCAAAAAAATAAAAAAATAAAAACCAACACAATAAAAAATATTTATTTTTTCTATAAAAATATTCATAGGTTACATCAAAGGAAAGAAAAAAATGATATGGTGTTTCCTACTGCCATATTCTATGACTGTGTAGGTATTCAATCAAGCTAATTGGTGAAATTTGATCTATGTAGATGACCTCATTTTATTGGTTTTGAGGCTCTTTTTTTGGTGTAATTTATTTTTCATTATTATGCTTTTATAGCAATGAAATAACATTAAATTATAATGAAAAATAAATTAATTAGATAATATTATGAAGTTTATATGATTTAAAAAATCATTTTTAATATTGTTGTATTAGCATGATAAAATTCAAGAAGCATGGGTTGTGAACCGTTCACAATCATCATCAGTTTCCTAGAATGATGTAGTCACAATAATTTTTTGGCATGAAAAATCCCTAGTGTGTATTGGGGATGGGTTCTAGGAATAATCCATCACTTTTCTTTGGTAGGGTTCTATCATTATTTACTACTACACCTAGTGGGGGTTCAAGTAGTGTTGTTGATCGAGAAGCATAAAGTAAAATTTTAAGGATAAAATAAAACATGTAAGAATAGGAATCTTATTAGAAAATACAAGATCTGTGGAGGTTAATAATAAAAATTTCCATAGTTTATATATTTCAGAGGATGAAGGGTGTAATTCCTAAAGAAGTTTCCAATCTTATAGCTTATATTGTATAGGTAAATTCTAATATCAATTAACAACATTTTCAAATTACTATTTTCTTTATTTCTATGCTAATATTGTATATTATTTTGGTTACTTTTATGAGTGGTAGTTGGGGTAATGTGATATGAGCGTTCTATTTAAATTACATGTGTTTTGATTGGGGTGATATCATGGGAAAATTTTTTTTGAGTTATTTTTTACCTATACGAGTAGGTAACACATCTATCCTACAGGCGGTGTACTCTAAATGAATCAATAAATGGTTTTAAAAGATATAAAAGTCTTTAAAAGCATGTTTTAGGGGGTCAAAACCAAGAAAATGATGTTGGAGGGCCACAAAATCATAGCACAATGATCATATATTTATTTTTAAAATGTCATAAAAGAAAACTAATCAATTTGATCTACAGTTTTCTCAAGATGACAATAAACACATTTTTAGTGTTTTGAAAGACTAAAACATGCTTGTAATGGTAAAAAATGTATAAAAAAGTGTTATATTGATGAGAAATATTAGGACCGATCATTTAATTATTTGTGACATTTTTGTGTAGACAACATATCCATATAATGTGTGGTGTGATTGAAATGAATCAATAAGTTGTTTTAAAAGATACCAAATTCTTTAAAAATGTGAATTGGGGGTTTAAAACCAAGATAAAAAATCTCAGAGGGCCATGAAACCATATGAAAATGACCTTAGATTTATTTTTGAAATGTATGAACTGACACCATGTAAATTCAAGTTTCAGTTTTCTTAGGATGATAATAAATTTTTTTTTACTCTTTTAAAACACTAAATCATGCATGTAATGGTCAGAACCATAGAAAATAACCTTAGAATTATGTGAAATATTAGGAAAACCGTGATTGATTTTTTTGACATGTACTAGCACAAAAAATATCCACCCAACATGTGATGTTCTTGGAATGAATCAATAAGCAGTTTTAAAAGGTATCCATGTCTTTAAAAAAATTCCTTAGGAGGTTAAAACCAAGCAAACAACCATAGAGTATAATGTCACAGATTATACTAAAGGTATGGACCATTCGTTTTCAGATTAAATTATTTTTTAGACCTAATTAAGTTTCATAAGGGATTCAAGGGGGATTTGTGTGTGTTTGAGGCTCATTTGGAGTTTGAAGCCCCAAAAATTGAAGAATAGACTAGGCCGCACAGTTAAGAGAAACCGTACCATCTAGCCCACACAGTTTCTCAAAACTTTGTGACTATAGATAGTGGAGACCTGCAGGTTGCATAGTTTTTCTACAACCATGTGACCTCATGATCATGGACATGTGGCGTAACAAATATATTTGAAAGAGATATTTCACATGGTTAGATAAACTATGAGCCTAACCATACAGGGTGACCCTCTGAAGCAGATAATGGAGAATGGTTGGTGCACAATTTGGAAAAAAATATGATAAAACCTTTCACCCTTGTAATTGAGGATGAATTTACTAATTTTCATCTCTTTAATGTTTTAACCCCTTTTTTTCTTTTCTATCCTCCTATAGCGGTTTCTTTCCCCCCTCCATGCATGAGCTCATCCTCCTTCAAGAACTAGGGATCACGATAAATCCTCTATACAGACTCATTTTTGCTCACCATCGGATACATCAAGAAGCTAGAGGTGAGCTCTTGAATCCTCAAATATCTATTTCTTGTTCTTTATCCCATCTATTTCACTATCTCGGTGCAAGCTCGTTTTCCCCATTCTTTGCAAATTTGACGGCTTCTTCGATTTCTTCCAATATAGCTCAAATAAAAGGTCGACGCGGGATGTGGGAAGATATACGAGGATAATGTAGGTGGCTTAGGCTCTTTACCTTCATTTCTTTTCTTTCCATAAAATACTTTGTTGTTCCATGAGATGGACCATTTTGGCGTTGCCCTGCAATTGATAATTAAATTTAATTGGAAGACTTTCCATGCCGATTTCAACCCAAGAAAGTGGAGAATCAACCCCGTGAGTTGATCACTTTGACTTGTGCCACCCCAATTGGTGATATACATGTTATGGTCCTATTTTACCCTTTTTTATAAAATTTCATAACACCCCCTGAGGGGTGTTGTCACTTAATTGATGCTCCAATCCTATTGTTTTAGTTAAATTCGTGGTTGAACCATGAGTAGACCCCTATACTCCATGCCATAATGAAATGTTTGAATTACATGAGTTTGAAATGTGCTCAATGTATCGAAACTCATTCCAAAAATGTACCATTAAATGAGAATTCCCTTAACCAATGTGACTTCTAAGATATAAAGGCTTAAACTAATGAAAGGGTCCCTATTGTTAGACATGTTATATAAGTACATTGTTTGTTTAATGCTTTCACCTTAGCGCCAAGGGTTAAATATAGGGTTCCAACTTAAAGAACCCTTGGGGTGACACTATCTATGCCTGGGATGCACTTGGAAAGAATTATTTCTTTTTACCTCCATATGAGTGACAACGGTTCCCTAAGGGAGACTAATTGGATGGGTTCGATGTAATGATGGTTTTACAATGCCACAAGAGAGTCTCTGGACCCTACATGTGATACCAGGTATAAAATTAGAGGTTAATTCTTGAAATTTACCACACCATGCCTGGAGTGACACACGTGACTTCATTCTTGGGTTAGCATGGATGGACTCCTTGGCATTGGACTCATACCAAGACCCTAGAGTGATACATGGAATTCATTTAGGATATCCATGGATGGGATAATGTTGAATCAACATATTTTTATAAAAAAGGTTTAATTGAATAAAAATCAGTGAAAATTTTCAAATAATAAATAATATTTGGTTTAGAAACTTAAGTACATATCCTTCAAGCCTAATCACAAGATTGAGGATAGTCCACCTTCTTAAATTTTATAACTCTCACATTACTTTTGTAGGATACCTTGGTCAAACTCACCATCTTAGGCTAAAGCAGGTAAATTAGAAAGGTCTCAATGAAGAACCCAGTCTAATGTATTTATTTATTTAGTTCTATTTTTCATTTATTATTATGTGACACTATTCATTTATTATTGCATGAAATATATTTTCCAAGACACCTTGGGTGGGGGGATACTAAGATTGAAACTCACACACTTCATGGGACACCTTTGGTACCCAAGTAGACTTTATGGTTATAGGTTTTGATAAAGGGAAGCAACCATCTTCCAATTCTTGATTGTTAGATCTGGGATGAGTTGGGAGAAGAGGACCGAGCCTTTGCTCGATATGCTACTTATTGTAGTTTTGGACTTTTATAATATTTTGTTAGCATGTGGTATTTGAATATATCCCCTTCCCCTTGAATACTCATTTTTGTATAGATACATCATCATGATCATCATGATGTATTCGTTATTATTATTTTTTATCTTCTGTTTGTTTTATTATTATGTATTTCTATTTATTCCACTACTATCTATCGTGGGTTACTGCTTCTTCTATTTATCTATTTTATAATATATATATATATATACTTTTGTGCTCCACTATGATCAATGAGGGAATATTGTCCCCATAGACACACCATATGACCTTGATACTAGTTGGCAGCCTCTGACTTTTGGGGAGGTGTGCTTGGGATCTTGTGGCTACCATCTTAGGGAACCATGAAGTGGAATCTCGGATGGGACACTAAAAAGTGGTATTATAGGGTTAATTTTCTTTTGTTTTACTATTTGGGTTTATATAGGAGACTAGGATATAATAATTTGTTAATGTGCATGTGCTTGGGAGTAGCTAACCCATATACAGAAGAAATCCAAATTACCTTTTATGGGTAAATGTTGTTAGTGTTTCATTGTTACGGTTTCAAGGATTTCACCACTCGGTGACACACTTGTTTTTTCTATTATTTATATTGATATTATTAATATGTATTGTTTATCCCTATCCTGATAATACAAGGGCACAATGAAGCATCCATCATCCTAGGCACCATATGAGTAAATTGTCATGAATTATGCCATGTCATGTATACTTTATGTGTGCATTACCTATTTTGAATGTGAATTTAGTGTGTTCCTTATTTGTATGCCTTTATTTTCTTTGGTTATTATATATGTAGAGATGTGTTGTTACCTCCTTTCAGGACCAAGAAAACACAATTGGAACTTACTGCATCTGCCTTAACCTAATAGTGTTTTCCTACATAGGTTAAAGTAGATGCCTTAAGCATCCAATTGTGGCATGTTAAGCCATGAAATATCATTTTAATGGGCTTAAATGTGTTTTGGTTAGGATTAAATGGACACCACCATCCAATTTATAAGGTTTATGATCCCTTATAAATTAGAGATAACAGTTCATCTAATTCAACCACTTAAGTAAAATTGAAATACATAAATTAATTAAAATTAATATGATACTTAAAGTGAATAGAATTTCTTATGAATATAACACGAGACCTTAACATGACCTGAAATTAGTTGTGGGAAGTAGGCCATGTTTCTTATAATCCTTCTGAGACTCGTTCTTATCACCTAGACCTGACTCCAGGAGTAGGAAGAGGGGTGTGTTTATTTAGTAGGAAGACATTGTTCTTGTACTTTATTTATCACTTTCCTTATATGTTATAAATACTATCTGAGGTATGCCCTTGGAATTTGTATATTAATTCCACTATGATGATCTAGTGCTGTACTCTTGGAAAGTGGTGATGAGCATACTCTAGAGGTGTTGGGCCCTGAGCCACCCATGATATAACATCCCGTTACTGGTCTATCAGGTACATCTTTAACCTCATCATGGTTTTGCTTTTATCATTTTCTTTATAAAAGAAAAAATTAATTGAGGGGATATCTATAATGGTGATATCAGAGATTTATTTGAATTTTAGCTTTAACCATCTTTTTCTATAGGTTGTAGGAGGATTTCAGGCAGCGTAACTAGGTTACATGACATGTAAGGTTGTATAGATTCAAGTCATGAAAGGCTTCATGCTATGAATGGTTACATGACATAAAGATATGTTTCTCATACTGTATGACATCCCATGTAGAGTTTTTTAAATAGGTGTGTGGATACTTTGATTTGGTTTCTTCTCTAAACTCTCTTACTATTGACCTAAGGTAATTCCTATGTGATTTTTGGAGACTATGCTCATTTTAGAATTATCCGATCAGCATTCAATCTTTATTGTGGTTGTGGTGCATCTCTTCAGGTAAGTGATATTTCCAATTCTTCATTGTCTTTGATTGTGGTAGTTCCTTTGGGTTGCGTTATTAGATCCATTGGTCTAAGTTTGTGTTTATTCATGTCTACTTCTTGATCCATTGTGAAATATCATTTTGAAGGCTATTCCTTTGTTGGTCATAGTGCATAGGGTGTTCATTCTTTAGGTTTGTGGGTTTCTTCCTTTCCACCAACCTCTTATTTTCTAGATTGGATCAATCTTGTGATGTGGATTTTATTCTGGGGACTTTGTAGACATTGTTGGGTTTTTGTTGTCAGTGGATCCCCTTATAGGTATGTGTGACTTGAGTTTCAACGTAGGTGGTTTCGTCTCTATCCTATGTTGATGAAACTTATTGTTTTCACTTTATAAACTAATTTATATAAGAAATTTACATGATTTATTCGTGTGTGTTGAAAATAATTTTTTTGTTAAAATAAAAATGGTTTTTCCCTAATTGTTGATAAATGAAAAGAAAAAGGTTATTTTTGAAGCATTTGAATGGATTTGTGAAATGGTTTTGAAATGATTTTCAAAACATTGAGATGATTGTGAAAATGGGCACATGGGTTACCTTTGGTAATAGGTGGAAGGTTTACCTTGAGGTCATAATCTATTGCAGAGGTTCACTTTTTGGGGTGTTCCTCTTGTCCTAGATTGTATATTATTAGATCTAGGTTCGTATATGATGTTGGGGTTTCATGTTCTGGGGTGTCTCCTTGGTTCTGGAGTGTATATCATTAGCTTCATGTACGGTAGTGCACTAATCATAGATTAATGGGTATGAGTAGTCTGTTTCCTGGCCTTTTGTATTCCTTGGTATTGTGATGCCTATTCGGCTACTTCTGTTTTGTATTTATTGTCTTTGTAATATTTTATCCTTTACATGTATGTTGATCCTTGTGAAGGATGATATAGAAAAATTCGCTTTGAAATTAATATACTTTCCTTTGTTTTAGAATCATTATAAAAGGAAAATGTTTACTATGCTTTCTATAAAACTAATTTACCGCTATCATTACATGTTTTATTTAAAAAGGGCATACAAGAATTTTTATATAGAGACTTGCTATGGAACACCTTGGTGGGATCCTATTGAGCATGTTAGCTCACACCCTGCACACCTCTTCAGTGGTGCATATACCTTTGTATATCTTCCAAAATTGGGAAATGCAAGTTTACATAGTGAGGTGGTGAGGTTTTGTGTCAGCTGAGTTGGGTAGATGGGGGTGGGATGGTCGTAGTTCATCCATGCCATCACTAGGAGTAGCTGTTTTGTTCTAGTCCTTTGTAGTTGGACTTGTATTTTGAAATTTTAGCTAATTTCACATTTTTTGTTTCCAATTCCTTCTTACAATTAGGGAATATATTTACTAAACTTCCATTGTCTTCTTTCATTCTATGTGTGTATATATATATATGACATGTGTTTGTATAGGTTGTGGGAAATAATTCCCTCTACTTTGTTGTTCGATTCCCGGGTGGTTGTCACCATCCCATAGGGATTGGAAATGCCCTTCAGGTATGTGGTAGATCAGGATGGGTGCCAAGTTTGAGGGAAACCCAATTTGGTTTGTTACAATTTTTCTATCAAAGGAGGTCTATCATAAAGAGTCCTTATCTTGGGACATATGTTAGACTAAAGAGAGGATTGTCAAGATTTGAGAGGTATATTATGATAAGTGTCTGGTTAGATCTTTTCATGATGAGACTCAAGTTACCAAGGGATGTTGGGATATGTGTCTCTAGTGCTGGGTTTTATTTTAAATCTAAGTTTCTACTTATGGGTTTTCTGGTTTAATTTGAGGTTTACTCTGTTGTCTGATTGTTCCTTCTATTTCATTGTGCAATAGTATGCCTCTGAGATGTCTTCCATGAGTTCCTCAGTAAGGTGTAGCTGATGCTCATGAAGGAAATCTTCAAGTGGATCAAAATCTCATTGAGGCTATTATACAAGCATTTTTTAATGTTTATCAAGATGCACCCTGAGTTTAGAACGTGTTTGTTAAGGTAAAACCAGAAGTTGTAAGAGATAGAGATCGATCATAGGAATTATTACATGAGAATCCACCATCCTTTAAAGGAATGAATGAACCTCAATAGGTGGAGGAATGGCTAGATATGATTGATAAAATATTTTAATTCTTAAAGACACCTGAGAATATCAGGGTAAAGTGTGAAATGTTAAGGCTCATGGGTTCTGGAAAGTGATGGTGGGATTCTATAGTCTGCAAAGATATACACCTAGACCTGTATTGGAAGTGTATCAAAACCCCGTTCTTCCAGTAGTTTTGTCTAGAGTCATTGGTGTTGACTAAGTTTCTAGAGTTCCTGTCTTTGTAGTAGGGAGAATTTTTGGTGTTAGCATACACCAATTAGTTTTCTGAGCTTGTCCATTTTCTCTCGATGTGGTGAATAATGACCAGCTAATGGCTTAGAAGGACCTATAAAATTTGAGAATGGATATTAGATCATAGGTATTTAGGTTGAAACTTTCTACCTATGTGGGGACCGTAGATAGAGATATGATGGAAGAGACGGATATGGTAGGAAAGGTTAGTTTTCCCAACTCTTATCTTTTATCTAGTGGCAGATTTGGTGGTGTGCATGGAAAGAAGATGAAGTGGCAGGATAATCGTAGAAGTAGTGGTGGTGGGTCTCAAAAGAGAGCCTCCTTTTCACTGTTAGCTACAACTATCAATGTTCATGTTAATTTCTATTAGTATGGTAGGTTTAAACACACCAGATGTTTTTGTCTTGCACCTATGAAGACATGAAACAGCCGTGGACTTGTTGGTCATATACAATGCTTATGTCAGGCTACGACTATGCCTCATTATGGTTAGGGTTTGTCAGCTCCAAAGGTTTTTACGGTGTAATTAGAAGCTTCAATGACTACAAGGATCCAACCATAGGACTTAGGAGTGAAGCACTTTCACATAGTATGTGAGTGTCTAGTGGAATTCGATCTGAGTTTGGCAATTGTGAGAGATACTATACTTATTGCATCTTCAGTAGTAATTTCTTTATTTGATACTCGTGCCTCTTACTCATTTATATCTACACATTTTTTTGATAAGCTTAAACTTCCAATAGAACTTATGTCCTTTATAATGGTGTTAGATACACCTCTTGGAAACTGAAGATAACATGGATTTCAGTGCCTTTATTATTACTTAATGGTTACTAGCACAGAGTTGGTCTGGTATTTTCTTATTCTTGATTTGGATTTATTTGACTTCATCATTGGTATATATTGTCTTATCTTTCATCGAGCCAAGGTTGATTATTATCAATGGTGTGTTTTTTCTTGTTGTCGATGGGATCTCTCATGTGTTTCAAGGGGAGTGGGACCCGAGATTAGGATTTGAAGGACCTTCCCACCTAGAGCTCAAGAGTTTGTTGTCTACTATTGTGTTTGACCCTGTTGACGTTTCTCCTATTGTTGACCTTCCTGTTGTTGTTTGAGACTTTCATGATGTTTTCTCGGAGGACTTATCCAGTCTTCCTCTAGAGAGAGAGGTAGACTATAAGATTTACCTGATGCCATGTATGTAGATGATATCAATACCTTCTTATCGTATGGAACCAGTGGAGTATAAAGAGCTCAAAATTCAGTTGGATGACTTGTTAGAAAAAGGTTTCATTCACCCTAGTGTTTTACCTTGGGATTCCCCTATGATCTTTTTCAATAAAATAGATGGTTCAATTCGGTTTCATGTGGACTATAGAAAGTTGAACTGGGTAAAAGTTAAGAAAAAATATCCTTTTCCTCACGTGGATGAATTATTTGATCAGTTAAAAGGGTAAAAGTGGTTCTCAAAGATTGATCTTAGGTCGGGTTATCATCATCTCAGAGTTTGGGAGTCTAATATAATGAAAACAACTTTTAAGAGAAGGTATGGCTATTATGAATATATTGTGATGCCTTTTGGACTAACTAACACTCCTACAGTTTTTATGGATATGATGAATCATATATTCTATCAATATCTTGAAATATTTTTGGTAGTTTTCATGGATTATATTCTGGTTTATTCGAAACTTGAGTGTGAGCATGAGAACCATTCGAGTTTGTTTTTGGAAATTATGATAAGTCACCATTTGTATAGAAAACTTTATAAATATAGTTTCTGTATTAAATAATGAAAGTTTTTAGGGAAACAAATTTCTAAACATGGATTATCAGTTGATCTAGAGAAGGTAAAGGCTATATCGTCATGGAAGGAACCACAAAATGTCTTTGAGATTCAGATCTTCCTTGGTCTTGCTGGATACTACCAAAGGTTTGTTAATAATTTATCTAAGCTGAAACCACCTTTGATTTCTCTTACCTGGAAGGCAGTGAAATTCACCTAGGATGCAAATTGTTAGTCTTCTTTTAATGAATTGAAATGACCTTTGACAATGATTCCTATTCTGATCATACCTGAGCCCAGTAAGAAGTATGTGGTATTTTGTGATGCTTCTGGTGTTGGTTTGGGATGCATTATTATGTAGGATGACCATGTGGTAGCTTAAAACTCTTGTCATCTTCGACCGCATGAGAATAATTACCCCACTCATGATTTAGATCTTTCTATAGTTATGCATGAACATAAATGTTAGAAAAACATATTTTTGGGGAGAGGTTTATTGTATTCTTTGATCATAAAAGTTTGAGTTATATAATTTCTCAGAAAGACTTGAATTTTAGATAGAAATGATGGGTATAATACCTTCATATGTTTGAGTTTGATATCACATACACCCTTTGAATGGAAATGTCATTATAGACACTCTTAGTATAAAAGTACCATCATAGACTGTTCTCGAATCGAATGAGGAGTGTAACCTTATAGAGATTTTCACTTAGTTACACTTATATTCTTAGGAGGATGTCTCAGGTACGATTCTGAATAGTGTTTGGTTATCATCGTCTCTCTTGGAGTCCGTCTTGCAGAGAAAGCAGCCAGATGTTGAGTTTAGTAATGTTCAAAAAATCCTTTACTGTGGGGAGACCATTTCTAGATGGTCTCTCTCTTCATATGGTATACACCACTTTGAGAAGTGGGTTATCATACTAGTATCTATGAGGAGTTTAGTATTTTTTAATTATCAAAAATATTTGTGGGCCATCCATATAGGTGCTATAAATATGTATTATGAAATGAGATGATGATTTTGGTGGTTGGGTATGAAGCATGAAATTGTAGATGATGTGTCCCACTTTTACACGTACCAACAGATAAAGGTAGAGCAATTGAATACCTCTTGTTTTCTTCAGCCTCTTCCAGCACTGGTTTGGAAATGGGATGAGGTATCAATGGATTTTTTTTGGATTACCATGGACTCCCCGAGGGATGAATTCTATCTTGGTGGTTGTTAATCAATTGACAAAATATACTCATTTCATTCCAATAAAGGATACCACTAAGGTTGAAGATCAGGGTAATTTTTATGTGTAGGATATTTTGAGGTTACATGGGAGTCCTTTTTCCATTGTTTTGGATTGGGATCCTATGCTTACCTCAAGGTTCTGGAGGAGTCTCTAAGAAGTAATGGAAACTTAGGTCAAGTTGAGAATAGCTTACTATCCACTGATAAAAAGTCATAAGGATCATGTGATTCAGATCCTGGAGGATATACTTAGAGCCTATGTATTGTATTTTGGTGGATCATGGGATAAACATCTGATAATGGTTGATTTTTTTTACAACAATAGTTATCAATTGTCGATAAGAATGTCACCCTTGAAGGAGTTGTTTGGTCACCTATTTAGATCACATCTTTGTTGGGTGGATGTGGGTGAAGTATATTTAGTTGGACCAAGTTTTTCCCAGGAGATGTCAATAGAGATTCAGGAGGTACATTGATGTCTGGTTACAACCCAGAGTTGATAGAAATCGTATTCGGATCGACAACCTTTTCTTCTAGAATTTTTCTTAGGTGACTAGGTTTAATTGAAAGTTTCTCCTCTGTTGGGTCATTATTAACTTATAAAATAGGAAAATTTTTCTCTGATATATGTTGGACCATTTTAGGTTATTGAGTATCTCAGGTAGGTTGCTTATCGGTTATAATTTTCAGTTTAGTTGATAGGTATTCATGATTTTTTCCACATATCTCACTTCAAAAGTACCATCCCAATCCCGCTCACATTCTGAGTTGGGAGGAGATTGAGTTAGAGCGAGATGTTTCTGTTTTGGAGAATCTAGTTGAGATCTTTGACTCTCATATGAAAGTATTTCATGGGAATTCGATACCATAGGTTAGATTACTTTGGAAAAATGGATCAGATTCTCATGAGACTTGAGAATGTGAGTTGATGATGAGGGAACAATGGTCTCATATTTTTCTAGGGATTACATCTTCCGCATGACTTCCTGGGGACACAAATTCTTTATGGTGGGGAGTTTTTAACATCTCTTTAATAATCTATAAGGTACATATTTAACCTCATCATGGTTTTACTACTCTCATTGTTTGTATAGATTTGAGAAGGAATTGGGAGGATACCTATAATGGTGAAGTTATATATTTGTTGAACTTTTTTCTTTAACCAGCTTTTCTACAGGTTGTAGGAGTATTTCACACCATGTAACTAGGTCACATGACATGTAAGAGTTTCTGGATGAAAGTTGTGAAAGGCTTCACATTGTGAAAGGATTCACATTGTGAAAGGATTCACATTGTGAAAGGATTCAAATTGTGACAGGCTTCACATTGTGAAATTTTACATGATGTGAAGAGATGTTTAACATCATGAATGTTTTAAATAACGGATTTTAATCCGAGGTGATGGGTTTTTTTGGCATACGTGGGACTTTGATGGTTACACATCGTATAACCTGGTTACACGCCATGTAACAGCCCACATACAGTTTTTAAAATAGGAGTGTGGCTGTTTTGTTTTGGTTCCATCTCTAAAGTCTCTTAGTCTCAACCCATGGAAATTTCCAGGTGATTTTGGGAGACTCCTCTCATTATATAATGATCCGATCCATGTTTGATCTTTATTGTGGTTGTGGTGTGTCTCTCAGGGCAAGTGATCTTTTCACTTCTTCATTGTCTTTGATCATGGTAGTGCCTTTGGGTTGAGTTATCAAATCTGTTGGTATAAGTTGTTGTTTCTTCACATATTCTTCTAGATACATCATGCGATCTCATTTTTGAGTCCATTCCTTTGTTTGTCGTTGTGCGGTGAGCATTTTTTCTTGAGGTTTGTGGGTTTCCTCCTTTTCTCCAACCCTTATTTTCTGAATTCGATCAATATTGTGATGTGGATTTTATTATAGGGGATTCATAGACATTATTGGGTTTTCATTATTACTGGATCCCATTATAGGCATGTTCAACCTGAGTTTCAAGGTAGGTGGTTCCATCTATAGCCTATGTTGATGAACCTTATTTTTCCCTTTTTATAAAATTATTTATATAATGAATTGTTATGATTGATTTATCTATGCTGAAAAGAGTTTTTTTATTAAAAGAAAAATGGGTTTTCCATAATTATTGATAAATAGAAAGGAAAAATGTATTTTCAAAGAATTTGAATGGATTTATAAGATTGGTTTGAAATATTTTTCAAAACATTGAGATGATTGTGAAAACTAGCACATGGGTTACCTTGGGTACTAAGTGGAAGGTTTAGCTTGAGGCCACCATCCACTATAGGGGTTCACTTTCGGGGGTGTTCCTCTTTTCCTAGGGTGTATATTATTGGATATAGGTATGTATATGATGTTGGGATTTCACTTTCTGGGGTGTCTTCCTAGTCCTGGAGTGTAGATCATTGTCTTTAGGTACCGCAATACACTATTCAATGATTAATGGGTATGAGTAGTCTGCTTCCAGACCTTTTGTATTCCTTGGTATCGTGATGCCTATACTGCTACTACTATTTTGTATTATTTGGATTTTTAATATTTTATCCTTGACATGCATGTTGATGCTTGTGAAAGATGATATGAAAAAATATACTTCGAAATTGATATACCTGCTTTTGTTTTAGAACCGTGATAAAATGGAAATGTTTACCTTGTTTTTTATAAATATTCTTTATTACTTATTATGAAATATTTTTCTAAAAAAGAGAATATAAGAATTTTTATATAGAGACTTGCTATGGAACACCTCGGTGGGATCCTATTAAGCATGTTATCTCAAACCCTACACACCTCTTCAGTGGTGCATAGACCTTTGTATGTCTTCCAATGAAGGGAAAGGAAAGGTACCAAGGTGAGATAGTGAGGTTTCATGTCATCTAGGTTGGATAGCTAGTAGTGAGATTCTAGGAGTGCATCCACTCCATCACTTGGAGTAGCTATTTGGTTCTAGTCCTTTTGCATTTGGACTAGTATTTTGGAGTTTTATCTACTTCCATATTTATTGTTTCCACTATTTTCTTATAGTTATGAAATATATTTATTAAACTTACAATATCTATTTTCCTTCAACGTGTTTGTAAAAGTTGGGAGAAATAATTCCCTCCACTTTTTTGTTCGATTTCTGGGTTCTTATTGTGAGCCCATGGGGATTGGGAACACCCTTTGAGTTTATGGTGGATTAAGATGGGTACTAGGTTTGAGGGATGGCTGGGAAATTTTGTTACATGTGATACCTCCCATAGTGCCACCTAAGGCACCTCCTGCAAACCTTCCACTGGGTGATGATGCCCAGTTCTAGGATATCTTCTTCCGATTCATAAAATTAGTGCAAGGTGCTCCTCAACCCGTACCTTATATGGTAGAGCTAACTCGGGAGTTCTAGTTGTAGCATCCTCCCACCTTCTTGGGGGATGGTGGACCTTAGGCTACTGTGTCATGGCTCGAAGACATGCTATCTATATTCAACCATATTGAGATGCATTCAAAGAAGAGTGTCATGTTCAAAACCTACATGCTATATGACTCCACCAAGCATTGGTGGGACATCCTTACTTAGGATAGTTGACATCAGGGTATGGTTTGGGTGGACTTCGAGACAACATTCTTTGACTACTTCTTCCCACCGACTTTGAGAATAGATCGTGTTCAGGATTTCATGCACCTTCATCAAGGTGACATGTCAGTGATGAAATATTCAGCTCTCTTCACTAAATTACATCATTTCACACCAACCTTTTCTGATGAAGAGCTAACTACTACAAGGAGATTTGAGGATGGGATTTCATACACCATCTGATCACTGGTGAATGTCTTTTGAATGAACACTGTTTTATAGATAGTGAATCAGGACCTCATCACTAAGAAAAAATTGAGGGAATTAGGTGATGTGAAATAGGGCAATTCAGTTTCTAGTTAGATTAGTGGATTATTTAGCTATAGGAAGAAAATTTTTTAGGGTAAACATGGGGGAAGTACCAGTCAGGTGAAACACACTAATATAAATGTGGCATGTCACCAGTGGAGAAGGCCAGGACACAAAAAGACCCAGTGTACGAGGAACCCTATCAAGGGTCCGGCTTGAGGTTGAATGGGCCACCTCCAGTATTTTTGGTGTTCTTTTCCTCTAGTTCTAAGTGAACAGGGATCTGTTCCAGTACTATCTTAAACTGTAGGATCAGAAAATCCTCATCAAGTAGGGAGCTTATCTTTTACAGGACATTCACACCGAGCAGGTGGTCATAGCTGAGGTACTGAGGCCTCATATTTCTAGCATCATTAGAGTGGAACTGATCAGGATACTCATGCATCACATCAGGGTCTTGTTTAAATCCATACATATACTATTTAGTCTATGCCTGATGATAAGAGTCCATGGACATATATAGTTAGAGGTACTATTCAGGTAGCTTCTACTCTAGTATCTACTTTATTTGGTATTGGTGCATCACACTCTTTTCTATCTACTGCAACTACGGGATGTTTGGGCCTAGTGATAGAGTACCCTAATGGTGTGGGAAGGAAGGTAACCTAGCTAGCAATTACTGACGGGAGAAACCCACCAGTGTGGTAGAATAAAGGAATGATACATTCAACCCTCAATATATCATACAATGTTTCAAATAAAATGAATACATGCACTAAACGAATCAATTACCTAATTCAAGGGTTTTCAATGGTAATTGATTATAACAACCTCAAAGGACTATAGAGAAAGGGATAGTGCATTCCACAAAACTGTTGTGATGGATCTCGAAAATGAAGTGATGTCAGGTATTCTAGTTATTCATACAAGCATAGAGAACTTATTATTGGATTCTGGTTATAAACATTATTTCATATCATGCATGTTTAATATAACTATTTAAACACCACCTCAAAAGAAGGAAGTCTAGTTATTGGTGATGAAAAAAATGGGCCAAATATTTCATCCCAAGAATATAAACTCACCCCCAATCCAAATTTATGGGTTTAATTTCGCAAAAAAACATGATGATAATCCCCTTAGAGGAATTTGATGCAATTCAGGGTATGAATTAGATTTCCTTATATAGAGCCAACATAAATGGTTGAGATAAGAAAATAACCCTTTGTATAGCTAATATATCTCTAATTCTATACAATTACAAGGAGGAAATTGAATCTTATTTGGTACAAAAAATATATAGCATGGATATTATCGCCTTATAATAAATCATACCGAGATCAATTTATCAAGAATAAGGGAAACATAATCCTTGATGACATTCCCATTGTAAGGGAATTCACTGATGTATTTCCCAAAGAATTTCATGGTCTTCCTCCTAGATATGAGGTTATGTTCTCAATTTATCTCATACCTAAAGATTTTATGATATACAAGACTCCATATAGAATGACTATTTTTGAACTTGAGGATTTGAAGAAACAATTTTAGGAGAATCTAGATAAAGGGTTTGTATGCCCAAGTGCTTCACCATGGGTTTCACCAGTCCTCTTCATCAAGAAGAAGGATGGTTTAATGCTCCTCTACATTGATTATCATGATCTCAACAAGATAATGATTAAAAACAAGTATCCTCTTCCATGTATTTACGACTTGTTTGATTTCTACATGGAGAATAATACTTCTCTAAGATGGATATTCAGTTGGGATATTATTAAGTGATGTTTAAGGAGGATATCCCCAAGAATTCTTTTTGTATAAGTTATGAGCACTATGAGTTCATAGTGATTCCATTTAGAATATCTAATGATCTATAAATATTCATAAAACTAATGAATAATGTCTTTAGGGATTACCTCAAAAAATTTATTGTAGTATTTATAGATTATATTCTTATCTACTCCAAAAGAAAGGAGGAACAAAGAAGAATTTAAATACTATATTGAGGACCTTACAAAAGGAAAAGTAATATGAAAAGTTCAATAAATGTTAATTTTGGTTAGAGAGAGTAACATTTTGGGGAATGTTATCACCAAAAAAGTGATATATTTGGATCCTTTAAAAATAGAGGTAATTAAAGGATGGAATAAATCAATATCTATGATGGAAATATATAGTTTCCTTGGATTAGCTAGGTACTGTCATCAAATTTTGAGAAACATCTCACGATCGTAAAGCCCAATAACCAATTTTACTCAAAAAGTTTCAAGTTTTTCTGGAATGAAGAACGTGATGAGAGATTTAAAGAGTTGGAGAAGAGGCTAATCACTACACCTGTTCTCATATTACTTCACAATGGGGAAGGATTTTGGATATATAATGATGAGTCTAAAATGGGATTGGGTTGTGTACTCATGCAAGATGAAAAATTTATAGCCTATGGATCCTTCCAATTAATGATCCACAATTATAACTACCCAACACATAATCTAGAATTAGAATAAGTGATCTTTGAATTGAATATTTTTTGAAATTATCTCTATGAAAAAAAGTGTAACATATATACAGACCATAAAATCCTCAAGTATATATTCATACAAAAGGAGATTAATATGAACCAATGATGCTGGTTGGAGTTGATCAAGGATTATGATGGTTTAATCTATTACCAATCTTGGAAGGAAAACAAAGTGTCATATTCTTTGAGTATAAATGATATCATAACCCTATCCATGATGAGGATTTAAAGGGATCCTATCTTCTTAGACACACGAAGGATAAATATGAGAATAATAAAAGGATATTCACCCTAACTTGATCAAATAAATGCTCAAACATTTATTATTGAGAGGATAAATGATTCCTAGAAAGATAGTGAGATGCCACATAAAAAGGTAGATAATATTTTGGAGATCAAATTTGTAGAACAAGGGGAAAAACCATGGGAATGTTTGTGGATTTGATTACTTTATCATATAGATTCTAAAACCTTTGTTTGAAAATTAATAAAGAATTCTCACCTCCTTTTTCTATATAAACCCACAAAAACTATTATTATATTCACTCGAAGCCCTTAGATAACTACATTAATCTACCTTTCCTTCTATAGAGTTCTAACAGGGTTCCCACAAGCTCTTAAAAAGCTCCTCCCAAGATTTTAGAAGCTTCCTCTCAAGGTAAGAGATCCTCTACTTATCCACATTACTCAAGAATCTTATTTATGTCATGTCTTTTGATTTCTAATTTTTTTAGATGGGATATGTTTTTACACATCCCTATTATAATATTTATGATTCTAAAGTAATGAGATACCCCTTCCACTCTCATTTACCTCTTCTATAAATCTTTATGTACACCGATTATGCAGCTAAATTTATCCTTTGATTTTCCATATCAAACAATTGTGTAGTGAATATCTGTCTCCATTTTTGCTCAAGGGTATTCATCAAATTGTATATATCATTCATTTATTAGGGATTTATATGTATTTAACCCAAACTTCTTAATCATGTAGTTAAAATTAATGAAATACATCCATATTTTGTATGATCTATATGGAACACATATTCATGTACATTATAAGAAACTGATGGGTGGGTCCATAATTATATATCCCTCTAATGCATTGGGTAATGTTTTTATCTCATGATATTTCTTGTATAGTGCAAGTGAGGTTATCATAAGAAGACTATGTTATGTTCTCTTAGTGGTTATCCTTGAATTATGTTTATGAAATCATCTTTTATATTATTTTCACATTCCTATGTTTCCTTTATTTCATCATGTTATATCATGCCTCATTGTTCAAGAATATTATTCTCACCCCTCTTATGTTATCTTTATATGCCGCTTGTATCACATGTACTATTTTACCTCCTGTTATGCCTTGATTATTCCATTTTTGGGCTTTATATCTCACCCTTTCTTATGTATGTCCCTAGGTTATTCCATGAAGTTTTAGAAGAATGATAGAATTTTAGGAGCATGTTAATAAAATTTTGAATAATGTTGGTGTATTTTTGTTGCAAGTTGTTATGATAAGTACCTAATTTCCCAAGGACTCTAGGATTCACAATCTTCTGGGATTTTATAATGTCTACCTTTATGTAATAAATCATGAATTTTGGTGTATTAAATATATGGGTTTTCATACGACAAGGACCCAACCAAAGAAACTCAAATAAAACACCATTCAATTTAATATTTCTAAAATTTAACTTATTAATATTTTGAAGGATTAGAAAATAATTATAACATTTTACTAAAAATTAAAAATAGAACTTTAGTAAACATAAAATTTACTATTAATAATTAATAATAACAATGAAATTTAATATTATTCATACTAATTAATTATTAAAACAATTTAAACATTATAAAAACAATTTATTATTGTAAAAAAATATTTAACATGAAATTTAACTAAATTTATAATAATTAAATAATATATTAATGCACACTTTAATTTTATACATTAAAGTTACTAAGAATTCCATCCTAATTAATAAAATTTAATTTTAAACCATTCAAACAAAAATATTATACTAATAATTAACTAATATTAAATAAAATATGATACTAATAAATAATTAAAAACTAAAATAAAATAGAAATACCATAAAATTTAGAAGACTAGAAAAACTAAATCACCAAAGGAGAGATGATTTTTTGGCTAGGTGATCAATGGGAAGATATGAAAGGAGTGAATTTGAGATGAAAAATTAGAGGGGGGAGGGGGAAACCCTTGTATATGGTATTCTAACCACATTGAATCAATTTAATTTACCATTAATGTTCAATTATTGAATTAATATCATCAATTAAATTGATGATCTTTGATATTTTAATGGAAAATGTCAATTCATTTGACCCTAATATGTCACACATTCTTAATTTTTTAGAAAATAACCCATTAACTTTTAAAAAAAATATTATGACAATTTTTCTAGTTATGTGCCAAAAAAATAAAAAAATAAAACCAACACAATAATAGATATTTCTCTTATTTATAGAAATATTCATGAAATGGACCAAAGGAAATAAAAAATTGATACCGTGTTTCCTGCTGCTATAGTCTATGACCATGCAGGGCTTTAATTGAGCTAATTGGTGACATTTGATCAATATAGATGACCTCATACAATTGGTTTTGAGGATCATTTTTTGGTGTAATTTATTTTTCATTATTATGTTTTTATAGTAATGAAATAATGTTAAATAATTATGGGAAAAAAATTCATTAGATAATATTTTAAATTTAGGATAATTTAAAAAATCATTATTTACATTGTTGTATTAACATGAAAAAATTCAAAAAGCATGGGTTGTGAACCCTTCACAATCATCACCATTTTCCTAGAATGATGTAGTCAAAATCGTTTTAGGTATAGAGCATCTCAAGTGTATCTGTCAGATGGGTTCTAGTAATACTCTATTGGTTGTCTTTGGTAGTGTTCCATCATCATTTTCTACTACACCTAGTGTCTTTTTAAGTAGTAATGTTCATCGAGAAGCATAGAAGAAAATTTCAAGGCTGAAAGAAAAAAATGTAAGAATATGAATCTTATAGGAAAACACAGGATCAGTGGATGTTAACAGTGGAAATTTACATAGTTTATATTTTTTAGAGGATGAAGGGTGTAATCCATGAGGAGGTTTTTAATCTTATACGTCATCCAACAAAGGTAAATTTTAAACTCAGTTCACAACATGTCCAAATGACTATTTTATTTACTGTGATGATAATATTGTATATTGTTGGGGTTTCTTCTATAAGGGGTAGTTGGGGTAATGTGATATGAGAATTATCTTTAAATTACATGGGTTTAGATTGTGGTGATATCATAGGTCAAATTTTGTTGAGTTATTTGTTACTTATATGAGTAGATGACACATCTATTCAACGTGTGGTGTACTCTGAATGACTCAATAAGCAGTTTTAAATGATATAAAATTCTTCAAAAAACATGTGTTAGGGGGCTAAAACCTAGAAAATGATTTCAAAAGGCCATGGAATCATAACACAATTACCATATATTTATTTTTGAAATTTTGGAAAAGGCACCAAATCAATTCGAGTTTTCAGTTTTATCAGGATGACAATAAACACATTTTTAGTGTTTTAAAACACTAAAATGTGGGTGTAATGGTCAAAAACATAGAAAAAAACATTAGATTGATATGAAATATTATGAACCATCATTGAATTATTTATGACATGTATGAGTAGACAATATATCCATCAAATGTTTGGTGTGATTGAAATGACTCAATAAGTAGTTTTAAAATATATCAAAGTCAATAAAAATGTGAATTTGGGGTTTAAAAACAAGAAAAAAAACTCATTGGTCCATGAAGCCATAAGAAAATGATCTCATATTGATTTTTGAAATATAAAAACTAACACCAAGTCAATCTGAGTTACAATTTTCTCAAGAGGACAATAAAACATTTTTAGTGTTTTAAAACACTAAAACCTGCATGTAACTGTGAAAACCATTGAAAATTACCTCATATTGATGTGAAATATTAGGAAAACTATATTTTATTTTTTTGATTTGTATGAGTAGTAAACATATCCACCAAACATGTGTTGTGCTTGGAATTACTCAATAAGCATTTTTAAAAGGTATCAATGTCTTTAAAAACGTTCCTTAGGAGGTTAAAACCAAACAAACAACCTTAGAGTGTAACATCCTGACTTTTCCCAAAGGTACAGACCATTATTTTTTAGTTTAAATTATTTTTTTGGACTTAATAAAGTTTATTAAGGGCGTCAAGGAGGCTTATAGGGTGTCTGGGGCTTGTTTGGAGTTCGGAGCCCTGAAAAGTGAAGAAAAGACCGGGCCGCATGGTTAGGAGAAACCATTCCACACAACTTGCACTGTTTCCCTAAACCATGTGGCTACAGACTATGGGGTCTTGAGTCCACACAGTTTGTCTACAATTGTGCGACCCTAGGTGCAAGGTTGTGCAGTTTTGTTGACCTCTTGGATAGATCTGTTTCACACGGTTAGATAAACCATACACCTAACTATGCAGGGTTCGCCTCTGAAGTAGATAATGGTGCACAATTGGTGCATGGTTTTTCCATATATGTGGTCAAACCATGTACCATTTTAATTTATGATTAATTTACTAATTTAACCTATTTAATTTTTTAAACCCCATTTTTTTTCTTGTTTCTCCTCCTCCAGTGGTTTCTTCTCCTCCCTTAATAGAAAATCTCCTCCTCCTTCAAGATCTAGGGATCAAGATACCTCATCTATACAGACTCTGTTTCTATTATTGTCAGATTCATTGGGAAGCTAGAGGTGAGCTCTTGAATCTTGTCCCATCTATTTCTAGTTTTTGATCCCATCTATTGCACTATCTCGTTGCAAACTCATTTACTCCATTTTCAGGTCATTTAATGATTTTTCCAATTTATTTTATCCTAGACCGAATCAAAGGTCGACATATGATGATGGAATCTCTATAAGGCTATGGTCGGTGGTCTAGGTTATTTCCCATTATTTTGTTTCTTTCCATAAAATGCACTGTCGTACCATGAGATAGACCCTTTCATCATCAACATCTAATTGCTAATTAAATTAATTTAAAGCCCCTCCTTTCCAATTGTGACCCAAGAGAGCGACAAATCAACCCCGTATATTGATATCTTTGACTTGTGGCACCCAAATGGGTGAGATACACCATAGAGGCCAATTTTCCCATTTGTTCTAAATGGACCAAGACCCCTTGAGGTGTTTTTCCACTTTATTAATTCCTAAGCATATTTTTTAGTTGAATTCATGGTTGAGACATGAGTAGACCCCTATTATCCATGACATAATGAAATGGTTAAATTACATGAGTTGAAAAAGTTTTCAATGCCTTGTACCTCATGCCATAAATGGTCCATTAAATGAGAAATGACTTAACCAATGTGACTACTAAGATATAAAGGCTGGAACAAATAGAATGACCCCCCTTTATAGACATGTTATATTTGTACATTGATTGTTTAATGCTTTCACCTTAGTGATAAGGGTGGAACAAGGGGGTACAACTTAATGAATCCTTGGATGGAATCTCATTACTTATTTTTATAATTGTAAATTCATTGTAAACACATAGGGGGATACAGTAAATGTGTATGGGGTGGGATCACTGAGTGTTATTTCTTTTTACCTCCAGACGAGTGACACCAGTTCCTTTGGGGAGACCCCTTGGACGATCTTGATGGCATGATGGTTATACTATGCCACGAGATAGACCCAGGTCCCTACATGTGATGCCGAGTATAGAATCATAGGATATTTCTTTTAATTTATCACACCATTCCTAGAGTGGCACCTAGGACTTCATTATTAGGTCACCTTGGATGGAATCCTTGACATTGGACTCATACTGATCCCCTAGAGCGATACATAGAATACTTTTAGGATAGCCATGGATGAGATTAGGGTGAATCACCATATTTTTATAAAAATGGTTTAATTGAATTAAAAAATAAAGTGAACATTTTCAAATAAGAAATGATATTTTGTTTCAGAAACTTAGAGATGTGTCCTAAAATCCCAATCAAAATCTTAGAGACAGTCCACCTTCTTAACTTTTATACCTCTCACTTTACCTTTGTAGGATACCTTGGTTTAGACTCACTGACTTACACTAAAGCAAGTAAATTGGATGGGTGTAAAAGCAGAACCCACTCTAATGTATTTATTTATTTAGTTATATTTTTCATTTACTAGTATGGCACACTATTCATTTATTATTGCATGAAATGTATTATCCTAGACACTATAGGTAACGGCCTACTAAGATTGTATCTCACACCCAGTTTGGGACGCCTTTGGAACCCAAACAGACTTTATGATTGTAGGTTTTGATAAAGGTAAGTATCTATCTTCCAGTGCTTGATTGTCAAATCTAGGATGGTGTTTGTAGTAGAGGACCACACCTATGTGTGGTATAACTTCCAGAGCAAGATGATTCTTGTAGTAGTTTTTGAATTTTTTAATATTTTGTTAGCATGTGGTATATTACTTTATCCCCTACCTTTTACATTATCATTTTTGTATAGATACATCATCATGATCATCATACTATATCATTTATTATTATTTTTCAATTTTTGCTTTTTTTATTACATATCTTGTATGATTATACATTTATATTTATTCCACTACTATCTATTGTGGGTTACTGCTTATTCTATTTATCTGTTTCATATAATACACACACAGAAACACACACACACACACACACACACACACACACTGCTTCACTCTAATCTAATCAATAAGGTCATAGTATTCCCACAGACATACACTCGGCCCTCGCTGCTAGTCTATAACCTCTGACATTCGAGGAGGAGCGCTTGTGGTCCTGTGGTAGCCGTCTCGGGGCACCTTAAAGTGACATCAGAGGTGGGATAATACAAAGTGGTATCATAGGTTTATATTCATTTAATATTACTATTTGGGTTTAGATAGGAGACTAAGATATAAGAATTTGGTAATGAGAATATTCCTAGGAGTAGATAACCCATGTACAGGGAAAACCATAATAACTTGGGATGGGTAAATGTTATTAGTGGTTGTGTTTTTATAGTTTCATGGATTTCACCATTGGGTGACACACTTGTTTTATTATATTATTTATGTTGATATTTTTAATATGGGTTGTTTAGACCTAGCTCAATGATATGTGGGAACATCAAAACATGCATCATCCTAGGCACTGTATGACTAAATTGTCACACATTATTTCATGTCATGTTTACTTTTTGTGTGCATTTCTTGTTTTTCATGTGATTGTTGTGTGTGAATTATTTTTATGCCTTTATTTAATTATATATATATATATAGAAATGTGATAATACTTCCTTATAGGACCAAGAAATTTCAATTGGAACTTAAAGAATCTGCCTTAATGTAAGAACCCCTCTTTTTCTAGGTATGAAACTTTTTTATTATTTATGGAAGACCATGTGAATTTAATTCATGTCTTAAATTAATTATCAACCTTGAAAATTTACACCCCTCTAAGTGGTTTTAACCACATGAATACATGTTATGAAAGAATATTACACCCCCTATAACTATCTTTCACTACGTTTCAACATGTCATGAAATTAGATTACACCATGTGTAATTAGATTACACCATGTGTAATTAGATTACACCACATGTAATTAGATTACACCATGTGTAATTAAATTACACCATGTGTAATTAGATTACACGATGTGTAAGATTACACCACATGTAATATTTAATTAATGTTTTTAAATGGTTTGATAGGGTTTCTTCAAGAAAAGGGTAAATTAGTTACAAATCATTACACGATGTGAAATGAGGATTCACGTCATGTAATTATCATGAAAAACTTTTTAAAAACATGTATCCAGTGCCCCGTAAGCCTCTGAACTTGCCTCTCCTACATTTCATGGCATTGAAACCCTCTTTTTATTATTTCATAAGCCCCATGAACTTCCTCCATGGACCAAATATCCTCCTTAGAGCCTCCATCTTGGACCGAAGCTCCTCTGTGCACCTCCACCTTGGACCGAAGCTCCTCCGCGCACCATCTTCCTGGACTTAAGACCATATGTGAACCTTCCGGGCATGAGTGTTCTTCTCTTGTAGACCTATATTCCTCTTCAGCTCCTCTTCCTGGGTAAAAGAAAGTTGTTTATTCACTATTGGATCAAGATCTTGATTTATTGAATCTAGATCTAGGCTCGTTGGATCTAGATATAGATTGGTTGAATCTATATCTAGTCATGTTGGATTTAGATCTAGATTTAAGAGATATTGTTTAATTTAACTATGGATTTAGGTTTTGGATATAGACCATGTTCTTCATCATGTTCTTGATGTATCTGTTTCAAATTTGGGTTTTCCAATGATGAGAGTTCACCACCATTCTTAAGGTATGTGGTCTATAATTCAAATAAAAAAGTCTTAATTACATTTATGTATATATAATTGTAGAATTGATATTAGTTTTTTAGCAATTGTGTTCTTGATTAAATTAATTAATTTGGTGAATTAATTAATTATGGGAAATGTGGAATTGGGTTATTGGTATTTTATATCTGGACTAATTAATTATTAAATTAATTATAGAGTTATCTAGATTATTGAACTTGATTAATTAATTGAATAATTAATTAAAGTGAATGGTTGGGGTTACGAAATTGTGATTTCAATAATTAATTTTCGAATTAATTACTATTATATTGAAGTTGTTGAAATGGAATAATTAATTATAGAATTAATTATTGGCATTTATTGTGATAAGGAAATTGTTTGAATGTAATTATTTAATTTTTTAATTAAATAATGTGATTGAGTAAGAATAATTAATTAATGAATTAATTGGGGATATTTAATTTGTCAAGTTAGACCTATTAATTGACAGACCAGTTAGGGATATTTAATTGGTTACGCGGGGATAATTAATTGATGGATTAATTAATGTAGTAATGTGATTATTTAATTGTTGATTTATATAATATAATTGAATGAGATTAATTAATTGTAAATTAATTAATGAGAGTTAACATGTAAAATTAATTGGTGAATTAATTGATGGTGGTTGAATGTGATTAATTAATTATGAATTAGTTAATGAGAATTGACATGGAAAATTAACCTCTCAATTAATTGAAGGGAATAAGTTAGATTAATTAATAGTGGAATTAATTAATCAAAATAGATGTGAAAATTTGATTGGTGAATTAATTTAAAGGAATAAGTTAGATTAATTAATTATGGAATTAATTAATGGAAATATATGTGAACAATTAATTGGTGAATTAATTGAAAGGATTGAGTTAGATTAATTAATTAGTGAATTAATTAGTGGATATTATTGTGTTGAAGAAACTGAATGAGTTTGATTAATTAATTAGAAAATTAATTAATTGAGATTGTTGTGCTGAAGCAATTGAATGAGTTAGATTAATTAAGTAGTGAATTAATTAATGGATATTTTTGTGCCGAAGAAATTAAATGAGTTAGATAAATTAATTGGTGAATTAATTAGTGAAGATTTTTTTGGGTTTTTTTGAAGTAATAGAATGAATTGGATTAATTAATTGGTAAATTAATTAATGGAGATTATTGGGATGGTAAAATCGAATGAATCGTATTAATTAATTGGTGAATTAATTAATGTGGTTTGTTGTGATATTTAATTGATAGAATTGGATAATTAATGGATGAATTAATTATGAGATATTGATATTTTAGAATTTATATAATTAAATGTGGAATTAATTATGAAGTATTGGGATTTTTGGATGAGATAATTAATTGCGGAATTAATTATGGGATTTTGAGTTTGTGGAAATTGATCAATTAATGAATGAATTAATTAATGGGATTGATTTCATTAATTAATTGGGTAATTAGTTAAGGGTATTTATGTGACAAAATAATTTTTGAATTAGTATGGAATTGGGGGATAATTAATTATTGAGTTAATTATCTAATTGTTGAATTATAAATTTTGAATAATTAATTAGAGAATTAATTATTGGATATTGATTAGCGAAATTATTAATTAAATTTTGAATTAATTAATAAACTTGATATGGTTAATTAATTGTTGAATTAATTAACGGAAGGGTTGTGATTAATTAATTGGTGAATTAATTAATGGTATGGGTACTGTTAATTAATTGTTGAATTAACTAAAGGATTTGGAATGATTAATTAATTGTGGAAATTAATTAATGAAATTGACATGATTAATTAATCATTTGGTTAAATAATGGAAATGGGTTATGCTTAATTAATTAGTGAATTAGTTAATGGAATGGATGTAATTGGTTAATTATCAAATTAATTAATAGAGTTGAAGTGACCAATTAATAGATGAATTATTTGAAGGGACTATTATGATTAATTAATTGTGAAAATTAATTAATGAAATTGTTGTTATTAATTAATCATTGGATTAATTAATGGAAGTGTGTTATGATTAATTAATTAGTGAATTAACTAATGGAATGGATGTAATTAATTAATTATTGAATTAATTAACAGCGATGGAATGAATAATTATTTTTTGAATTAATTGAAGGGTTATATATTATTAATTAATTGTGAATTAATTAATGGGATGATTTGTGAAATGGCTATTTTTTATGATTAAGTTGGCATAGAGTATCACATGGTATAGTCGGGGTGTGAGAAAGGGGTTAATT
Source organism: Viscum album (assembly GCA_963277665.1). Taxonomy (NCBI): domain Eukaryota; kingdom Viridiplantae; phylum Streptophyta; class Magnoliopsida; order Santalales; family Viscaceae; genus Viscum; species Viscum album. The sequence continues at coordinate 1,463,903,038 of OY728165.1, read as the reverse complement.
GGGAATATTCTGTGAGCTTCTGATTGTTTTCTAATGGATAGTGTGATCCTTCAAAGAAGAAGATTGTGCGAGCTTCTGTTTTTTTTGGAAGGACCATGTGAGCTTTCGAGGAGGAAGACTGTGTGAGATACTATTTGTTTTTTGAAGGACTGTGTGAGTCTTCAAGGGGAAAGAATGTGAGTGTAATGACCCAAAATTATATCAATAGAATTTCTACCTTTTTATAGTAATGTTATACATTATAAACCACATAAAATTCCTTAGAGACTATGATACAAGCTTTATAAATTAATAATTAATGAAATAAGATGTATTTATAAAAGTTAAGGAACATATACTGATGATATAGTAACTTGACCTTAGGAATAGTAATATGAACCTTATGAAAAGTAAACTGGCAAACCAAATAGTAACCTCACCCATTAAAGTATAAATAAAATTTATGCATCTTATAAGTGAAAATATGATATAATTATATTATATTATAAGCAAGTAAATATTTTAAAAATTATTAATTAAGTGTTGGTATTTTTATAACTCATAAATATTAATTAATTTTTTTAATTAATTTATTAATTTAAAATAAAATTTATTTTTCAGGAAATGTATTCATAAATTAATATTTTCATGTCTTATGGTTTTATGATAATTTTATAAGACTTTAATAAAATTTTCAAAGTGTTATAAAATTAGTTATAATTTTAAAATCTAAATTTTCCAAGTAAATGATGATTTTAATAAAAAATTAAATTAATCATATTTAGAAAATTATTTTCAGAAAATTGATTTCATTTTTGAATTCTACATGTTGAAAAATGGTTATGGTGAATTTTTGGGATTTTTCTAAAATACTGGAATTTTTTATTAATAGTAAAATACGATGATTTACAATAAAAGCTAAAATACATGAATTATGGAGTCATAGATGATCTAAGGCTTATGTAAGCCCAAAATATAGAAATCTCTTTCATTATTTTAATATATTTTGAGACAATTCTAAAACTATTCATAGTCTTGAGCTAAAATAATAAACTATTGAATATAATATTGAGAAAACACCCATATCCTCCACTATAAATACCACCCTCACCCCATCTTCTCCTTACACTTCTCAAGATTTGAGAATTGCCTGTGTTCTGCCAAATACTCGTCCCTAGACCCTACCCCACATCCAGGAGATCTTGTTCTCATGAAAAGACCAAAACCCTTTCCCTAAGGAGGTTCTCAATGAGAAGTGATTTAAGAAGTAAAATAATGTTTCTTTTTCTTTTAAATTCCTTTCAAATTTCATTTCTATTATTATTTTATCCTCAACTCACCTCATTAAAATGAAATTATAAATCCAATAACTTTCATATACAATAATTATATCATGTTAATGGAATCAAAATCATTAAACTCCTCCCCCTCTCTATCTTTTTTTTCTCTAAAAATGAAATTGTCTCCCGTGATGTGTCAATTTACCGACATCATGGGCGATGGAATTTAATTTTCATTTAGCACCTTCAAGGATATTAATAAAACATTAGAATTGTTGGAAATATATTTTAAATTTTATGTTATAACCATATTTATGTTATGTAACTATCACATATACATAGTACTAAATGGTAAAATAAAATGAGTTCGTTGTGATAAAAAAACCTCCAAAATTAACCTGAAACAATCATCATTAACTTTTTTCTAATGAATCATCACCATGGTATATTACCAAAATAATTATAATATTATTTAAGCTTATTTAGAATCACTAATAACATATAATAAAAATTTCTAATATTCATCCTCATTTTAAATGAACTTCCATTCATAAATACAAACGAACCGATCGTGAAAACTAAGAAAACAAATGATCCAAAAAGACAAAATTAAACTCTATAACTCATCTAAAGGACCATAAAAGAAATTACTAAAACCATAATAAATTATATTCACGTATAAAAACTTCTGGATTTGTTAATTAATTAATATAATGTGATTATACAAGATATTAAAGTTAATAAAGCATTCAGACACAAGGTAAGCAGAATTCTCAAACCCAACTCTCTTTCTTTGGGTTTTCCATATTTCACCCTGTTTTCAGTTTGAATATTCCTTAAATATAATTTATTTATCATTATATTACCTTTTTTGTAATATAAATGTTCTATAATTTAGTTTATGTCAAACACAATGTTTTCTAAAAGAACTCTTCTTTTAAAAACCTCACCCTTTTACTTCTCACTCAAGGTTGATGATTCTTATGTCAAGTATGTTATTACCTATTTCATTTAGGAACCTAAAGTTTATGAATGTTTAATTTATTAAGTGAAACCCATTAATTTCCATGGGTTATTTTATGTACAAGATTTATATATGTTATATGTGGCATTCATGATAATGTAAATGTTATGATGTGATGGGTGCACCCAAAATTATATAGAGTAATGTAAATGTTATGATGCAACGAGTGCACCCAGAACTATATAGAGATTAAATGAATTGGATAATGTGATTTATCTCATGAGTAAAAGTGAAATATGTGTGAACATGATTCTATATTTTTTTACAACTATGTTTGGTAGTTAACCACTAAGACATGATGTTTCATTTTTATACATGGCCACATTCCATGCCATTATCTAATGATTCCTCTCATGATTATGATGATGTTATGACTATTCTCACCGCATGTTATGTTGTTTCATGTTTTTATCTATCCTCTTACCATGCTTTTATACCACCCCCTTTTTATGTATATCCTAAGGTGACTACATGTACTAAAGAGAACACTGTAGGACCCCGGGACACCCTGAGAGGGGAGGGGTGAATCAGGGTGGCAACTTTTTCTTCTTAAAGTTGTGGATCTTGTTCCCACGTTGGTAGGAACTACTTAAACCTGTATGATGGATATGATCATCAATTAAACATTCACATGCAGAGACAGATGACACAGCTATTTTTACTTGGTTCACCACTGAGGGCTACGTCCAAGGAGTATACGCCGACAGGTTGCCGGTCGTACCTAAATCCACTATGCTTTACTAGCTGCGGATACAAATGTTCGGGTACAGACACTCTGTCCCAGGCTCACTGCCTTTACAATTGTTCAGGGATAGCTCACTGCGTCCCTCGGGTCACTCCCGTTGACTCCCCCTGGCTCACTGCTGTTGGTGAAGTCTCACTCAGTTTATAGACGTGAAGGTCTCTTCAATAGATATGCATTGAAGTCTTTGTCTCCTGTTCAGCATGAGACTTTGCTTGCATCAGAGTCCTGAGTTGATGCTCTTTTGAAATCAATATTCTACTTCAGTGAAATACCTGAATGCACTAAATCTCCTTCTCTTCCTTCAATTCCCAGTTCTGACACCTGAGTGTATCGATATATTTCTCTCTCTGTGCAGATCAGATTTTGGTTGCACGATCGTTCTTCTTCTCTTCGCAAAGCAGATTTGAGAGTGCTAAGCACCTGTCAAAAGGCCTGCGGGACCCCCAAATTTTCGGCACACCCTTCCCGGGGGCTTGCGCGTAAAATTCAAACCTTGCGCGTAAAAATAACTTTTGTCGCGTAAAAGGCTTTTCGCGCTACTCTTCTTTTTCGCGCAAAACTTCCCTTTTTCGCGCAACGCCTTCTTTTTCGCGCAACCCTCTGTACCTTAATTTTTCCGCGCACTGGAGCTCAGGATTTGTCTAAGTGTCGAGCCTCTCTGAATGAGAGGGGTTCACCTCATATTTATAGACGTTTTTGATCCTGCGCGTAAAACCCCCCTTCTTGCGCACAGCTAACTTTACGCGCACCAGTTCGATTTTCCGCGCACATGGTGCGAACATCTCTGATTTTTCGCACGCCTCTTGCCTTTGCCGATTTTCTGTATTTCTGATTCGATACGCTGATTGCGCGAAAAATTCACCCAGCTTTTCTGCGCACAACATTTTTCGCGCACATTTCTAGTTTTTCGCGCACAGCTCTAGTTTTTCGCGCAGCCCATGCCTTTACCATTTTACAACGTTCTGATTCTGAAACACTGTTTGCGCGGAAAACTATTTCGCGCATCCCGCTGTTTTTCACGCCCAACTTAAGTATTTCGCGCAAGCATCTTATTTTTCGCGCAAGCCTTCCTCCTAGCGTGCACCTCCTTTTGTAGACCATCCATGTCTTCATTTTCCGATTTTGAGGCCTAAAAAATTGGCAAACACTGGGAAACAGCGCCACCTTGTATCTGCTCTTTTTGTACCGCCTCCAGATCATCCATTCCTTTGTCGACGTTCTCTGACAAAACATGGATCATTAACCACATCCCTCGAACTCGACCTGCCTCCATAGAAACTCTTTTGCCAACAAATTTTTATGTCGTTTGTTTGCTTTGTCGACAAGGACGATCACCTCAACAACACTTCTTCTTGGTGATCTGTATCCTTCAGCAACTCTTTTGCTTTTATCACAAACTCCACCATTGTGATATGCATTCTTTGAAGGAACAACTTTAGTACCATCATCTTCTATGACAGTGTGATGTGCATGGCCACTTCATAAGTCAACGCATTGGCACATTGTCTCCTTCATCAACCGTCATAGAAGTCTCTAGCATGGTTCTCACGCAATCATGAGTAATTGCATGGTCTTCATCAAAACCCATTGTTCTCATGAAATAATGAGGAATTGCATGGTCTTCATCAAAGCCCATGGTCTTCATCCAAAAACACCATCCTGCCTTAATCATCCTTGGATGGATTACTCCTCACAATATTCATTGTTGTAAACAATGTATCACCTTTGATACATGTTCTTTGAACTTACGAACAGTACAACAATCATCTGAATCACCACTCCTCTACTTCATCGGATTATTTCATGATCACCTTCATTTTGATCTGCATTGACAACTATTGACAACAAATACAACCTTATACACAGAGTGGTTCCAACAATCTCCCCCTTTGTATTTTGTTGTCAATACCTTAAACATCTTCTGAAATGAATCCGTCAATGTCAAAATGAGAATCTTCGGCATTTCACTTTCTCTCCCCCTTATTGACAAGAAATACAAAGCGCATGGTAGGGAGGGTATCAATCCTCACTTAAGCAAAGTTTCATTAATCATTTCACTCTAAGTCTACTTGAGCAGTGCTCGATGTAGAAAACAAGAGGATTTGATTAAGTCAACAATGTTGTCCATTACTCACAGATCATGATACCAACATGAGATGAGAACTCATGTATCTTGTCTTCAAGGGTTTACCACTTTTATTCCAGGCATTAGAAAAAAAACACTATGATAGAGAAAGACCAACCTGAAACTCCTGCACTCACATCAGCATGTGGATCAAAAATATTCAAGTGAAATTGGCAGGATAAGTGACCTCGGGGCACTTCCATTCTCTTTATGTCTCTGATCAATTCAGTTACTCCCCCTTTGTAAAATAATCTTTGATCTGAGAAAACAAGGGATAGAGATTGAGAAATGACATACCTTCTCCATTGGTGTGTTCTTCAAGAAATTCACAGAATAACTGCTTTTGAGTCCACCTGGAGTTGATATTGATTGAAACAGTGATTATGGAAGCTTCTTCATTTTTCTCCCCCTTAAGGGAAACACTCCTCATCATCTTCATCAAGAGTGATCCTTCATCATCATAATCCTTGAATATCAATTGAAGAATCCACTAAGGATGGAAACTTCTTCAGCTTCACTATCAAGAGTTGACAGCATTCACTACTTATCAGGTTCTCCCCCTGAGATCATGCTTCACCTTCAATTCCCTGCATTATTAGTACAAATACAATACAGAAATGATTACGGGAAAAAGGTGGTTCATCCTTGCTTCATCAGCAAGACCTGCATGGTTGAGGTTCTTTTCTCAACCATGTTCCTTTGTTCGCTCCAGTCTTCATGCCTACACACTTAAACATATGTTCCGACATCTGTTGGTGTGGCATGGCTCTGTTCACATTCTCTTCTGCTTTGTGTGGAGAATTGTTCTGCTTAGCAGCCATCATGAATGATAGATTCTTACTTCTCTTCAGGACTGCTTCTTGCTCTGGTATTAAGGTTAGGCAATCTTTTGCAATGTGACCAGATTTCTTGCATCTCTCACACAGAACTTCTTTGACACGTGTGTTTCTCTTTGTTTGCAATCTCTCCTCCACTGTGTCTTCATCATGTGAAAGTTTTCCTTTTCCTTTGTCACCAGCCTTGGCCTTCTCATCTTCAAATTTCCTTATTCTTTTCAAATCTTCTGGCCAGATGACCAATATGTCATGTGGAAATTTTGCATCTGGTTTAGGTCTTCCACATGGGTTTATCCGAGATTCATCCCACTTAGTGTTTCTTTTGGATGAATGACCCTTCAATTTCATGGATCTAAAATCCTGGGTCTTCTCAGCTTGCCTACTTGATATCTTCTTGGGGAGTGATGTGTTCGCCATATTCTTCTGATTTCTTCCCAAGGAACTTTCTTCATACTTAGATGGATTGTGTGGTCTTCTGTTCTTATCAGCTCTGGATATCTGTTGACCTAGGCATGCACCATTCTTATGACCACTGCCGTTGCATACATCACAGATGTTATCAAGCATTCCAAATCTGTTTGCTGTAAATAGATGCTTCTGGACCTGTGGATGTTGCTTCTTCTTCTCTGCCTTCCTCCCCTTTGATATAGGCTTTCCCTGTGCTTTTCCATGAAATGGATTATAAAAACAATCCAGTGCACAGTGCCCAAATCTATTGCAGCACCAACATTGGCCCACAAATCTTTTCTTCCTTGTTTCTTCAGTATTAAGTTGTTGGGCCATCTGCTTAATCGTTTGTGCTCTATTTGAGGAAGAAGCTTCCTCCTTTTTCTTCCTATCCACCCTAGTCATGGTGGTAGGTTTATTCTTCTCACCTATCCTCATCCATGCTTGATTAGAGCTTTTCTTCCCACCTGCACTGATTGTCGGAGTGTATTTAGAAACATGAGTACAAGATGGTCTGGATGGTACCTTCACTTTCTCAGTTGCCTGTGATAGATCAATGAGTGAAGTCATGATCTTCTTATCACATGTTGGAGGTCTTTTGACAATAGAATCCTCCATTGAGCATTGAGTACCGGCAGCAACTGATTCTTGATGTGGATAATCAAGAGTTGTCATAATCTTCTTGTCACATGTTGGAGGCATTTCAGCTTTAGACTCCTCCAACGAACATTGAGTGCAAGCATCACTCATTTCATTCTTTTGTGAAGTCTCAATATGTGTGTTCTCAATCTTGGTCAATTGAGCTTCCAATTTTTGACCCACAATATTGAGGATGATCTTCTGATCTTCAATCGTGATCATCTTCTCTTCACAATTCTTCTTCAACCTTTCAACCTCATCTTCATGCATCTTAACTTTGTTTTGTAACAAAGAGTCAAGTTCCCTGAATTTAATGGACGTTTCTTCCAGACAAAAATTCTTGACTTCATTGTTCTTCTTCAGCTCAGCTTCAAGTGCATGGATCCGTTCTTCTAGAGTATTGTTGACTTCACCTTTTTCTTCAAGGGCTTTCACCCGTTTGGTGAGCTTCATACTTTCCATAATTTTTCCTTCCATCCCCTTTTCCATATTGTCCGCTTCCCTTTCAAGTCTAGTGATCTCAACCTGCATAGATTGAAATAGGCTACAGATAATAACAACCCTTTCTTCTGGAATATCATGCAGATATGTTTTGAGTTTTTCTTGAAAGCATGAATTGGGGGTGTCATCCTTTCCTCTGGAAGAATTCTGAGTCACCTGCTCGATACTTTCCATGCCTGATGTTTCTTTATTTTTGGATTGGCATGGAGAACAAGACATTGCATCTTCTTTGGATATGAGGGACTTCTTCAGCTGCTTTTTCTCTTTCTTTTTCCTGTTTGTCATGGTCTTGCTAGATGTAGACGTCTGCTCAGAAACTTCATCAAGACTGCTCTTCATTATTGACTTTAGGAAAGAAACTGAAATCCTCTTCTCAATAGAATTACTGGAGAATATCCAACATACGTTAACCTTTCCCTCTGATACCACTTGTAGGACCCCGGGACACCCTGAGAGGGGAGGGGTGAATCAGGGTGGCAACTTTTTCTTCTTAAAGTTGTGGATCTTGTTCCCACGTTGGTAGGAACTACTTAAACCTGTATGATGGATATGATCATCAATTAAACATTCACATGCAGAGACAGATGACACATCTATTTTTACTTGGTTCACCACTGAGGGCTACGTCCAAGGAGTATACGCCGACAGGTTGCCGGTCGTACCTAAATCCACTATGCTTTACTAGCTGCGGATACAAATGTTCGGGTACAGACACTCTGTCCCAGGCTCACTGCCTTTACAATTGTTCAGGGATAGCTCACTGCGTCCCTCGGGTCACTCCCGTTGACTCCCCCTGGCTCACTGCTGTTGGTGAAGTCTCACTCAGTTTATAGACGTGAAGGTCTCTTCAATAGATATGCATTGAAGTCTTTGTCTCCTGTTCAGCATGAGACTTTGCTTGCATCAGAGTCCTGAGTTGATGCTCTTTTGAAATCAATATTCTACTTCAGTGCAATACCTGAATGCACTAAATCTCCTTCTCTTCCTTCAATTCCCAGTTCTGACACCTGAGTGTATCGATATATTTCTCTCTCTGTGCAGATCAGATTTTGGTTGCACGATCGTTCTTCTTCTCTTCGCAAAGCAGATTTGAGAGTGCTAAGCACCTGTCAAAAGGCCTGCGGGACCCCCAAATTTTCGGCACACCCTTCCCGGGGGCTTGCGCGTAAAATTCAAACCTTGCGCGTAAAAATAACTTTTGTCGCGTAAAAGGCTTTTCGCGCTACTCTTCTTTTTCGCGCAAAACTTCCCTTTTTCGCGCAACGCCTTCTTTTTCGCGCAACCCTCTGTACCTTAATTTTTCCGCGCACCGGAGCTCAGGATTTGTCTAAGTGTCGAGCCTCTCTGAATGAGAGGGGTTCACCTCATATTTATAGACGTTTTTGATCCTGCGCGTAAAACCCCCCTTCTTGCGCACAGCTAACTTTACGCGCACCAGTTCGATTTTCCGCGCACATGGTGCGAACATCTCTGATTTTTCGCGCGCCTCTTGCCTTTTCCGATTTTCTGTATTTCTGATTCGATACGCTGATTGCGCGAAAAATTCACCCAGATTTTCTGCGCACAACATTTTTCGCGCACATTTCTAGTTTTTCGCGCACAGCTCTAGTTTTTCGCGCAGCCCATTCCTTTACCATTTTACAACGTTCTGATTCTGAAACACTGTTTGCGCGGAAAACTATTTCGCGCATCCCGCTGTTTTTCGCGCCCAACTTAAGTATTTCGCGCAAGCCTCTTATTTTTCGCGCAAGCCTTACTCCTAGCGCGCACCTCCTTTTGTAGACCATCCATGTCTTCATTTTCCGATTTTGAGGCCTAAAAAATTGGCAAACACTGGGAAACAGCGCCACCTTGTATCTGCTCTTTTTGTACCGCCTCCAGATCATCCATTCCTTTGTCGACGTTCTCTGACAAAACATGGATCATTAACCACATCCCTCGAACTCGACCTGCCTCCATAGAAACTCTTTTGCCAACAAATTTTTATGTCGTTTGTTTGCTTTGTCGACAAGGACGATCACCTCAACAACACTTCTTCTTGGTGATCTGTATCCTTCAGCAACTCTTTTGCTTTTATCACAAACTCCACCATTGTGATATGCATTCTTTGAAGGAACAACTTTAGTACCATCATCTTCTATGACAGTGTGATGTGCATGGCCACTTCATAAGTCAACGCATTGGCACATTGTCTCCTTCATCAACCATCATAGAAGTCTCTAGCATGGTTCTCACGCAATCATGAGTAATTGCATGGTCTTCATCAAAACCCATTGTTCTCATGCAATAATGAGGAATTGCATGGTCTTCATCAAAGCCCATGGTCTTCATCCAAAAACACCATCCTGCCTTAATCATCCTTGGATGGATTACTCCTCACAATATTCATTGTTGTAAACAATGTATCACCTTTGATACATGTTCTTTGAACTTATGAACAGTACAACAATCATCTGAATCACCACTCCTCTACTTCATCGGATTATTTCATGATCACCTTCATTTTGATCTGCATTGACAACTATTGACAACAAATACAACCTTATACACAGAGTGGTTCCAACAAACACAAGGTACAACAAGAATCTAGAGAAGAAGGAATTAATTAAATGTTTATGTTTTATGTTGTAAAAGTTATGTATGGTCATATTTTTACCAATACACTAAATTTTTTGATCCTCATAGTGTAATGTTTTCATGTTGTTAAAATATTGTAATAGCACTATAATAAAAATTCGGGTCCCTATAGTTGGTTTTAGAGGCACAATTTAGTTAATTTGGGAATTATGATTAGAGGACCATAGAGAAAACCTTTAGGACAAGACTAAGTATAAGTAAGCACACAAGAAACTTTGTTAAAAATAGGTATCCCATAAGATATTCTATTAGTGTTAATTTTACAAAGGATTAAATTATTTATTAAATACTTTGGACTTATGTTTTTTTCTAACCTTTTCTATTTTAGAAAATAGTGGGAACCAAGAGAAACAAGGACAACAACCAATGCGAGGGACAATGCAGTGATTTCCCAAACAACATTAACGATTATTTGGGAGGTGGAGTTCAATATTTCATGGTGATTCTTAAATATCTATCTAATATTATGAATAATAACTCAAATAATATTGAACATCATACTTCACCAAATAGAGAGAAATTGGCTACCGAGTCCTTTATGCGGCAATGACAACCGATGTTTAGTGGATCTTCTAATCCACTAGTTGCAGAAAAATAGGTCAAATCAATAGAGAAGATATTTTCTAAGCTTCACTATTCTGATGCAGAGAATATGACTCTTGTTGTTTATTGTCTAGATAAAGAGTCCAACAAATGGTGGGCTTTGACTAAGAAAACCAATCTGAGGGACGAAATTAAAGATATAGAGTGAGAAGACTTTAAGATAATGTTTATTAACAAGTATTTCCTTCTAAATATTCATATAAAGTCAGATATTGAATTCATAGAGATGAAGAAAAAGGATGTATAATCTATCATGGATTATGAAGCAAATTTCCCAAGGCTTTCAAGGTATGCTTTTGGTTTTGTTATCAATAATGATATAAAAATTGATAGATTCTTTAGTGTATTAAAAGAAAACCATTGAAATTCTCTTGAAATTAGAGACTTTGGGGGTTATTAAGAAGTTTTTCGATGTTCTATAAAAGTGGATATGGAGTTTAGAGAATGGTCCCCTGGCTATGGTGATAAGAAACGAAAGATGGAGTTTCATGCCGGAGGATCTAATGAGAAAGGTGGAAAGAAAACTCAACCAACCATATTTAAAAAATTTGGGAAGAAGCATCATGGTAAATGACTCAAAGGGATGAGGAAATGATTCAAGTGTGTGAGAGAAGGACTCCAAGATCATGAATGTTGAAAAGACATGAGAAGGTATGAGAATATAGTGGAGGAAAGGAGAGAACCACCCATGGTCCAATGCTACAACTGTTGGGATCAAGGGAACTATACAAGCTAGTGCACTAAACATCAATTTCTCAAGGGTAATCAGCTTCATCATCCACCAAAGCCAAAGGATAAAGGGAAGGATTATACTCTCACTACTACTGAAGTGGAGAAATAAAATGAAGTCTTTCAAGGTACACTTCATATTCACTCAAGAATGGAAAATTTTTTATTTGATTCTAGTTTTACGCATTCCTTTATATCATGCAATTTTTCTAGAACTATTGAATCAAATCCCTGAAACTTTGAAGTAGAGATATCTGTAAAAACCAAAAGTGGTGAAATAAATGAAACCCAATTGTGGGACTCTTCTCCTATTGGTGTATCTAGGAAGATTCTTCCAGTGAATATTGTGATACTTGGTGGAATTATATTCTATAATGATAATGGATTGGCGCTTGTTATATAGAGCACATATAATTTGTTTGAAAAAGGAAATATCTTTTCATATTCCGAACCATCCCATGCTCCTCTACAGATTCATGGAAGATTATGAATCTACTTTGGAAATTCCTTCAACTGTGTGGGTGTTTATTCCTTATGAAGAAGCATACCACAATCAAATGGTTGAGTCAAAGGAAGTTATCCACCTTGAAGAAATTCCCATCATTGGGGAATACAATGATGTATTTCCTAAAGAGTTACCTGGTCTACCACTGGATTGTGAGGTAGTTTTCTTAATAGAACTCATACCCAAATCTACTTATATCTAAAAGTGTCCTTATAGGATGGATCATATCGAATTGGAGGAGTTAAAGAAATAATTATAGGAGAATTTGGACAAAGGGTTCATATTCCCTAGTGCAACACCTTGGGGTGTGCCAGTGCTCTTTTTCAAAAAGAAGGATGGGTCAATGTGGCTGTGTATCGATTATCGTGAACTCAACAAGATCACCATAAAGAAAAAGTATCATCTTCCAAGGATTTATGACTTGTTTAATCTATTGCTAGGATCTCAATACTTATCAACGGTGGATCTTCATTCTGGATATCATCTACTTAGGGTGAAGAAGGAAGATATTCAGAATATTTCCTTTCATACAAGGTATAGGAACTATGATCTTCTAGTGATACACTTAGAACATACTAATTCTCCTGCAATATTTATGGATTTAATGAATAGAGTCTTTAGACATTACCTCAACAAATTTGTGGCAGTATTTAATGATGATATTATCATATACTCTAAGTGGAAGGAGGAACATGAAGAACATATAAGGCTCGTGTTGGCGATATTAGGGAAGAAGATGTTGTATTTCAAGTTAAGAAATTGTGACTTTTGGATGCAGTAGGTCACATTATTGGGACTTTTGATCATAAGTGAGGGAATTTTTGTGAACCCTTAAAAAACAAAGTCAATTTAGAAATGGCCCAGACCCTCTAGTGTTATAGATATCCATAGTTTTCTTGGATTATATGGGTACCACCGATATTTTTTGAGAAATTTATCATGATTGTAAAGCTCACTAACAAAGGTAACAAGGAAAGGGGTAAAGTATTTCTAGATGAAAGAATGTTAGGAAATCATCAAGGAGCTAAAGATAAGGCTGATCACTACACCTATACTCACATTATCGAAAATTAGAGAAAGTTTTGTGATACACAATGATCCTTCCAAGAAAGGATTGGGCTATGTACTCATGAAAAATGATAATGTGATAGCCTATGCCTCATGACAATTGAAGATCTATGAGTATAACTACCCGACACATGATTTTGAGATAGAGGCTATATTTTTTTCCTTGAAAATCTGGCAGTACTACCTCTATGGTGAGAAGTGTGACATATATATTGATCAAAAGTTCCTAAAGTATATATTCACAAAGAAGGAGTTCAACATGTGTCAAAGGATATGGTTAGATCTAATCAAAGGCCACAATTTCTGTATTCACTATCACCATGGAATGGAAAACAAGGTAGTTAATTCTCTAAGAATAAAATAACCTTCTACTCTATCCATGTTATGGATTGAGAAAGACCCTATATTCATGTATATCAAAATTATGGATTTTGAAATCATAAGGGAAGGGAATTAATACTACCTTTCCCAAATGACTTCCTAATCATCTATCCAAGATAATATTAAGGAGGCACAAAGGGATGACCTCGAGTTGAAAAAGAAGGTGAATGTAGTAAAGGAAAGGGAACCTGTAAGAGTTTCATATCGATGAGGATGATGTGATTCAGTTTGGGATGAAGATTTATGTTCTTTAATCACCTGGGATAAAAAAGGAGCTATTGGATAATGCACATATCTCAAAATTCTCTATCCATCATGGTAGCATAAAGATGTACCACGAAATCTAAGAAAATTTTTGGAGGGATAACATGAAGAAGGAGATTGTGGAATATATCTCAAGGTGTTTGATATGTCAGTAAGTTAAAGCAGAGATACAAAATTCCAAAGGGATGATGCAACCATTGCCTATACCAATGTGGAAATGGTAGTATTTCACTAGGGACTTTGTCATGGGTCTCCCAAAGACATCCAAAGGAAATAATTCAATATGGGTTGTGGTGGACTGAGTCACCAAGACTTCCCACTTTATCGCTATTCGGGAAGATCTCTCACTTGAACAATGTGCAAATATATATGTGAAGGAAGTGGTGAGACTACATGGGGTTCCACTCTCAATTTTATCTGGTCATGATCCTATGTTTACATCTAAATTCTGTAGGATTCTTCAACATGCTTTGAGGACTGAATTAAATTTTAGTACAACCTATCACCCCCAAACTGATGGCTAATTTAAAAGGACTATTCAGACGCTCAAAGATATGATAAGATCATGATCATTAGAATTCAAAGGTGGATGGGATCATCATCTCCCATTTTTTCAGTTCTCATACAATAATATCTTCCACTCGAGTATTCAGATGGCTCTATATGTAGCTTTGTATGGAAAGTGATGTAAAAATCCAACCTATTGGGATGAAGTTGGTGAAATAAAGCTACTTAGACCTGATCTTGTGCAAGAGATGATAGATAAGGTCCAAGACATCCAAAAATATATCAAAGCTGCTCAGAGTCAGCAAAAGATCTATGCTAACCACCATCAAAGGGACTTGGAGTTCAATGTTGGAGATAAAGTATTCCCTTGAATATCACTATGGAAGAGATTCATGTGGTTTGTAAAGAAAGGGAATCTAAGCCCAAGGTATATTGGACACTTTGAGATCCTTGATCACGTAGAATACATGGCCTATCGGCTTTCACTTCCACAAAATATGGATGAAGTTCATGATGTGTTCCATGTATCACTCATGAGGAAGTAAATACCAGATCCTTTATAGGTACTTAACTTAGAGGTGGTACAATTGGAAGATTATCTCTCATATGAGGAGTATTAAGTAACGATTATGAACCATAGAGATAAGGTTCTACGCAAAAAGAAAACCCACCTTCTCAAAGTGTTGTGGAGGAACCATAAGCATGAAGAAGAAACTTGGGAACTAGAGGAGGTTATGAAGGAGAAGTACCATCACCTATTTATATAAAACAGAATTTCAAGGGAGAAATTTAAAAAGGGGGGAAGAATGTAACAACCCAAACTTTTATCAATAGAATTTCTCCATTCTTATAGTAATGTTATATATTATAAACCACAAAAATCCATTATAGACCATGATAAAAGCTTTATAAACTAATAATTAATGAAATAAGATATATTTTTATAAATTAAGAAACCTATACTGATGAAATAGTAACTTGACATTAGGAATAGTAATATGACCCTTATGAATAGTAAACCTGTTAAATGAATAGTAACCACACCCATTAAAGTATAAATAAAATTTATGCATCTTATAAGTGAAAATATGATATAATTATATCATATTATTAGTAAGTAAATATTTTAAAATTATTAATTAGGTGTTGGTATTTTTATGAATCATAAATATTTAATTATATTTTTATAATTAATTTATTAATTTAAAAGAAAATGTATTTTCAGGAAATGTATTCATAAATTAATATTTTTATGTCTTATAGTTTTATGATAATTTTATGAGACTTTAAGGAATTTTTAAAAGTGTTATAAAATTTATTATAATTTTAAAATCTGAATTTTCCATGTAAATGATTATAACAACCCTGCTCTTCTTTATTACACACTTAAACATGATTTATTACATAAAATTCACTTGGTACAACATAGAAGATTGAGAGGCCTAGTGTCTTTGAGGATTATTATCATTACATAACAACTTAGAACATAAAACACCCACCATATTTATTAAAAACTTCCTTTACATGACCACTACATTCCCTCGTACTTAGCATTGCATAGGATAACCTAAGGACATGCATAAAAAAGGGTGATCTATAAAGCCCAGTAAGGGAATAAAAATGGAATAACATGAGGAATAAAGTACATGTTAGACAATAGGAACATCAATGGATCATAATAGAAACATGAACATAAAGCATGATAATGCATGACAATCATAACACAGAAATGTGGAAATAACACTTTAAATTGAATTAGCATGATCCAAGGCTCATTGTACATGGAGCATGAGTAATTCCTCATTGCACATGAAGCATGAGTAAACCCTCATTGAACATGAAGCACAAGTAAAAAATCATTTCAATTGAATTATAATGAGTCAACACCCATTGCAAATGACATGTCATGATACTATACTTTACCTAATGCATTAGAGCGCTATCAGGGCACACCCTTCTTAAACATTTCATTTCATGCACAAGTGTTCCATATGGATCATACAACATGGAATAAATCATCATCATTTATTTCATGATAAATGTATGTGGAATATATACATGAATCTTTATAATAAATAATTAAATGTTCATAAAGGTAAATACCCTTCATAGAGAAATGAACATGGTATTCACTACACAATGACATTGGCTTGGAAAATCATAGTGCAATTTCGGCAGCATAACGACGTGAAATAAGAACTCATAAGAAATGGTTGATAAGAGATAATGGGGTGTCTAATCATATTTACATGAAATGGATTGTAATAGGGGTCATATAGATACATGTCCCAACAAACGTAATGGAATTTAGATGCATAATTTAAAAGAATTACTTGGATGTAAAAGAGGAGAGAGAAATCACTCACGGAATTTCGGCATGGTAACGAGTGTACATGAGAGGAATTAATGAGAGATAAAGGGGTATCCCATCATCCCAACATAAGGAAGAAATTATGGGGTAGGTTTGAAATCATACCCCAAAATTTTTAATTACAATTAAGGGCATAACAACTTAAAGAAAATTGGACACAAATGAGAAAGGAAGAAATCTCTTCTTGGAATTGTGCTTCCAAAGGCTTGGTAGAGGCTTGAGAGAGGCTTATTGGGAGATTGGGGCACCTTGAGAGGATAAAAGAGAGAGTAGAGTAGAGGTTGGATGAACTAAAAAGGCATTTAGTGAAGATGAAGTGGGATATTGGGTGGGTTTATATAGGAATGGATAGGCAATTCTTTATTATTTATGTTTGGGACACCACACATTAAACTAATCAAAACCACAAAAAAACCCATGTTTTTGGAAAAAGTGTAGTGGAAAACAATATTTTATGATTCAAATGGATGAAAGTTTTAAAATAATAGGTTTTCTTATGTGGAGGTGAGTCACACTCTCAAGGAAAACAATTTAAAAAGACAAAATATTTTATAAGTCTTGGAGGGTCCACTAAAGCTTTGTAAAATAAATTAAACAAATATAAAATCAAATTATTTTAATGGTAAAACACATATTTTCCTAACATAATGTTTATATTATTTTATTATATCACTGTTGGGTCATTATGATGTCATAAAACACATTATATATTTAAATGGTATTTAATTTTTACCCCAAAATTTGAATGTCTCATAAAATTATGAAAAATTCACCATTGGATAATTTAAATGTCCTGATAACAAAAATTATATTCATTTTATCTAAATAATTTTCTAAATATGTGAATTTTTACTTTTTATATAAAAATCAATATTATAAAAAATTCATGGGTTTTGAAAAAAACAGCTTTCAAACCTTAATAAAAATTACAATTGTATTCATAAAAAATTATACGATCATTTATATTTAATATAAAGTAAATTATTAATAATATTTTATTAAAATATTATTTAATTCAAAAATCCATTAATTCATCCAAATAGATTTCTTAGTTTAATATTAACTAAAAAAATACTATTTTTGCTTTAAAAACTATTTACAAAGTAATAATAATAAAATTAATGCATGTTCTTTATACAAAAATAATGTACATAGTCATAGTTATAAGGTCTTGTTAGACAACCCCTTATAAAATCCATATAATACTGAAGGGTAAGGTGTGCGATGAGGACAAACTTTTTGGGTGGCTCGAATAACATCGCTCGGGTGGTAATCTCTATTAACTTCCACTTCTCCCATTGTCAGTTCCACTCAAGCATAACATGTTCAAGATTGGCTTGGGATTGGTCAAGAGAGAATCCCAATGACTCCACATCCTTTCCAAGCTCTGACAAATGGGCTTCGTAAATGGAAATTCTATTGGATGAGGCCATCTCTTCCTTTGTTTGAGTAAATTGGATTTGTTAAATCCCAATATTTATACTAATCATGTTATCACTATTTAATGATTATATTAGCAATAGTCACAATTCTTAACAATATTTTAAAATCTAGAAACATAAAACCAATGAAGTTCACATTTTATATAAACATAATAAGACATTTAATTAGATCAAGATGAATTTTCATTAATGAATGTTTGGGTTGTTTCAATATTCACCCTTAAGAAATTTCACCCTCGAAATTTACTTTTACCACACTAAAACAGACATGGGTAACTTTTCTTCATCACTTCCTCCAATTCCCAAGCCTTTTCTTCAGACTTGTTGTTTCACCACAACACCTTGATGAGGGGCATTGTCTTATTTCGTATAACTTTTTCTCTACAATCTAAGATCTTCACTGGTTACTCCTCATAAGAAATATCATCCTCCAACTGTATTACATCTTGAGTGAGTACATGTGAATGGTCTAGTATATACTTACTTAAGAGGGATTCATGAAAGACATCATGTACTTTGGACATGGTAGGTGGAAGTGCTAGTTGATAGGCCACATCCCCGACATGATCAAGAATCTTGAAGGGGCCGATGTACCTAGGACTTAACTTCCCTTTCTTTCCAAACATCATGATCTTCTTCCACAGAGATATGTGTAGAAATACCATGTATCCAACTTTAAACTCAAGGTATCGTCAACGATTATCTACATAACTCTTTTTTCGACTCTGGGATACCTTGATATGTTGTTGAATGGTTTTCACCTTCTCCACCATTTCTTAGACCATTTTTGGTCCTAACAGCTTATGCTCACTGACTTTATCCTAACATGCCGGTGCTCTGCACCCCTTCCCATATAGGGCTTCATAAGGTTCCATTCAGATTTTCGAGTGGAAACTGTTATTGTAGGAGAATTCAACCTGTGGAAGATGTTGGTCACACCCTCCTTTGAAGTCCATAGAACATGATCTTAACATATCTTCCAGTGTCTGAATAGTTCGCTCAGATAGGACATCCGTTTGAGGATGATAGGACATATTGAATTTTAGTTTAGTATCCGAATCATGTTGAAGAATCTTCCAAAACTTAGAGGTGAATCCTGAATCGCGATCAGATACAATAGATAGTGGCACTCCATGCATCCTTACCACTTCCATCAAATATATCCATTCCAATTGATCCAATGAGAAATCATCACGAATTGCAATGAAGTGTGTAGAATTTGTAAGACTATCCACAAAAACCCATATTGCATTATTTACTTTGGATGTCTTTGGAAGTTTGGTGACAAAGTCCATGGTGATGTTCTCCCATTTCTATGCTAGTATGGGTAATGGTTGCATCATATCCTTAGACTTATGCCTCTCTGCCTTTACTTGCTAACACACCGTGCACTTTGATGTATACTCATTTATCTACTTCTTCATATTATCCTACCAATAATTCTCTTGGATATCTTGATACATCTTTGTGTTTCCTATTTGAATATAGAAATTCGAACTATGTGCATCATCCAAAAGTTCCTTCTTCTGCTCTAGACTTGATAAAACACATAGTATTTTCCCAAATCTCACAATTCATTCTTCATTAACATTGAACTTCGATGATTTCCCTTTTCTAATAGCTTCCACTTTTTTCTGAATTCCCACATCATCCTTTTGAGCATCCTTTAACCTTTCCAAAAGAGATAGTTGAGCAATCATTTATGAAATGATTGATGATGTTCCCTTCTTTATGATTCCCATGTCTATCTTCATCAATTCTAAAAAGATTGGATCTTTTTCAATTCTCATCAATGATAGAATCACTGGATCCTTTCTACTTAGAGAATCTTCCACCTTATTTTCTTTCCTAGGGTGTTAATGGGTTGAGCATTCATAGTCTTTGATCAGATTTAACCATCTTCATTGGCGCATGTTCAACTCTTTCTGTGTGAATATATACTTGAGGATTTTGTGGTCCGTATATATTTCACACTTCTCCCCAAAGAGATACTGCCGCAAAATTTTTAAAGTGAATATCACTGCAGCCAACTTCAGATCATGTGTTGGATAATTCTGCTCATGAACTTTCATATGCCTTGAAGCATAGGTAATGACATTGTGATTTTTCATCAACACACAACCCATGCCCTTCTTTGAAGCATCACTGAATACCAAAAAAAGTTCTCCACTTGTGGTTAATGTGAGCACACACATAGTGATAATAATTATTTTCAACTCCTTGAATCTTTCTTCGCATTCATCACTCCATGCAAACTTTACTCCCTTCTGAGTGAGCTTGGTAAGAGGGTTGGATAATCGTGAGAAATTTCTCACAAATCATCGATAATATCCAGCTAACCCCAAGAATCTATGGATATCTATTACTGATGTTGGCCTCATCCATCCCTCTATTGTAGTTGTCTTGGAAGGATCCACAGATATATCATTGATTGTGATGATTTGGCCCAAGAATGAGACCTCCTTCAACCAGAACTCACACTTTCTGTACTTTGCATAGAGATTCTCCTTTCTCAAGGTCTATAGTACAATTATTAGATTCTCCTCATGATCCTACTTAGTTTTGGAGTATATTAGAATATCATCTATAAATACTACCACAAATTTGTCGAGGTAATCTCTAAAGACTCTATTCATCAAGTCCATGAAGATTGCTGGAGCATTAGTGAGTCCGAAAGACATTACTATGAATTCATAGTGCCCGTATCTTGTATGAAAAGTAGTCTTGGGGATATCTTCCTTATTCACCATTACTTGATAATATCCCGACCAAAAATATACCTTGGAGAAGTATTGTTCTCCACACAGCTGATCGAACAAGTAATCAATTCGTGGGAGAGGATACTTGTTCTTCATCGTGATTTTGTTAAGCTCAGGATAATCGATGCAAATATGCATTGGCCCGTCCTTCTTCTTGACGAAGAGGACTGTTTCACCCCATGGTGAAGCACTTGGGTTTATAAACCCTTTATTGAGATTCTCTTGTAGTTTTTTCTTCATCTCCTCAAGATCCACAACATCCATTCTATACGGAGTCTTAGATATTGGCAATGCCCTAGGTATAAGATCAATTGAGAATTCAACATCTCTTCTAGGAGGAAGACTAGGAAATTCCTTGGGAAACACTTCAACAAATTCCCTCACAATAGGAATGTCTTCAAGGATGGTTACCACTTTATACTCAATCATCTGATCTAGATACGCATGCTCATAGGGCAGTAATATCCACACTTGAGATGATGGAGCTAAATATGATTCATCTTCCTCCTTGCACTTGTACAAAATCGGGGGTCGATTCTCTACATGGAGAGTGATTTCCCTCTCATTGAAATTTATGTTGTTTATATATAAGGAAATCCAATACATTCCAAGAATTGCATCAAATTCCACCAGAGGGAGTATGACAAGGTTCACCAGGAACTTCAATCCACCGATTAAGATAGGGGAGGAGTTGTATTCATGGGATGCAATGATTTCCCCATTTTCCGTACTCACTGACATATTTACTTACTTGATTTGTGGTGGTGTTGGGATTGTTCTAATAAAATTTCAGGATATAAAAGAATGCGTAGAACTATGGATGATAACCCTACCTTTCACTTTTTGATTCTGGTTCTACATTATCTGATATAGACATTGGGAAGAGTTCTTATGAACTCTTAACACATAAAGGGGAATCCAATGAGAAAAAGGGATAACGTATATATTACATTAATTTTCTTAACTTATAAATTTATAGGCTTCAATCTATGTTATCCATGATCTACTTTCTAACATATATTCTTAGGGGATTTTTTTAATTCCCTTAATAATGCTTCATACTATGATTGTGAAATTACCAATGCATATCCCTCAGGAGTGTCATAACCAAGAGTGCAGAAAGGCTCATTTTCGTGTACTAGGATACCCTGAGTCAAGTCTGAAACTCCTTGTTAGGGTTTTCACCCCTAGGTACATCTGTGCCAGAGCCACCTCTACCTGCTCGTATCCAGACAAGGATGCATTTGCTTGATAAATCACTTACTCAATTCCAAACAAAACTTAGGGATATTTTTATTATACTTAGTTTTCTCTCTAAGGCTTCACTAGGGTTTTCTAATACTAATACCAAAAATAACTAAACCTATCCTCTGATACCAACTATAACAACCCTACTATTTTTTATTACACACTTAAACAAGATTTATTACATAAAATTCACTTGATACAACATAGAAGATAGAGAGGTCTAGTGTATTTTGGGATTAGGATTATTACATAACAACTTAGAACATAAAACACAAAACATCTTTATTTAAAACTTCCTTTACATGAACACTACATTCCCTCATACTTAGCATTGCATAGGATTACCTGAGGACATGCATAAGAAAAGTGTGAGCTATAAAGCCCAGTAAGGGAATAAACATGGAATAACATGAGGAATAAAATACATGTTAGACAATAGGAATATAAATGGATCAAAAGAGAAAAATTAACATAAAGGCATGATAAAGCATGATAATCGTAAAATGGAAATGTGTTAACAACACTTAACATGGAATTAGCATGATCCAAGGCTCATTGCACATGGAGAATGAGTAATTCCGAATTGCACATGAAGCACGAGTAAAACCTCATTGCACATGAAGCATGATTAAACCCTAGTTTCACTTGAATTATCATGAGTCAATACCCATTTCAAATGACGTATCATGATACTATACTTTACCCAATGAATTGGAGCGCTATCAATGCGTACCCTTCTTAATCATTTCATTTCATGCATAAGTGTGCCACATGGATTATACAACATGGAATCAGTCATCATCATTTATCCAACAATAAAGAGATGTGGAATAGATAAATGGATATTTATAATCAATAATTAAATGTGAATACGGGTGAATACCCTTGATAGAGAAATGAGCATGGTATTCACTACACAATGACATTGGCTTGGAAAATCATAGTGCAATTTCGGCAGTATAACGACGTGAAATAAGAACTCTTAGAAAATGGTTGATGAGAAAGAAAGGGGTGTATCATTATATTTACATGAAATTTATAGTAAGGGGTTCATATAGATACATTTTCCAACAAACTTAATGGAATTTATATGCATAATACAAAAGAATTACTTGGATATAAAAGAGGAGAGAGAAATCATTCATGGAATTTCAGCATGGCAATGAGTGGACATGGGAGGCATCAATGATAGAGAGGGGTCTCCCATAATCCAAACATAAATAGGGAAGTATGGGGGAAGTAAAAAATCATACCTCAACATTCGTAATTGAAAACAAAAGGGCATAACAACTTAAAGAAAATTGGACAAAAATGAGGAAGGAAGAAACCCCCTACATGGAAGTGTGCTTCCTAAGGCTTGGGAGAGGCTTGAGAGAGGATTATTAGGAGATTGGGGAAACTTGAGAGGATTATATAAATAATAGGGAAGACTTTGGATTAACTCCAAAGGCTTTGAGTGAAGAGGAAGTGGGATCTTGGGTGGGTTTATATAGGAAAGAAGAGGGAATTCTTTATTATTTAGGTTTGTGACACCACACATTAAACTAATCAAAACCACAAACCAGACCATGGTTTTTGCCCAGGGTTTTTTTAAAAGGGGAGTGGAAAAAAATATTTTATGAGGAAAATGTCCGAACTTTTTAAAATAATAGGTTTGCTTATGTGGAGGTGAGTCACACTCTCAAGGAAAACAATTTAAAAAGACAAAATGTTTTATAAGTTTTGGAGGGTCCATTAAAGCTTTGTAAAATAAATAATACACATATAAAAACACATTATTTTAATCTTAAAACTTATATTTTCCAAACATAATGTTTATAGTATTTTATTAGATCACTATTGGGTCATTATGATGTCATAAAACAAAATATATATTTAAATAATATTTAATTTTTACCTAAAAATTTGATTGTCTCAGAAAATTATGAAAAATTAACCATTGGATAATTTCAACTTCCTGATTCCAAAAATAATATTCTTTTTATCTAAATAATTTTCTAAATATGTGAATTTATAATTTTTAAATAAAAATCGACATTTATAAAAAATTCATGGGTTTTGAAAAAAACAGCTTTCAAACCTTAATAAAAATTACAATTGTATTCATAAAAAATTGTATGATCATTTATATTTAATAAAAATTAATTTATTAATAATATTTTATTAAAATATCAATTAATTAACAAATCCATTAATTCATAAAAATAGATTTCTTAGTTGAATATTAACTAAAAAAATACTATTTGTGCTTTAAAAACTATTTACAGAGTAACAATAATAAAATAAATGCACATTCTTTATAAAAAAATAATCTATATATTCATAGTGATAGGGTCTTGTTACATAACCCCTTATAACACCCTCACAAGACCGAAGGGTAAGGTGTGCAATGGTGACATACTCTTGGGGTGACTCAGATAACATCGCTTGGGTGGTAATCTCTATTAACTTCCACTTCTCCCATAGTCGGTTCCGCTCAAGATTTACGTGTTCAAGATCAGCTTGGGATTGGTCAAGAGCAAATCCCAATGATGCCATCTCCTTTCCAGGCTCTGAAAAAATGGGCTTCGTACGGGGCAAGTCTACTGGATGAGGCCATCACTTCCTTTGTCTGAGTAAATTTTAATTTGTTAAATCCCTATATTTATACAAATCATGTGATCACTATTCAATGTCTATATTAGATAAGATCACAATTCTTAATGGTATTTTAAAATCAAAAAACATAAAACCAATGAAGTTAACATTTTATATAACCATAATAGTACATTTAATTAGATCAAGAGAATTTTTTTAATGAAAGTTTGGGTCTTTATAATGATGATTTTAATTAAAAATTAAATTACTCATATTTGGAAAATTATTTTCATAAAATGAAGTTAATTTTTTAATTCTACACGTAAAAAAATGGTTAGGGCATTTTATTTTTATTTTTTCAAAATGCTTGAATTTTTGATGAATAGTAAAATATGAAAATTTACAATAAAAGCTAAATACATGAATTATGGAGTCATTTATTATTTAAGGCTGATGTAAGACCAAAATTTCAAAATATCCTTAATTATTTTAATATATTTTGAGATAATTCTCAAACTATTCATAGTCTTGATCCAAAATTATAAACTAATGAATATAATATTGAAAAAACACCCCTCTCCTCCACTATAAATACCACCCCTCCCCACTCTTCTCCTCACACTTCTCAAGATTTGAGCCTTGAATAAGTACTTCCAAATAATCTTCCCTATCCCCTCACCCACTTCTAAGTGATGTTGGTCCCATAAAAAGACCAAAACACCATCCATAAGGAGTTT
The DNA here is from genome assembly GCA_963277665.1 of Viscum album. Lineage (NCBI taxonomy): Eukaryota > Viridiplantae > Streptophyta > Magnoliopsida > Santalales > Viscaceae > Viscum > Viscum album. The sequence continues at coordinate 1,463,877,634 of OY728165.1, read as the reverse complement.
CTCAAAGAGGATATATGTAAGAGGTAAACTACTCTTCCTTTTCTTAAATTTTCTTTCCAATTTCATTTATATTCTTATTTTCTACTAACCTCCCCTCATAAAAATGGAATGATAACTCTATTACCTTTCATATACTATAATTATATAATTTTAATGGAATCAAAATCATTAAACTCCCCCCTATTTTTTTTCTAAAAAATAAATCATCGCCTGTGATGTGTTAATTTATCGACATCATGGGCGATGAAATTTCATTTTCCTTTAATGAATTGAATGCTATTGGAAAAACCAATAAATAGATGAAAATATATTTTAAATTTTATTTTATAACCATATTTATGTTTTGGAACAATCATATATACATAATATTAAATAATAAAATAAAACAAGTTCATTGTGATAAAAAATCCGCCAAAATTAACCTAAAATGATAATTATTAAATTTTATATAATTAATCATACTCATGGTATATAACCTAACTCATTATAAGATAATTTAATATTTTTTTATAATAAATAATAATATATAATGACAATTCTGGATATTCATCCTCATTTTAAACGAACTTCCAATCATGAATACAAGTGAACAATTCGTGAAAACTAAGAAAATGAATGCTCCTAAACAACGAAATTAAACTCTATAAATCATATATATAACCATAAAATAAATTAATAAAACCATAATGAATTAGATTTATGTATAAAATTTTATGGATTTGTTAATTAATAAATCTAATGTGATTATACAGGATATTAAACTGAAGAAAGCATTCCGACACAAGGTAAGGGGAATTCTCATACCCAACTATCTTTCTTTGGGTTTTCCATCTTTCACCCTATTTTCAGTATGGATATTCCTTAAATATAATTTCTTAATTATTATCATACCTTTACTGGGATATAAATTTTCTCTAATTTATTTTATGTTAAACACAATGTTTTCCAAAAGAACTATTCTTTAAAAAAACTCACCCCTTTACTTCTCACTCAAGGTTGATGATTCTTATATCAAGTATGTTATTCCCTCTTTCATTTGGGACCCCAAAGTGTATGAATTTATGGTTTACGAAATGAAACCCATTACTTTACATGGCCTATTTTATGTACAATATTGATATATTTTCTATGTGGCATGCTTGATAATGTAAATGTTATGATGTGATGGGTGCACCTAAAATTATATAGCGCAATGTAAATGTTACAATGTGATGGGTGCACCCAGAATTATATATCACTCCAATGCATTGGGTAATGTGATGTATCTCATGAGGAAAATTTAAATATTCATGAACATGATGCTATATTTTTTCACAACTATGTGCGGTAGTTAACCACTAAGACATGATGTTTCATTTTTATATATTGCCACATTCCATGAAATTATCTAATGCTTCCTCTCTTGATTATGGTGATGATGTTATGAATATGCCCACCCCATGTTATATTATTTCATGTTCTTATATATCCTATTATTGTGATTTTAGATCAACCCTTTTTATGTATATCCTCAGGTGACTATATGTAGTACAGAGAACACAAGGGACAATAAGATGCTAGAGAAGAAGGAATTGAATATATGTTAATGTTTTATGTTGTTAAAGTTTTGTATGGTCCTATTTTTTCCAAGACAATGAAAATTTGGATCCTCATTTGGTAATGTTTTTATGTTGTTTGCATGATTCAATAATAATGTGAGAAAAAGTAGGGTCACTATAGAGAGAGATTTCCCATTTTTCCTATGAATCATTTATACTTTGCTTTGTATTACTCACTATAGATCCTTAAGGTTAGAGCCCATAATGAGCATTAATCATGCCAGACTTATTTACATGTTTATGTATTTGAGAAATTACATATGAATTATGATAATGAATGGTAACATGGGAATTCAAGATTATAATATCCTTTGGGGATAGTTCAGACTCTAGCACAAGCTGAAGTAGGTATTGAGGTTCGAGTGTCCTCTAGAAACTGAGTGTTTATGCTGTTAAATAATGGATAATTGGATAAATATAAACTATTTAATTTATCACTTTTATTTTATTATTTATATAAACACATACACAATTATGGATTTTATTTTTTTATACATATTTGGTAGTGGCCTACTGAGTTGTACTCACACCCTACTCAGGCTGCCTGATCAGTACCCGAATAGACTTTGTGTTTTTTGGACAGGTTAAGGGAAAATTCCCTATGTTATATGGATGAGTTGGGATGGAGCATGGATGAGGGAACTTAACTTGGTTCGGGACCCACTTGTTTTTTAGTTTATTCATTCTCAATTTCATTCTAGACACTTTGACACTTACATTGACATGGCATGTTTCCCTTTCAATTGAGTACTATATTTCCAATTTTGGTCATCTTGTGATGTTGGTTTATCTATGATTATAGATATTATTATGAAATTGTTGAATTATTTCCGCTGGTGTATTACTCTAATAAAATAAAAAAGAGGGTTTAGTCTCCCTATGATCGATAATATACCCTCACTGCTAGTAGGAAGCTTCTGGCATACGGGGTGGCACGCCTGAGGTCATGTGGTGGTCCGACTTGGGGAACCAATGCATGGAACCTAGGCCAGGATGTTACACTTAAACTAAAAATGTTTTTATACATAGTTTAAAGAATATTCCTTAAGTAGAAAATTGTGGAACATTGATCCATGAACTATCAGTTTCATGAGATATAACGTGTTGTGGTTAGGATTAAATGGACACCACCATCCAATTTATAAGGTGTGTAAGCCCTTATAAATTGGAAATGAAGATTCATCTAATTCAAACACTTAATGGAAATTAAAATACATAAATGAATTAAAATTAATACGATCCTTAAAATTAATGGACTTCCTTATGAATGTAACACGAGACCTTAAACTGACCCAAACTTAGTAGTGAGTAGTAGGTTGTGTTTCCTATGATTATTATTCTACTTGTTCTTATCTCCCAGACCTAACTCCAGGAGCAGGTAGAGGGGTGTTTTTATTTAGTAGGTTTTAATTGCAATCATCCTTTCTTTATCACTTTACCTATATATTACAAATCCTATATGAGGCTTGTGATTTGAAATTGTAGAACTATTCCACCACAATGACCTTTTTTTGTACATCTGAAAAGTGGAAATGAGTATACTACATAGGTGGTGTGCCCTAGGACACCCATGATACATCTTGTAGTGCCACCTGAGGCAACTCCTCCAGACCTTCCATTGGGTGTTGGTTCCCATTTTAGAGATAGATTCTTTCGATTCATGAAATCAGTGCAAGGTGTTCCTCGACCAGCCCCTTCTGTGGCAGAGCTAACTCAGAAGTTCCAATAGCAGTATCCTCCTACCTTCTTGGGGGTAGCATACCTTAGGATGATAAGTTATGGATCGAGGACATGCTATAAATATTCTACCATATAAAATTCCTCCATATTATAGGGTCAAGCTCACAACCTATATGTTACGTGACTCTACCAAGCATTGGTGGGGAATCCTTACTCAGGTTAGTCAACATTAGGGTATGGTCTAGGTGGAATTTGAAATATCATTCTTCAACTACTTATTACCATAGAATTTGAGAAAAAAGTGTGCTTGGGAGTTCATGCACCTTCAGCAAGGTGACATGTATGTGATGGAATATTAAGCTCACTTAACTGAATTAAAATGTTTATCATTAACCTTGTCCGATGTGGGCTGATTACTGTGATTTGATTTGAGGATGGTCTTGAATACACCATTCTCTCACTAGTGAATGTATTTCGGATGACCACCATTTTAGAGATAGTGAATTTTTCCCTCATCACTGAGTGAAATATAATGGAACAAAGAGATTTGAAACAAGGTAGTTTAGTTTCTAGGTAGAGTAGTGGACTATCTAGTGGCAGGAAGTGACATTTTAAGAATATACATGGGGGTAGTACCATCCATGTCGCAGGCACTTATAGTAATGTGGTGTGTCTCCAATGTGGTAGGTCAGGCCTCAAAAGATTCAGTGTACAAGGAACCCGATCAAATTTTGGTCTTGTGATAGGATGAGTAGCCAACGATGTTTCTACCAGTCTTTTTCTACAGTTCTAAGTTAGTAAAGATCTATTCTAGCACCATCTTCAGGTGCAGGATTAGAGACTCCTCATCAGGAAGAGATCCAATATTATATATTCCATTCAAGCTAAGTAGGTTGACATGGATGAGGTATTTAGGCCTTAGAGTCCCAGCATCATCAAATTAGACCTTCTCAGGCTACTTAGGCAACACCTCAGAGCCTTGGTTCTGTCCGTATCTATAATGTTCATTCTACGCCTGATGAGTAGAGTCCAAATCCATATATAGTTAAAGGTAATATTATGGTATCCTCTACTCTAGTATCTTCCTTATTTGATACAGGTACATCATACTCTTTTCTATCTTTCAAAACTATTGGAAGTATGGTCCTAGTGATAGAGTACTCTAGTGGTGTTATGACCCTTGATACGCTATAAAGATTTTGAGCAAAGGGTTTACACTAATGTAAAGAGTTCCCCTAGAAATAGGATGGTTCTATTTTATATGGAGTTTCTTTGTCCTCTAGATTACCAGAATCAACATCATTCTTTATATGGACTGGATCATGCCTTTTTGAGCCAAGGTGGATTTCTATCACCACTGAGTATCTTTCACATCACCTGATGGTAGTATGTATATCTATAAGGGTGAATGGTATCTCCAAGCCAGTCAAGTTGGACTCAAGCATACAAGGCTAGGAGGAGTAACAACCCATATGGCCAGTCTCTTTATAAGAAATCTGGAAATAAATCTTGTGGAATTATCTCCCATGGTGGATCATTTCAGGGATGCCTTCCTCGATGATTTTTCTGAATTACCTCCTGAGAGAGAGAGAGAGAGGTCAAGTTCACCATTGGTCTTGTGCCAGGTGTGGCACTAGTTCCCATTACTCTATATAGTATGTAACATATAGATCTATAGGAACTCAAGAAATAGTTTTTAGATTTAGAGGCTAAGTGTTTTATCTAACACAACACATCACCATGGGGTTCACCAGTCCTTTTCTCCAAAAAGTCAGATGGTACCCTTAGATTGTGAATCGATTACTGCCAACTAAACCAGCTCACAATGAAGAATTTTTATCTGATGCATCATATAGAAGACCTCTCAGACCAACTCCAAGGAGAAATAGTTTTCACTAATATTGATTTAAGGTCGGACTACCATAAGGTGCATGTGAGACCATTGTACATACCACATACACCATTCCGGAGAAGGTATAGGCTGTTCGAGTATTTGGTTATGCCATTTGGCCCAAAGAACACACCATAAGTCTTCAGGGATCTAATTAATCAAGTTTTCCACCCATATCTTGATTCCATTATTGTAGTCTTCATAGAAGACATATTAGTGTGTTCGTACACCAAACACGACCATGACAAACATATTGGGATCATGCTGAATACACTGAGAGAGAACTGGATATATGCAGAGCTCAGTAAATGATACTTTTAGATAAGAAAGGTTCACTTCATGGGTCAAATCATATCTAAATCAAGATTATTTTTAGACCCCGATAAGGTGATAATTGTGGTTTCTTGGGATCATACTAATAATGTATTTGAATTGTTAACCTTCTTATGGATGTCTAGTTGTTATAGGTGATTCATTTAGGATTTCTCATGCATGGTAGCACTGATTATGGGCTTTAACAATAAGTGTGTGAAATTTTATTGGACTGAATCACATGAGATATATTTTTAGTATTTAAAGTGAATAATAAATTCTAAACTGATCCTGATTCTACCTGAGCTGGGCAGAAGTTACATAGTTTATTGTGATTATTTTTGAATTAGAAAGGGTGTAGTTTTGAGGCAGGGTGATCAAGTTATAACATACGAGTCCTTCCAGATGATGCCTTATGAGTGGATTTAACCTATGCAAAAACCAAGCAAGTATCCCGGGTTCATACTCTATGTTGTTGGAGGAAATAATTTTTAGGTGAGTGGTTCTTCATGTACATAGACCATAATTCTCAAATACATCTCCACATAGTGGGACTTGAATCTCAAGTAGCACAGTTGGGTGGAATACCTACAATATTTTTATTTTGAGGTTTCTTACACACCTGTAAATAGAAATGCCGCAGTTGACACTTTGAGACAGAAAACTCAGATGCAAGCTATCATGGAGGCCAGCAGTGAGTGACAATTGATGAATCTATTTTTTATATTCACATTGAGGTTTAGTAATAGTATGGGTAACCAATATTAAAATCTATGGTATTGAAATTATCCCTTCTAGAGTGGGTCCATATGGGGTATTTATTTGATTATTAAGGCCTTATTTTGAGGGAAAGTGTCATAGGAGAGAACCCACCTTCTAGTTGGGTTGTTGATGAAAGTGAAACCCTACTCTTCTATGGACATGTATGGGAACCTTCTGATGTCTAATAAGAGATGATGAGGGAATCAAATTCATCTATTTGGATAGTTCATCATAGGCTTACCAAGATGTACAAAGACATGTGTTGTCAATATCGGTGGCCATGTATGCAGATGAAGATAGTAGGTTTCATCACTCGGTGCTCCACCTGTCAGCTGGTGGAGGCAGAGCAACAGTGCCCTGATGAACTTCTCTAACATATTTACATTCTTGAGTGGAAATAGAATGATGTCACAATATATTTATTGATAGGATTTCTGAGATCCCCTTGAGGGAGCGATTTTGTATGTGTGATCATCGAACGGTTGACAAAGGTCACACACTTCCTACCAATCTAGGAGTCCTTCTCTATTAACAAGATAAAAAGTATATATATATATATATAAATATATGGGAGATAATTTAACTTCATGGTGTTCTCCATTATATAGTATCAGACCAATAAATCGAGTTTACATCAAATTTATAGAAAGGGTTGAAAAAGGAACTTGGTTCATAGGTGATCTTGAGTAAAACATATCACCCTCAAACCGGCGAGTAGTCTAAGTGGACCATACAAGTGTTAGATGATTTATTTGAGTTCGCATATTTGATTTTGGAGGTTCATGGGAAAAGAATATCCCTTTAGTTGAGTTCTCCTAAAAAAATAGATTTTAGGAAATGATTTAGATGGCTCTGTAAAAGGCCCTTTACAGTAGACTATTGCATTCACCTCTATGCTAGCTAGATGCAGTGGAGACTTAAGATCAATTTTAGCTAAATTAGAGTCTTATGAATATATCTCAACATTGGAATAAGTCATATACCGATCATCACCATAGACCTTTGGATTTTGAGGGGGGACATCAGGTATTTCTGTGTGTATCACCTAGATTAGGTCACAGAAAAATCTGAAGATAGGAAAAGTTATCACCTTGATATATTGGGACTTTCTAGATATAATAGAGAGTTAGAATTATAGCCTATCAGTTACTATTACCTAAGAAGTATCATTCTATGCATGACGTATTCCATGTATCTTAGCTTCAAAAATATCATCCTGATTCATATTATTTGTTTGACCTTGAGGTTAATGAGTTAGAGGCAGATGCATCCTTTACAGAGCATCTAATACATATCATTGATCAGAGAATGAAGAATCTCTGAGGTAGGTCAATTTCTCTGGTATGAGTGATATAATACCATGGACTATGAAAGAGGATACATGAGAGCGAGAAGCTAATGTACATGTATAGTGTCCAGAACTCTTCTCTAACGACTTTTTACCACCCTTGGAAGGGAAACTTGGGGATGAGTTTTCTTAAGGATGGGATGTTATAATGTCTTGACTTTTCCTAAATTTATGGACCATTTATATTCTGTTTCCATTCTTTTTTTACCTAGTAAAGTTTCCTAAGGGAGTCAAGGAGGATTCAAGATTGTCTAGGGATCCTTTGGAGTCTAGATCCCCCAAAAAGTGAAGAAAAGACTAGGCCGTATGGTTAGAAGAAACCGTGTGGGTATAAAAAGTGGAGACCAAGGGGCCACATGGTTTTTCTGAAACCATGAAACACTAGGTGCATGATTGTGCAAGGCTACATATATCTTGGACAGAGCTATTTCTCATAGTTTGTGAAAGGTTAGATAAACTGTGCGCCTAACTGCACGGGGTTCCCCTATGAAGCAGATAATGGTGCACGGTTGGCACACAATTTGGCCAATCATGCGACCAAACCATGAACCCATGTAATTTTGGTAAATCTTACCAATTTGAACCTATTTAATGTTTTAACCCCCCGTTTTTCTCTCTCCTCATCCAGCATTTTATTCTCCTCCCACCATGAATAGGCTCCTCCTCCTTCAAGATATAGGAATCAAGCTACCTCCTCCATAAAAACTCCATTTTTCTTGCTGCTGGATCCATCAGGAAGCTAGAGGTGAGATATTGAATCCACTTTTTTATATTTTTAGTTCTTCATCCCATCTATTGTGATGTCTCAGTGCAATCTCATTTTCCACTTTTTTAGGGAATGTCACGATTTCTTCAATTTATTTCAACCTATATTGAAAGAAAGGTCAACAATGGATGAGGGAAGATCTATGAGGATAAGGTAGTTGGTCTAGAATCTTTCCATTAATTTCATTTCTTTCCATAAAATACGTCGTTGTGCCACGAGATAGACCCTTCCGGTATCACCCTAAAATTTATAATTAAATTTAATTGGAAACCCTACCTTGATAATTATGAACTAAGAGATAGGAAAGTCAACCTTTTGGTTTGATCAATTTGACTTTTTCCACCCCAATGGATGAGATACACCTTAGAGGCCTATTTTAACCTTTTTTTATAAAATGGACTAACACCCCTTGAGGTGTTTTTTCGCATAATTAATTTCTTAACCCTATTGTTTTAGTTGAATTTGAGTTTGATCCATGAGAATACCCCTATAATCTAGGCCAAAATGAAATGGTTGAATTATATGAGATGGACAAGTTCTCAATTCCTTGCACCTCATGCCATAAATGGGCCATTAAATGATAAATCCATTAACCAATGTGACCACTAAGATATAAAGTCTTGAACTAATGAAGTGGTCCCTCTTTATAGACATGTTATATATTTACATTGATTATTGAATGCTTTCAACTTAGTTCCAAGGGTAAAAAAATGTCTTTAGACTTAAAGAACATTGGACAAACTCTCATGTATTCTTATTAGAATTGAAAATGATTTTCAAACACATCGGGGGAGACACTAGCTATGCTTGGGATAAGATCACCAAGAATTATTACTTTTTTACTTCCAAAAGAGTGACATAAGTTCCCTAGGGGAGACCCCTTGGATGGGCTCGATAGCATGATGGTTTTACTGTGCCATGCAAGAGATTCATGCCCCTACGTATGATACTAGTTATGGACTCATAGGTCATTTCTTTACATTTATGACACCATTCCCGGAGTGACACCTGGGAATTCATTCTTGGGTAAAATTGGATGGAATTATTAGCATTAGAATTATACCGAGGCCCTAGAAAGATACATGGAATTCATTTTGGATAGCCAAGCATATGATCAGGGTGAATTTCCATATTTTTATAAAAAGTGTTTAATTTAATTAAAAGGAAAGTGAATATTTTAAATGAGAAATTATCTTTGGTTTCATAAAATTAGGGATGTTTCCTCCAATCCCAATCAAAAGAATGTAAAAAATCCTCCTTCTTACATTTACACCTCTCAATTTACTTTTGCAGGATCCCTTGGTTTAGACTTATTGACTTAGGTTGAATCAGGTAAAAAGGATGGGTGTCCAAGTGGAACCCAATCCAATATATTTATTTATTTAGTTCTGTTTTGCGTTTATTATTATGACACACTGTTCATTTATTATTGAATGAAATGGGTTGGAAGAGACACTATGGGTGGAAACCTACTAAGATTGTATCTCACCACTTGATTGGGTTGTCTTTGGCAGCCAAGCAGACTTTATGGTTATAGGTTTTGATAAAGGGAAGAAAACAACATCCAATGATTGATTTTCAGATCTAGAATGGAGTTGGGAGCAAAGGACCAAGCCTATTCTATAGATACTAATTGTATCAATTTTTGGAATTTTTTGTATAATTTTTAGCATGTGGTATATACCTGTATCCCCTACCCCTTTCATATTCATTTTTTATAGATAAATCATCATGATCATCATATTGTATCATTTATTATTATTTTAAACTTTCTCTTTTTTTATTACATATCCTCTATGATTATGTATTTCTATTTCTTCCACTACTATATATTGTGGGTTAATACTTATAATATTTTTCTATTTCTTATAACACATGCACACACACACACACATATATATTTCTGTACTCCACTTTGATCAATGAGGGAATAGTCTTCCCACAAACACACCCTAGCCCCCCGCAGTTAGTCAACAACTTCTGGCATTCAGAGAGGCACACTTAAGGTTTTTTGGACACCATCTCAGGGCACCTTACAGTGGAATATAGTGTGGGATTATATATATAGTTCCTTTAAATAATATGATAATGACTATATATTTATTTTTTAAATGTAGGGACCGACACCACATCAAATCAAGTTGTTGTTTTCCTAAGATGGCAATAAATGAATTTTTAGTGTTTTAAAACACTAAAATGTGCATGTAACTATCAAAAGAATATAAAAAACATTATATTGATTTTAAATCATAAGAAAACTATCAATAAATATTTTTTGATGTGTATGAGTAGAAAACACATCCATCTGATCAGTGGCATGCTCAGAATGCCTTAATAAGCTGTTCTAAAAATATCCATGTCTTTAAAAACATGTGTAAGGAGGTTAAAACCAATAAAATCACATCATATGGATATGAAATGGTAGAAAAATTACTGTAGATTTATTTTCAAAATGTAGGAACTAAAACCATATTAATAAAAGTTTCAGTTTTCTTAGGATGTCAGTAAACACATTTTTAGTGTTTTAAAACACTAAAACATGCATGTAATGGTAAAAACCAAAGTAAATGACCTTATATTGATATTAAATATTTATAAAAATATTGGTGAATTATTTTTTATGTTTGTGAGAAGGAATCATATCATTCTGACATGCGGTGTGCTCGGAATGACTCAATTAACAGTTTTAAAAGATATTAAAGTCTTTAAAAATGTGTGTCAGGGGTAAAAACCAAGAAAAAAACATCAGAAGGCCATAAAATCATACTATAATGACCTTAAAATTATTTTTGACAATGTAAAAACCTACACCATGTCAATCCAAGTAGGAGTTTTCCCAGGATGACAATGAATACATTTTAGGTGTTTTAAAACACAAAAAAATGCATGTAATGATCAAAACCATAGAAAAAGAACTCATATTGATGCGAAATTTTAATAAAACTGTAATTGAATTATTTTTTTATACTTATGATATGATATCACATCAATATAATTTGTGGTGTGCTCATAATGACTCAATAATAAATTTTAAAATATATTAATGTCTTTCAAAACATGCGCTAGAGGGTAAAAACCAAAAAGAAAATACTGGAGGGATATAAAATCATATATAAATTACTATAGATTTATTTTTGAAATTTAAGAACTTATACAACATAAATCCACATTTAAGTTTTCTTAGGATGGTAATAAATGCATTTTTGTGTTCAAAATACTAAAACATGCATGTAATGGTCAAAACCTTTGAAAACGACCTTGAAATGAGGTGAAATCTTAGGAAAAGTATTTTTGATTTTTTTGATGTGTATTATTATAAAACACATCCATAAGGCACATGGTGTGCTCAAGATGACTTAATAAATAGTTTTAAATGATATAAAAGTATTTAAAAATAGGACATAGGAAATCAAAACCAAGAAAATGATCTTAGAGTACCATGAAATCATAGTAAAATTACCTTATATTTATTTTTGAAATTTATTAGATGATGCCATGTAAATTTGAGTTTTGGTTTACCAGAGATGAAAATTAATTCATTTTTAGTGATTTAAAATACTAAAACATGTGTGTAACAGTCAAAAGCATAGAAAAAAACATCAGATTGATGTGAAATCCTATAAAAACTATCATTGAGTTATTTTTGATGTGTATAAGTAGATAAAATATCCACCCCATTTATGTTGTTCTCGAAATGACTCCATAGGCAGTTTTAAAAGTGATCAATGTCTTTAAAAAATGTTTTAGGAGGTCAAAACCAAAAAAATAACCTCAAAGTGCCTTGAAATCAAAGGAAAACAACTGTATATGGTTTTTAAAATATAGGAATCAACAACACCTCAATATGAGTTGAAATTTTCTCTAGAAGATAATAAATACATTTTTAGAATTTTAGAACACTAAAACATTCATGTAATGGTAAAAACAGACAAAATGACCACATATTAACATAAAATCATGGATAAACTTTTGGTGAGTTATTTTATATGGTCATGAGTAAACAAAATGTCCATACAATATATTATGTGCTTGGAATGAATCAATAAATAGTTTTAGAAAATATCGAAGTATTTAAAAACGTGTATCAGGGGGTTAAAACCAAGAAAATTATTTCATAGGGACACAAAATCATAGGAAAATTGTTGTAGATTTATTTATAAAATGAAAGAGATAACATCATATCAATACAAGTTTTTGTTTACCTGGGATGATAATAAACACATTTTTAGTTTTTAAAAATATTAAAACGTGTATGTAATAGTCAAAATCATAGTAAATAACGTCAAATTGATGTGAAATATTTAGACAAACACCATAGCATTATTTTTTAAATATAGTAAATGATTCCATAAAATTTTTATTGAGTAATTTTAAGCACACCACACACTGGTTTAAAAATTGGTTAGATTGTTATATACTTATCCCTTTTGAGTAACAAGTGTTAAATCATATCTTAACTAGGTAAATTTAAGTTTTCAAATTGTTATTCATGATATAATATTTTTATCTCAAAATTTCATCTGTTTTATTAACAAAACAACAAATGTCATGTGAAAAATTATGAATATATTATGCGTCAATTCTATTTCACATTTCTTTTCTTAAATGTTCAGGTTTATATTATTGGTGATAGATGATGGAAGAATGTGGTGGTTAACCATTCTGATCCATGAAACTCTTTATAAGGTAGTCTTGATGTCTTATAGTTTTTATGGTATGGTTAAATATTATCAATGATTCTACTATAATCTTTATTTATTATGTTCTATTCTTATTTTTATCTTTTTTTGATCCATGTGATGAAATGATGTAGTCAGTTTTTCATATGATGACTCTATTTATAAAGGTATTTGGATGTAGTGGAGGTTGTGGGATGGAAATATTGGTCATGGGTTTATAGTGGTGTTGGATATATATATATATATATATGATTTCTGAGCTTATGGACAATCGATGGTTTTTTATTTTTGAATGTGGATGTATATATGACTGATGGTTGTGTATATATGATTGTGGATGTATAACTAAGTTTATTTCATATTTATAGTGGGATTTATTATATTATTTAATCCATTGCATGCATATATTTAAAAGAAAGTATTTTAAAAAATAATAATTCATTTAATAGTTTGGCGGTAGTTTCAAATAACCAATACTAATTCAAACGGCCGCTAAATGATTTAGCAGTATTTCATTTAGTTTTTTTCCTTCCAAAAATTAAACTACTTGTATATCAATTAATGGTGGTTATTTTATTTTTCTCTATTTTTTAAAACAAACCATCGCCAAATGAAGAAAAAAACTCCGTTAAGTACATAAATATGACACTTATAAAAATAACTTATTAACTAAACCAAACTACTACTAATTGACTGGTATCCATGAAATATGTTTTATTTTTCATAATCATTTATAAAATAAATAGTGAAAGTTTAAATTTTCACTGGTAGTAAAAATAACTTCCTTTAGTTTCATGTTTTTTTATAGTGGAAGTATTCTTGATTGCAATAAGTACATTCTGCTTGAGGCGTGGAGCACTTATCATCATTTTTGTATGACTTTTCAAACTTATAATTTGATAATTGTTAAATTTATATAAAATATCACTCAAATTCGTATTCTTGGATGAAGTCATGAAAAAATTTTAGGTCTTACAAAAATCCATTTTAAGTCATATGAAAACTCAATGTTTGATGACTAGAAAAGACATATTATCCATTATAACTCGACTCAAAGGAAAATGATCGATATTTCTCACAAAGTTAGCATCAAGATGTATGAACGGAGATCTTATGATTAGAAAACTTTGAAAAATTAACACCATGAATGGAACACGACATATCCCTCACTATCTTTCTTCTTAGACCTTCTTCTCTCATTTGAGAAACAATGACCACCTCTATGGCATACTTCACTTATCATTTCTCACTGGTGGAATTTTCACTTGAAATTCCCACCATAATGTACATATATAATCCACTATGGTGTGGTATTTTTCATTTCATATGTCCCTTGATATATAATATAACTTTACATTGGTCATTGATCCTTATATTTATCTTTACGTTGCCTTCATATACCTCATATGACCTTGGCACATCTTAATCTTACCTTTATGAAACCCTTATAATATCTGAGTTACCCTTACTTAGGTATTGGTCTTTATTATTACCTTTACATAGTGTATTGGAATACCTTTATATATATAGTGTAAATATAAATTTACCATTTTATGGACACTAATTTTGGGATTACCTTTATACATGATGAAATGACCCTTACACATCCTACATAAACATGAAGTTACTTTTATGTTGGTAATACAACTTACAGATTACCTTTACACATGCCACAATTTCAACTCAAAATTACTTCAGTCCATTATCAATCAATCCCAAGTTCTTCCAACTTCCATAAAATGTGGTAGAAAGTGTTTCAACACCATTAAACACTTTTATTTTTCTTGAAAATCAATGCAATAATTTTCACAATTAATAATGAATATGTAATCAATAAAAACCCAATAAACATTACCGTTACCGACCTTCGTCAAAAACATATTGACTAATTGAAAAACTATAAATATTGATTGTTAACATCAATATCCCACATTGAATTTATTATCAATACAAATACTCACCGATGTTAATATATTTATCTCCATGAATTCATACTTCACCCCCTTATTGAAAATAAATTCAAAGCACAATATCAGTATCCTCACACTTCATGCTCTTTCCTTCACTATTCTCAAACTAAATTACTCATAAACCTTTTAAAATATAAATAATAGCATTGATGTACTTGTGTATAGAAGTATTATACAACATAAACACTTAGAAAAGTGCCTATATTTGATCTATTCTAAGTCTACATGGGAAAATATGGTGTAGAAAACAAGATAGATTTCATCATGAAATTGTGGTTGTTTATAAAATTTCTAGCGTGTGATATTATTATAAAAACTCAATATTAGGAATAATTACAAAAAATCATTAAAAAATACATTGTATCTTATACACATCTCAATGAACACATCTAAAAGTTCAAGTGAAAAGGACACAAATTCCCCTTTGTCTCATCCTTTCATCAAACAATATCCCCCTTAATAAACATATTTTATATAATAAAAAATATAGGGTGTAAGTGTGATTGTGTACCTATTTATTAATATTCTATGGGGATATCCATAAATTACATATTTTCCGGATTCAAACATCTTGTGATTTTTTAATTGTTTCATATAATACATGCTCAAGATATTCACTCAAAACTTCCTCTATATGGTAGATAAATTATTCCATATAGACACTCTTCTTTTCTATTCAGAGTGTACAACACTAAATTTATTCCTTTAATTCCATGCATTTTAGAGTAAGTAATCAACAATTTAAGGGAATAAGGAGGGACCTATTTATTCTTATAGAAGAAATGCTCAAGATGAGAGTTATCTCTTAACATATATTTCTTAGTATTTCCATTCTCATCACTTATACTCTCATCAATAGTCATAAAAGGTTATTTTCTCAATTTCCTTTCATTAGTTTTTTCTTTATATGTGGATTTATTGTCCAATATAGTGATCAATGAAGCTTTATTTCCTTATGATTTCATTAACAATCCTATCATTTATTTTTTGGGATGGATGAACTTTCATAAAATTCTTTATGTCATGAACATTTTCACTACATCTCCCATATAAGCTTGCTTGAACATTCAAATTTGTATTTGTGGAAAACATCTTATCACAACTAGACTTATCATGTGAAATAATTTTTTTGATATTGGACTTAGTACTCATTTTTAATTCCTCCATTTCTTTATCATTGTCTAATTGTTCAGGACATATTGTCAAGAACTCTTTCTTGACTTGCTTTGCCTCTTGGGGCTTCTCACACATCTTCTTGAAAAAAAATTATATTATAGGACCCCTAGTATTTAGATTTATAAATTTTATTCCCTTTATTAGTATAGGGAATCTCTCTTAGAAGTCTTTTAATGCACTCCTAAACTTTTTGACTTTCTTTTCCACATCTTGAAAATACTTATTATAAAAATACATATTTATTTTAGTTGAAAAAATTTAGTGTAAATATAGCATTAGTTTTTTTATCTGATTTTTTCTCTAGTTTCTCACCAAAACCCCTTCAGTTCTTGTCTCTCCCCTAGAAAAGATATATTATACTAGTGGAAGGTATACTTTTTTCCATATCTATTGGATCCGAACACAACAAAAGCACCTATTAGGCCAATGACCAACTGGATTTTTTTGGGTTTCAATGGGTAATTCATAATATACATGATGTGAACACCATTAAAAATGAAAATACTTATAAAGAATATTGTAATATTTTTCCAAACCAAGAGGGAGGATATTTTAACAATAATTTATAATTAATTTAAAACATAATAAGAAATATTAACTTATTCTTAAGGTAATTTTTTGTTGATAGTGTTGATCATTCAAACTTGATCGGTGTATACGTGTTTTATAATAGGGACCAAAGCAGTACCCTTATAGTGGTGATCCACACATGATCCTTAGATCTATGAACAATTCTGATGAAAACCTAGGTGCTAGAATGGTTGATTGATCATCATGTGTTATTCTCTTTGATCGCTTAATGTTCTATTAGTCTTGAAGAGATTTCTATTATTCTAATCAATATTAAGGGGAATATAGGAGGGAGATAATGAGTGTAAATTATTATTTATAATGTTTAAACTTTCTTTGATTGAAATAGGAGTATACAAATTGACCTAGTGTTTGAGTTTAATTCTAATTAATTACCCAAAGTCCCCTAACTATGAATTAATCCCTAATAAACCCCATTCTATATAGATAATAATAATATTTTACTTATGAAGTGTGAAAATATGCACAATGAATAATATTATTTTACTATATGGTAGATAAATATTTTTCATTAGAGACAAAACTCACTCTGTTTTTCATCCTTTTCATTTTTTGGATTCTCACAAGAAGCATTATATTTTATTAATGATAAGAACAAGAAAAAATTAAAAAACATAGAATAAGATGAGAAGAATTTTCAAAAAAAAAAAGGTCATACGGTCTAACTTAATGGAGCTTGAGGGAGTCTCCTATGACTAGGTTCACACACTCATGTAGAAGAGAGCCCAAACTAGGGAAGGAACAAAACTGTCTGTCATGTGGAGTCCTTGAAGCTTGGAAATCGGTGACTCTTTCCCCCTCATGATATATGTGAAGTAAATCAATCTAGTTTATAATGGGAGTTTTACAACATCATATGTGATAAGAGATGGACCAAGGGGTTTAAATGAGATCTTGGTGATAGTTGCGGACTATTAGAGAGTCATTTTTGACCACATACAACACAATGTTTTCTAAATTACGAACTCTAACCCTTTAACTATAGTACATTATTCTTCCAAGAGAAGTCTTATCACCTAATGGATGCTGTAAATATAGTGTGGTTGGACCCATTGGAATCATGGATGATGTTTCCCCCCATCATAACACCCATGCTACATGAACCATCAATGTTGAGTTTGAAACTATTGTTGTGGGGAAGACAACGAAGCTGCCATCATTGAGTGAAAATACTCAAGATAGAGGGGGAGGGTTCTTGAATGTCAAGATTTATCATATGGATAGAGCTTCATCCCATGGTTTTAAAAGTTTCCCCATGTCACTCTATAATTTCATATTTCATAAATCTAGTTCCAAATTTGAGAAATAGATCCCTTTAATCTAGGCCTTATTTCTAGCTACCCATATGCATCAACATCTAGCTGAAAGAAAGATAGATCCCACCTTCTTCTCAATGTTATTATTACCCGCTCCATCATATGGATTTCTTTGACTATATAAAATGAACTCATTTATACATCATTTATATGAAATTTAATTTTATGGTTTTATTACAATAAATGGTATGAGATATTAAATCCCACAAATTTGAAAGGGACAACTAATTCCTTGACATATTCATTAATAATATATCATTCTTGACACACCCAACAAACCCAAATTTTCTATTAACACATATCATCAATGTTTATGAAAATACATCTAAGTGCATGATTCATGATACCATTAATAATAATCTTAAATTATGAGGACTAGTATACACGCTCATAGATAAGAATAAACAAGGACTCATAAACATGTGGAATTCCTATTGTAGGGTCTGTTCTTATAATATATCATCTTAGAGATTACCATGTGAAAACTTTTTTAGATGAAGTCTCATCTACTTATGAATACACACAACTGATAATCAATATATTATGTGTCTTATCATAGAATGTTATCAAAGCATTGAATAATATTTTAGAATATCATCATTATACTTCAAGGGTATCATCATAATGGGGAAGTACCATGACCTTTCAATGTGATAGATAGTCTAGTACATTATTACATTAAAGTCACATAAAACAGTGAACAATATATAGTAGTATATTTTATTAATATTTTCTTCTTTGAATATAAATGTAATCTGAAGTATAAATAGTTGGTTTTAGGACACCAATTCCAAAAAACTCCCACTTGAAATAGGGTAAACTACCAATGCCTTTTAGTCCACAAAATCTCACATGATGATCATATTTATACCAAGTTAAAGTCTTAATTAAGAGTTCCACCATGTTTTATTCCATGGAATATCTTATCACTACAATGTCACCTCTTTGAGAAAGATACCTCAAGGGATGAAATTTCTAAAGTATGTTCTTCATCTGTTGATGTGACCTTGGGTCCTTTGCGTGATCAACTACTTTAGTATTATTTTAATAGTGTGTGATAGTGTATTTATTTCTAAGAACCATGTCATGATATTGGATGAAGTTTTGTATCCCAATAACTTATTTAGCTTCCCCAAAAGTCACAATGTACCTAGAATCCACTAAAGAATTAGCAACCATGACTTTGTTTGAGATCTTTAAGCTCACTATACCTCCATTTAGAGTTAATATGTATCCTAATAATGTTTTTTACCATTTTTAAATATTTTAAAACTAGCATATGCATATACCTTGATGAATAGTTCCTTATTTCCTCTATAGACTAGAAACATATCCTTTATACACCTCTGATACTTAATGATAACCTTTGACTACCATCCAATGATAGTCCCCTAGATCATCTTGATATCTTCCTACCATTTTACTACATGGGATACATATAGCCTCTTAAATATCATAACATACATGACATAACAAAAAGATGATGAGTATAGAATCCATTCCATCTTGTATCTTTCCTCAAGTTTTTGAGGAAACATTTTTTTTAAAAGTTGAATTCCATATAAGACTAGCAATGATCCCCTATTGGATTATTCCATACCAAATATATGTGGTATATTATCAATATAAATACTTTGACTTAGTCTATGAATTCTATTAGATCTATTATGATAGATCATGATCCCAAGAACATATGCTACTTTTCCTAAGTCCTTTATGGAGAAGTAAGTGTTTAACAATGTATCAATAGACTGTAAGTCTATTTTTTTGTTTCCAATAAGTAGTATATCATTTAAAAACACTATTAAGAAAAATAACCCACTCCCAAAAAACCTCTTATAGTTACAAGGATCACATTCATTATTTATGAAACCAAATTCAGTTATGGCTTTATAAAACTGAATATTTCATGACCTAGTTGATTTATTTAATCTATAAATGGATCTTTGCAACTTGAATACTTTTATGGAATATTTGGAGTAAAAAAACCTTAAAGTTATCTCATATGGACATATTCTTGAAGATTCCAATAAAGGAAATCTATTTTGACATCCATCTTCCAAATCTCACAGTCATGGTAAGCTACTATGACACGTAGAATTCTGATCAATTTTAGCATAGAAAATAGTGAAAAGGATTCATTATAGTCTATTCCTTGACATAGTTTGATCCCTTTTACAACTATTCATTATATATAGGTAATAAATTATCCATTGATTTCCATTTTCTTCATGAATAACTATTTGAAACCAACTGAATTTACATCCACTAAAGGGTTTACGAAAGTCCAAATTAAATTTTGGTATGTGGAATACATTTCAGATTCATAGCTTATTTCCACTTGTAAGATTCTATGCCACTTACTACTTTATTATAGGTTACATGATCATTATTATATACTAATAATTATTCACCATCCCCAGTGACTAGAAATCCATATCCTTTAGGTTATATAAACTATCTTGTAATACTACACAATACTTGTGTCTTGTAAAGTACCAGATCCGGTTTCCACTCAACGGGTGTCCCGAACCCGGTTGGTCACATGACCTCAAGCGCATTTCCCCAAACACTAGAGGCTGCCGACTAGTAGCGAGGGCCCATGTCTGATAGTGGGGAAACTATGCCCTAATTTGTCAAAGTGTAGTGCAACGGAAAAGATAAATAACATACTACAGTGGAAGCAGTAAACAATATACAACCAAAATCGGAAACTGAAGTAAAAGAGAACCAACAATCATATATATAAAGAGGTAGCATGTCACTAATTCTATGAAAACAACCAGAACAGTATACACTTTAGTACAATAAAATAAAACTCAAAGTACAAAGTACAGTCAAACAAAACTAAGCAGAGTAAATAGAACGCAACAACATTGTAAGCCAAAGCATGGTCCCATGCTATCCTACTCCTATGCTAGAATCATGTAACTGTATAGGGACCTTTTCCCTTATCCACAACTACAGAAATGTAATCTGTTTGGGCTGAAGACATGACCCAAACAGGGTGTGAGAAATAAATCCCAGTAGGCACCCACCAAAGGCCCGTGACCAACTGTTAATGAAAATGTGCAACAGTAGTGTACAGTAGTAAATGCAATAAACTAAGAAGTACTCAAAAGTAACTAACTTTACTAGTCATATTGGAATTTTAATATTCATTTAACTATTCAATTTAATAACCTTCTATGCTCATCAGAACCAAGCCCTAAAGCCAATTAGAACATTTCCCTCAGGCTAATACAATAAAACCACGCCCTTTGGCTAAAATAATAAAACCTCACCCTCAGGATTTCCCTCAGGAAAATATAAAAAAACCATGCCCTCAAGATTTCCCTCAGGATATCAAAATATTTCCCTCAGGCATAAAAGTCACTAACCTCAGGCATAAGAAGTGTTTCCCTCAGGCGAAATAGATCATTTCCCTTAGTTTAAGAAGTACCTTGCCCTTAGGCTAAACAAACAATTCCCTCAGGCTAAAAAGAATATTTCCCTCAGGAACAAGTAACCGGGCCGAGCCCAAAGAATAAACAAGAAATTTATATGCAATTCCTCTCAATGCAATTTAATATACATTATAATCATGGCATACCCTTGGGTATCCTAACCAAATGGCTAAACAGAGGAATGCACCCTCGGGGTGGTCCTGGATCCAAGCAGTGATCCGAAAAAATAGTTATACATATTCATTAAACTACCTATGCAATTATAGGTATTTAAATACACAAGTCCTTAGTCATACGACACCCCCAACATGGGAGCGTATCACAGTGGTACACACAACACACAATAGTTGGAATTTAAACACCAGACCAACTACCTCGATCGTCTCTGATTGGTATAAGTGAACGACGCCTCCCAAATTGTCTAAGAACGACGTAGATCTGGAATAATAGAATTACCATTTAAACGTAAATAACTTCCCTTAGAGGATTAATTGGTAAGAACAACACAAGGAGAAGGGAGGGATTACCCGTACGGTCCCAACGTGATCGACAGAAGTGGAAATGGATTCCCGGTGTGTGGTCAACTGATCTCCGAAGCTCCGGCCGTCCTCCCTAGCTCCAAATGGAATTATAAGCTTCCTCTGTGAAAAGAGGAGGCTACTACCGGTTTTAAGTGAAAAAAAAACAAACTACACGGTATGTATTCTCAAGTACACGGTGTGTACTTCTCATTTTTTTAACTGTTCTTCTGGCGGTTTCTTTCCACCGCGGCACTGTTCACATGTCGACATGAGTACACGGCGTGTATTTCTGATTGCACGGTGTGTACTGTCGATCCACTGGCGGCTGCCTCCACCCCCTTACTATTCACATACCGACTGAATACATGGCATGTAAATACCCTATACATGGCGTGTAGTCAGTTTTTACACGTTTCATTGCCGACAGTCCTACACGCCCTGTGTACTCATTCCATACGGACAAAGTACACGACGTGTGGAAAAGTACATGGTGTGTAGTCAGAAATTTTGGGATTTTTTTCCACTTTCCTTATTTTCTCAAAAACACTTAAGAAAAAAGGAAAAGAAGAAACCCGTACCTCAAAAATAAGAACCAGGTTCTTACAAACTACCCCCCTTAAAGAAATTCGTCCCCAAATTTCCCTTCTAAGGGTGGTGAAGATAAAGATAAGTCTAACTCTGGCCATTGAGCACATACGTTGGTCTCCCACTCCCAGGTTTCATCCTACACTTGGCCATGCTGCCATTGCACCCGTACGAGAGGAACTGACTGGCCTCAGAGAACCTTCGTGCTCCTATCAACGATACGAATCAGATGTTCCTCAAAGGACACATTGATATTAAGCTCAACCTCCTCGGGCTGAAAGACGTGAGATAAGTCTGAATGATAATGGAGCAACTGAGTTACATAGAAGACATTGTGCATGGCCCAGTACCTCTGTGGTAACTAAAACTGATAGGAAACTGGCCCTACTCTCTCTAGAATCTCAAACGGCCCCACATAACTCGGTGAATGTTTGCCCTGTCTTCTGATCCGCCTGTGTCCCAAACTTGATGAAACACGCAAGAAAACCTGATCCCCGACCACGAACTCCAAGGGTCGTCTCCAGCGATCAACATAAGATTTCAGAAAAGACTGTGTGGTAGCCATCCGCTTCTAAATCAACTGGACCTTCTCTAGAGTCTCCTGTACGAGACATAGTCCCATCAAAGCTGCCTCACCTGCCTCTAACCAGTATAAAGGTTATCGGAATGGTCTACCATATAAAGCCTTGTAAGTTGCCATCTGAATAGTTTCCTGAAAACTATTATTATAGGAAAAATCAAAAAGGGGTATATGCTTCTCCCAAGAGCCCCTGAAGTCTAGGACGCATGCGCGCTGCATGTCCTCAAGCACCTGTATCGTACGCTCTGACTGGCCATCTGTTTGAGGGTGGTAATGTGTTCTCAGAAGCACCTGTGTACCCAGTGCCCTCTAAAAACTCTACCAGAAATGAGACGTAAAGATGGATTCCCTATCTGAAATTATATAATGATGGACCCCATGAAGATGCACTATCTCTCAGATATACAACTTATTGAGCTCATCAACACCGAAGGTCTCCTTGATCGGAAAAAAGTGAGCTACCTTTGTGAGTCTGTCCACAACAACCCACACAACATCATTGCCTCGAGGTGACCTCAAAAACCCGGTCACAAAATCCATCGCGACATCATCCCATTTCCACTCCGGAATGGGTAACTTCTGTAACAGTCTGGCTGGCCTCTGATGCTCCTCCTTCACCTGCTGACAGGTGGAACATCTCGCAAAAAAAAAAACCCAGCTACGTTCCGTTTGATACCCGGCCACCAATACTAACGTCCCAAGTCACGGTACATCTTGGTAACTCTGGGATGAACTGCCCAAGATGAAGCATGAAACTCCCGAATAAGCTCCTCACGTATATCCCATGGAACCCACACTTTCCCATGGAAACAAAATAACTCATCATCACCTATCGTCCATCTAGGAGGAGGGTCCTCACTTGCCACCGACTCCCATAGAACTAGGACTTTTGAATCAGATAGCTGTCTCATCCTCACTCTATCCAGGAGGGTAGAAGTCATAGCTAAGGAAGAAAGATAGGTCTACCCCTGAATTTTTTGCACCTCCAAATGCATCTTAGAAAACAA
The DNA here is from genome assembly GCA_963277665.1 of Viscum album. Taxonomy (NCBI): domain Eukaryota; kingdom Viridiplantae; phylum Streptophyta; class Magnoliopsida; order Santalales; family Viscaceae; genus Viscum; species Viscum album. The sequence goes on along the minus strand of OY728165.1, from coordinate 1,463,853,406 downwards.
AGCCATAAGCTTCCACTCACCACTGGCCTCCTGCACAGCCTGTATCTGAGTCTTTCTACTCAGTGTATCAACTACTGCATTACCTTTACCAGGTGTATAGGAAAGCTCAAAGTCGAAGGACGGAAGGTATTCGACCCACCTTTGCTATCTCAGGTTCAAGTCACGCTAGGTAAAGATATATTTGAGACTTTTGTGGTCGGTGAAAACCACAAAACACTCTCCCAAGAGATAATGTCTCCAACAGCGTAACGCATGAACAACCACATCCAAATTGAGATCATGCATCAGGTAATTCCTCTCATGTGGCCTCAACTGCCAAGACCTGTACGCAACTACTCAATCTCCCTACATTAACATATCTCCCAGCCCAATACCTGATGCATCATAATAAACTATACAGCTCTTCCGTTGCTCTGGAAGTATCAGGACTGGTGCTGATGTCAACCTTCCCTTCATCTCATGAAAGGCTGTCTCACAATCTTCTGACCAAACAAACTTCACACCCTTCTTAGTCAAACCTATCAACGACACTTCTAAGTGGGAGAAGTTCTGTATAAAGTGCCTGTAGTAACCAACCGGCCCCAAGAAACTCTATATCTCAAACACGTTCTTAGGCTGCTCCCAGGAAACTACTGGTCTCACCTTCTCTGGGTGTACTGCAACTCCTTCCTCTAAAATGATATAACCCAGGAAGTGTATATGCTCCATCCAAAAGTGGCACTTTGATAGCTTAGCATATAGTCGATTCTCTCTCAGTGTACTCAGTACGATCTCAAGATGAGTGGCATGGTCGTGTCGAGTGTGAGAGTACACCAAGATGTTGTCCACTAAGACTACCACAAAAGGGTCTAGATAAGGGTGGAACACATGATTCATCAGATCCATGAAAACTGATGGCGTGTTCGTGAGTCCGAATGGCATAACCAAGTACTCGTATAGACCATATCTGCTCCGAAAAGTTGTAAGAAGTATATCCGATGGTCTAACACATAACTGATGATATCCAGATCTCAATTAAATCTTTGAGAACACTCGTGATCCTCGAAGTTAATAAAAAATGTCATCAATCCTTGGAAAGGGATATCGGTTCTTTACCGTCAACTAGTTCAGCTTCTGATAATCCACACAAAGTCTAAGGGTACCATCTGCCTTCTTCACAAAAAGGATAGGAGAACCCCAAGGAGAAGTACCGGGTCAGATGAAACCCTTTTCCTGTAACTCCTCTAACTGTCTCTTGATCTCCTAAAACTCTGTTGTAGCCATACTATAAGGAGGAATGGAAACCGGTGCTACTACTGGAACAAGATCAATAGAGAAATCCACCTCTCGCTCTGAAGGTAGACTCGAAAAGTCATCCGGGAAGACATCCCTGAAACAATCAACCACTGGGGGGAAATCCTTCTGATAAGTCCCCTGGTCATCTAGATATAAACTTGCAATCTGGGCTATAACACAACCTCACCCACAATGCTCAGGTCCTGCTCAGCTCGCTTGGACATCTTATTCTCCCTTGTATTGAAACTCTCCACCCTATGGTGACGTGAAACTCACCCTACAACGATAGCAATCTACAAAGGCCCGAAAGGGTACCAACTAGTCCATCTTGAGAATGACATCATAGATCATCATCTCTAAGACATAGAGGTCCCATAGAAAGTGACACCCACCAACCTCTAGGGGGAACTCCTTGCACTGAAGCACACCATCCGTTATAGTTCCCAATAGAGTGTCTAGCATCATAACATCAGAAGAAGAAGAAACACAGATCCCAAGGCTCTCCATAATGGGCATAAATATAAAGCTATTTGTAGCACCCGTATTGAAAAGTACAGAAGAGAAAACAGAAGCAACTAGAATAGTACCTCTGATAGTAGAAGGTCCGGGATCCTAGTCTTGTTGGGTTTATTGCACTGCATATGCCTGCCCAGTGCCATGTACCTACGACACAGCCTGGCTACCCTGAGCTATCCTGCCCTGCTGCCTCTGAGATCCTGGTGTCTGGATACCACGACCATGACCACCACCTATGCCTGTACGTCCTGACGTATCCCAATTCCCCGACTGGTAAGAAGCTTCTGGTCCTACTCCCGCACGTGGAGTCTACGCAGAACCCCTCTCACTAGCCACTGGTGGAAATTCCCCGCAAAAGCACTGTAGATGACCCATCTTGCCGCAAGCTCGACACTCCACTGGGTCACGGGTACACTAAGGCCTCTTATGCCCCTCTCTACCACACTGGTAGCATATGACCGAGCCACCTAAAGTAGTCGCCTGGATAGTACTGTCACTATGAGAGAAACTCATCTGTCTCTTCCTCTTCTAGGTAGAAATAGTACCAACAACTGGTACTGAACCACCCTGGACTGCACCATTAGCTTCACGCAGGTTCCTCTCAGTAATCAGTTCCTGGTTTACAATAGCATGTACTATAGGAAACCTAAAAATGTTCACCAGTGCTCAGATGTCATACTGAAGACCATCCCCAAAGCTTCAATCCCTTAGCGTCTCATCTCCCACCAGAACAGGTGAAAAACGCTGAAGCTTGGTGAAGCAGGCGGAATAGTCCATCACTAACATAGTGCCCTGCTACAGATTCATGAACTCTCGAGCTCGATCTGCCCGTAGTGTCTCAGGAAAGAAGAAGTCATAGAATACTACCAGAAAATCTTCCCATGCCATGTCTCTATGATGCTCTGACTGGGTGGTAACATCCCACCACCTCTTGGCAGAATCACACAACATATAAGTTGTGAGCTTGAACCTCCACCCTGGAGGCATCTCAAGATGCTCGAAAATAGTCTACAATGAATCCAGCCATGACTCCGTAGCCTCTGTTCCGCCATCCCCCAAAAACGTAGGTGGATGCTTCTGCTGAAAGATATGAGTTAGCTCTTCCATAGATGTGGCGGCCTACGGTGCTCCATGGAAGGTCTGCATAAATCGCATGAAGCCTTCATGGAACAGCCCCTCTATGCCTGTGTCTGGTATAATGGCTGGCGCCGCATCTGGCTCTGCTAGAGGATCCATTTGTATCCCATGGCCTACCATCTCTGAAGTATGATCGTTTCCGCTCTCTTGGCGAACAACTCGAGGTAGTCTTGGCGGCATGAATCTACAAGGTCAAACACACACCTTAAATCAAGATTATCAAAGACTGAAAACTAAGAGACCAAGAAAGGAATATGAGAAAGAAAGCATTCAAGATTTTATAAAACTTGTCTACACGGTGTGTATATATACTACACGGAGTGTTCTCACAATCCATTCACATGGGCATGTACTCTAGATATAACTAGTCGTGTAACATCCCAAACACACGGCGTGTTGTCCACACACACATCATGTACTTGAATCCTCCTTCCCTACCCGAGTCCTTCCACATAGCTTTGCCATATGACTCTCCTTTAAACAAAAATACACGGAGTGTCCCAGAGAGACACGATGTTTACGACTTAATTTCGAACTGCCCGTGTTGTTAGTGACACGGCTAACCACTCAACTGACACTACATGACATGTTTCACCCACACACGATGTGTACAGAACTCCGTCTTCCCAGCCACATGGCTAGGTCCACATGGTCTTTCCCCAGTCAAGACTACACGGCGTGTCCCACAAGCTCACGACGTGTTCAAGAATGGGTAACACCGACCCGTGTTTGTTAGCTACATGGCCGGTTCCGAGGTTAAACTAAACGACATGTGAATCATTGACACGACGTGTACAAGAAAGGATTTCCTCCATCCCTGTTATTAGTTACATGGGCAGACCCAGGGTCCACACAAAACGGCGTGTGAAATAACTACATGGCGTGTTCCCTCTAGAACTTCCCCATACCGTGTCTCTATCCATACGGCCTATGACACAGTTAGCTACTACACGGTGTGTTCAAGAATGGGTAACACCGACCCGTGTTTGTTAGCTACACGGCCGGGTCCCCAGGTTAAACTACATGGAGTGTGCATCATTGACACGGTGTGTACAAGAAAGGTTTTACTCCGTCTGTGTTGTTAGTTACACGGGAAGACACAGGGTCCACACAACACAGCATGTAAAACAACTACACGACGTGTTCCCTCTATAACTTCCCCTTCCCGTGTCTCTACCCACAAAGCCTACGACATGGTTAGCTACTACACAGCGGTTACTAAAAACTTTTTATTTTCATCCCGAACAGAAGAATACATAGCATGTAGTCAAAACTACATGGCGTGTATTCTGGGGTTTTCCAGATAGCAAGCCTTAGAAACTTCTCCGAAGCCCATAAAAACACTGAAACCAACAACTAAGTTCCAAATTCCGATCTGTGAGGGACCATACTCCCCGCGAATCAAAGCTTGGCATCTTACACATGTTATAACAAGTAAAAACGTTAATTATCCACCAAATTACGGTCATTGAGGGCCCATAATCCTCAAGAACGAAAGTTTGGCATTCATTTTATCAGCCTCACACAAAAATACCCTATCAAATAGCTGGTATTTATCAAAGAAGCTATCACAACAACATGCTTTTCTAGCACAACAACTATCAAAACAACATGCAATTTCTAATGCACTTACATGGAATGGAAGAATGCATGACATGTGATTTCTAGCATGTGCCTAAATGATGCATGAGATGGAATACCCTCATCTCATCGGGTTGCGACTAAATAGAACCCATTATGAAAATAGAAACATTACACCATAAGTGCGTCACCCAATGGTGAAAATCAAATCAACTGTAAAATTGCAAAATCAGAAAAATTGCAATAACCGAGGTAGAATAGATTTTCCCTATACATGAGTTGGCTTCTCCCGGGCACAACTTATTACCAACTACCATTTCTTTCCTATCCATGACTAAGGCTCCAAATAGTAAGTCAAAGAAAATAACCCCTCTGATACCACTTTGTAATGTCCTGAATCCGGTTTCCACTCAACGGGTACCCTGAACACGGTTGGTCACATGACCTTAAGCACATTTACCCAAATTCCAGAGGCTGCCGACTAGCAATGAGGGCCCAGGTCTAATAGTGGTGAAACTATGCCCTCATTTGTCAAAGTGTAGCGTCATGGAAAAGATAAATAACATACAACAGCAGAAGTGGTAAACGATATACAACTGAAATGGACAAATGAAGTAAAAGAGAACCGACAATCATTTATATAAATATGTAGCATGTCACTAATTCTATGAAAACAACCAGAATAGGATACACTTTAGTACAATACAATACAACTCAAAGTACAAAGTACAGTCTTACAAAACTAAGCAGAGTAAACAGAACGCAGCAGCATCGCAAGCCAAATCTCGATCCCATGCTCTCCTACTCCTCTGCTACAATCATGTATCTATATAGGGAAACTTTCCCTTATCCACACTTGTAGAAATGTAACCTGTTTGGGCTGAAGACATGAACCAAACAAGGTGTGAGAAATAAATCCCAGTAGGCACCCACCAAAGGCCCGTGCCCAACTGTTAGTGAAAATGTGCAATAGCAGCGTGTAGTAGTAAATATAATAAACTAAGCAGTACTCAAAATTAAATAACTTTACGAGTCATATTTCCATTTTAATATTCATTTAACCATTCAATTTAATAACATTATGTGCTCATCAGAACCAAGCCCTCAGTCCAATCAGTCCCTCTGGCTAATATAATAAAACCACACCCTCAGGCTTTCCCTCAGGCTATCGAAATATTTCCCTCAGGCACAGAATTTACTGACCTCAGGTATAAGAAGTGTTTCCCTCAGGTGAAATAGATCATTGCCCTCAGGCTAAGTAGTACCTTGCCACCGGGCTAAAAAAAATGCCCTCAGACTAAAAAGAATATTTCCCTTAGGCACAAGTAATCAGGCCAAGCCCAAAGCATAAACAAGAAATTTATATGCAATTCCTCTCAAGGCAATTTAATACATATTATAATCATGGAATACCCTTGGGTATCCTGTCCAAACGGCTAAATAGAGGAACTCACCCCCAGGGTGGTCCTGGATCCAAGCAGTGATCCCAAACAATAGTTATACATATTCATTAAACTACCTATGAAATTCTAGGTATTTAATTACGCAAGGACTCAGCCATACAACACCCCCAACATGGGCGCGTATCTTAGTGGTACACAAAACACACAAAAGTTGGAATTTAAACACCAGAACACCTACCTCGATCGTCTCTGATCGGTATACGTGAAGGACACCTCCCGAATCATCCAAGGATGACGTAGATCTGGAATAAGAGAATTCCCATTTAAACGTAAATAACTTCCCTTAGAGGAAGAATTGGTAAGAAAAATGCAAGGAGAAGGGAGGGCTTACCCGTATGGTCCCAACCTGATCAACATAAGTGGAAACGGATTCCTGGTGTGCGGTCAACTGATCTCCAAAGCTCTGACAGTCCTCCCTAGCTCCAAACGGCGTTCTAAGCTTCCTTTTTTAATAGAGGAGGCTACTACCCATTTTAAGCGGAAAAAAAAACTACACGACATGTAATCAAAATTATAAGGCGTGTACTTCTCATTTTTTTAACAGTTATTATGGTGGATTCTTTCCACTGCATCACTGTTCACCCATCGACATGAGTACACGACGTGTATTTCTAATTACACAGCGTATACTATCGCTCCGTTGCCGGATGCCTCCACCGCCTTACTGTTCACCTGCCGACTGAATACACAACATGTAAATACCCTATACCCAAAGTGTAGTTAGTTTTTACATGTTTCATTGCTGACAGGCCTACACGCCCTGTGTACTCATTCTACTCGGCTAAAGTACACGGTGTGTGGAAAAGTACATGACATGTAGTCAGAAATTTTTGTATTTTTCTCACTTTCCTTATTTTCTCAAAAAAACTTAAGAAAAAAGCAAAAAAGAAACCCGTAACTCAAAAATAAGAACCAGGTTCTTACATGTCTCTAGAACATCCTCTTCGATGGTGCTTTGCAGAATCTATTACTATGCCAACTCTTTTGTATATTGATCTGTGGATTCATTGAAATCTATCTTTATCCAACTATATATTTTAGAGATATGATCCCTCCCAAGGAATATGTTCTGTCTTTCAACCACAAAATTATTATCTAAGGGGTTTTATAGGCAATATCCCCTTATTTACTTAGAGTATCATATAAAGATACACTTAGTACGTTAGGGTGAAAGTTTGTTATGAAAAATAACCTTAAAAAATTATTAAAAACTATACACTTATATATACAAAAACACGTTATTATTTCCATACCAAAGTTCATATAGAATACCATTTTATCATTAGTTGGTACATGGTTTGAAATGTATGTTTTTGTCTACAATTCATATCCCCAGAAGGATAAAAAAATCATATGAATCATTATTGATCTCATCATGTCTAATAATGTGCAGTTTCTCCTTTCACTAACACCATTACAATATAGATTATAAGGAGTATTGAGTTGAGATATAATCCCAAACTCTTGAAAATAATAAATGATGTTTTGATTAAGATATTCCCCATATGGTCAGAGTAGAGTTTTTTAATATTCTTATCAAGACATATCACAACTTCATTATTTTATTTTGTGAATTTATCAATAGAATCTAACTTATACCTCATTAAATAGACATATCCATATCTACTAAAATAATAATTAAAAGTTATTGTAACAACCAAAGTTTTTATGAACCTTTTTTTTCAAATAAATTAAATTTATTTGATGTCTTGTGTTATACGCTACACCAAGTTAAGTTTGCAATACATACAACATTGAATTAGCTTGATTTACCCACAACATTGAGTTTCTATAAAACATAATTTTATTATTATACTTATTTCAACAAGAAAATTATAACATAGCCATTATAATGGAAGGTATGAATATGATTAAATAAATTATGAAATTATGGTTTACAAATAATTCTTTGATAAATTAATTATAAATGAATGTAAAACCCTTATTAAAATAAAATGAAATGTTTTAATGAAAAACTATTTAAATGTACACAAGTGTGTTTTATAACAATAAACAAACAAACAAATATTATAGGATTATATTAATGAAAAATATATATAATATATTCAATATAATTTTTAACACTCATCTTATGTATTTTTTAGATATTATATAAGAAAAAAAAATCCAATTTTATGCATAAAAGAAGTATTTTCCTAAAAATGTAGTTTTCCACCATTTGATGGCACATTTATTAAAAATATAGTTTTTAACAATTTTATAAATTATATTTGAAAACAATAAAGTTTTTATTTGAAATTAGGATATAAAAATTTACTTTGGTTTAACTTTTGGTATTTTTATGAGAAGTTTCTTGTTTTAATGAATAGAAAAAAATACTGAATTTTAATTAGAAATTACTTTTATTTATAACTTATTTATATAGTTAATTTTTTTTTAATTTTCCTAAAGTATAATTAGTTCAATATTAGATCAATTGATCCAATTTAGGTAATTGGAACCAATTTCACAATGAAATTTGATATAAATACATTTCAAACTTTTGGACCTTTTCACTTTAAAAACCAGTTTACTCATTCTGTCAATGAGATTAATTTTAAAATAATTTTATAAATTTTATGTTTTAAATTTTGAAAAAATGATTCCATATTTTTAATAAGAAATTCTTGATTTAGTAAATTGGTCCCTTTTATTTTTGGACAATATAAATCGTAGCTTTACAAATTTTTAATACCACAGTTAATGTAATTCCCCAACCCCAGTTACCCAGAGTCGGTGAATTATTACATAACATTGGCATGATCACAAGGGAAAAAATCCCAAAAGACCGACCAGTTTAGTAGCCTTGGAAGTACCAGATAAATTCATAAGTTTTACATTACATCATGGCATAAAAACATCAACAAAATTTTGTCCTATTTGGACACACTTATATCCTTAGCCTATCCCTGCAAGTCAACCATAAAATACTTCTTCATATCCTAGAAAAAATAAAACATAGAAAGGGGCGAGCTCAGATGCTTAGTAAGGATAACAATATAGTGGAAACTTTCATAAATAAGCATAAAAATTTAAGGTGATGTATACGAATAAAACAAAAGATTTTTAAACATAAACTTCAGCATAATATGGAAAAGATAAAATCAAATAATACCATTTAATTATTCACATGGATATTCTACTAGTCGAATAATCATATGCAATATCAATATCGACTTTCATAATGATGGAATTCATAATGCCAGACTTCATAACCACATAGTCAAGGCCTTATGCCAAGACTATAAATAAGATTTTTTCAAGGCCTTGTGCTAAGACACTAGTTTGTCTCATAAGACTTTCCGATGCATCGAGGAGCTATATAGGGCTCCACCCATCACTTAATAAGTCCAATTAATTCCTCATATGAAAAGTTTTAAACATAACATAAACATTTGTATTAAAACTAGCAAAAGAAATGTCAATACTTTATCCGTAAACCATGAATGGTGTAAAAATAACACATTCACAGTAAAAAATATCAAAAAAACTTCAATAAAATATGGAATTTTTTTATCATAATAAATCAACATCAAATAAGCTTAAAATCCATCAAAGGATGTTGACATAGATGAAATCAAAACTTTTTTAGAGAAATATCTCTTTCTATTTTGAAATCATTCAAAAGTCATATAATTATAAAAGAAAAAATTTATTTTGAAAAAATTATTATAAGCTTGTATGGGAAGTTTTGATGATGATATAATGGTGGAAAATAGCCACACCCTCTGTATAAGTTAAAAAAAGACATTCTTACATTAATTTTGTCGAAAAGGTCATAAAGTACCTTGTTTGGAAAACAACAGAAAAATTTCTTTCAAAACATATATGGTCAAATAAGGGTATAAATGACTTTAACCCATAGTATAGTAAATAGTAAAAATGTTTTGAGTTAAATTTTTAAGAAAACACAGATGTGGATGTTAAAGAGGTCCCAGTAGATACTTACGTAAAAACAACCTCGGATAACAAAGAGATTGTGAAATTAAGCCTTACCTTGTACTTTTCGTCAGTCAAGGATAGTTTATCTTCCTGTATAATAGTTAAATCATTGTTATTAAATTATACAAGAACTATATACACAAATATGATATCATATATGACCCTCTAATATTGATTTGTTAATAATATTTCAGTAGTATCATTGTTTTGGGTGTTAACTGATTCATTTTCCTTTATATGCTTGGTTACATAAGCCATGTTTGTTATGGATAGGATGTATTTGATTCATATACAGAATGATATTATGTTTATAAACATTTTTTTAATCATAAAATGAAAATTATTATTGAATGATTACGATGAGGAATGAATTTCATCGCGTTTGGGGAGACTGTAATCCGTACGTACGTACGGGAGAAAATATCATTATATTGATGGTGAAATCATATGTAATTAGATGATATATAATATATAAAGAATCATTAACATGTTATATTTATTATTTACATCAGTTATATTCATTATTATACCCATCCAAAATAATGAAGTGTTTGAATAACAAACTACACCACAACGTGGAGATGGTAAGCCGTACGTACGCATGTATGGTGACTTTGTCATTTATAGGATGGATAGAATAACAAATACGATTGTACTATATTTACAATAACATTATAGTATATAGAAGATACCGGATTTATTATTTTATAATGGAAACAACAAAGAAAGAGGAAGTGGAATAAGAAAATAACTTGAAAGAGGTGATGAAATATTTTCCCCTTCTTCGGGTTCTTCTTTCTAATTTGATCAAAAGGGCTCCTTAGGTTGGATTTCTGACCAAAGGAAGGCCTCTAGGATGAAGGGAGGAACGTTAATATGATATTTGGACAGGGTTTGGCCAAGACAAATGGCTTTGGAGGTGTTAAATTAAGAGAAGGGGAAGTACCCTTTTATAAGAAAGGTGAGGGTCACTTTTGGAAAATCTTGAAATATTATTTTATAATAAAATCACTTTCAGTTTCTAATGGTTCAAAAATGATTTATTTAGACTATAAGGTGAGGATGGATAGAAAACCTCTTAGAAAATAGGTTTTAGATAGGTTTATGTCACCATATTAACCTTATCTTTTATATTTAACTCTTAGTTAAATAGTTTGTCATTTACCATGTCTCTTTGTATTTTTATATTATATTGTTAATAAACTTAATATAAAAAGAAAATAGAACCCCAAGTGGTTCATTATTGATATATATAACCTTATCTGAGTACTTTTTCCGAACCTTATATTTTTATAAATATTATATCAATTAATAATATAGTATTTGTTTTAAAAACTCAATTATGTCAAGTTTGACACTATTTAGTATTTGGTTTTTTTTAAAAATCATAACAACATGATTACTTAATTTTTTTTAATAAACCAAAACATGTCATATTAACCTATAAATTTTTTTCAATTAATAAAAATTCTCAAATTACATTTCTTTGGATATTTATAATATCAATTATTTTAATCTTTCATTAATAAAGTAATTATTGTATCATCATTGTGTCATAAATAAATTAATTTATTTAATGTCTAAAAATTATAAATAAAATACCATTATGTAGGAAATATTTTTAGATTTCTAATGAATATTTATAGTCTAATTTTATTGTGTGTAACCCTATATTAAAAATGGTTTAGTTATTAAACTTTGAATTTAAATCTTTTAACTATTCTTTAAATAAAATAATAATAAATTTTCTAATCTAATACAAGTGGACCAAATGGGATCATATTCTATTCCTAATGTTTTTTGGTCGAATTAAACTTATCCAATAGAATTGGGACATGTATTAGGGTAATTATGATATCATTTTTACCATTAATTACCATATTTTTACTTTTAACCGGGGTAAATAAAAGTCAAAAGTTACTATTCACCAAAAAATATTTTAATCTCATGGAACCAAATTTTACATAATGATATCAATTGTGTCCCTCGGATGTTTAAAATTCAACTCACAGAAGTGGTAAAATTAAGTTTTATGCAAATTTGCAAATGCTCCTAGGAGGTGGGTAAAACATGGTAAAAAGTTCAATAAAATTTTTATATATCTAAACTTATTATAAAATGAATCAAATAAATTACATTGAACTTATATAGGTATTATGTATCTAATTTTACCAAAACTAATTTTAAATAAAATAAATAATTATTTAAATAAAAAATTCAGTTTTACGAATAACGTAGTGTTTTTCACTATTCATCAAAAATTCAAAGTTTTTAGAAAAATACCAAAAATTTACCCTAAGCTAATTTCAATATACCAAATTCAAAAATGAAGTCCATTTTGAAAAATAAAATTTATAAAATTTGAAAAAGTGGGTATTACTATTCATAACGGCTAGTTTGATTGGTCGCGGTGTGTTAGAATCTCAAAGTTGCATACAATGCAAGATATTGCATTATTCAAAGGGAAACGTATCGTGGAAGATTGGGGTGTTTCATTATACCCTCCTTAAAGTAATTTTATCCTAAAAACTTCAAGAATATTACTGCATGAAAATATTAGGGTGGTTCTTCATTATAAGTTACTCGGGTTCCCACGTTTCCTCTTCCATCTTATGGTTTCTCCATAGAACTTTTACTAGACGAGTCATCCGGTTTCTCAGCACTTGTTATCTTATATCCAGAATTTTGATAGGCTCTTCACAATAAGACAGATCATCTTCCAGTTTAATTTCCTCATAGGTGAGTACATGCGTTGAGTCAAACATGTATTTTCTCAACAGTGTTACGTGGAACACATCATGAAATTTAGAGATACTTGGAGGCATTTCCAAATGATAAGCTTCAACTCCAAATAATTCATGAATTTTGAAAGGTATGATGTACCTGAGACTCAATTTACCCTTCTTACTAAAACGTATAACACCCTTACATTGAGATACCTTTAGGAAAACATGGTCTCCTACTTGAAATTCCAAATCTTTCCTTCAGTTATCGACATAGCTCTTTTTCCTACTTTGGGTTTCTTTGATGTGGGTTTGGATAACCTTCACATTTTCCATTGTTTCCTCAATAAGTTCTGGGCCTACAAGTTTTCTTTCACAAACATCATCCCAACAAGTTGGTGTGCAACATCTCTTGCCATATAACACTTCATATGGTGCCATCTGAATACTTGAATGGAAGTTATTTTTATAGGAAAATTTTACCATAGTTAAATATTGATCCCACACACCTTGAAAGTCAAGTGAGAAAGATCTCAACATGTCTTATAAGGTTTGAATAGTCTGTTCTGATTTTCCATTGGTTTGAGGGTGGTAGGCAGTGCTCAAATGAAGTTCAGTATCTAGGGCCTTCTGAAGACTTTTCCAGAATCTTGATGTAAAACAGAGATCACGATCAGAAACAATCGATAGAGGTACTCCATGAAGTCTTAAAACTTCATTAATATATAGTCTTTCTAGACGTTAAAGTGGTAAATCTTCTCTTATATCAAGAAAATGTGTTGACTTGGTAAGACGATCAATAATGAACCATATTGCATCATTCCTTCTAGGATTATTTGGTAGCCCCATGACAAAGTCCATCATAATATTATCCCATTTCCACTTAGGTATGAGAAGATGTTTCATGAATCCTCTAGGCTGTTTCCTTCCAGATTTCACTTGTTGACAAATAATACATCTTGACACAAAATCAGAAATCTCCCTCTTCATGTTGTCCCACCAAAAGATGTTCCTTCAAATCTCTATACATCATGGTCTTCCCATGGTGCATAGAGAAATTTGACCTATGAGAATCATCCAAAAATTACCTTTTTAGATCAGGTATATCAAGAACACAAATTCTCTTCCCAAATTTCTAAATTCCATCTTCATATATGAAGTCACTCAATCTCCCATCATTCACAGCTTTAATCTTCTTTTGAAACTCCTTACCATCCGTCAGAGAACTCTTTATCCTTTATAGTAAAGATGGTTTGGTAACCATTTGAAAAAGCATTGATGTTTTACCTTCCATGGTTATTCCCATATCCATCTTTACTAGATCCATGAAAATTTGATCCTTTTCAACTCACATCTTGTTCAAAACTCCATGATACTTTCTTCTCAAAGCATCTGACACCTTATTTGCCTTTCCCAGGTGGTAGTGTATAGTGAAATAATAATCCTTGAGTAGTTAAAGTCATCACCTTTACCTCATGTTAAGTTCTTTTTGTGAGAAAATATACTTCAAACTCTTGTGATCAGTATGAATCTCACATTTTTCACCATAGAGAGTGTCTCCATATTTTCAGAGGAAATATTACAACTTCTAACTCAAGATCATGAGTGGGATAGTTTTTATCATGAATTTTTAGCTGTCGTGATGCATAGGAAATAACTCTATCATTCTACATAAGGACACAACCAAGTCATGTCTTTGAAGCATCACTATAAATAACAAACCCATCGTTCCCTGATGTTAGAGTCAAGATTGGAGCATTGGCTAATCTTCTCTTCATTTCTTAAAAACATTATTCACACTCTTTTTTACAAAAAATTTTTACCCCATTACGTGTGAGTTTGGTTAATGAGTTAGCCAACCAGGAAAAATTGTGGACAAAACGTCAATAATAACCTGCTAAACCAATAAAAATGCATACTTCAATTATACTCATCGGTTCTGGCCATTCTTGTATTACCTTGGTATTTGAAGGATCAATAGAGATTCCATCCTTAGAGACAATATGGCCTGGAAATGAAATCTCCTTTATCCAGAATTCACACATACTAAACATCCTATATAATTCATTTCTTCTAAGAGTCTTTAGAATAATGCTCAAGTGATTTTCATGATCTTTATAGCTTTTGGAGTATACCAAGATATATTCAATAAATACCACTATAAATTCATCAAGATATTCCTTGAAAACTCTATTCATTAGATCCATGAATACAGTGGGAGTATTAGTCAGCCCAAAAGGCATTACTGTAAACTCGTAATGCCCATACCTAGTTCAAAATATGGTTTTCAGAATGTCTTCCTTCTTCACACACAACTGGCGATATCCAGATCGAAGGTCAATCTTTGAAAATATTGATTTCCATGAAGTTGGTCGAATAAATCATCAATGAGAGGTAGGTGATGCTTTTTCTTTATTGTTATAGCATTGATCTCCCTGTAGTCAATGCAAAACCTCATAGATCCTTCTTTCTTCTTAAAAAAAAGGACGTGGGCTCCCCATGGAGAAACACTAAGGTTAATAAATACCTTGTTACTCAATTCCTCTAGTTGTTTCTTTAGTTCCACTAATTCCATAGTGGCCATTATTTAAGGGGTCTTCGATATGGGCCTTGAACTAGGAATTAAATCAATGGAAAACTCAATTTCTCATTCTAGAGGATTTCCAGGTAAATCCTTTGGAAACATGTCAACATATTCTTGAAATATAAGTACATCCTCTATTCGAACATTCTTTTCCTCACCCATAATTATTTCATTCTATTCCTCCCCAATAATTGAATTTAGTAGAGCTAATGGGGGTGGATCTAGATAAGAATCTGGTGGTGACATTTCTGCTCTAAAGATAAGGTACTTCTTATCATCATCAAAAATTGTAACCTCCTTCTTCTTACAATAAATTTTCACATCATGGTGAGAAATCCAATCCATTGTGAGGATTATATCAAATTCAATCATGGGTATGGCGATGAGATCAGAAAATAAAGTGCATTTATATACCTTAATGGGAAATAATTCACAAAACTTTGTTGCGATGATACTTCCCTTATGTGTTTTGACTAAAAAATCCCTTGTTGAGTCAAATTGAAAATATATAATTTTCTTCGAAAACTGATAAGATATGAAACAATGTAATGATCCAGAATCAAATAAAGAATTGGATAAACTTGAGGAAACTATTAAATTACCTACCACCACATCTTTCAGAGCTTCAACCTTAGCAGTAGTGATCGCATAAGCCTGGCCTTGCTCTCTTGTCCTTTTCTTAGTTAATTTCCCTTGGTGCTTATGACATTCATTTGAATAATGCCCATTTTCTCTACAATTGTAGTGTTGAACATTGATATCCTCTTTCTTCCCCTTGCAATCACGAGCTTGGTGGCCTTTTTCACCACACTTATAACAGACTCCCATTCCCTTTAGGAAAGTACTGGGGTGTTTATTCCCACATTTACCACATTATGGATATTAAAATTTTCCCCTATTCCCCTTATTTCAATTTCCAGAGTGTTTAATAGATCTCTTTTTCTCTTGCTTTTCTTTAAAGTCGTAAGAGTTAGAGAATTCCTTTTCTGTCTTGATAGTGCATGAGACAATATCTTCATATGATGAGAAGGATTATGAGACCAATTCTTGATGGAGAAATGGTTTTAACCCATCAAATAATCGATCAATATTACTCCTTGGGTTATGTATATAATCTGCTGCATGCCTTGCTGACCTTGTAAAGTTAGCTTCTTAATTTTGGACATTCTCATCCTCCTTTTGCCTCAGACTCAGAAATTGTCTTTACATATCTGCTTGATGGTCATGAGGAAACTATTTCTCCATGAAAATATCTTTAAACTCTCTCCATTCAATTTTCTATACTTCTTCATCTTCCTTTTTATTTTGGATTAATGACCACCATTGATCATCATCTCCCGTGAGGTGATAAACTGCCATGAAAACTTTTTCCCTTTCGCTACTCCCCAAAGCATGAAATATTTTCCCTAAGTAATTTATCCATTTCTCACCTAATAATAGATTTTTAATCCCATTGAATGTTGGTGGTTGTTTCCTAATGAAGCGGTATAACATTGATCCTCCACATTGTGGATCAGGGTGCTCTATACAGGTAAGGTTATTATTCATAACCTGAGTGAGTTGTCCCGTTATGGTGATAAGCTAATCAGAACTAGTTGCATCACTAGCTCCACTATAATTATATAGAGTCGGAGGGAAATACCTACATGGATTACGTGTGTTGATACAGTTTCTATTCCTTCCACTAGGCACCATTTCTAAAAAACACCATACACTAGATTAGTTCATGAATCACAATACATAATTCTAAATTTGTAAAACACTTAACATAGATTGAATAGTTTATGGATATAATCCATAATCATAAAATTGTTTTATTTAATGAAGTTTATACTAATAAACCCTTAATAATGGTTTGTAAAGAAAATGAGAATTATCCTAAGCGCATCTCACATGATTGTCGTAACCAAGAGTGCAGCAAGGCCCGTTGTCGTGCACCAGTTCCCGTTCGAGTCTAGATCAAAGCGGTGTTTTCATGTTTTACTCGTAGGTATATATATTCCAGATCCACCTATACCTACTCATATCCACATAGGGATGTATTTCTTAGAAAACTCACAAAATCTCTTCAATACCAAAATTCTAGGAAGTTCTTCTATACTAATCCTCAAAGTCCATCTTAGGGTAATGTTCTTTAATAAGAGTTTTTATAAATATAGTTTCCAAGGTTTGTACTAAAATTCCTCTGATACTAACTGTAACACCCCAACCCTGGTTAGCTAGAGTCAGTGCATTATTACATAACATTTTCATAATCACAAGGGACAAATCCCGAAAGACTGATTAGTTTAGTAGCCTTGGAAGTACAAGATACATTCATAAGTTTTACATTACATCATGAATAAAAACATCAACAACATTTTTCCCCTTTTGAACACACTTAAATCCTTATCCTATCCCTGGAGGTTAACCATAAAATACTTCTTCACATACTGGAAAAAATAAAATATAGAAATGGGTGAGCTCAGATGCTCAGTAAGGATAACAATATAGCGGAAACTTTCATAAATAAGCACAAATATTTAAGGCAATGCATAAGACTAAAACAAAATCCTTTTAAACTTAAAATTAAGCATAATATATCAATGATAAAATCAAATAATTCAATTTACTTATTCACATGGATATTCTACTATTCTAATAATCACATGCAATATCAATAGCTATTTTCATAATGATGGAATGCATAATGCCAGACTTCATAACCACATAGTCAAGGCCTTGTGCCAAGACTACAAATAATATTTTATCAAGGCCTTGTTCCAAGACACTATTTTGTCTCATGAGACCTACCGATGCATCAATGAGCTATAGCAGGCTCCACCTGTCACTTACTAAGTCCAATGCATTCCTCATAAGAAAAGGTTTAACCATAACATAAACATTCATTTTAAAACAAGTATAAGAAATGTCAATAATTTATCCATAAACCATGAATGGTGTAAAAATAACACATAAAAAATCAAACATATCACAAAACCTTCAATACAATATGGAAGTTTTGTATCATAATAAATCAACATCAAACAAGCTTAAAATCCATCAAAGGATGTTGAAATAGATTAAATCAAAACTTTTTAGAGAAATATCTCTTTCTATTTTGAAATCATTTAAAAGTCATATAATTATAAAAGAAAAAATTTATTTTGAAAATATTCTTATAAACTTGTATGGGAAGTTTTGATGATGATATAAGGGTGGAAAATAGCCACACCTGCTGTATAAGTTAAAAAACGACATTCTTACCTTAATTTTGTCAAAAAGGTCATAAAGTACCTTGTTTGGAAAACAACAGAAAGATTCCTTTCAAAAATTATATGGTCAAATAAGGGTATGAATGAATTTAACACTTAGTATAGTAAATAGTAAAAATGTTTTGAGTTAATGTTTTAAGAAAACATGGATGTGGATGATAAAGAGGTCCCAGTAGATATTTAAGTAAAAACAACCTCGGATAATAAAGAGATTGTAAAATTAACTCTTACCTTGTACTTTTCCTTGTTCAAGGGTAAGTTATCTTCTTGTATAACAGTTAAATCATTGTTATTAAATTATACAAGAACTATATACATAAATATGATATCATATATGACCCTTTAATATTTCTTTGTTAATAATATTTCAGTAGTATCATCGTTTCAGTTTTTTCCTTTTGATTTGATCAAAAGGGATCCTTAGGTTGGCTTTATGACCAGAGGAAGGCCTCTTGGATTAAGATAGGAAAGTAGAGAGGATATTTGGGTAGGGGTTGGCCGAGAAAAATGGCTTTGGAGGTGTGAAATTAAGAGAAGGGGAAGTACCCTTTTATAAGAGAGGTGAGCGTCACTTTAGGAAAAGCTTGAAATATTATTTTATAATAAAATCATTTTCTATTTTTAATGGCTCCAAAATGATTTATTTAGAGTATAAGGTGGGTATGGGTTGAAAAACTCTCAACCAATAGGTTTTAGACAGGTTTAGTTCACCATATTATCCTTATCATTATGATTTAACTCATAGTTAAATAGTTTGTCATTTACCATGTCTCTTTGTATTTTTATATTATATGGTTATAAACTTACTATAACAATCCAAGATGAACCCAATTGATTAATTATTAATATATATAACCTTATCTAAGTCCTTTTGCCGAACCTTATATTTTTTGGAATATTACATCAATTAATAATATAGTATTAGTTTTAAAAACCCAATTATGTCAAGTTTGACACTATTTAGTATTTGGTTTTTGTGAAAATCATAACTGCATGATTACTTCAAAATTTTTTTTAATCAACACTAACATGTCATATTAACCTAAAAAATTAATGGAATTCATCAAAAGTCTCAAGTTACATTTATTTAGATATTTATAATCTCTATTATTTTAATCTTTCATTAATAAGGTAATTACTGCATCATCATTGTGTCATAAATAAATTAAATTATTTAATGTCTAAAAATTATAAATAAAATACAATTATGTAGGAAATATGTTTATATTTCTAATTAATATTTATAGTCAAATTTATATTGTGTGTAAACCTATATTAAAAATGGTTTAGTTATTAATCTTTGAATTTAAATCTTTTAACTCTTCTTTAAATAAAATAATAATAAATGTTTTAATCTTATCCAAGTGAACCAAAGGGGATCATATTTTATTCCTAAGTTTGTTTTTGGTCAAATTAAACTTATCCAATAGAATTAGAACTCATTTTAGGGTAATTATGTTATCATTGTTTACCCTTAATTACCCTTAATTAACCTATTTACTTTTAACCGTGGTAAATAAAAGTCAAAATTTACTATTCACAAAAATTATTTTCATCTTATTGAACCACATTTTACTTAATTATATTAACCATGTCTCTCATATTTTTGGAATTCAACTCACAGAAGTAGTAAAATTATGTTTTATGCAAATTTGCAAATGCTCCTAGAAGGTGGGTAAAAGACGGTAAAAAGTTCAATAAAATTTTTATATATCTAAACTTATTATAAAATGACTCTAATGAATTAAATTGAACTTATATAGGTATTATGTATCTATTTTGACCTAAAATAAATTTAAATAAAATAAATAATTATTTAAATAAAATAAATAATTATTTAAATAAAAAATTCAGTTTTAACCAATAACGTAGTGTTTTTCACTATTTTTCAAAAATTGAAAGTTTTCAGAAAAATACTAAAAATTCACCCTAAGCTAATTTCGATATTCCAAATTCAAAAATTTAGTCCATTTTGAAAAATAAAATTTATAAAATTTTAAAAAGTGGGCATTACTATTCATAATGGCTAGTTTGATTGGTCGCGGTGTGTTAGGATCTCGAAGTTGCATACAATGCAAGATATTGCATTATTCAAAGGGAAATATACCATGAAAGCTTAGGGTGTTACAATTAAGGGTAAATTAGGTAATTATGTTTAAAAATAATATTATAAATATTATCAAACTACCATAACATTTGAAAAATGTTATTGTATGATGTTCATTAGAAAATTAAAATGTAATTTTTTAAATTGAATAATTTAATGGAAACTTTTCCAGGGGAATGACTTAGATATTATTAAAATCAAAGAGAGTGAAAAAATGTCACACTCTTAATTTTAATAAGTATAATAATTTTAATATATGGTTAAAAATATGATATGCTAGAATATATATATTATTTTGAAATATAAAATTTCTATATACACCATGTAAATTATTTTTTAATTTTTATTGAATAAATAATTATCATAAACAATTAAACAAAATGATATGGTAGTTATTCAATTAATGAAAAAACTCAATTAAGTGATATTAAAAATATTAAAATAATTATAATTTGAGTTGATTAAGGTTATCCATAAATTTCATAGGTTAATATTACATATTATGGGTCTATTAAATTAGGTTGTTCTAATTTATATTTTTGTATTTATTTTATTAAAGTGAATGCATTGAGTAGTGTCAAAATTGACACTAATGATATTTTATGAAAATAAATTTTATTAAATTAGTTAAAAATCATAAAAATCTTAAATAAGTAAAAAAGGGATATATTGTGGTCTAAAATATCATAAATTGACAATTTATGGTTCAATTTAAACCGTATAAGTAAAAATATCCACCTTTTAATATTGAAAATATTGTTACAGTAGTTAAAATCAAAATATGTTAACTAAGGGTTAATAAAAAAGATAAGGCTTAAAATTACAACAAAACTTGTAAAAAATATATTATTTTATGCTATTAACACCATATACCATATTAAATTCTAGTAACATTCCATTTTGAGGCATTTATATTTATATTTAATTTATTACAATTTAATCTTTTGAGAGATTCCAAAAGTGACCCTCACCTTCATTATAAAAGAAAACCTCCTCCACCATCTCATTTAATCACATTGAGTCTTCTATATCTAAAAAACTCTTCATAATTGTATTTCCCATTTACCTATCCACATTCTATAGGTTTTGGTATTTCCAAAGGACCAACTCTATAGTCCTTTAGAAGGGACATAAATGATCCATTTCGAAGAAGTGGTAATCGCTCAAAACGTTCACTCTCTTTTTATGATCTTATATACCTTCTATTAATCTATGATATATGTAATAAAATAATAACGTTATAATAATAAATATACTTAAATTTTATTATGATTATGACCACATTGTTATACATCCCCTTTCCTATCGAACAAGAAGTGAAAGTGTCGCTCATGCGTACGTAAGACTTACTGTTTCCACGAAGCGATACAATTCATTTCACACCACCATATTTTATGAGTGGGAATTATGATGGGTTTAATGTTTATTTGTTATATTTATTAAATAATAATACTTATATGATGATGTTCTCATATCCACATTTTTACCACTTGATATTTTTGGAAATGATAACGTCACACGTGTGTATGTATGTCTTATCATCTCCATGATGTGATGTGATTAATTTTTCATCAATATTTCAAATGAATGGTAATAAGGATGAAATTAAAGAATATATATGATATATAAAACATAAAAATTATTCTTTAATGATAATATATCATATACGTTTCTTTCTTTTTATATGATAAGAAAATTAAAACAGTGTCCATGGGTACGTACGACCTATCGTCTCCATGAACGATATATTTTATTTTATACCTATAAATTTTATAAATCACCATGAATAAATAGATAATGAATATATATATATATATATATTATATTTAATTAATTTTTATCATTCTTTATATGATTAAATCACGATCTATGTAAGAGGACCAAGGATAATAAGTCAAAACATTTACTAAAAACAATGTGGTTATTACCCGAAACCTAAATTTAGCATGAAATTTTTAATAAG
The DNA here is from genome assembly GCA_963277665.1 of Viscum album. Classification (NCBI taxonomy): domain Eukaryota; kingdom Viridiplantae; phylum Streptophyta; class Magnoliopsida; order Santalales; family Viscaceae; genus Viscum; species Viscum album. The sequence goes on along the minus strand of OY728165.1, from coordinate 1,463,830,861 downwards.
AGAGTAATATAAAGTATTAAGTAAAATATATATGGTATTATAAATATATATGAATATTTTTATTTGGTATATTTATAATAAACTCAGGTTTATTATATAGGGGGTTTTAATGTATACGAAGGAAGTCAAGACTTATGGTAAGGGGATTTATAGTCTCTATTTTATTTCTATGAGACTTATTTCATATTCACCACTCATTTATTTTTTGTGATGTATATATTACCCATTAATTTAATCTATTATAATTATCCTTAAATTTATGTTTATTTACATATAAATTTTATGATCTCTCTTTCTTGGGGTTTATAGTTCAAAAGTTACCAAATTGGTAAGGTAATTTTATCTCAGTTTGACCTCTTTGAGACACATGTTATATTATGCACCTATATCTTTTATGTGGTTTATATAATACGCTTTGACATTTTTTTATCACTAATATACTTCTTTTAAAGATATTTTAATCTTCATGTAATATTATTCTCTCTTCGGTCAGAAATCTGTGTTCCTTCAAAACTATGTTTTCTAAAAATGTTTAAAAGTATTTTAAATGTTGTTTTAAGAAATTTCAAGAAAATGATTTTAAAAAATATTTATAATGGTTTCAAATATTTATTTATAAATTTTAAAGGTTATTTACAATAAAAAAGTTTTTACAATATTTTTATGATTTTATAATCATTTTCAAAGAGGAAAGGATATTTTCCTCATGAAATGTTTTAAAAATATCTTTCAAAATTATTTTCCATCTAATATGGAATCCTTTGGTGTTACTCATGTATTACTATGGACATTATCTAAGGATACCATTCATATTATTTTACTGAATGACTTATGTTTTGATGCAATTATGTTTATGAATCCTGTTACTTTTCAATGAGATATTCTATGATGAAATGTTCCTGAAAACCATTTATTTTCATGATTTCTAATGTGTTGAATAATTGCTAACATTTTGAAGCATATATGAATGATTTAATTATTTTATGGGTGGGAACTATATATCCATATAATTAATTGGATAATTATAAATTTTTTATGAGATCAAAGGTTACACAGGAGGTCATCCTAGGACCACAATAAGAGGGTACATGAGAGGTCATCCTAAGCCCACAACAAGAGGGCACATAGGAGGTCATCCTAATCCAGAAGCAATAAGGTATGAAGGAGGTCACCCCAAGCCTAAATTAGGTACATGGATAATTATCCCTAGCCCAACATACTATGAGTATATTTGTGGGTATCATTGTAATAAGACATTCTAAGCTTATGTGTATGCCACAAATTCCATGTCTTATGCCATTGTTATACTCCCATGGCTCATGTTATTTGATTATATTATGATTCATGTCTTATGAAATACCAAAATTTATTCCATTACTCATGTATATAATATTTTATATGCATGGTATGATCTTTAAATGTTATTCCCATGTTTTCATACCCTTATTCTCATATTATGCTTATATATCTTCTATGTTTACCCTTAATGAGCATCTAAGTGCAGCCTTTATAATGTTTCCATTACTCAGGATATAAAGAAAAGTTTTAAGTAGGATTACTAAAGGGTAAGATATTTATCGGATATGTTGAAGATATTTTACCAAAAAAGAAGAATGCGTTCCAAGTTTTCAAAGGCACTAAATTATTATGATCCTCAAGCATGTATTTTTGTAATGTAATGAATATTCATATAAAAAATGTAATATACATGTATGAAAATACCAGTTAATTATATTTGGTATCAGAGGAAAGGTTTAGTCAAAATTTATAAAATAGGATGAGAAAACCTTTGTATGATCCCTAAGGATAAGTATAAGTATAATTTATAATAGTTTTCATAATGATCATGAATAGCCTAGTATTAAATCTAAGATGTCATAGATTGAGGTAATCTACATTGATTATGAGGTTTTCTTTGTATAACTAGTGTTTATCACACTATTATTTTTTGGTTTTAATTAATGGATGAAACATGAAGGAACCATGTTAATTATAAATGAAATAGGAAATGAAATGATTTTTCTCCTGATTAAGTAAATGTTATAGGAGTTGGAATGAAAAATAATTTCACTATACTCACACAAGATACGAATCATTATAGAATTCAAAATGGGAAAATGAGGGAGAAACTTTCTCTGATTCCTTCATGAGGAAATTACTACCTTATTTCAATGGGTATTCCGATCCACTTGTTGCTGAATAATGGATTGGTACCACTGAAATTATATTTTCTATCCTTCAGTGTTTAGAAAATGAAAAATTCATTTTGTTTGTTTATCATTTGTAAGGTGAAGACAATTAGTGGTGGAATATTATTAAGAACCAAAGAAAATAAGAAGAAATTGAATCTATGAAATGGGAATAACTTAATGGGATATTTTTCAGTAACTAATCCCCTCATATTCTATGAAATTTTTAGAGAAATAATTACTTTAGTTTAAGAAAAAGGATGATGAATCTATTGGTACCTATGAAGCTAATTTTACAAGACTTTCAAGGTACACTTTTAGGCTAATCATCATCCCGAAAAGAAAAATCAATCGACTCTTTGGAGGCTTAAAACTAAGTATTCAAATGGCCTTAGTTATAGGAGACTTTTATAGCTATGAATAATTCCTTCAATGTGCATTTAAGGTAGGAATGAAAATTGGATATTCCCACTATTCCTTTAGTTTTGACAAGAAAAGGAAGATCAAGTACCATGAAAACTTAAATGGTGGAATTTTTTTAGGTATATGTATGCTAGAAATTTGGGAAGAATCACTCAGGTGAATTCATAAATGGGATAATATGGTGTTAAAAGTGTGTAAAGGAAGTTAATTGAGTGGATAAATGCTGAAGTGATGGGGAGAATGTAGCTAATTATGTGAATAATGAGAAATCTCCACAAAATACACCTCCCAAAATTTTGTGTTTCAATTGTAAGGAGTTTGTCCATTTTAATAACAAGTATCCTACTAAAAGGACTAATGTGAATGATAAACCACAAACACCTCTAGGGAAAAAGGACCAAGGAAAATCTTATGATATCAAAATGGATAAAGTGAACCATGATAATTAGGGAATAATTATCCTTCTCTCCTTAGGTAGGAATTTCATATTTGATTTTGTATGAATAAACCCTATGAATATATTATTATTCACCCCTTAATGAAATTTCATGTGATTATTGACTTGAATTCTTAAATAATGAAATCACATATTTTATTGGTACAAGGATGAACCCAATATTACCATGATTTTTTTAAGAAAAGAGATTTTGATATGTAATGAAGAAGAATATGTGTATTTAATATGGTTATATAGAATACATAATGATATATGGGGGATCAATGCTAAACTATTTTTGAGAAATTTATTGACCTTAGTTATAAGGTTTTGGATTTTCATCTTTCAGAATTGTTTTATGGTTAAATATTTATGGAATAATCTATGTTAAACTTATAATGAGATTTTATAGATTAAAGTATTATCTCTTCATATGAGGATTTATGCATATTGGATAACATGAGAAATTTTTTTGTTTTGATAAAGATATATGAAATGACTTATCATTCTATTTATGGATCTCATGATCTTATAACACTTTAGAAATGAAAAATACACCTTTATTTATTGGAATAAGAGATGAAGTGGAAATTAATCAAGGTACAACAAAGGGTGATGTTTTCCTGAAATCATGTAAGTGTATCTTCTCATGAAAACTATTCCACATTAGGAAAAAGGGTCTTAAAATAATATACCATCCAGTTATCATCATTATTAATGACATCAATGAACCTTTTAAAGCTTCTTTGTGTTATGGATTTGTGATTTTTAACTTTATCTAAACCATATTCTCTATCACTGTCCATCAGAACTTCGTAGCTAGATTTATCTTCTATGTCCATGTTTTCACTTTCGACTTATTTTATTCTAAGTGGAAACCTAGTTATGGGTCACTTTGGGTAACCATTATTTTTCCAACTTTTTGTTTTAAATGGAAGTTCTAGTATTTCTTTTTATGTTGTGGGTTTCGCGAAAATAAATTCTCAAACATCCACCTTTGATTTTCATTGTGCAATTTGAAATTGCAAGGATGAAACTTCCTTTTTAAAATTCTTGATCATATTATAAAAATATTCTATCCATTAGAACTTACACCATATCTCTCTAATATTCATGATGTGTTCCTTTTTTATCTTATGAGGAAGTACACACCTAATCCTTCACATGTATTAAACTCATAGATCATACTACTAGAGCATGATCCTTATTATGAAGAGAAACCTATAAAATTTTTGGATCATAGAGATAAATTTCTAAAAAATGAGACCACTCACCTAGTTAAAGTTTTGTGGAGAAAACCACCAGTTTGAAGAAGATGTGTGGTAATTTATAGATATGATGAGGTAGGATTATCCTCATTTTTTTGTATTATAATGATGAATTTCGATGGTAAAATTTATTTTAAGGGGGGTATAATGTATCAACACAAGTTTTTATGAACCATTTTTTTCAAATAAATTAAAGTTATTTGATGTATTTTGTTATATGCTATATCAATTTAAGCTTGCGCTACACACAATACCAACTTATCTTTCTTTACATACAATACTAAGTTTCTATGAAACACCATTTTATTGTTATACTTATTTAAACAAGAAAATTTTAAAATAGCCATTAGAATGAAAGGTATGGATAAGAATAAATGAATTATAAAATTATGGTTTACACATAATTCTTTTACAAATTAATTATAAATGAATGTAAAAACCTTTTTAAAGTAAAAGGTAATGTTTTCATGAAAAACTATTGAAATGCGAACACGTGTGTTTTATATCAATAAATAAACAAATAAATTTTCTTAGATTATATTAATGATATATATATATATATATAATATTAAATATAATTTTTAATATTCATATTATGTGTTTTCTAGAAATTATATAAAAGAAAATCAAATTTCACGCATAAAAGAAGTATTTTTCTAAAAAAGAATTTCTATGCCTTTTGATGGTGCACTTGTTAAAAATATGTTTTTGAAACTTTTATAAATTCTATTTGAAAAAATAAACTTATTCTTTGAAGGTGGGATATAAGAATTTACTTTGGATGAACTTTTGGTATTTTTTTGGAGAAGTTTCATATTTTGATGAATAGTGAAAAATACTAAATTTTAATTAGAAACTGATTTTTCATCTAACTTTTTTATATAGTTAAATTATATTTTGAACTGATTTTAAGGTATAATTAGTACAATTTTACATCATTTAATTCAATTTAGGTTATTGAAAGTAATTTCCCATTGAAATTTACTACTAAAAAACAGACCTTTAACAACATTGAACTTTATCAGCGCTAAAAAGAACACTGATAAAGGGTTCATTTTATTAGTTCTATAAAAAGTGGTGATAAAAGGTACCCTTTATCAGTGAGTTTTTAGCAATGATAAAGGGTATCCTTTATTGACACTTTTATATACCATTGATAAAACATAGCCTTTATCAAGGATTTATTTTTAGTAATGATAAAAAGTACCCTTTATCAACGCTTTATTTTTATCACTGATAAAGAGTAGAGTTTATCAGTGCTTTGTTAGCGCTAATAAAGATCCAGAATAAAATGAAATAATTAAACAAATTAAAATTAAAAACAAGTTAACAATTGTATAAATGAAATAATTATTTGATAAAAATTAATAAAATTAATAAAATGAATATATAAATATATAAAATATAAAAATTAATAAAATTATATATTAAACATGTAGATATGTAAAATGTGTAAAATGAAATCAAAAAATAAATATTAAAAAATATAAAATTAAGAAAATTATTAAACAATTTATTAATTAAATAATTATTGATAAAAATGAATAAATTTAATATATATATATATATATTATAAATATTAATAAATATCATATATTAAATATAGTTATATAAAAAGAATAAATTGTAATAATTAAACAAAAAATAAAATAAAAAATGAATAAATTTTAATAATTAAACAAAAAAATTAAAAATAAATAAATTACAAAATTATTTAAAAATTTATTAATGAAATAATTATTAATAAAAATGAATAAGTATAATATATATATATATTAATTATAAATAGTAATAAATAATATATATTAAATATAAATATATAAAAAATGAATAAAATGTAATAATTAAAAACATATTAATTTCAAATTCATTTTTAATATTGTTTTATTTTCCAATTTAACATATAGTAAACATGTGTTACATTGATTTCACATACATATGCATAATTAATGCATTTTTATATACAACACACACACAAATATTTACGCAATTCATGAAATTTTATGTAGAAACATACACCTAATATTTATCTAATTTATTCAAATTTTTGTATATTTTAGAATTTCATTATAACATGATACATTTAATTATTCAATTTCACTCATTTTGGAAATGCATGTACTTAATATTATATATATATATATTCTTTAGTAATGTTAAAAATATATTTGTAAATAAATATTTAAAAATAAATATTTATAAATAAATTTATTTATAAATGTATATTTACTGTATTTATAAATTTATAAATATTATAAATAAATAAATATTTTTTAAAAAGTATTTATATAATTATAAATAAATAAATATATATTTAAATAATTATAAAATTATAATAAATAATGAATATAATATATTTATATTTATATTTATATTTATAATATATATATATATAAGTCGAAGTCAAAGCCTCTGTTTATTTGTGGAAAGAGGATACATTACAAAGAAAACCATGCAACATACAATGCATAGATGTACTTAGAGAGAGTCGAACTCAAGACCTCACCGAGACCCATAGGGGCACCTACCACTGAGCTGCACCCTAGGGGCCATATATATATATATAGTTATATAAATATATAAATATCATTTTTTCAAAAGTATTAGTCATATATTTATAAATAAATAATTATATATTTAAATAATTATAAAATAATAATAAATTTATTTAAATAATGAATATATTTATTAAATATACATATATACATATAATTATATAAATATATATAATGATATAAATATATTTATAATTATAAAATAATAATAAATATATTTAAATAATGAATATATTTACTGTATCTATGTTTATATATATTTATAATAAATAAATATATATATATAATTATATAAATATATGTAATGATATAGATATATTCATAATTATAAATAAATAAATTTAAATAAATAATTATAAATAAATAATTATAAATAAATAATCATAAATATATTTATAAATGTATATTTTCTATATTTATAAAAATATATATTTATAATTATAAATAAAAAAATATATTTTTTAAAATTATTAATGTAGTTATAAATAAATAATTATATATTTAAATAATTTTAAAATTATAAATATAATTATATAAATATTTTTATAGTTTTTTAATTTATAATTATAATTATAAATTCTTTATCATCGTTAAAGTTTTTGCACTGATAAATACTCATTTTATCACCACTAAAACTTTAGTGCTAATAAAGATGTTTTTTTCATTACTTTTTAGCACTGATAAAGCTCGATCTTTATCAGCACTGAAAAAGCATAGATAAAGAATCCATTTATCAGTGCTTATCAATTTAGTGCTGATAAAAGGGCTATTTATCAACAATTTCAAAAATGTGATGTGAAAAGTATATGTGATCTTTTAAAAAGAACCCTAACCATGACTCATTTAGTCGCGATTCTCAATCTCTTCTGGAACTTCCCTTCGGCCGGTGCTACTCCTCTAAATTCTCTCAGAAGAATCAAGGATAGAATCCAAGGTCTGTTATTTTCTCTATTTCCCCTCTCATTGTTTGATTTTTTTTTGTTCCACAGTTTTCATTTTTGTGATTTTCTTAACCATAAAGAACCCTACATCTCATATTTATCTCTCTCTAACTTACCTATACCTACACAACGCCACCCCTACTATGTAAACTCATTCCAACATCATATGAGACCACTACAAACTGTATCTCCATCCGCTGTTGCAACTGATAGTGATTTTCTTGATGTTTGTGTTATATTATTTCTTATTACCTTTTAGATAGTGTGGATTTTCATTATCTGAATCTTGTTTCCATAGTATGGAATGCACATGAAGATGAATTAATGTTTAAGACAATAAGAAGAATTATGAATATATGGGTATCTATTGAGCAAACCATCTTCATAAAATTTCATTGAATGATAGCTGGGGATTTTTTCTTAATTAATATTTGATGATCAGTATCGCATATGTGATGTAGTAGAATGAATAATTTTTTTTGTTCCTATGTCATAAATGATATAATTTTATGGTGGTTTTTTATAGTTTATTTTATTTGATTATTTTTTTTGTTCATACACAATTTTGAATATAAAACTAAATATTAATTTCACATGATGAATATATTATTTAATAATGAGATGATGATATACTCTATGAAATAATTATTAAAGATGTTAAGTTAAACTTGAGTAAAATATTAGAAAATTTAGTGCTACTTAGCACTATTATATTATATTTATAATTGTGGAAATTTTTACCATAAATGAATTGATAAATTCAATCTAGTTAAATGGAAAAGTGTTTTCTGGGATTATATTGTAGTTGGTGGTATGTTGTGATGAAAAGTGAATTATATTTTTTATGGAGGTCATACAACCTTTGCAACATTTGAAACAATTATGTGCTGTTGATATTATTATTTGATTATGATTATGGATTAAGAATTCATAATCATTTTTAATGCTACAAAGGACCACAGGTTTCAAAAATAATTTTTTTGTAAATAAGGATTCATTTTGGTAAGATAGATATACAATACAATACACTTCATGCATAAAAGTTCACATTTTCATTCGTCTTGCATGAAAACTATTACTATCTTGAATAGAGATATAATACTTCAATACTCTAGTATAACTAAATTTCACTACCTTTCTTTAATCCATCCCCAGACTCTTGATTAACTTCCATCTCTTGATGATTAATTGGACTCCCTCTTTCAAAGTATCCTTAATCCCATCATTCTGGTTCCAATTCTCCTTGATAACATACCTCTTGCTCGAATTCTATTCATTAATATCCATCAAATCCACTTCTATGGATTTGAATACCACATCTCCCAACTCATTCTTTAACTCTTTCATCCTTTCTTCTTCCTCATTTACTACTTCCCGAGAACACAAAAAATGAAACCTAAAAATTGATCCAAACATAATGAATGACTTATTGGTTATATTGATATTAATTTTCTTATGTGAACCACTCAGTTAATTTTAACAACACGTCATCAAAAATTAATTTTAATTTTGGTGTAGTCACATTTGATCCTATTATAAATTCAGAGATAGGTATACTTGAACAAGAATACTACTATGATGGATAAACTCTAGAAAAAACTCACGTTGCACATTTTTTGTGAAAAAAACATGACAAACACACCTTTTTATTCTCTTACCCCTCAACCTTGAAAAATTTAAATGGGTTCTAATTTGACTATCGAAGGTATTCCTCCCAAAATGAGTAGAGATCTCCAACCCTGCTTTCAGATTCATCTTAAGGATACTTTCTCTTGACATCATGGAGAAATGGTTGGTTAACAAGATCTCCCATCAACCTTACACCAATAGCACCATAGTTTTTTTTAATCTAATTTAGGCCCTGCATTGCATAAATCTATCATAAGTGACCTTAAATAACTTTTTAAATAATAAATATAAAAAAATTATAAATAAGAACTTATCATAGGTGTTATTATCAGGTTTCAGTAAGTTATTCCAAATAAATCCTAAATTCTTTAAGCACTTTTGAATATATGTTGCCAAATGGGGCCAAAGACACTTTAAACAGAGTAGAAAACTTATTATAAATAAGGGTAATATAAAAAATTTAAAATGTAAATAAAATTACATTTATCAACCCTTAAATAATGAATATATATTTAAATGACATGTTTGGACTGTTTTAGTGGGATTTAATTTCTATCAATAGAGGTTTTGTAAGAAAAAATTGATTGTGTTGCCTTTTCAGAATGTTTTAAGAAATTTTTAACTATAATTGGAATCTTTGGAGAAAAAACAAAGCTAAATACATTTTAATCAACTTAATTTTTCTCTAAATATGCCAATTGTAGTGAACACAGTTTCCTGAAAGGCTAATAAAAAACTAGAAATTAGGCTATGTTTGTGGAGAAAAAGAGTGATTTAGAAAAATGAATGGATTATAGAATAGAAAATTTTATAGATTTAGGGAGTCATAATTTATTTCAATTTTTATTTGAATATTCATTCCTTAATTTTTGAAATGTAATATGTTAAAATTCATAATTCAAATTGCATTTAGGTTATTTTTGAATATGAGTGCGTTTTGAGTATATATGGGATAAACATATTTTTAAAAAATAAAAAGTGATAGGTTTTAAGTGAGGGATAGATATGGTATGTTAGAATATGAGTTACTATATAAATATTAGTGATTAATAAAGGGATAGAGTGTGGGTGATGTGACATTTGTGTTGTTATTTGTTCTTCTTTATGGTTTTTTCAAAAGTTAGGTTTAACTAATGTATTATGGAACCCATTGTGTGGTTCTTTCCTAAGGGAACCAATTAAGTTAAGGATTACCCATATTTCAAATTCAATTCCTAAGAAAAATGTCTATGTTATAACCATTTCGTTATTTGGATTCAATAAGTACATGTGATGGTTATCCGTGAGGGATAGTCTTGGATGCTAGGGGTCTGAGGTTGAATCTCATAGAACCTATGATTTGGGTATTTCTAGAGGAGAAAAATAATTTTTGATCCTCCTATGATTACAATATTAACCATTTATTAGTGAAATGATTTGAATTTCATGGGAAAACCATGTTATAATCTTATGGTATGATTATTATAATTCACTGGTATAAAATGAATTTGGTACATTTTATTATCACGTTGTCTTGGTTAGTACACAATGATTTGAATTAAATGTGTATTTTGTGTGTTACTACATTGAAAATATACTTAAATATATGTGTTGTATATTTTAGGGAACTTATTAGTATTTACTTGTTTATATTTACACTCACACCCTACACATGAACCTCAGTGGATATAGAGCTCTTATATTTAAGATACAAGTGAGGGAAAAGGACTAGTAATATAGATTAGAGTCAGTGAAACTTAGTAGGGACGAGTTAATGTTCACATGATAGTGTTTGAGAATTTTTACAATCATGAGATGATATTTTGAGTTTTATGTTAAGTTGTGGTAATTTAAAATGTTTTAAGTAGAAAATTGTCATACTAACTAGCTTCATATCTCAAACAGCTATTATTGAATTTCATTTCTTGATAATCATCCCCCATATTTTTTATGTTGTTTAAACTAACCTAATTAGTAGTAATCCAAAATAATCACCAGTACCCTGTATGGGATGAATTTTGGTTAGATTAGTTCAAGAAACATAGGTGGATGTCCATAAGAGGCAGGGGATGAGTATCAAGCAACAATATGCAATAATAATGATTCTGGAGATGAATATGATGAGGATAATAGTTATCTATAAATTTCAACTTTGGATGAATTTAGAGCATAACACCTACCACAATGGGTTAATTGTTTTCTTCAAATAAATTAACCATTTCCTTCAAAATGTATGAACAATAATAATTTGAAAAAATATTATGAATATGGATTTAAATATTTTACCAAGTTTGTAATATAGCATGCATGAAACTCTTCTCAAATCCTTTCTCCATGTTTACATTGTTGTTATTCAAGAAAAATTAAATGTTTGAATATTCATGTAGACAATGTATTCTAAATATGATGTTTTTACAAGTCCAGAGGAAGAATAGACTGTTTATGATGAAACTGTAGGATTATTAGGGGATCAAAAACATGTTGATGAAAAAAACAACAACAACACAAAATAATTGTGTTTAATAAAATTACCAAGGTCATGGTATAAAATTTAAGGTTTGTTAGAATCAACAAGGATAACCTATTGACCCCAAAAATTATATGTACATTATTTATCTTGGGGTTATAATGAGGATTAATGTTCCGATTTATATTCATTAATGAATCCTTGTCTAACCAAGAATGAAGGTAATCCTTTGGAATGATATAATGTTAATGTTATTATATATTTTATCTATTTTACCAAAAAATTATATAATTAAATGTTGATTTAATTTTCATTATTCCTTCTAGAGTTCATTTATTTTATAATAATTCCATATTAAATTTATATTAATGGCCACTAGAAGATCCCATAGAGGCTTCCCGACTCTTCTTATGAAGTTACATCTTAGTGATGCTGTGGGGAAAGTAAATCCCTACCAACCAATTAGTTATTCACAAACTATGAAGCAGGAAACATGGAATGATTTCATCAATTGGTACAATGAGAAATAATTTTAGTCACATTGAAGTAAATAATATTTTTTTTACATTAATAATTTTATTCAACATGATTCAAAACTATTAATTTATTAAACAACACAAGAGTTATGAAAATAAAGAACATGCATCAAAACTGATGTACCCCTATCACAAAGTAATAATGGGATAAGATTCATTAGAGAAGAAATTTGTGTATATTTTAAATAAAAAATAAATGTTTAATTGTGTGATATTAAAAAAAATATGTTCCTTTGTTTATATGTATATTTATGAATCAAAATATAAAGCCACTTCCATCCCACATCATGTGCTATGGTTAAAATATTATGTAAATAAGAAGGGTAAAATAACATAATTAAAACTAATAAAATTCATGGATATTGTTTTTTTAATTTATTAAAACAACCCATAAGTCATTTTTGATGTGTAGGAGTCAACTTCACCTCAATCCAATACACGATGTGCTCAGTATAACTCAAAGTGACTGTTATCAGTTGAAAATTGACATTTTAACACAAAATCATCACTCATTAAAAATTGTTAAAACATGCTAGGACTATCTTGATAATTTAGAAAAATGATTCATAATTCATTTGTGACATTTGTAAATCTATCTCACATTAAAACCTCACAAAATGTGACCTGTATGACTCAAAATGTGTGTTTTTAATTTAAAATGATATTTTAGTAAAAAAAAAAAGTGGAATACTCAAAACTGAGGAAATTAATTTATATTGTTTTTATACTTTATAAAAAATATCCATATGTCACTTGTGATGTGTAAGAATTAGGAAAACCTCAATCTGATTCACAATGTGACTGGTATGACTCCCAGTTCATCTTTTTATTAAAAATTGACATTAATTTTAATAAAAAAGGAAACTGACATACTCAAAACTGAGAAAAAACATTCATATTATTTTAGAAATTTCATAAAATGATCCACAAGTAATTTTTTACATGTTGGAATTGGAAGAACATAAATATGATACACTATGTTTCTGATATGACTCAAAGTTTTTGTTATCAGTTTAAAATCGACATTTTAATACTAAAAGTTTCACTCACTGCAAACCAAGAAAACACAGTCAAATTGTCTTGATAATATAAGAAAGAGATTTATAATTCATTTTTGATGTGTAGGAATCAGTATCACATCAAACCCACACACGATGTGACCTGTATGACTCAAAGTGCGTGTTTCCATTTTAAAATTAAATTTTAATAAAAAACACTAGTGGCACACTCAAAACCAAAAAAAAATTCAGATTATTTTGATAATTTAGGAAAATAATCCATAAGTCATTTTGGCTGTTTATTAATTATATTCATCTAAATATGATGTACAGTGTGACCGGTATAACTCAAAGTGCATCTTTTTATTTAAAATTGACATTAATTTTAGCAAAAAATACGACTAACACACTTAAAACTGAGATAACACATTTGGATTGTTTTTGGTAATTTAGGAAAATGATCTATAAGTAATTTGTGATATGTAGGAATCATCCAAACCTCCATACAAAACACGATATTCCTGACATGACTCAGGGTGTCTGTTATCATTTTGAAATTTATATTTTAATACAAAAAATTTCCACTAACTGAAAACCAATAAAACATGCTTAGATTATCTTGATAATCTAAGAAAACAATTCATAATTTATTTTTGATGTATATGAATTAGTCTCACATAAAATATAGACATTATGTGACCTATATGACTAAAAGTTCGTGTTTCCTGTTTAAAATGACATTTTTGTAAAACACACAAGTGGCATACTCAAAACCAAGGAAACACATTTAGATTGTTTTTATACTTTAATAAAAGACACATAAGTCATTTGGGATGTTTATAAATCATACACACCCCAATAAAGGTCATGATGTGAATGTTATGACTCAAAGAACATCTTTTCAATATATAAGTGTTATTTCAGTTTAAAACAGACATCAAATCACGAAAACTATGCAAATAAGCCTATATTGTTTTTATATCATTTTATATACTATTAATTAATTAATTTCCTTATTAATTTTAACTTATAATTATTTAGTTAATTTTAACAGAGGTAATTCTTCAATATGAATAATAAATGTCTTGTGACATGAAAAAATCAACCAAAATGCAATCTGATACACAATGTTCCTGGTATGAAATAAAGTTTAGTTTAAAATTAATACTTCCTATTTATTTTATTTCTTTATATTATTAATAACATAATAATTGTTTTCTAATATATGATAATTATTTTTATCAAGTACGTGTCACTTATTCTTTTATATGGGTTCATTGTTTTTCTATATAATAGTGTTTTTTCTTATATTTTGTTGAAAATTTTATTTCATTTAAATTCTGTATTTTTATCTAATTTTTATAATTTTTGGTGTCATTTCTGGTGCTGTAGTGTGATATTACAACACACTATAATATTACTTATTTTTGGTGCTGTAGTCTTCTATAACATCACACTACAGTATCACCCTTTTTCGGTGCTAAATAATTGCATTGATAAAATGGTTATTTATCAGCACTTTTTTAGTAATGATAAAGCACCCCTTTATCAGTTCTTTTCTAGAACTGATAAAAAATAGGCCTTTTAACAGTGCTGCTATATTAAAAACATTTTTAGTACTGATAAAGTCATATTCTAGCACTGTTAAAGGCTTATTTTATAATATTTATTGGATATAATTTCATTTCAAACATTTGAACCTTTTCACTTTAATAAACTGTGTACTCATTCCGTCAACAAGATTAATTTTAAAATAATTTTAACCAATTATGTGTTTTGAATTTTTTAAAAATGGATTCCATATTTGAAACAATAACATTCATATTTAGTAAATTGGTCCTTTTTATTTTTGAATAATATGAATAGCAACTTTATTAATTTTTGTTACCATGGTTAAGGGTAAATCAGGTAATTAAGGGTAAAAATAGTATTATAAATATTAGAAAACTACCTTAATACTGGCCCAAATTTTATTGGATGAAGTTCATTCAACCCTTGACACATAAGGGTCAACATTTAATAATCTGATGTACACTTTTACAAGAAAATTAATTAGATATTATTAAAATAAAAAAGAGTGATAGAATGTCACTCTCTTACTTTTAATAAGTATAATTTTTTTTTAATTTGGGGTTAAATAGAAGATATTCTCAACTATATATATTCTTAAGAAATATAAAAGTTTTATCTACATCATGGAAATTTATTTTTAATTTTTTTTGAATAAATAACTATCATAAATAATTATAATAAATAATTATCCTAAATAATTACACAATGATAAAGCATTAATTATTCAATTAATGGAAAATCAATTAAGTGATATTAAAAGTATTAAAATAAATAAAATTTGAGTTAATTAAGCTGTTAAAATAATTTTCTTGGTCAATATTACATATTAGGGGTGTATTAAATTAATTGGTTCAAATTTATCTTGCTGTATTGATTCTCTTAATGTCAATGCATTGAATAGTGTCAAAATTGACCATAAAGAGATTTTATGAAGACAGTATTTTATTAAATTAGTAAGAAATTAGAAAAATATTAAATAAGGAGAAAGGGGATAAATTATGGTCTAAAATATCACAATTTGACCATTTATGGTTCAATTTACACCTTTTAAGTAAAAATCTCCACCTTTTAATATTGAAAATGTTGTTACCGTAATTAAAATTAGAAGAGATTAACTAAGGGTTAATAAAAAATATAAGGTTTAAAATTAAAACAAAACTTGTATAAAATATATTGGTTCATGTAAATATATTCCTATACCACATTATCTTAAAATACGTTTCCATTTATTGGTATTTGTATTGAGATTTAATTTATTATAATTTAATCTTTTTTGAAATTACAAAAAGTTCCCTTGAACTTCATTATTAAAGGACACATCCCACTTCATCTCATTTCTCTATGTTGAGCCTTCTATCTTGACAAAACTCTATCAATTTATATTCTTAATTTCCCTATCCACATTATAGAGGTTATTTTCTTCCCAAAGGACTAACTCTATAGTCCTTTAGAAGAAATCTAAAGGAGCTGTTTCAAAGAAGAGGTAATCACTCTAAACGATCTCTTTATTTTTATAACATTATATAACTCCTATAAATCTATGATATATATCATAAAATAATAAATTAAGAATTATTAATATGTTTAAATTTTATTATGATTATGAACACATCATTATACATCCCCTTTCCTATCGAAGAAGAAGTGAAAGTATCGCTTGTGCGTACATATGACTTACCGTTTCCACGTAGCGATACAATTCATTTTCCATCACCATATTTTATGAGTGTGAATTACGATGGGTTTCATGTTTATATATGATATTTATGAAATAGTTGTACTTATATAATGATAAAATCATATATACCTTCTTAATACCTAATCTTTTTTGAAATGATAATGTTGCTCGTGCATATGTATGTCTTACCATCTCCACAATGAGATGTTATTTTTTTACTCTATATTTCAGATGGATGGTAATAAGGATTAATTTTATTAATATATATGATATATATAACATAAAAATGATTATTTTATGATAATATATCATAAAATTTTATTTCTTTTAATATGATAAGAAAATGAAAACAACGTTCTTGCGTACATATGACCTACTATATCCATGAACGTTGAATTTTATTTTCTACATATAAATTTTATCAATCACCATGAATACATATATAATGAATATATATATATAATATTTATTTCGTGGTTATAATTCTATATATTATGAAATCATGATCAATTCATGAGGACAAATGATTACAAGTGAAAACATGTACGAAAAACAAAGCGGTTATTACTTGAAACATAACTTTAAGGCTGAATTGTTAATAAGAGAGTAATATAAAGTAATAATTAAATAATATATGGTATTATATATATTAATATGTTTCTTTTGTATATTTATAATAAAATCATGTTTATTATACCTGATATTTGAACTTATACGAAGGAAGTCAAAAGTTACGGTTTTGGGATTTCTAGTATCACTTTTATTTCTATGAGATTTATTACATATTCAAACTCATATATTTTTTTTATGGTTTTTATAATTATCATTTATGTAATATTTTATCCTTATACAAAAATTTATGTGTATTTACATATCATTTATGATATCTCTTTCATGGGGTTTTCAGTTCCAAAGTTACCAAACTGATAATGTAATTTTGCCTTAATTTTCCTTCTTTAAGACACATGTTATGTTATACACCTATATTATTTTAAGATATGTATATACTAACCTTTGATAGGTTTTATCACGAATATAATTATTTTAATTATATTATAAGCTTCATGTAATGTTATTATTTCTTTGGTCAAAATTCTGTGTTCCTTAAAAATAATGTTTTCTAAAATAGTTTTAAAAGTATTTTAACTGATATTTTAAGAATTTTCAATAAAATGGATTTTAAATATGTTTAAAATAGTGTAAAATATTTCTTTATAAATTTTAACAGTTATTTTCAAATAAAAAGTTTGATAAAATTCTTGTCATTTTAAAATCATTTTTCAAATACGAAAAGATATTTTCATCATGAAATGTTTTGAAAAGATCTTTCAAAATTATTTTACATATAAGATAATATCCATTGGTGTTACTAATTCCTTACTGGGGATATTATCCAAGGATACCATTCATATTCTTTCAATTAATGGTTTATTTTTCGATTCAATGATATTTATTAATCCCATTACTTTTCAATGAGATATTCTATGCTGAAATGTTTATGAAAACCATTTCTTTTCAAGATTTCTTAGTTGATGAATGAGTTATAGTCTTGTGGCACATATATGTCTGATTTAATTATATAGGAAATTAGAACTATATCTCCCTACAATTAATTTATTAATTATAATTTTTTATGATCCCATAGGGTATATGATAGGTCATCATAAGACCTCCATAAGATGGTACATAGGAGGTCATCAGATGCCCGCAGCACGAGGGTACATAGGAGGTCATCCTAATATCGAAACTGGAAGGTACACGAGTGATCATACCAAGCCTGAAGTAGGTACATGGGTGATTATCCCAAGCCTAACATACTAAGAATATATTTGTGGGTATCATTATCATAATATATTCTATGTTTTTTGGTATGCCACAAATTCCATGACTTATGCGACTATTTTAATCTCATGGTTCATGTGCTTTGATTATCTTATGATTCATGTCTTATGAACTGCCAATATTTATTCCATGGCTAGTGTATATAATCTATGATATGTACGGTATGATCTTCCAATGTTATGCCTATTTTTTATACCCATATAACCTTGTTATGCTTATGTATATCCCATGTTTACCCTTGCTGAGCATATGAGATCACCCTTTCTTATGTTTCTATTCATCAGGTTATAAAGAAAGTTTTTATGTAGGAGTAACAAATGGTAAGGTATTTATCTGATACATTGAAGGTCTTTCTCCAAATTAAAAGAATGTGTTCCAAATTTCAAAAGGAAGTAAACTATTATAGACATCAAGCATGTTTTTTTGTAATGTAATGAATATTCATCTAGAAATATGTAATATCCATGCTTGAAAAGCCTTGGTTGTTCAGTTATTAAGTATTAGTACCACCCCTTTCCTCAACTAAAAATAATCCACACACATTGGTGTCAACCAACCTAATAAGTTCTATGGCCCTTTCACCTTTTCTGCTAAATGTATCGTTGTTTATTTTTCCTTATTAACATGCATAATATAAACTAAGTGATTTTAGTTCAAATAAATCCAAATATACATTATAGTGTAATCTGTTAAAACATTTTTTGTTTACATAATTCAACCGATGATATCATAGTTGGGCTTGGCATAAGTCGTGTGAACTATTTTTAATATCGATTTACACTATTTAGTCAATGTAATACAATAAATAAATACCATTATTTAAATATTCCTTACTATAGAAAATGATTTATTAATTAAAGAAGACACACTTATTCCAAAATTTGAAAATAAATCCATATAAATATATACCAATTCCAAAAATATAAATTGAAAAAATATAATAACAATATTTATAAATCAATTTCAATCCAATAGACAATGTGAGGAGGAAATCTCCATTATCCATAATAACAAGTCTAGCTCCATTGGATTCTCATAGATCCAACTCAACATGAAAAATATTTAATAATTTACCTGGTTCCTATATTTTAATACATATGTGGGAACCAAATTCTATATATATTACCGATTTTTTAGAAAAAGATAAATTTCACTCGATAAAACAAACACTAAAGGTCCCCCTTTCTTCTTTTTCTCAGTGCAGTTTTTCATCTAGTGGATCTTCTTGCCACCTAAAGAACAATTAGTGTATTATTCCCTTGATTTCTCTTTGATACTCCTCTTCTTGAAATGAAATTTTTAAGAATATTTAGAAGTTTATTTAGTATTGGTGCTCTTATATTGGTCTTTCCTTTTATTAACCATAAGAACAAAAGGATTTTCACACTTCATATTATTGTTTACTTGGTTAAGTAGAGTGAAAATATAAGAGTGAGCATATTGTATCTATTTTTTCCATGTAAAACTCTAAAATATATCTAGTAATGTTTTTATAGTCGGGCACTCAGATAGTGCATGATTCCATGGATCAATGAGACCAAAGTTGAAATTTTGAAAATATTAAATATCTTAATATCACAAACATGTATTTTTTTATAAAAAAGTGGAATGAATCTAGAACAGATGCTAATATAAGAAATTTTAGGCTTCCATTGAGTTTATAACATGGGTTTTACCCTAGGTGCGACATAACCTTTATCATTGTCATAAGTTTTGGTAAAGTGACATCACACGCTCAAATAATAAAATTAATAAATAAATTAAACATATTTATTTTGTTATGTGTTGGTGTAGTGACCTATACCCATCCTATATAAACCCAATTATATCCAATTCATAGGGTTTGTCTCATAACCCTAAGAATTTAAAGGACATATTAGAGGAGAGCGTTGGAGGATGACAATGGATTGGGGGATGAGATAGATACCAAGGGTATCATCTACGCCAACAGAGATCATGAATTTCACCAATGAATATGATGTAGGATCATTCTTCAACATCAACCGATCCTAACTTAGGATAGGATGTTTTATTTATATGGATTCATCCAGTTTGTTTATCCTGTGTCGAATAGGGATCAATCCAACTAACAAGATTTGATTCACGCACCGAAAATTGATCTAATTTATTGTTGATTGATTATTTAATGAATAATTTGTTCATCATTCTATAAAAAAATGGATCAATTCCAACTGAAACATGGATAAGGTTCATTCCTCTTTAGTGTTTTATGGATTTCTCCCTTATTTCACCACTTGTTCATCATGAGAAATTCCTTTGGCCCATGGTATGATGAATACATAGTATTTAATTATTGTGTGACCATTATTCGGTGAAATGGATCAATAATGTGGGTGTGGTTCATGAATGGGGATGAAATAAATGTCTTATGATGGTTTAGGATGATCAAAGGTAGATCATAATGGACAATAATTTCTTATTATTCCTAATTTCACATGCATAAATGCTGTGAGGAAACATATGGTTTCCCAATTAAGTTGGATGGCCAGAATCAAATATAACGTGATGGCAAGGATTGTCCAGATGAGATCATTTATCTTCAAGTGATATCATCCATAGTTCCTATATCATTGGTGGTTTGATCATATGTATGAAGAAACAATGAAATATAGAAAATTTTGTGGCATTCAATGTAACATACCAAGTAAGTAATGAATAATATATATTTTTATCTATGTCTATTAATGATTAAGATAGTTATTTAGAGGCTTAAAATGAAAATAAATCCAATCTTAAGCATGGAGTACACTAATATTCTTAAAAGACTGTTTTACTGCCTTATGATGGAAAACCCTTTTTAAATCTATCTTTTGACAATTTTATAAACTATGTTTGTCAAAATAAACTTATTCTTTATGATTGGGACATCAAACTTTACTTTGTGTGAATTTTTGGTATTTTTCTGACAATGTTCATTTTTTAATGAATAGTGAAAAATACTGCATTTTACATCAAAACTGTTTTTTAATATAATTTATTTATATGATTAGATTATCTTTTGAATTGGTCTTAATGTTTAATATGAATATATTTTTACCATTTAATCCAATGGTGGTCATTGGAATCAATTTCACTTTGAAATTGGACTTAAACTAGTGTCAATCTTTTGATACTTATTATTTCATAAAAACACGCTATTTGCTCTGACAGCAGGAATTAATTATTAAATTAATTAATGTGACTTATATGTTTTGAATTTTGTAAAATAGACTTCATTTTTGAATTTTTAATATCAAATATAGCTTAGGGTAAATTTTTGGTGATTTTCTGAAAAACTTCAATTTTTGATGAATAGTGAAACCACTAAGTGTTACTTATAAAGACTGATTTTCCGTTTAAATGAAATTTTTCCATCATTGTGTTTTAAATTTAAAAAATCCGACATACTTGGTTTTCATTAAGAAGTAAAATGTGGTTCAATGAGATTATAATAATTTTTTGGTGAATAGTAACTTATTAAGTTCTTAATCACGATTAGTGGTAATTAGTGTAGTTTAAGGTAAAAATAATGCTTTAATTAAATAAGATGAGCTTGAAACATGTCCTACCCTAATTGGTTGTGTCATGGCCGACCAAGACAAGCCATGGGTCAACTTGGGGACCCCATGGATCCACTTTGGTTGGGAAATGACATAAATTACTTTTTATTTAATGTAAAAGTAAAAATGACACAAACATAATATGTTTTACAAAAACAATTTTTACATGGGGTTATAACGATCATATATTTGATTATAAATAGTCATTGGAAATATAAAAAGATTTCCTACATCATAGTATTTTTTTTTATAATTTTTAGACATTAAATAAATTAAATTATTTATGACATAATAATGATGCAGCAATGACATCATTATTTTACGATTTAAATAAAATGGAAAGATAATGTAAAATCTATGAACTACACATGTCCAAAACCAATTGGATGAGTGTATTTCGAACCCTTATCACCTTATCCACGAATTATATCAATGTGGGACCTTTTAAAACCGAAACACATTTTCAAATAAAGTAATATTTCTTTACTTTCCAAAAGTGCCCCTCCTCTCCTCTTATAAAAGGCCCCCACCTCTACCTCATTTCACACACTCCTCAAGCCTTTGGCTCGGCCAAACCCTGCCCATTTACTCTCTCCACATCCCTCTCCTCATCCTAGAGGATTCCCTTTGGGCAGAATCCTTTCAAAAGAAGCCTTTAGGATCAAATCAAAAGGAGTTACACTTTTAAAGGTAATTCATTCTCTCATGTTCATTTGTTTTATTTTGTTTCTCCAACCCACTAAACTCTTTTTATTTACTTCTTTTGTAAAAAAAAACAGTATCTTCAATATACTAGGATGTTGTTATAATATTTATTTGAGCTACACTTTCACACAACTACATCAAATGGTTAGAGAACATATGGTTTCTGTGGATGGCGAAATTCTGCCTCCCGAAACGATGATTGTTCAATACTCATTTAACACCTTCAAAGGTGGCCATTATGATTTAACTATTTTTATATATGATATATAATATGTTTATGTTTTCCTTAATCTTCTGTTTTTTTTTCATTTTGGGCATACCTTTATGGTTCCCATTATGGGTAAACACGATATCTTGATTTTAGGAAGTGCGGACTACCGCCCCCTGAAAGTGATTTGATTCGTTAATACCATATGTGGGATGTGTAAAGGATAAAGTTAATGATATTATATATGTTATTATAATGGAATTATAATATACTCTTATATCATTATGATTCCATTCTAGAAAATACTAAATTGAAATGGAAGTAGCGTTCATGCGTACGTACGGCTTACCGTCTCCATGAACGGTGCATTTCATTTCTTACCTCTAAATATGATGTAAAATTATAAATACATGTATATGATGAATATATATGATATATATGTTATCCAAATCATTAATATAATTCTGGATATAATTAACCTTTGACCAAATTAACAACATGTAAGTGTAAGAAGTCTATTTTTGACTTAAGAACCAAATACCGACAAAATGAACATTATTAACTTAAATGATTACATGATGTTCATAACATGGTATAAAAGGAATAATGAACTTGAAAAAGGTTCATAAGAAAGTAGAGATTAACTCAAGTTTATTATTCAGGAGATTAAAGAACGGTCGGGTCAAGTCAGATACGAGGTATGGGACTTCGTCTCAATATCCTTTCATTGAGGCATATTTTATTTTATACACAACTTTCTTTTATACGGTGTATAAACCCCTTTGACTTTTACGTTTATTCAAAAGGAATATTTTTTATACGAAGCGTTTACTAAACGACAAAAGGGAATGTTTTTGTTGTACATATGCGGCGACAACGACTTCTCCGCCGTCGTGACCATTATTTGAGTTTCGGCTTCCTCTACAAGCCATACCTTATTTTCAAAAAGAAAAAGAAATACCATGTTTTACTTTTCTTTTATTTTGGTATTGAAAATGGTTTTCATAATGTTTTTATATCAATGTGTTGTATAGATATCTTGTGATTGAAATGTGGAAATGTTATGTTTCCTTTATGCATGTTTTATATGATACGATTATGTTATGGTTCTTGGGCATTATTATGAAGACGGGTGGTTCTGTGATAAACTAAGGGCGGGTGAGCCCGATATAGCTCTCCAATGCATTGGGTAATGCGAAGGAGTGAAACGTTAAGGTTTCTCTGAAGATATTTTAGGGAATATACTGTGATGGGTATCCCAAACGTAACCAAGAGGGTTACTCCCTACGTAAGAATGTTATGAATGCCTCAAGTTACCTTTATGTCTTATGATTTCTATGATTTATTCATGATTTTATGAGGTATGTTCAAATGACTATGTTTTATGGGTAAAGTATGATTTCATTCTTATGTATATATGAACTCATGTTTCCTTTCCATGTTTTTATAACCCATACTGAGATTTTTATGCTCATCCCATGTTTTTTGAAATGTTTTTCACAGGTCAAGGGAAAGGTACATGATATGATGATAGTGTCAAGGAAGTGTCAAGAAATAATCCATGTTTTATTTTAAATGTGTTTCCATTGATGGGAATGAAGAATACTATCTTTATGTAACCACTTTGTTTATATGTGGAATGTAATGCAAGTTTTATGATCTAATTCTCTAAAACTCTAAACCCGAATATATCCTCAATGTGTAATCTTGTAATAACTCAAGATTAAGTAAGGTTTAAGGCTGGGGCCTTATAGTTGGTATCAGAGGTCGGTTTAGATAACATTAGGAGTTAGAATTCTATTAAATGATTATCCAAAAAAAAAATTCATTGAAATGATATAGCATTTTAAGATTACCATGTTGCTTCATCTAAGACATGTTTGTTCAGAATGGTTTTCCGCAGAGGAAACAGGGAAGCAGTGCTAGGAAGGCATACAGAAGGAAATAACCATCCGAATCAGCATCAAAAAATGGTCGGAATTGGAACTGAACAGTTTGTTGCAGTAATGGCGCAGTTGACTCAAGTGATAAATGGTGGTGGTATCCATGCACGAGATCAGCCAGATCAACCGCAGAGGAACATGTTAGTGGTGGAACATTTCATGAGGCAACATCCACCATCATTCAGAGGATCATCTGACCCTGTGCTAGCTGAAGGGTGGATTAAAGCACTGGAGAATATTTTTGATGTCATGGGGTGTTCAGTCAATCAAAAGGTTAGTCTTGCTATTTACCGTTTGGAGGGTGAAGCAGATCAGTGGTGGTCTATGGTTAAAAAGATCAGGGACGCCGATGAGATTGATGCTCTTGATTGGGATGAATTCAAAGGTATGTTTCTTGAGAAGTATTTTCCTAAGGCTGTTCGACTTAAGATTGAAAAGAAATTCTTGGAATTGAGGCAAGAAGAAGACCCAGTGGCTGCCTATAAATAAAGGTTCACTCGATTGGCAAGGTATGCTCCAAATTTTATTCGAGACCTTGATAGTAAAATCAATCGTTTTTACTCAGGATTAAAGCCAAAATATCGAAGGGCATTAGCTTCTAGTGAGTTTAAAAGTTATGAAAAGATTGTTTGATGTGCTGAGAAGGTGGAAATGGAGTTTTCCGATGACCAAGTGTTCTATAACAACCAGAAGAAGAAGAGACCTAGGTGGCAGGAGAAAGGTAAGAATTCTTCAAAAAAGTATGATGGTAAGAGAACTAAGTTTCCAGTTTGTGATAAATGTGGAAAAAGGCATGATGGGGAATGTCTTCTGAATTCTGGAAAGTGCTACCGATGTGGTAAGATGGGACATAAGGCTCGTGATTGCACTGAAAAGGATCAAGGTGAAGGTAAGAACAAATTTGATTTACAGTTATTGAAATGTTATAAGTGCGATGAGATGGGTCACTATGCAAACGAGTGTCCGACAAAGAGCTTGAGTGATGGGAAGCAGTTAGAATACAAGCAGAAAGGGGTGGTGAAATCCTTTGCAACTACTTCAGCAGATGTCGGGCCATCAAATGAAGTTGTATCAGGTACTTTGTTTGTTTTTTCAGATTATGCCAGCGTGTTGTTTGATTCGGGGTCTACACATTCTTTCATCTCTGAAACATTTTCTAGTAAAATGGGAATACCATCTCAAGAAATGACTCCTGAACTTTTGGTAAAAACACCTGGGGGAAATGTTGAGGCAAAAAGAATTTATAAGAATCTTCCTATCCTTATCTGTGGAAAGAACCTACTTGCAAACCTTATTGTTCTACCTCTAGTAGAGTTTGATGTTATCTTGGGTATGGATTGGCTCTCTATTTACCATGCTAAGATTAACTGTAGAGCTGAAGAAGTTTCTTTTCAGAAAGACTTTCAGTTTGTTTACAGGAATGAACCCTTACTTTTGATAACATATCAAGAGGCCGAGAAACTTGTAAAAGATGGAAATGAATGTTACCTTGCACATGTCGTTGAAAATAAAGGAACTGTTCAGATTAATGATGTGCCAGTGGTAAATGAGTATCCTGATGTTTTTCTTGATGAGTTGCCTGGAATAATACCAGATCGGGAATTTGAGTTTACTGTTGACTTAGTTCCTGATGCTAAGCCAATTTCAAAACCCCCCTATCGAATGGCACAAATTGAACTTTTAGAGTTGAAGGAGCAATTTCAAGATTTATTAGAGAAAGGTTTCATTAGACCTAGAACATCACCATGGGGTGTTCCTGTTTTATTTTTTAAAAAGAAAGATGGTTCTATGAGACTTTGCATTGATTATAGAGCCTTGAATAATATCACTGTTAAGAACAAATATCCTTTGCCTCATATTGATGATTTGTTTGATCAGCTCCAGGGAGCACAGTTTTTTTCAAAGATTGACCTGAGATCGGGGTACCATCAGCTGAAGGTAAAGGAGACAGATATTCCGAAGACCGCGTTCCGTACGAGATATGGCCATTATGAATTTGTAGTAATGCCTTTTGGGCTAACCAATGCACCTGCTGTATTCATGGACTTAATGAATAGAATTTTCCATGAGTTCTTGGATAAGTTTGTGGTGGTTTTCATTGATGATATTTTGGTGTTTTCTAAAAGTAAAGAGGAGCATGAAATACATTTAAGGGTTATCTTGCAAACCTTAAAAGAAAAGAAACTGTATAGGAAATTCAGCAAGTGTGAGTTTTGGTTGCAACAAATTTCTTTCCTTGGTCACATTGTTTCTAAAGATGGAATAACAGTTGATCCTGCAAAAACAAAAGTTGTGGAAGAATGGCCAAGACCCACAAATGTAACCAAGATTCGTAGCTTCCTTGGTTTGGCGGGCTATTACCGAAGGTTTGTTAGAATTTTTTCACGGTTATCTAGTCCAATGACTAAGCTAACTCGGAAGGGTGTTAAGTTTATCTGGACAAAAGAATGTGATGATTGTTTTCAGGAATTGAAAAGAAGATTGGTGAATGCTCCAGTTTTGGCACTACCTTCCAGGAATGGTGAGTTTGTTATATACAATGATGCTTCATTGAAAGGAATTGGTTGCGTCCTAATGCAGAATGATCAGGTAATTGCTTATGCTTCACGACAGTTGAAAACTCATGAGGTAAATTACCCTACACATGATTTGGAATTAGCTGCTGTTGTTTTTGCTTTAAAAATTTGGAGGCATCATTTGTATGGAGTAAAGTGTGAAATATATACCGATCACAAAAGTTTAAAGTATATATTCACTCAGAAAGAGTTAATCATGAGACAGAGGAGATGGCTAGAATTAATCAAGGATTATGATTGTACAATTCATTACCATCCGGGAAAAGCAAATAAAGTGGCTGATTCTTTGAGTCGAAAAAGTAATGATTCATTAACAATGTTGCGTTTGGAACGTGATCCTTTGGTTAAGGATTTGATGAACTTTGGAATAGAAGTTGTTGGTGCAGGAAGTCCTTCTGTTTTGTTTCAGGTATCAGTGAGATATTCTCTATCAGATAGAATCAAGCAAGCACAGAAGCAAGACAGTGAGTTGCAGAAAAAGGTAGAGCTGGTTCAGAAAGGTAAGTTGCCTGAATTCAACATTGATAATGATTGTGTTTTGAGATTTGGGAAGAGATTGTGTGTGCCTTGTGATTCACAGTTGAAGGGAGAGTTGTTATGTGAAGCTCATAGTTCTCCGTTTTCAGTTTATCCGGGCAGTACTAAGATGTATAGAGATCTACGAGAGTATTACTGGTGGGATCGAATGAAAAGAGACATTGCTGATTTTACTGTGAAGTGTTTGACATGTCAACAGGTTAAATCAGAGCGGCAGTTATCGAAAGGGATGCTTCAGCCTTTACCAGTGCCATAGTGGAAATGGTAGAATATATCCATGGACTTTGTTGTTGGATTACCAAAGACATCTCGAGGTAATAATGCAATCTAGGTTATTGTTGATCGCTTGACTAAATCTGCTCATTTCCTTGCTATACGAGATACTTTTTCCCTAGATCAACTTTCCCATTTGTATCTTAAAGAGATAGTCAGGTTACATGGAGTTCCTCTCTCCATTGTATCGGATCGTGATCCCAGGTTTACTTTTAACTTTTGGAATGGCCTACAGAAGTTGTTGGGTACTGAATTAAATTTTAGTACAACTTTTCATCCTCAATCAGATGGGCAGTCAGAACGAACAATTCAGACATTGGAGGATATGATACGAGCTTGTTCTATGGATTATCAGGGAAGTTGGGACCAACATCTTTCTTTGGTTGAATTTTCATATAATAACAGTTTTCATTCCAGTATACAGATGGCACCATTTCAGGCATTATATAGGAAGCGGTGTCGAACTCCAGCTTTCTGGGATGAAGTGGGTGAAAGGAAGTTGATGGGACCAGAATTGGTAGAAGAGATGGCAGAAAAAGTTCAACTGATTCAGAAACACATGAGAACTGCTCAGAGCAGGCAGAAGAGTTATGCGGATAACCAAAGGAAGGATCTATCTTTCGAGGTAGGTGATCATGTTTTTCTCAAGGTTTCTCCTTGGAAAAGTGTGATGAGATTTGGTAAGAAAGGAAAGTTGAGTCCAAGGTTCGTTGGACCATACGAAATTCTGGAGAGAGTTGGATCAGTTGCATACCGAGTGGCTTTACCTCCGAGTTTATCTCAGGTACACAATGTTTTTCACGTTTCGATGTTGAGGAAGTATATGCCAGATCCATCTCATGTTTTGAGCCCAGAGGTAGTTCAGCTAGAAGAGAACCTATCTTATGAGGAACAACCGGTCCAGATTCTTGACCACAGGGAGAAAGTGTTACGTAATAAAGTGATTCACCAGGTAAAGGATTTGTTGAAAAACCACATGATTGAAGAGGCAACATGGGAATCTGAAAATGCAATGAGGGATAAGTACCCCCATTTATTCGATAAGTAAATAAATTGCGGGGACACAATTTTCTAAAGGGGGGAAGGATGTAACATCCCAAGTAAGTAATGAATAATAGATATTTTTATATATGTCTATTAATGATTAAGATAGTGTTTTAGAGGCTTAAAATGAATATAAATCCAATCTTAAGCATGTAATACACTAATATTCTTAAAAG
Organism: Viscum album; assembly: GCA_963277665.1. Lineage (NCBI taxonomy): Eukaryota > Viridiplantae > Streptophyta > Magnoliopsida > Santalales > Viscaceae > Viscum > Viscum album. The sequence goes on along the minus strand of OY728165.1, from coordinate 1,463,801,326 downwards.
ATTGTTTTACTGCCTTATGATGGAAAACCCTTTTTAAATCTATCTTTTGACAATTTTATAAACTATGTTTGTCAAAATAAACTTATTATTTATGATTGGGACATCAAAATTTACTTTGTGTGATTTTTTGGTATTTTTCTGACAATGTTCATTTTTAATGAATAGTGAAAAATACTGCATTTTACATCTAAAATACTTTTTAATATAATTTATTTATATGATTAGATTATCTTTTGAATTGGTCTTAATGTTTAATATGAATATATTTTTACCATTTAATCCAATGGTGGTCATTGGAATTAATTTCACTTTGAAATTGGACTTAAACTAGTGTCAATCTTTTGATACTTATTGTTTCATAAAAACACGCTATTTGTTCTGACAGCGGGAATTAATTATTAAATTAATTAATGTGACTTATATGTTTTGAATTTTGTAAAATAGACTTCATTTTTGAATTTGTAATATCAAATATAGCTTAGGGTGAATTTTTGGTAATTTTCTGAAAAACTTCAATTTTTGATGAATAGTGAAACCACTAAGTGGTACTTATAAAGACTGATTTTCCGTTTAAATGAAATTTTGCCATCATTGTGTTTTGAATTTCAAAAATCCGACATACATGGTTGTCATTAAGAAGTAAAATGTGGTTCAATGAGTTTATAATAATTTTTTGGTGAATAGTAACTTATTAAGTTCTTAATCGCGATTAGTGGTAATTAGTGTAGTTTAAGGTAAAAATAATGCTTTAATAAAATAAGATGAGCTTGAAACATGTCCTACCCTCATTGGTTGTGTCATGGACGACCAAGAAAAGCCATGGGTCAACTTGGGGACCCCATGGATCCACTTTGGTTGGGAAATGACATAAATTACTTTTTATTTAATGTAAAAGTAAAAATGACACAAACATAATATGTTTTACAAAAACAATTTTTACATGGGGTTATAACGATCATATTTTTGATTATAATTAGTCATTGGAAAGCTAAAAAGATTTACTACATCCTAGTATTTTTTTTTATAATTTTTAGACATTAAATAAATTAAATTATTTATGAAATAATAATGATGCAACGATGACATCATTATTTGACGATTTAAATAAAATGGAAAGATAATGTAAAATCTATGAACTACACATGTCCAAAACCAATTGGATGAGTGTATTTAGAACCCTTATCACCTTATACATGAATTATATCAATGTGGGACCTTTTAAAACCGAAACACATTTTCAAATAAAGTAATATTTCTTTACTTTCCAAAAGTGCCCCTCCTCTCCTCTTATAAAAGGCTCCCACCTCTACCTCATTTCACACACTTCTCAAGCCTTTGGCTCGGCCAACCACTAACCATTTAATCTCTCCACATCCCTCTACTAATCCTAGAGGATTCCCTTTGGGAATAATCCTTTCAAAGGAAGCCTTTAGGCTCAAATCAAAAGGAGTTACACTTTTAAAGGTAATTCATTCTCTCATGTTCATTTGTTTTATTTTGTTTCTCCAACCCCCTAAAATCTTTTTATTTACCTCTTTTGTAACAACACCAGTATCTTAAATATACTAGGATGTTGTTATAAGATTTATTTGAGCTACACTCTCACACAACTACATCAAATGGTTAAAGAACATACGGTTTCTGTGGATGGCGAAATTCTGTCTCCCGAAACGATGATTGTTCAATACTCATTTAACACATTCAAAGGTGGCCATTATGATGTCACTATTTTTATATATGATATATAATATGTTTATGTTTTCCTTAAGCTTCTGTTTTTTTTCATTTTGGGCATACCTTTATGGTTCCCACTATGGGTAAACACGATATCTTCATTTTAGGAAGTGCGGACTACTGCCCCCTGAAAGTGATTTGATTCGTTAATACCATATGTGGGATGTGTAAAGGATAAAGTTAATGATATTATATATGTTATTATACTGGAATTATAATATACTCTTATATAATTATGATTCCATTCCAGAAAATACGAAATAGAAATGGAAGTAGCGTTCATGCGTACGTACGGCCTACCGTCTCCATGAACGGTGCATTTCATTTCTTACCTCTAAATGTGATGTAATATTATAAATACATGTATATGATGAATATATATGATATATATGTTATAAAAATCTTTAATATCATTCTGGATATAATGAACCTTTGACCAAATTAACAACATGTAAGTGTAAGATGTTTATTTTTGACTTAAGAACCAAATACCGACAAAATGAACATTATTAACTTAAATGATTACATGATGTTCATAACATGGTATAAAAGGAATAATGAACTTGAAAATGGTTCATAAGCAATTAGATTTTAACTCATGTTTATTATTCAGGATATTAAAGAACGGTCGGGTCAAGTCGGATACGAGGTATGGGACTTCGTCTCAATCTCCTTTCATTGAGGAATATTTTATTTTATACACAACTTTCTTTTATACGGTGTATAAACCCCTTCGACTTTTACGTTTATTTGAAAGGAATCTTTTTTATATGAAGCGTTTACTAAACGACAAAAGGGAATGTTTTTGTCGTACTTATGCAGCGACAACGACTTCTCCACCGTCGTGACCATTATTTGAGTTTCGGCTTCCTCTACAAGCCATACCTTATTTTTAAAAAGAAAAAGAAATACCATGTTTTAATTTTCTTTTATTTTGGTATTGAAAATGGTTTTCATAATGTTTTTATATCAATGTGTTGTATTGATATCTTGTGATTGAAATGTGGAAATGTTATGTTTCCTTTATGCATGTTTTATGTGATACGATTATGTTATGGTTCTTGGGAATTATTATGAAGACGGGTGGTTCCGTGATAAACTAAGGGCGGGTGAGCCCGATATAGCTATCCAATGCATTGGGTAACGCGAAGGAGTGAAACGTTAAGGTTTCTCCGAAGAGATTTTAGGGAATATACTGTTATGGGTATTCCAAACGTAACCAAGAGGGTTACTCCCTACGTAAGAATGTTATGAATGCCTCAAGTTACCTTTATGTCTTATGATTTCTATGATTTATTCATGATTTTATGAGGTATGTTAAAGTGCCTATGTTTTATGGGTAAAGTATGATTTCATTCTTATGTATATATGAACTCATGTTTCCTTTCCATGTTTTTATAACCCATACTGAGCTTTTTATGCTCATCCCAAGTTTTTTTGAAATGTTTTTCACAGGTCAAGGGAAAGGTACATGATATGATGATAGTGTCAAGGAAGTGTCAAGAAATAATCCATGTTTTATTTTAAATGTGTTTCCATTGTTGGGAATGAAGAATACTATCTTTATGTAACCACTTTGTTTATATGTGGAATGTAATGCAAGTTTTATGATCTAATTCTCTAAAACTCTAAGCCTGAAAAGATCCTCAATGTGTAATCTTGTAATAACTCAAGATTAAGTAAGGGTTAAGGATGGGGACTTATATGCAACGTGCGATTGATAGACACATTGTGTGGGGCCCTTGCTGTGGTGCTAGGGTTTCTGCAGAAAGTTTTGGATCACACTCTGTGTGGTCCCTGCCACACACCATGTAACCTATGCTTGTGGATCAATGTTCATATTAGAGGATACATGTGCATGATAATGGCCAGGCACATGGGTAGGCTAGGTGTACATGGGTAGTGTTGAGTACTCAGACATGGACAAGTACACGGGCACAACCACATGTACACATGCATGCCCCAAAGTACATGGGCACATGTAGATGGAACGAGGAGAGTACTATGTGACCTATATATGTTGTGTACCCCTTATGGAGATTCCATTTATGTGGAGGTTTACATGCTATGTGAAATAATGATACACTGGAAGATGAGAGGCTGGAAAGACACACCAGGTACCCCTAGTACACGCTGTGTACTCCCTCTGAGGGTGTTTGCAACCTTCAATTTCCTCAGTATAGAATAGGTTCAGTTGAATGTGATACCTTGGTCCATTCTTATGAGGTTACATTGTGGTATTACTTCATCAACATAAGATTTTTATCCCCTCTATGGGTTCAATTTCAGATAGAGTTCAGTACATCCCCCTGTGGGACTATGGTGGGATCATTTATCATTCCTAGGTGGGGTCCATTGTATCAACATTAACACCAAGCATAGGGATTCAATCTCCTATCTAGAATTCCATTCTAGTACGGTTTTTGGTTCCCCCAAAGGCCCTGGGTGTGATCCCCTACCTAGATGATGCGATCATTGCAGATCCAGAAAGCACTTACCGGGAGAGACCTAATGATCATGACCTCTTAGATGAGCATCACTAGTGATATCATAGCTCATGGAGTGGTTACTCTGGGAACGAGAGTTAAATATAATCCTTGAGAAGAATCCAATGACTTTTAGAATTGGTTGAGATCTTCTTGATACTGTTTTTCTATTATGAGTATATCTGGATGTTTATTATTACTATGTCTCTTCTCTTGTTAACATATCTTGTGATGAGATAACTACACTTAATGCTTTATGATTATTGATTTTAGGGTGTCCTACCAGGTATTGTTACAATCATCCTTGAATGTAATTTTCCTACACATGTAGGGTCATATGCAGTTGAAAAACCATTTAATGATGCCCTTGGGGGACCAGAATAATTCATAGCATAGATTAGGCTAGACAGATTAAGGTGTTTTTTGGGCATTACCTTTAATAGTTGTCCCCTCTTTCTGAGAAGGTTGGACTCCTTTGTAGTTTTTATTGGTCTTGTATTTGGCCCCCTTTATTGCTTTAAATACTCTTTATCATACTCTGATTTTGGGAAAGATGTTGTGCACACATTGATATCAATTTTGGTTTTACATTTTAGTATTTTATTGGTCTAGATATGTGATCATACATACATGAACATTAGGTTATCACCTTCCGTGTGTGTTATATTCTTACTTGGTGTTGGTCTCTATCCCCTGGCCTATTAGAGGTAGTATTGGGGTTTCACACTCATCTTATAACTAGCTAACCTAGCCTTAGTGGGTCATTCCATGATAGATTGGTATCAATGGAGTCAGTTATACTTTAATATTAGAGTTAGGATTGTATAACTGTGAGGATTGGTTGTGGATTTATGGAAATAATGTTAAAGTGTTTCAAGTATGGATTTAAAGCTAGGGACTCTAGTGATGGCGTGATTATCGATTTATCTATTCAAAAAGAATCTGAAAACCTACTTTTTAACTCAGTACATATAGGTACCAGTTTCAGGGAAAACATTGGTACATATATCGTATAGGAATGGGTTGTGGTTTACACTTCCTTATTGAGACAACTCCCTATATATAATAATTGACCTTGGTGATCTTGTTTATTTTAGGATGCCTCCACAAAGATAACCATCCAGGATTCCAATACAAGATTAGGAGGATGATCTATTGAGAGATGATGATTCATTATAGGGGCCTGTACATGAGATATTACCTGAAGGTGGTTTTCCAGTTATTCCACCATCCATTAAGAAGTAGTTAACAATAGTATTATCTGCTGAGGATACACGCAAGTTGAGTGTGGTACAAGATTTTCAAAGGTAGTGACCTCCCTAGTTTATGGTTGAGACAGACCCCTAGGTATATAAGGAATGGGTAGAGGCATTCACCATTTTTTTCCTCGTGGGGAGACCTGTAGATCAAATGTAAATCCTAACAACAATTCTTCTTCAGGGATCCATTGGGTGATGGTGGAGTCCAGTGACTGAGTCTCATGAAAAGTCAACCCCCTCCTAGTTAGACTTTGAGTGTCTATTTATGGAATATTTCTATTTATCCATGTTTCTATTAATTCACATCTAGGAGAATCTAAATTTACAGAAGGGAAATATGACCATGGAAGAGTATTTGACGTGGTTTACTGATCCTTTTTTTAAAGTTGGTTCCTTGGTAAAAAAAAAGGCACATTTATTGGAAAAATTAAAACAAAGGTTAATAGAGTCTAAAATACAGGATCATTTTACAACCTTTTTCATAAAGGGGAGTTAGATCTATGGGGAGGAAATCCAACCAGGTGATGTCATGTCTGACCACCTTATTAGAAAGACCATCCACAACTATGTTCACTTCATGAAATTAATGAATAATGATATGATTAATCTTCATGAGTGAGTGAAGTCAATCCATCTATGGAGTTGTGAGTGGCCACACAATATGCTCCACACCATTCATTAAATCCTACATGATGGCGGTTGAATCAATTTCAATCTAGATATTTTTACAAACTTTTTTCATTAAGAAGGTTATCACATGAATAAAACATAAAATTTCTACCTACAAAGATGAGGCAAAGACACATGATCCATAAGTTCAACCAAGAAGTTATTCAAGGTGGTATTTTTACACCACTCTACATCTTGAGGGTCTTAGAGTACATTTAGAGGTTCTATCAAAATTAAATTTTTTGCATCATGGGAGTGAGAATTGAAAAAAGACTTCAAAAATGAATCAAAGTGGACTGTAAGTCCCTTAAACACCGAGGAACTATGAGATGCTCAAACCAGAAATAGAATTATTGTAGTTCTCCTACTGAATTGTGGAAGCTTCATGTATGGAAGCAAGTATCCTTTCTCATCCTGCACGAAGACTAGATGATAAATTATGATGTATATAAGAATTTCTATCCTACCACATCACATAAAGAATCTCAATAATTGAAACTAGAAAAAGGTGATTGATCTGGTGAGAGGCGTCAAAATCTACAAAATGATGTAGTTGAGATATTATTGAATCCAAAAGAAAAAATATATATTAAAAAATATCAAGAACATATTTCCATAGTGCATAGGAAGTAGCACATAAAAGAAAAATATAGTTAGTGTATTCTCTATGCTAATTTCATAGATTGAATTTAGAAAAAATATGAACCCCAAAATATTGGTGACAAGTATTAGTGGGGACCAAGTTGTGAGCAAGACAAGAGTGAGTCTTGAAGGTTTTATCCAAGTATTTTCCAAAAAATTTAACCAAGAAAAACTATTATCTATATTTTTAAAATAGTGTTTATAAAAATATTTCAAGTCAAGAAAGCCATTGTGAATAGGTTCCCAAATTATTAAATTATTAGTGTCAGCGAAGCGATAATTATCAATAACATGGTTAACATTATCAAGTATATCAATTTTGGTAGAATTTAAGAAATATTTAATAGAGACATCAATGTGATTTGGTAAATGATTGGGATGAACCATAGAAATCAGAGGGTAAATGGAGCAGTTATCTAACCAAAAATTCATAGAAGATTATTTATCAACTATCCATCTAGAATTAAACATATTATTGGAGAATTATTGTTTAATGGATGGCCAGATAGAGGAGTCCATGTGACTCAAGTTACCTTTATTCAACTTTTGACAGAATATATCTTTAAGGAATGCGAGAGGAATGGATTCATTATGAGGGAAATTACAGGTAATTCTAGCTAGTAGATGATGTAAGTCATCAGGATTTGGGTATGCAAGATGTTTTAGGAGATGATTCTAAGATAGAGGATTGGCGGTTCAGGGCTCTCAGGATGGCTTGAGTCAGCTAAGATAGTGGTAGTGCCTCCCATGCGACGGTCAAGGACTCCTTGTTAGAGATTGTCTAACCCACCATAAAACTAACAAAGATTAAGTCAAATAAATATATAGGAGTAGGGTGGTCCATATGGTGTAAGATGTGGAAGAGGAGTAGGTATAGTAGTAGTAGGTGATAAGCAGTTGAATTATTTTCACCACCACCATCAGGTGATCCGCACAAGGCTCAGAGATGGTGTTGAGGGGAGAGGACAACTGTAGGTGGTGGAGACCTATGACTCTAAGGTTCCTAGGATTATTAGAGGTATGTTATGTGTCTTCTCCACCTTATTTCAAATAATTATTGATATAAGTTCAATCAAAATTTTCCTTTCATTTCTCTGGTTTGAGAATTGGAGATTCTGGTTGATCCCTTTGCTCAACCGTTTCTCTTAAAGACTCTGACGAGAGGTGGATCAGTGATCGCATACTTATAACAGTTGTGTGACCTAATGCTTGGAGGCAGGAGATTCATATGGGATCTATTTATTGTACTAATGAGGCATTATGATGTTATCTTAAGTATGAAATTCCTATCCATAGTTCATGTACATATTGACTGTTTTAGGTGGAGGATGCGTTATATCCATGGAGATAGATCGATGTTTTACTTCATGGGTGAGAAGGATACACATAAAAAGAAATATTGGATCATGTATTGGAGGATATAATTGATTTCTCACCAATTTTATTGTATTTCCCTTGGAGTAGTGGATGATATGAGCTTTCAGTTCTCTATAGTGGTGGAGAAGTATGAGGATGTATTTATTAAGGACGTGCCAGGATTTACTCTCCACTAGTAGATATAATTATTCATTGAATTACACACTAAGATAGCCTTGATATCAATTATAGAATATTAAATGGATCCTGCAAAGATTTAAGAGTTTAGGGTGTAGTTGGTGGACTTGTAGTGGAAGGTCTTTCTGTGACCTAGTGTTTCCCCTTGGGTAGCCCCATAGTTTTTTACTAAGAAGGCACACAAGAGATTGATGTTATGTGTGGATTATTAGTTCATAAACTAGGTTAATTTCAAGAATATGTATCCACTACTGAGGATAAATTATCTCTTCACTTAATTTATTGGGGCGTGATAGTTCTAAAAGAATTACCTCATATCAAAATATAACCAGCTTCAAGTATGGGATGAGGATATATCGAAGATGAAATTCAAATGCCTATACAATAACTATGAGTACTTGGTGATTCCTTTTTCATAACAAACTCCCCATAAATTTTAATGAGACTCATGAATTGAACATTTCATTCATTTTTAGATCATTTTTTGGTGGTCTTCATTGATGATATCCTAGTGCCATTAGCATATGAGGAGTAGAACGCAAGACACTTGAGAATGGTCCTAGATATACTAAGAGAGAAACAAATTTTTGGGTGTCTCTTGAAGTTTCATTTATGGATCTAGGAGTTATAATTTCTAGGACTTTTCATGTAGATTGATAGTGTAGTAGTTGAACCGAAAAAGGTTATGGAAATGTTAGCTTGGGATCTACCCTAGATAATGATATAAGTGCATAGGTTCCTTAGGTTGTAAGGCTACTATAATAGATTCATGACTCATTTCTCCAAGATATAGGAAACAGTGACTACTTTGACCCAGAAGGGGTATCCTTTCATATGGACAGAGAGGTACCATTAGGCTTTTCAGAAATTGAGGAATTGGTTGATGAGGGCCCCATCTTGAGATCTCAAAAGGATATTAGAATTGGTTGTGTTCTGATGAAGAGTTATGAAATGATTGCCTATGGATTTAGGTAGTTGATACCATATGAGTAGAACTACATTAACCATGATCTTTATTTGACAATGGTAGTATTTTCCTAGAGAATATGACAACACTACCCTAGGGGTGAGTGTCTTATCATCCACTCTGAACACATGAGTCTCAATTATATCTTCTCCTAGAAGGATCCTAACTTGATATAGATGAAATGGCTCGAGTTCTTTTAGGATTATGAAATAAAGATAGTCTATACTTTTGGGAAGGGATACATGGTAGTAGATGCTCTCAACAAGAGTTATTTAATGTAGCTGTTGATAGAGGCTTTGTATAAGTTATAATTATTATAGTTATCAATAGTGAATGAGGATAGTGCGACATATATATAGTTAACGGTTGTTACCAACCAATTCTAAAACATATTAGGGAGGATCATCATGGAAATACTGACTGTGAGACCTTCTATAGTCATATATCCTGTAGATATTCTCCTAATAGAGTTTTTAAGGTGGGGATAAAACTATACTTTCTAGAGGATAGACTACGGTACCAGTGATTTAGTGAGAGGAGGTGATGAGGGAGTTTCATAAATCCCCTTTTATGGTATATCCAGGTGTGTAAAAGATACACTGGGCCTCCAGCATCATCTTTTGTGGTCACATATACAGAAAAGTGTAGCAGAGTTCTTCTCTCGATGCCTCAGTTATTAGAAAGTGAAGGAAATGTACCAGGTTCTAATGGGTTTATCTCAACCTCTTGAGGTGCTAGATTGGAAGTGTGTTGAAATATATATGGACTTAATGATGGTTTTACTGTAGAGTTCTAAAGGAAACAATTCCATCTAGGTGATTATAGCCTACTCACCATGTTTTCCAACTTTATAACTATTAGAGAGTAGTGTTCAATAGAGATATTGGGGTGCATTTACATGCTAGAGATATTATAGATCCACAAAGTTCCACAAATTATCATTTTAGATCATGATTCTTGCTTCAAATCACATTTATGAAGAGGATTGTATGAGGCCTTTGGGATTCAGTTACATTTGATCCTGGTGTTTCACCCTAAGACTAACGAACATAATGTGAGGACCATTCAAGTGTTGGAGGACATGATGCAGGATTTAATGTTGGACTTTTTTTGTAGTTGGGAGGATTTTTGATCCTTACTATAGTTTTCATACAACAACAACTACTATTATGCAATTGGTATGACACTATTAAAGGTCTTGTACAGTCGGCCATATAGGTCACTACTATGTTGGACTCATACAAGTGATTCAGTACTCAAGGGACCAAATTCGGTGTTAGCCCGGAAAAAGAATGCATATATCATTCAAGAGTGGATAGTGACTACATAGAACTATCATTAGTCCTATGCAGACCAACAAAATAGGCCTTTGGATTTAGAGGAGGGAGACCATGTTTTCTTAAAGGTCTCACCTCGATGTGGATTCCAGAGATTTGGCTAGGATGACAAGTTGAATATGAGGTTAATCATCCCTTTCCAGATACTATGTAGAGTTGGTGAGGTCACATATTTAATGTATCTACCTTCTTAGTAAGACTGAGTACTGATGTCTTCCACATGTCATAGTCGAGGAGGTACAAGAACGACAAATTTCATGTTATCAATAGGGGTGATCTAGACTTCAAGGATGGAGCTACCATTGTAGAGTACCCAGTTAATATTAAGGATCCATGGAAGAATATCATCCATGGTTGATAAATTCAATTGGTTCATATATGGTTGAAATATGAGAGTCTCTAGGAGAGAACTTAGGAGTGGGACACCCAAATGAGAGCTCGACACACACATATTTTTGATAATCCTTTCCCTATTTTTTAGATAAAAATACCTACGTTGTGGAGAATATAACATCAGTTTTTCCATATAAAACTTTTATATATATATATATATTAATATTTTTGAATCCCAGAGTTGAGACAGTGCATAATTCTATGTTTCAGTGGGCCTAGAATTGATATTTTTATAATATTAAATATATTAATATCAAACATTTATAGTTTTCCTAAAAAAGAGGAATAAAAAAAAAATGGAGGCTCTGATCATAAATTTGAGGCTACCATTGAGTTCATAAAGTTAGTTTTACCCTAGGCATGACATAAACTTTTTTAGTGTTGGGATTTTTGGTAAAGTTCTATCATATGCGTAAATAAATAAATAAATAAATAAATAAATACAGTTTATTTATTTTGTTATGTGTTGGAGATATTAACTAACCTATCCTATATAAACCTTATTATATCCAATTCATAGGTTTAGCCACATAACCCTAAGAATAGTGTGGAGAGCATAGTGGAGATCATTGGCGGATGATAACAGATCAGAGTATTAGATCAATATCCAAGGAATCATCTATGCCAAAAACATTCATAGATTTTGGAAATGAATAAAATGTAAGATATTTCTTCATTAAATACCAATACAAATTGGATGAAAGACATTTTATTTATGTGGATTTACCACGTTTTTCTATCCCTTGTTGAACACAGATCAATTCTACTTGCAAGAATTGATTTACACATTGATAGTTGATATAATTTATAGTTGTTTTATTATTTGTTGGATAATTCATTCATATTTATAATAGAAACAGATATAGGGAAACCATAAAATGAATGAGGGTCATTCAAAATTGGTGTTTTAGGGATTTCCACCTCATTTCATTGCACGTTCATCATGAGAAATTTGTTTGGAACGTGGTTCAATGAATACCTGATATTTGATCATTTCTTGACCGTTATTTGAAAAATAGATCAATACTATTGGCATGGTTAGTGGATGAGGAAGAAATTGAGGTTTGATGATGAAAAAGGATGATAAGAGGTGAATTTTAATAGATTGATGATTCTCATTCTTCCCAATTTTATGCATGGAAATGGTGCAAGGTGATAGATAGTTTCCTGATTGAGTTGGATGACTAGAATTGGATCTTTGATGATGAAATGGTTTGGATAGATGAGATCCTCAATCCTTATGTGAGATTTTTGGTTGATCTAAAGGCAACTTCAGTGTGATTATATGTGTGAAGGAACTAAAAATTATGGAAAGTTACATGGTACACAATGTGTAATCCAAAGATACACACTGTGTGGGCCCTTGTCTATTGCATTGGGGTTTTCATGTAATGTTAAGGATCAAATGCCATGTAGTATCCACCACAAACTATGCGACCCATTCAGCTCGATCGATGTGTATCCTAGAGGATACATGGGTATAGGCACAACCAGGAACATGGGTAGGCCAGGTGTATATAAGAAGAGCTGTGTACTCAGAACTGTCCAAGTAAATGATCATTACTACATGTACATGGACATGACCACATGTACATCGGTAAAAACTGAATTCTACAGGAACCAGAATTTGAAATGGGTAGAGTACCGTCCGACCTCTATATGTTGTGTACCCCTAAGGGACGCACCATGTATGTGGAGGTTTACATGACTTGTGAGATAAGGATTCATGTAAAAAATATAGGCCAGAAAGACATGATGTGTGCCCCTACTACACTTTATGTACTCCTTATGAGGGTGTTTAGAACCCTTTGTTTCCTCAATATAGACAAGGTTTAGTTGATTGAGATACCTTGGTCCTTTTCCATAAGGTTACAATGTGTAATTACTTCCTCTACATAGGATTTTGATCCCATATATAGGTTTGGTTTTAGAATGTGTTTGGTGTATCGCCATATAGGACCAAGGTGGAATCCTATATCATTACTAGGTGGGGTTCATGGTATAAGCATGACCACCATGAATAAGAAGTCAATTTCCAATCTAGGAGGCCATTTTTGTAGGGTTTGTAGTGTCTTATAATGGTTATTGGTGTGATCCACTACCTGGATGATGAGATACTTGAAGACCCAATGATTAATTATTAGGAAGGGATTCATGATCAAGACCTCTTGGATGAGCATCACTAGTGATAACACAGCTCTTGCAGTGAGTTCTCCCATAACAAGTTTTACCTAGAATCCTTGAGTAAAATCCTATGGATGGTAGTGTTGGTTGAAACCTTCTTGAAATCAGTTATCTATTATAAGTATATCTGGATGTGTATAATTTTATTCCTTTTCTCTTGTTGACATATCTTGTGATGAGTTGAGTACTCTTGATGATTTATGATTAGTGATTTCAGAGTGTCCTTCTAGGTATTGTTATTCTCACCCATGAATAGTAATTTCCCACAAATTTCATGTTTTAGGTAGATGAAAATCCATTTGATGATTTTATATGAAGACTGGGAGTGGGTGGAGCTTAGATTTGGCTAGAAAAAATGAGGTTTTACCAGGCATTGAAGTTGATAGTAGTCACCTCATTCTATGTAGGTTGGTCTCCTTTGTAGTTTTAGTTGGTCTTTTATTTTCCCCCTTTATCATTTTCAATACTTTTTTTCATACTCTGATTATGGGATAGATATTATGAATTTGTTATTAATTGTTGTGGTTTTACATTTCAGCATTGTATGGGATTGAAGATGTGTTCGTGTGTATAAGTACAATATGAAAATGCCTCCCATGGGTTTGATATGCCTACTTGGCACTGTTCACTAGCCCATGGACTATTAAAGGCAGGATTGGGGTAGTAACACTCAGCTTACCATTGGCCAGACATGCCTCGGTGGGCTGAGTCATGAAAATGATACTTATCTATGTTCGTTCATATTAAAATTTACAAAAACATTGTATATGTTTTGAGGGATTTATGAAAGAATGAGATTGTAGAGTAATCCTTTAGGCTGCTTAAACCCCAAAACCTCTTGGATCACAAGGTATCCAATGAGTTTGATAATGTGAAGACTATATGGTATATATTATCCATGTTTTCTTATAAATATCTCCTTTTATATGTCAAACCATTCCTATCATGCTCAATCTTGATAAAGATCATGAAGATGCTAAAGCATTATATAAGAATCCTTGTTTTCAAATGACTTTTTGAGTTCTTAAGAAATGGATGAAAAAATTAAACATTGAAAATCTAGTGAATCATTCATGTTCTATTCATAGATAATGAAATCCTCATCACTCACCTCTTTAGCAGTCAGTTCAGGTATTGACGATTCTAATACATAAGACTTTCGTTCATGGCACTACCCAACCCATAAGCATATGAACCATTCTGAAAAGTTAATGCCTATGAAGAGATTTTATTTAACTAGAATTGATTTCATGGATAACGTAGATGATAAAATTTTCAATATTATATAATAATATAAATAAATATTATTATTATTTTAGTCGATTATAAATTATGTGAGTGAAATAATGAAATTCCATGCATATTTTTGAACAAATTTCAACGATTTCTTGATGATTTTTAATTAGAATACACATAAATTTTATTTTTTAATAAACATTAGGAAAATATGAATAAGGATTAAAAAAGGTTTGAATGTGTATTTTAATGTTATGTTTAGATTAAGAAATTTCATTGGAAACTCAATTTGTTATTTGAATTAATCATTTTAGGTTACTTTGTCTAAAAAAATGGAAAATCATGGTCAAACCTCTACCACACCACACCCACCAGCCACATAGAAAACCCACTAGGGGATGGTTGATCAAGCATGGGTGAAGGAGAACTAGACAGACCAGTAGGTCATGGGTGATAAAATCCCATGCACAAGTGGCCTATAGGTGGTTAATCCCATGGGGAAGTAGCGTTTGGGTTGAATCCCACATGAGCTGCATGTGTGTGGGCCGTATATTCCATGTGTATAGGTTGAAACTGGGAGGCCATCCTTAGAGTAAATATTTTCAACTGAGAAGCCAAAATTTTTTTATAAGCCAGTGTGACCTCCAACTTATGTTTTGATGTGGGATGCAATAATGGGAGTTACTATTCACAATTTAAGCGGGATGACATCATCCAACCTTGGTCTCACACGAATCACCCTCGGACACATTTCTACAACCTTCCACATTCAATACTCATCGAATGGCCACTTTAAATCACTAAAAACCACCATGGATATTCCAAAGAAGCACAAGCTCAATCTCCACTGCCACTACCATCACACATAAGCACCCTAGACCACCTAATTCACCCCAAATGATCCCCATGAGCCAATCTTGAGCCTTCATTTGGCCATATGAAGGCCAGATGATTCATAGGAGATTGCCACTGCCTCTGTTTCCATTTCTTCACATCATTCACTACTTCTATATTGCTCCTACCATGCATCACTACTACCAAATGTCCAAGGAAACTATGAAAAAATGAACGATGAAGGAGGATCCCCCACCAATTCCCGGTACATGCGAAAAATATCAAATACACGAGATCCTAATATGTTTAATATTTAATGAAATAGGTCTTGAGGGATCACATAAATGAAGATTTTAAGATCCCTAGGTCTTGGCGAGATATTTTAATGCCTAAGAGGTTGAGGGATCCTTATAACTACTAATACAATAAGGTGCTTCCAGTATAAACAAGGTAGTTAGACACTCACTAAGGAGGGAATCTACTGAAGGATCAAGCTATAGGCCCATGCATTTTATTCTTCATTTTATTGTTTTATTTTTATTTTATTTATTCATGTTTTCGTTTTATTTTTCTTATATATTTTTTTGTTATTTTTTATTAAATAAATAGAGTCCATTCACATTTTATCTAATTTTGTTTTACCTTTTCTCTTCTCATTATCCTAAATTCTTCTTCTTTTTATTTTATTTCATCTCCTACTCTTCTTTTAACATTTTTTATATATTATATATATTTTTTATTTGTTTTAATTTTTTTTATTCTTCTTCTCTCTCTCTTATCCTAATGTTTTTTATTTTATTTCTATTCTCATGTTCATTTATTCTCTCTTTCATTTTTTCATTTTAATTATCTTCTTCCCCCTTCCACCAAGTGATCTATCACTCCCAATAAGGGGAGGCTACCCTAAGGCTTGGCCTGGGGGAGGTCACGATGTTCTTGACTTTTTCTTAATGTTTAATCAATTTTTGAGGTTGATATGAGTGATATGTATGGGAGTGTGGAATATCCCCCATGACATGGAACTCAATCAATTTTTATTCTTTTGTTTAATCTATTTTCCCTATCTTCATTGGATATATCTTCACATGATGTAGTTGAGAGAATTAATGGATGAAACAAAATTGATAGAGATAGGTAATAGAAGATTGCACACCCTCAACCAAGGTGTGTCATCAACCTTGATTATTGGAGGAGGTGAAATTTAGATTGCTTAAGAACTCAAAGATTCCAAAATTTATAAATAAAAAGAATATTAATTAATAATTATATTTCATGTTTGAATTATTAAAATAAAATAAATAAAATAAAGGAGAATAATTATTGAACCAAAAACCGAACCTAATAACAAGTTAGTTCTTCTCAACTCATTCTTTTTAGCATTTAATGATAGTTTAGATTTTTATATTTCATGACATTTCAATATATTAAAATGTAACAACAAACCCAAAAAGATTTATCATATTTTTCATAAAATAATAATAATAAAAAAATATATTTTAGGTGATTTATAAAAAGTGAGTGAAAAAACCAATAAGCTACTCAAGCGAGACAACCTTGGTCAGCCACTGTGTTGCACTAGGAAAAACAATTTTCTTTTACCATGCCCTATAATGGGTGTGTATAAAAATTGGTTCTATTTTTTCTGATTCAATCAGTGTTTTCTTTTCTTTTTCTGTTTTAAAATTTTAGAAATATTATCATTATTTAAAAATAACCATAAAAAATTATTTTCTCATAATGAATTCAAATCCATATTATTATGCATGGGTAGATTACTCATAGGTGTTGCAAGCTCAATAAAAATAATTTGATTATAGTGATCTGGATGATCAGATGAAAAGGATGATCGACACACTAGATGATCTATAAGGCAAAACTTACTGGATAACAGAGAAATTCAATGTATCCCTTGAGAAAAATGAACCATAAATAAAAGATGAGCCTATAGTCTTTTCTAATTTTTATAAAGACATATAAGACGTTTAGGACAAGATTGAGAAGTATCCATAGCCTAACCTTATAGAGGATTAGATCCAATATGACCATGCTAATCTAGAGTGGATTCATGATGAGGAATAATTGCTTGCTGAGCTACGTGTGGGAGATCAATGATATCTGGAAGAATTTTAGAACGAGTATGTGAAAAAAACGATCTCCTCAATCCCTATAAAGTAAAAGATACAATTCCATTGAATATAAATATATACATAGAAGTGGAGTAAACCACACATGTGGTGGAATTTTAAGAAATTATGGAAGATCCTGAGTAGCTAATTCCATCCACTCTGACACACTTTCAAGCAGAACTTATCACTAAATAAGTGATTTAACTCGAACCAACTCAAGGATATGATCCTTTCATAAAATTTTCCTTTTCTGATTTCATTCAATCTAATTTGAGTATCACTCTATATAGTTTTGAATTTTAATATTTGTTCAATCATTTATTTTCCCTAGATAAAGAGGAATAAACTGAACAAACACCTGTTGAGGAACACAAGGAGGTCCCTAATTTCAATGAACATGAATTTGAGGAAACTCATGAGGAAGTAAAAGTTTTTGAGACTGAGGAAACCAAGATAGATTCTTTTCACTGTCAAAGGGGAAATTCTAATTTACATTATTCATGTTTAAATTCTTTTTAATTAAAAATACATTCTGGCCCTTCTTTTAAAATTACAATTCATGAAGTCGGTGTTGAGGAAACACCAGAAAATGAAGAGGAGGCTTCACAACTAGAAATCAAGTAAGGGGATGATTAATACTTTATCCTATCCTTAAATTTCAATATTTACTTAATTGCTAAGGGGTTGGATCTAGTATAAAATATCCATGGATTATTCTTCACCAATAATAAAGTAGCACAAGCTAGGAAAACCCACCTATAGTGGTTCAAAAAAAATAATATTCAACCACTATCAGACTTTGGATAATATCCAGTATTTTCCCTAGAGTTAGAAAAAATTTAGAGACCACTTGGGGGATTATACTCAAACTTATGAATTTTATATTATTTATAATAATTTATATTTAATTTTTATTTTTAGGATTAGTCCAGCATGCAGCTCACTCCCTCTTATCTTTTTGAGATAAAATGACATGATCATTTTTCTTAATTGAGTATTCTTATTTTATATGTTCATGATGGTAAAAGGAAACCCCAAAAAACCAACATGTAAATAGGAATAAGCTTCACTGGAAATAGAGTTCACTTTTATTGTTTATCTTTCAAAATCTCTACATTTTTTCTCCAACAACATGTTTTGAGCTTTAAACTAGAAAGTACATGCCCAATTTTGAATTTGTACTTTACTTGAATTATCTAGGAGACATGAGTTTCTTATTAATAACATGATTCCACGTTTTAGATTTCATTTTTAATGAGATTTAATTAGTAAAATGGATAATTAAATGATTAAAGTGAAGCATGGATATTAAAATGAGGACTCATGATTTAATAGAATTAGTAGATTCATGTAAATGAAATTTCCCATCCGTTTTTGAAACATTGAATTTCTTAAATTTATGTGTAGTGATTTGTTATTATTAATTTTTCCTTGAGTGATTTTCCAATATTATATTTACATTATTGAGAGGATTTATAGACAAATTACTTTGTATTTTATTTTTAAGGATATTTTTTGAGTGATATTGGGACATGCCACCAGCAAGAACTTTCATTTGAACTTTTCAAAGCTATTACTATATGAAAACACATTTGAAATGATTGAGGAATATTTTGAAGAGACCTTATCCTGAAAACAAAACCTTTATATCAATACTTATTTAAGCCATATAAACCTTGAATGATCTTGTTAGGAATGAGCCATGTTTCAAGAAACTTTTATCCATTCTTACCATCCTCTTTGTAATTGAATGATATTTCAAAGTTAAAGTGTGGGGGTAAAGTGAGTCATGGTGTATGGGATGAAATAAATTGTGAGAGAAAAGTTTAGGGGTGATTATTTTGAGAATAAATTAAGGTTTTTATTCATTCATGATACTTCATTATTTTCCCCTCTTGAATAAAAAAGAGAAAATGAAAAAAATAACAAAAAACATAAAAATAATGGGTTGTGACTTAGAAAAAATAAAAATAAACATTATTATACCTATTATTTTTATCATATGTGGTTGGGTGGTGGATGTGAGGTTTATTATAAACATAACTTTCAAAAAATAATAAATGGAAAAGTTATTTGAAAAATAAAAAAAGTATAAAAGTTGGGAAAAAATTCAAGTGGGTGCACTAATCACTCATTATGCTTAATTTGACCACCACATTTACTTTGAGTTTTGGGGAAAATGGGATTTGATAAAATTTTAATGGGTTAATTTCATAACAGTTTTACTTTTAATATCATTATTTATGATTTAAGAGATAAACCTCATCCTTTAGACTTAAGTTTTAAACTTAAATTCCAACCTACATGAAGCCTTATAGCCATTAGAACTTTAATTCAAGGCCCTAAAGATTTTTTGTGTCTTTTACCTTTACAAAATAGAGAAAGTAGTCCATTTTCAAGCCTTTGGAGGAGAATGTTCTCATGATATGATCATAACTACACTTTAATTGTATCATGAGTGATGAGATAAAAGTTTAAAAGGTGATGTAAATTTGGATTTTTCCTATTTTATAATAATGAATTAAAGAACATGAATGAATGAAAAGAGGATTAAATAATTTTGCAAAAAAGGATAAGTAAAATTCCTAAATTGATTGTTTTTTTTAAAATTGAGAAATTGTATTGATATTTTATGTGTTTTTTAAAAATTTTATTTAAAAGTGATAAACATTTAATTTTATTTATTTGAAATTTGAATAATGGTAATAAGAGTGACCTCTATAATTCCATGTTGTGATTTTATACTTGAGTACAAGTATGTTTTAATTGTGGGGGTATTTTATAGACTAAAATTCCACGCATATTTTTGATCAAATTTCAATGATTTATTTATTGTTTTAACTAGAATACCCATAAATTTAATTATTTTAGTTAACATTGAGAAAATATGAATGAGGTGTTAAAATGGTTTGAATGTGTGTTTGAAGGTTCTATTAGAATTAATAACTTTCATTAAAAACTCAATTTTTATTCCTTCTTCTATTCTTATTTTAACATTAATTATATATTATATATATTTATTATTTTTTAATTTATTTTATTTTCTTATTTTTTTATTATTCTTCCCTCTCTCTCTCAAACCATTTTTTTATTTCATTCCTATTATCCTCTTATTTTATTCTCTATTTTTTTTTATTTTTATTCGCTTCTTATCCATTCCACTAAGTGATATCTTACTCTCGATAATGGGAGGCTGACCCGAGTCTTGTCTTTTGGGAGGTGTTATTAAATTTTTTTTAAAGAGTATTCAATGTTTGTGGTAGATATTAGTAGCAAGAATAGGTGTGGTGAATGTCCACCATTACATGAAAATCTATCTATTTCTATTATTTTATTTATTCTATTTCCCTTCTCTTGATCAACTATCTCTTCACATGATGGATTTGAGAAAGTCAATGGATGAAACTAAATCGATAGATCTAGGTCCTAAAACATAGAACACGCTCAACTAAGGTGTGTCATCAACCTTGATTACATGAGGAGGTGGAATTGAGATTTCTTATGCATTCAAAGTTTCCAAAATTTCTAAATAAAAATAATAGTAATATATCATGAGATTTTATGTTTGGATTATCAAAATAAAATATAACAAATAAATGATAAGAATTATTGAACCCCTAAATGAAACTAAGACTAAGTTCTTTATTCTTAATTAATTCTATTTGGAATTTCATTCTAGTTTATATTCTTCTATGAAATTTCAATTCAATATATTATAAATAAATCAAAAAACCAAAAAAATTTATCACTGTTTCCATAAAAAAATTCTTGAGGTGATTTATATTAAGTGAGTGAACAAAATGATAAGTTCCTTAATTGAGAAAACCCTGGTTAGCCACCGTGCTTCAGTATGAAAAACAATTTTATTTTTCCATAAATTGTGATAGGAATGCTTCAATGAGACTTAACAATTTTAGTTTTATTAATTCTCCCACTATTTTATCAATTCTCAGAAGCCCTCGCCATTTAAATCAGAATATCCCATCATGATGAAATTATAGATTAAAGGATCCTTATTTCCCTTCTTATAATCTATAAAGAGGGGAAGAAAATTATAATAAAGTATTTAGGTAACATTTCTTACCAATTTTAAACTAGTAGCTTCATGATCTATTGAGTGGACTCTCCAATCTTGAAATCTTGACTCAGACTTACTCAACAATTTCCTCCGAATTTGTATTAAACAGTCTAGGGCCATTAAACCCTACATAGTTTTAGTTAATTATATTTTATATCTTAGTCAAGACTTACCAATAATTTAAAATACCCATGAAAGAGGCTTAAATGACACTTGAATAATGGGATCATATTATTTTAGATGGTGGAAGGATTAATTTGACTTAATATTTGATTGTGAGATTTTATTTAATTATACATATGTTTTTCGATTTTATATTTTACATGTCTTGTTAATATTAAGTTAGTTTTACTTAATTATTAATTGTGTTCTAATAAAATATTCATGCATAATCCATTTATTTTAATTCCATCTTTTCATATTAATCTATTTATTTTTGTAATAAAATTATTGCATTCATAAAATAAATCATGCATCAGATATAAGTATAATACAAAAAATATTGAATTAACATGCACTTTAACTAGATTTTTTATTGACCAGACAATAAACAAACCATTGAACATAGGGGAAGAAACCCCCTAAGCTAGTATGGCATCAAGTTTTCATCATTCCACCTCTATCAAGTGTTTCTCCTTGGTTTAATTTTTCCCCAAATCTATATTTTACCAACATCGTGCTCTTGCGGTCTCCATTTATACAATGTTTTTACGTCACATGTTGGTGGAAATAACTAGAATGTTAATTACATAAAAGAAACATTGTTTATACTAACACATACATAATCAGGTGGGAAGGATGACTCATAGGCCATCAATTTATTTTTAAAAAATTATTTCAATAACCCATAAAATAGTAAAATTGAAAAAAACCGTACACATAAATAGGTTAGTCTAAGCTCATAATAATCTACTTGTACAATGAGTATGAATTCAAAATAAATTTATAGCTTTAATCTTGATTTGGTCTTTTATTATGATAAAACACACATTAATGTGAAGAACCAACTTGGGTTGCCCTCAAACCGGACACCCAACCCATTCTGTTATATAATCAAAAGGGCGTTCTCAATCCCTACAGGCTGACGATAAGCACCCAGGAATCAAAAAACTCAACCGAGGGAACAATTTCACCCAACTTGAACAACCATGTAGTATAAAAATATATAAAAGAAAGAAATAAACAATATAAGACTATCAAATATATATTATAACTATATAGAAACAGTAGAAAAAACAAAAAAAAAAGTATCCAAAAAATAAAATAATAGTCCAACAATAAAGACTAAAAATTATATAGCTACTCCAAACGAAGGTATAGAAGAACTCCCACCATCTCACCACAAAAGTAGAAAATTCTTCCATGGACCTATAGCCACGGTTTTAAAACCGTGACTATAGACCAGTTATCATGGCCTATGGCTGTGGTTTTCAGAACTGTGGCAATATGCTGTGGTTATAGCCACAGTTCTAAAACTGTGGATATAGGCTACCTTTTTCAGTGGTCTATTGCCACAGTTTTTTAAAACCGTGGCAATAGAGTTCCCGCGCATTGGAAGGAAAAAATTTTCTCTCCAAAAAAATGGTGGGAAGACCTACCTCCATGATTTTGAGGATATTCCCATGGTTTATATTAATATATATATATATCATAATATATATATATATATACTCGTAATGTCACTCAGTGTAGTGGTAAGTACACTTGTTTATAGAGAAAAGGTGTAGGGATCGAAACCTGCTGGTGACATTTTGTATTTAGGCTATAACCACGGTTTACCATGGCTATATCCATGGTTAAAACCATTGAAATAGCTTCTTATAGCCACAGTTTAAACCATTAGGTCCACAAATATGTTGGAAATTTTTATGACATATTTCTAAATTTTTCAAAACCGTGGCCATAGGCAGCTATTTACACAGTTAAAACTATGGCAATAGGATGGGACCTACTTCAATGAAAATAGTGGCCACGATTGTCCAAAACATTGGTCATGGCATAAGGAACAGTTTTGGGACCTATTTCCACAGTTTTTAATCATTGAAATAAGTCTTTTTTTTTGCAGTTTTCAACCAGCTACACAAGTAACTGACATGAATCTTACCGCCCCACTATGGGGTCTTTCCTTTCCCTACACTTGAAGATAAACAAAGGACTATACACCCCAAATAAGTGAGTAAGGTATGAGCTAACAGACTCATTATTACCCCACCCAGGTGTTCTATAACCTATATCTCTATAAAAATTCTTGTATGCTCATTTTAAGTAAAAACATTGAATGATAAGAAGTAATTTTTTTATATAGAAAACATGGTAAACATTTCCCTTTTTTCCAGAGTTCTAAACAGAAGTTGGTATATCAATTTTAAAGCACATTTTCCATATCATTTTCCACAAGCATAAATAGGAATATCTAGGATAACTCAAAAAGATAAGAAATTAAAAATAAAATAACAGGTATCACAACACCAAGGAATAATATAGGTCCCAGTCATAGACTACTCATACCACAATAATCAAGTGAACAAATATGATCCTAGAAAAAAGGCTTAGGAAGTAGAGGAATACCCCATGAGTAAACCCCCCAAAATGTCAATATCGGTGCCCTAGAATAATTGGCCTAGGAAATAGAGGAAATCCCCAAGAAGAACCTCCTTGATAATCACAAAACAATGGATGATGGCCCCATGCTAAACCTTACACCTAAGTACCCAAGGTAAACCATGTTATCTTTTTCAAAAATCATTTCAATTATTTGAAAACCATTTCAAAACCATTTCACAATTTCTATTTCAATACTTTGAAATAAACATTTTCTATCCATTTATCAATAACTAGGGAAAAACCATTTTTCACTAAAACCCCTTTTCAACACTCACAAAACAATCATGCCAATTTATACATACAAAATAGTTTATAAAGAAAAATAATCACATTCATCAACATAGGCTAGAGATGAAACTACCTACCTCAAAAATCAGGTCACACATGCCCGTAATGGAATACAAAATTGAAGATACCCAACCACATCAATGAAGGCCCTAGAATCAAATCCACATCAATACTGATTCAATATAGAATAAAAGGGGTTAGTGGAAGTGAGTAAACCTACATACTTCAAAGACTAGTGCCATCTGCACCACAACCAATGGAAGAAAAGGACTCTAAAACAAGATCACACAATGGATATAGAGGAGTACAAGAAGAAATATCCAACTTAGATCAATGGATCTAGTCCCTCAAATCTAGGGCACTACCGTGATCACTTGTAATGAAGAAGTAGAAAGATCACATACACAAAGAGACACATCACAACCACAACAGGGATCAGACACAAAATGGATCTACCTAGGAGGAAAGGAACCTCTAAAAATATCCTAGGAATAGACTTGGGTCGACAGTAATGAATATATAGAGAATGTAATGAAACAAAAGACCCTAGTGAATGACTTTAAACCGTTCGTGGGCCGAGTCACGATGTGTAACACCTAGTCACGTCGTGAAGTACACAATGGATTAGTATGCCAAAAAACCAATCTCCTTGGCTTAAAAACTATCCTTTTAGAAATTCACGTCATGTAATCCCCATTCATGACATGTAACCCTTTAACGTGTGATCTCCCCTTTCATGAATTGTACCTAGAATCCACTACATGACATGTAACATAGTTACACAACATGTAACTATTCTGCAGCCTACAGAAAATTTAGTAAAAAGCTTCTGAAGACTCAATCCAAAAGGGAACTTGGAGAGAGTAAAAAACATACCCAATAAAGGTAATTGGATGTTAAAAACTCCCCACCATAAAGTCTTTCTATCCGTATGATTTCATGTGTAATATGTAAACCCTGGAAAAAGATGAAGCCACTACTCCCTCACCAATGATTCGTGTTCCCAAGTCTCATGAGAATCTGATCCTTATTTCTATAGGACTCTTATCAATAGAATCAACATCATAGGAAATAATTTCGCTTGAGAGTCAAAAATATCAATTGGTTCATCCAGAACAGAAGCATCTAACTCTAGCTCAAATTTTTCCCAACTTAGAATGTGAGCGGGAGTAGGGTGATACTTCTTGAGCAGAGATATGTGGAAAACATCAAGAATGTTTTTCAAATTAATTAACAATTCTAATCGATAAGTAATCTATCTAATCTATTTAGTGATCTCAAATGGTCCAACATATCTCAGAGCCAACTCTACCTTTTTTTCCAAGTCAATGGTGACCCAAATGAGGAGGAAATTTCAAGAAGACCCAATCACCTATAGAAAACTCCAAAGGACGATGCCACCGATCTGCATACAATTTCTATAAACACCTGGGTTTAACCAAATTTCAATGTACATATAGATTCTTCTAGGATGTTTCCTAAACCAAACTTGGTCCAACTAATGATACTTTACCCACCACTACCCAAAAAAGAGGTGATCCGCATGGGCGACAATAAAACACCTCGATGGAATCCATTTTGATCAATGACTCATAACTGTTGTTATAAAAAAACTCAACTAGTCCCAGACGAATATCCCATGACCCACTAAAATCCAAGACATTGGCTCGAAGAATATCCCCTTGGATATGAATTTCATGCTCCGTCTGATCGTTTGTTTGTGGAAGGTAAGTTGTGCTCAACTTGATATGAGTTACCATTTCCTCTTGAATACTCCTCCAAAAACTTGAGGTAAACCAAGGATACAAATATGAAACAATGGAAGAAAGGCTCCCATGTAACCTAATGATCTCTTTCACATACAACTTACCCAAATTTTCAACCATAATGTTGTCTCTAATCAGAATGAAATGAGAAGACATCATCAACCAGTCAACCACCACCCAGATAGAATTCTTCCTTCAGGGTTTCCATGGAAATCCAACAAAAAAATCCATGGATACCTCATCTCATTTCAAAACTAGAACTAGAATATGATGAAGAAAACTAGAGGGTTTCAAGTGATCTGCCTTTATCTGTTGGCAGGTGTAACAATGAGACACAAACTTTGCGATGTCACACTTCATACCCAGCCAACATAATATTCTTATAATGCTACAATTAATCTTTATAGTTCCTGGATGTATGGACCATGAATAGCTGGGAAAATAAAAAAAGACTAAAATCCTCATAGATTCTGGGATGGAAATCCTTTTCTTAAAGTGAAGAATACCATCTCAAGAAAGAGACCTATCCGAAATGGTCTCCCCACCATAAAGTCTTTCTTGAGTCTTATGAAACTCATCATCATGATACTAAATCTACATGATAGACTCCATGAGAGATTATGATAACTGAAAACTAGCAAAAACCATGCCTAGAACATCCTCATGATCATCTAGATGCAACTGAGTGAAAATCCCTATAAGGTTCCACTCTTCCTTCGATTCCAGAACAATGCGTGATGGTACTTTCCTACTAAGATAGTCTGAAATTTTCCCTTTCCTATAGTGTAGGTGATGTCAAAGTCAAACTTTTGAAGGTATTATACCCATCATATCTGACTAATATTTAAATCCTTTTGAGAAAATATATAACTCAGAATATTATCATCAAATAAGACCATGAAAATTTCCAAAAAAAGATAGTGCTACCAACACTTAAGTGCATGCATGATTGCAACAAGTTCTAAATCATGAGCGGGGAAATTATTCTCATCTGGTCGAAGATGAAGAGATTAATATGCTATCACATAGTCATCCTGCATAATCACATATCCCAAACTATCACTTGAAGCATTGAAAAACACCATGTATCCCTTACTATCCTCAAGTAAGATCGGAATTGGAGCCGATGTTACAAGCCTTTTTAGTTCATCGAAATAAGTTTGACACTTTTCATCCCTAGTGAATTTCACCACTTTCTTGGAGAGAGTAGTCAAAGGTGATTCCAGCTTAGAGAAATCCTTAATGAAACATTTGTGGTATCCATCAGGACCAATGAAGCTTCATTTTTAAAAGACATTCTTTTGTTTCATTCCATGAAAAAACAACATTTACCTTATCTGGATAAACTGATAATACATTCTTAGAAATTCAGTGCCCCAATAACTACATTTCTTGGTTCGAGAAACTACATTTTGAAATCTTTCCATACAAATGGTGACTTCTCAAATTTTTCCAAACCAAACTCAGATGATGATTAGGCTCAATCTGAGATATTGAATAAACCAAAATATCATCCATGTACAATACCTCCAAAGTGTCAAGATATTAATGGAATATACGATTCATCAAATCCATAAAAACTAAAGGAGAATTAGTTAGACCAAAACACATTACAAGATATTCATAATGTCCACACCTACTCCTGAAGGCTATCTTCGTTATATCAAACTTCCGAACTCTGAGCTAATGATAATCCAACCCAAGATCAATATTTGAAAACCACTTTTCCCCATTTAAATGATAAAAGAGATCACCCACACGAGGAAAATTATATTTGATCTTAACTATTACTTAGTTCAATTTTTGATAGTACACACATAAATAAAGTGAACCATCTTCTTTCTTAGAAAAAAGCACTGGGGATTCGCAAATAGAAGCATTTGGGAATTTTTTTTTCTAATAGGATATTTAACTGAATTTTGAGATATTTAAACATTGCTGGTTCATTAGGATAAGAAGGTATCAATATCATCTATGTAACTTAAACCAGATAAATTGTAAAATCTACCTCTCTTTGGAAGAATATTGGAGAAATCATCTGGGAAAACGTCAGGAAAATATCGAACAAAAAATGAATAAATCAATGACACAATAGACGTCATTGGGTTCAAACACAATAGAATAAAGAAAACCCCTGAGCTCTGGGTTTGAAGGTCCTTCATGAATAAGCCTCAGGTCCCACTCTTCCTGAAACACATGAGAGCTCCCATATATAGCAGGAATCAAAAAATATTAATGATAACAATCAACCTCATCTTGACGAGAAACAAGACAATCCATACCAATGATGACGTGAAATAGATCTAGATCAATATTGGAAAAATCCCAACCCAGCTCTATATCATCTACCATCAATGAACAATGACACCAAAAAACTTACTCTTTCCTTTTGTTAAGAGGTGTCGCTAACTCCATTGTAAAGTAAATAAGTTCCATTGAATTTTAGGAATAAGAAAGAAATATCAATATAAATGAGTGGGAGGTTTCTATATCAAATAAAGAAATTCATACTGAAGATGAAATAAGGATAGTACCTATCACTTTCCAAACCTACATCAAATTCTACGGGACACTCATCTACGAAATGTAAATGATTTACTCCTAAGGAATGTGGATGGAGCCTTGTAGTCTTTGAATATTTTTACTTCACCATAGTAGAATTTGGAGTTGTTGAAACCTATCCATAATGAGGTATAGTTGTATACTGACATAAACGCTAAATATGACCAAACCGTTCATAACTATTGCACGTCATCGTGAGCATAGGACAAGTGCGTCTGGTGTATCCTCCCTTTCTGCACTAATAGAAAGTCAGAGGCACACTTCTAGCTGTGAGAAATGGTGTAGAGGAGGCTCGCTACTGAGACCCACATACTCCACTTTTGTGATGATCTTTCCACTTCATATTCTTCCCATGTGTGACACTAAATCTACCACCTGATAGAAGAGAAGAGGTGGAAAATCCAACATGGACTTCCATATTCATTTTTTTCTATCATAGCTCTATATACCATCTCTTCATAGGTAGAAAATTTCATCATAAACACCTATGATCTGATATCCAGTTGTAAAACTTTCAGGTACTCCTATGCCTTCATCTAGTCATTCTTTACCATGTTCTGAGAAAAACACACAAGCTCAGAAAATCAGTTGGTGTACGCCAACACTGAACACTCTCCCTACTGCAATGATAGGAATTACAGAGACTTCTCCAGCATCAGCGACTCTGGAAACAACTACTTAAAGAATGGAGTTTTAAAACCCTTCTATTCCAAGTCTATGTGCCTATTTTCTTGGACCATAGAATTCCACCATTGATTTCCATATCCCTCTAGTCTTAATGCTTTACACTTCACCATGATATTCTCAAGTGACTATAGGAAGTCAAAGATTTGATTGATCTTATCCTACCAATATTACGCCTCTTGATGTTCAGTCATTCCTTTAAAGGATGGTGGATTCTTGTGTAAGAACTCCCATGATCGATATCTCTATCCTCTAGATCATGGTTCTACCTCATCCATTACATTTTGAAACATCTTGATCGATAGTAAAAACTGACCATATGAAAATCTCAATGAGGTTATGATCTATAGGTGGGTTCCCTTGAGGGGCATTAGCTGAACCATCTGGAGGAACTCTTGGAAGACATATCAAGGGCATACTTCTGTACACCAAAACACAAGAATGACCAGACAACATAATAAGTCTCATATCAAACTAGAAAAACCATAAGAAAAAAATGGGTTAAACAAATAGTTACTAGAGACACACATTCTAAAATCCCATGGTAACTTGAGTCTCATTACAACAAGAGATATCCTTGAACTTATCACAACATACCTCTAAAGTATTAACAATACTATCTCTAGTCTAACATAAGTCCCAAGACATGGAATCTTGAGGACAGACCCCCCTCTGATACCAAAATATGATGAACCGACCAGGTTTTCCCTCAAACCTAACACCTGACCCATTCTAGCACTTACCTGAAGGGCGTTATCGATCCTCACGAGCTAGCGACAATCACCCAGGCATTGGACTGCATAACAAAGGGAACGATTTCATCCAACCTAAATAACAACATGGAATACATATATATAAATCAAGAAATAAAGAGTGGAAGACTATAGAATATGTATGCCATAACTATTGAGAAACCTCAGAAATAGACATCATGAAAAGTAGAAAAAAATCCAAGACATGTCTAATAGAAAAGGACTAAAAATGACATATCTACTCCAAATGATGGTATGGGCGAACTCCTACCATCTACCTAACTACCTGACACAAACCTAATTATCTTAATGTGATACCTTGTATTTATCTATACTGGAAGATAAATAAAGGTCTATATACTTCTGAAGAGGTGCAAAGGGCATGACATAACAGGCTCAGTAGGATCCCACCCAGGTATTCCATAACCAGTCTTTGTATAACAATTCTTGTATGATTGTTTTGAGTAAAACATGGCATGATAAACAGTAAATTAGTTTTACAGAAAACATGGTAAACATTTCCCTTTTTTCCACAGTTCTGTACAAAATTAGGTATATCAATCTCAAATCATATTTTCTATATCATTTTCCACAAGCATAAAGATGCATATCAAGGAAAACTCAAAAAGCCAAGAAATTATAAATAAAGGAATAAGTATCACAACACCAAGGAATACTATAGGTCTCGGCTGCAGACTACTCATACCACAATAATCAATTGTACAAATCTGATCATAGAACACAAGATTAGAAAGTGGAGGAATACCCCATGAGTAAACCCACCAAAATGTCAATATTGGTACACAAGAACTACAGGTCTATAAAATAGAGGAAATACGCAATAAAAAAATTCTTAATAATCATTAAAAATGGATGACGTCTTTATGCTAAACCAAACACCTATGTACCCTAGGTAACCCATGCACTCTTTTTCACAAATAATTTCAATGCTTTGAAAACCATTTTAAAACCATTTCATAATTTCCATTTCAATGCTTGAAAATACCCATTTTTTCTTCATTTATCAATAAATAGGGATTTTTTTCACTAAAAACCATTTTTATCACACACAAAACCCCCCATAAATTTCAACATATAGAATTGTTTATAAATAAAAACAATCAAGTTTGTAAATGTAGGCTAGAGACGGAACCACCTACCTAAAAACTCGGGTCACACACACCAGTAATAGAATCCAAAATCAAAAAAACCAAAAAACATCAATGAAGGCCCTAGAATCAAATCCACATAAAGATTGATTCAATTTATAAGACAAGGGGTCAGTAGAAGAGAGGGAAACCACATAACTCAAAGATGAATTCCCACCACACCACGACCAACGAAAGAAGAGGCCTTCGAAATGAGATCACACAACGGATCTAGAGGAGGAAAAGAAGGAAAATACAACTTAAATAAATGGATATGACACTACAATGATATGACACTACTATGATCACTTGAAATGAAGAAGTAGAAAGATCATGTACATAGTGAGATTCACTAAAACTGCAACAGAGATCAGACGCCGAATAGATTGACCTTTGAAGAATGGTGCCTATGAAAATCACCTTATAATAGCCTTGGGTCGAGAGAAAACAAGAGATGGAGAAAGGACTGAATAAACACCCGAGCAAGTGATTTTAAAATGGGCACAGGCTGAGTCATGACATGTTACCCTTGGTCACGTCATGAAGTCCATGCTGTATTAGTATGCCAAAAAACCCACCAGCAAGTCACTTGGTGTAAGCCCTAGTCATGATGTGTAACCATTCACAGCAAGATATCCCCTGTCATGAATTGTACCCAGAAACCACTACACAATATGTAACATAGTTACACAGTGTGTAACTATTCTACATCTTGTAGAAAATCCAGAAAACAACTCCCAGATACTTTAACCAAAAGGGAACTTGGGGAGAGGAAAAAACTTACCCAATCAAGTTAACAGGATGTTACATCTAATTTATCCCTTCAATTATTAGATTAATCAATTAATTAAATTTATCTTAAAATCCATCTAATATATCCTATAGATACACATCCTCTCTGATTTTAAATAAACTAAATAAATTAAACTTATTTAAAATTTGGTAAAATAAGTACACAACTTGTACTTGGAACCAACCTGGTGAGTACCTTTTTGAAATACTCTATATATATTGAGATTGTTTATAGTATACTCATACACAAAATAGAATACATATTTATCATGAAATTACAAGTTATGTTTTATTTAATAAATGATACATGTAACAAATGTAAATTAACATAGTTTATAATGATTTTAATACACACATAGTAGTTAATGTACTATGACTATTCATTATATGTAGGTTAGATTTTATACATAAATTAATTAATCATTTAATATTTTATAAAAACTATAATATAAAATATAGGAGTCAATAAGTGAAACACATTACACATAATAATATGGTTTTTAGAGTAATAAATTAATTTTAATTTTATGAATAAATAGGTTGGGTACAAGACATTTAGATAGAGCTACATGCCTAGTCTCTTTTTCACTATATGTCCATGATAAATGCCTAAGGACTAGGTGTGTATTTCCATACTAATATGTGTGAGGAAAAATATTTTTAGTACTGGTACACACTATAAAACTAACTTGTTACATGACTACCAATCCTTACACACCATATAATTAATACTTGATGCACATTTGACTATGCATTTCCCACTTTAAAAATTCATGGACTACATGGTGCGTAACCCAATTACACAATTTGTAGTCCCACATGAAGTGTTCCGAATTTACTTGGTCAAAACATGGAGCATTTAATTCATAATGTATTCTCCATTACATGATGCATAGATTTAATTCATGTTACGTCATGGTGAAATGACCTATTATACATGACCTGTACACCAACGAAACGTCGTGTAATCGCGTGTTGTCTAGTTAGACTTCTTAGCAGCTTCAGATGGGTTCTATAAATTTTCTTCATTATTATCAAATTATATCTATATTAAATGAGAATTAAATTAAATAATAAATAATAGTTCTTGATGATCAAATTATAAGAATGATTTTTTAAAATGAAAACTATCTTTTAAATACATAAACAATAAACAAACAATAAATAATTATAAATTGAATGTGACTACTCTGAAACCGCTTATCAGATCCATATGCAATATAAGAACCTATTAGGCATGTGGTAAAATGAAGTTTTGTTAGATTCAACTGATCATTACCAATGTACATGAAGTAAACTTCATGAACAAAAATTGTTTTCCAAAGAATATTGATAAATGATTTTGTTGGAACCAAGAGAGAGGATATTTTCATGTTAAATTATAATTAATTTAAAACAAAAGAATAAATATTACCTTAGTCTTGATATGTTTATTAATTTATGGAATTAAACATTCAAACTCGATCAGTTTATTGTCATTACGCATCAATGACCTAAAGTAGGGACCCTCTAGTGGTGATCCACACATACTGCTTTGACCTCAGAACAACATCAATGAAATACTGGGAGGTATCACAACCAATTGATTATCCTGATTTTTCCCTTTTATATATTCATATTCCTTCAATATTGAATGAATTTATCTTGTTCTTCTTGGTTTTGAGAGGAAGATAGGAGGAGTGATATTTTGAGAGAAAATTCTTGTGCACACTGATTAACCTCTATCCGATTGGCATAAAATTCTATAAATAGACACAGGGTTAGGGTCTAATTCTAATTATTTTACCGATGGCCCATAACTCTAAATTAATCCCCCCAAACCCCATGTCATATAAATAACAATAATAATACTATTTTACTTATTATGCGTGCAAACCCACACGATAATGAATAATATTTTACAATCTCATAAATAAATATTTTTCATTGGACCAAAAACTCAACATGTTCATCCTACTTTTCATTTATTGGATTATAAAACAAATATTTTATAAAATTTTATTTAATAAATAAATCAAATAAAAATTATACTCAAAATTTGGAAATTAATTATTTATTAAATATTTTCATGATTAAATAATTTATTTATTAATGAATAAATAATTATTTATTACCTTGAGAAATACACGAGATAAATAAATATTACATATTCATGTAATTAAAGTATTACATTGAAATAAAATATTTATTTAATATTATTGGTCAATTAATAAATCTTGAATAAATATTACACATTAGTTTAGAGAATAATATTTATCTAAACTATTAAATATATAATATTTAACTAAGATCAATGGAAACACTTTGTGTGTAACCCTTTAAGACTCATACTTTGTGGAATTAGGTGGGATCATTAAAATTCCAAGATTACTATCTAGAAATGGTTTGAGGCACCCATAGAGGAATAAGATATTCAATAATGAAAAAACTACATTTGAACACTCATTATGTAATATAACCCCCTTATCGTGATATCTCATCAAGAAGATTGCACACTCATGTTGAAAACATATATGCATGATATTTTTTCTTTGAATATCTTAAATGAACTCATCCACACACCATGTATATGGAAATTAATGCGACTTTTCAATTTATTTAAATGGTTAAGATATCAACTTTCACAAATATGGAAGTGACAAATCCTTCCTTAACTTATTCATTTATAACATATAGTTCACAATACTCCCAACCTACCCATATTCACTATGAACATATGGAATATTATATTATAGAAATAAAAATAGGTGTCTAAGTCATGAAAACCATTAAAAATAGTCTTAAATTATATGGATTATTATACAGGCTAGTAAACAAGAATATTCAATGACACAAAAACCTATAGAATTATTACAGGCTGGACTATTCTCATAATCTTATATCTTGGAGATTACAAAGTGTAAACTTTGTGAGATAAAACCTAATGCACTTAAAAGTACTAAAAAATTTTATTCAACATATTATTCATCCCATCATAGAATGTTATCCATCCTTAGAAAAATATTTAAGAATACCATTATTACACGTCATGGTTCTAATCCTAGCAGGGAATTTCTTTGACCTTTTCAATTTTGATATATAATATAAGAAATTATTACATTAAAGTTACATAGAATATTTAACAATATATAATTATATATTTATTTAGTATTATCTTCTAGAAATATAAATGTAATATTAAGTATATACAATTAGTTTTAGAACACCAAATCTAATTATAACTTCCACAACCCTAGGATAACCCTTAAAATTTTGATCTTTTTGATTGATTCCAGATCTTTCTTTCATAATATAATTAATAATACACTATAATGAAAACCTTATTTTTCTTACAGATCAGTGATCTTATAGGGATATTTCTTCATTTCTTTGGTGCAGGATATTTCTTCTAATCCGATTTCTTAGTCCAACACTTCTCAAACTTGTTTTTGAAACCTATACTATTAGATTTATCAAATCTCTTTAGAGACAATTTGGGTATAGATTCACCATAACTATTTTAAACTTTCTTCTCACCAGTATAAGAAGATTCATGTTTTAACTTATAATAATTGGTGAAGTATTATCTACTCTTATTCAACATATTTTGAACTTAAATTCACATGGATTTTGTCTCACAAAACCTTTCCTCTTTTTGAACCAGCTTTGCCCCAAAATCCCTTACCATCCTATCAAGATGAGGAAAATTCAATATATCACATTTTATTTCATTAATAAAGGTTCTATATTTACTAAATACTCATCCTTATCAATATATTTCTTCTCATTATCTAGAACTAGATTTCTCTTCCCATTCTTGAGTTGAGTATTGTTCTCAAGATCTGCTTCCAAATTCTCGTTTTGTATCAATTATGATTCCATTATTTCCTCACTAAAATCATCACTAATTGATGAATCAAATCATTTTTAAACTTTATCAAGGAAATTTACATCATTATCAAAAGATATACTTAATGAAGAATTGTCTTTCTCATGATTTTTCATAAAATTACTATTCCTACTACTTGAATGCTTCTTCTATTTCTTATCCCTTTTCCATTTTCAAATTTTATCACCTTCCTCACCATATTAGGATTAATTAGTCCTTTTATTTGGAAAATAAGAGGAAAATTTTCCAATTCCATCACAATCCCAACCCTAGAAATTATTTTCTTTTTTATTTACACTTTACCTTTTTTATCCTATTTATATAATGTAAATGATTTTGTTATGATCTTCATCACCCTCAATATCAGAATGAATTAATTCAACAACCTATTCATCCTTGAATTTTTATTTCTAATAGATTCAATGAATTTCTAAATTTTTTTCATTATTTTATAAGGTTGGTTCCTTTATCATCTCAAAATAAATGTGTACATTATATAACTCCTCCATTGTCAAATCTTCTATTTTGTTTAGGGTTGATATTTTTGGATTTTACTGATCTAGAAAATTTATCAATAGGATTTTTATAATGAAAGAATGTATAATAATCTCACCAAACCCTAAAATATTATTAACTATATCATTTAATTGAATGAAATAGAAATCAATATCTTCATTATTATCCCTTTTAATGTCTTTAAACATGTTCCACCAAACATTAAGTTTTCTTTCTATGACTTTGACATTAGCTTCACAACTTCTCATAAATATATCCAAAATTTATTTATTAGTCTTTAGTCACATTTCTTTATTGTATAAATTTTTAGAGAGACATTAAGATGGTATTTTATTATTTTCAATCAACATCCATGTTTCTATTATCAGTGAATTTCATAAAACCTTCCTCAATAATTGGTGGAAAACAAACTATGGTAGAATATCTAACTTATAAGCTAAGAGATTAGTGGGAAGGAAACAAGATATTAATCCAACCACGGTAGTTATATTCATTAAATGTAGGAACACCATGATTGTTCAAAAAATTCATAATCTCCATGCTAAAAAACATTGTGGATATTTTAGATGTAACCCTTCTCTGATACCTCTTTTATACCCAAGGATTGGTTATATACCACTAAGATGGGGGGAGGGATGAATTAGTGGTATACTCTTTTTATGAAATATTATTTTTAATTCAATATATGATGTTAGTTAATGCGTAGATACTCTATATATTTCTTGACTCAAATTCACCCAATTGATATGGTAAATAAATATCATAAAAACAACAGTATTTATAAGGTTATTCTGAAAGGCCTTCTCCTTACCATGTTGGTTAGACACCTGAATATAGATTCTATACTATATGAAGGAAATAATAACAAAATGATTGGTTATACACCCTAATAAAAACTTCTCTCATATAATTTCTTATACATCCCACTTACATTTCCAAATATAAGAAACAAGTTCTAGACCCTAATCACCCAATAATAATTACAACTAGTTATACCACCCAATCATAACTTTTCTCAAATTTTGATCCAAAATCAAAAAGACCTCCTTACTTCTGGTTTCTTCAGCACCTCCAGAGAATGATTTTACAATATGAAAATACTAGATCAATTGATCATAACATATATTAATCTTTAAAATATTCAACAATCGATAACCTTTATCAGGAATAATGGTATCAAAACTATTTCCAAATTAATTGAGATAGGGTTCTTATCAACACATAAAATACTTGGGAACATAGGTTTGTATCTCTTTAAAAAATTATCAACTTTGAAATATTTATAGACAATATTTTATATTTAATATTCAAGAAATTTTAAAAGGATATCTTTCTTCTTGAATCCTAAAATATTCAGGTTGTTCCTTTTTGAATTACTTGAAGACTCATTCATTAAACTCAAATGATATCTAAATTATTGTATCTTTATCTTCTCTGTATATCTTACAGTTTTAAATTCATTTGAATTATCCCTGTGCATGAAAAAATGCTTGATTTCAATATGGACTGCCTTCTTGTGGTGTAGAGAACTTCTCAATATTTTCATATGGCATTTAAAAATTATAATTTTCTAGGTTTTTATTCATATAAAATCCCACTCAAAGTCATAAAATTATACAAATTCATATGAAAATTTGAAGAATTATGAAAATCCATCTGAAGCTATATAAAAACACAAAGTCTGATGATTAGTAATGACTTACGATCTAGATGCAGTTTTATGATCTTAGTCAAAGTCATATAATTGAAATTTTTCACAAATTTAATATCAAGGTGTATGATAGAAGGTATTATAATCATAAGAGTTTGTAAAATGGACAATATGAATAAACCATGGTGTAGACCTCACTATTTTGATTCTTAGGCCTTCTTCTCTCATTCGGGACACCATGGACACCTCCATGACATAGTTCACTTTCTGTTTCTCAAAGGTGGAAATTTGAATTGAATCATCCAATATAAAAACCGTATGTAATCCACGAAAACATGTTAACTCTTATTAATTTAACTACTCGCTAAATTTCTAAGATACCTTTACATAGGTAACTAATCCTTATATTGACCTTTATGTATCCTTCATATACCTTATATATCCTTGACATAACTTAGGCCTACCTTGATGAAAATTTGTAGTATATAAGTTTTCCTTTCTTAGGTATTGGTATTCATAATTACCATTATGTAGTGTACTTGACTACGTTTATCTAGGTAGTGAAAATATCAGTTTA
Organism: Viscum album; assembly: GCA_963277665.1. NCBI lineage: Eukaryota > Viridiplantae > Streptophyta > Magnoliopsida > Santalales > Viscaceae > Viscum > Viscum album. Next base: position 1,463,762,619 of record OY728165.1, on the reverse strand, counting down.
CCATTCCAAAACCATTAATTTTTGGATGACCTTTATAGAGGGTGAAATGAAAATTATGTAGACTTCATAGACATGGATTTTCCTTTACATAGGTAATGAATCTTTCATATTACCTTTAAACAGGTCAAAATTTCAACAAAAACTAAATTGAATCTATTCTCAATCAATATTGAGTCCTTATAACATCCATCAAATGTGGTATACAAGTTTCATCACTAATTAACACTTGACCTTTTCTTGAATATCAGTTAACCAATCATCACAATTAATAATGAGGATGTAATCCATAACAATCATCCAAGATTCACCATCACCATATTTCATCAAAATTATATTTTCTCATTTAAAAAAAATTCAATTATAACTCGATCACTTCAAAAACAATATTGGGTAGACTATTCCCTCATAGTTAAATCACAAGGGTCATGCCCAAATCTACTGTAAATTTAGCATGATTCATTGGTACAATGGACATCCAAAAATCATGTAGACATAAAAAAGGATTCAAGAGGGCCCCTATAGATGAGAATGGAAAAAAGTAAATATTCTATGTGTTGCATTATAGTTTAACAGGGCAATAGTACATTCACATGGAAATTATACTCAATATAAATATAAAAATAACACACTAGTTGATAAATGTGTATAATAAAATAACAAGTAGATAGTAATGGTCTTAGACCCAATATAATCCACCCCGCTAAATCCTCCTCCTTCAGAACCTAATAGATCTGAACAACATGTATAGCTCAAATAAATTCTTGTACCTAAAATAAAATATAATAGTCTACCTAGGTAAATCAAAACACATTATGTACATGGGTCAAGGTGATTCCAAATAAATAGTAGGATTCCCTGATCACCTCAATAGTACTTAGTGCTATTGAGATAAAGTGGTTGTGCATTGAATATATATAATGTGTAATAATTAAACTCATACAACACAACTACCCAAAAATATAACCCAAAATGCACATTCAAACTCATACATTAGTTCATCTTGTGCTAACCAGTCGAACACGGCACCTAACATTACCTTATTCATCTTATATCTGATGGAAGGGAGTTACCCCATTATATAATACATATAAAAACATGACCAATGAATTCCCACTTGAGGCATGGTTTCATAACAATTACCACATCATATCTCATATCTATCACCAGACTATCCCTTCCCACTCATGGATTTCCACTCACAAAAACCCATATTAAGTCCTCAACCACACATTTTTACAAATGGTTGGTCCGACATCACATCTCAAACACTACCTTCTCACTTAAAGTAGGGTCTTATATCACATCCTGTCCACTAAATTCTCACTCAAGGTAGGGTCCTATATCAAGTTTATGACCACACCTTCTCACTCATGGTTTGTCACACATTAAGATCCTGACCACACCTTCAGACTAAATATTGGTCACACATCAACATCTCATTCCATCTCTTCTCACTCAAGGGAGGCCACACATAAATATCTTAGACCATCCCTTATAACTCAAAGGAGGACCCAATATTCACAATTCTATTCCATTACATTTCAACCCACCAACCTCTCACTAAGGACCTGGTTACCACCATTAGTGTCAACATGTCACAATGTACAAAATAAGAAAAATAAAATAAGTAACATAAAAACATCACTATCCTAATAAAAAATACTAAGTAAAAATATCCCATAAGGATATCCCTATGGTTTTTACCCTACCAATATATCAATATCACTTATAGTAATTATATTCATTCACCCAAACCCTTAAGTGAAACCAACAGGTCACTTAATTCATAACATAACCTAGACAACCCACTCTACACCCAATTGAACCAAAACGATATCCCTACTTCTCTTCCTTAATCAAGAATAATTTCTATAAAACCTATGATATTTCATCTATATTCACACACTAAGGGTTCAATAACATATATCTATACTAACTTGGTCACTTGATACTATAAAAACAACATTATAGAACAAATCATACACCCACACACACACCTGTACAGACAACCACATATCAATACCATATCACAATAAGGTCTTGTTATACCATTATGAATCATCATGCAACTTGAACTACATACTAGAAAATTATAACCAGGAATCACAACAAGTATACAAGCATTGAAAAAATGGAATTTCTCACATAAGGTCATATGAATCAAAACAAATCTTAAGATACACTTTATAGAGTTTCATTAAAAACTAAGTCAAACCCCCTTTATATACAATATTGAAAAAATTACCATGTTTTCATAATCATTATAATCTTCTATCCAAAATCCTAATAAATTTTCTCTATAAAAACATATGTTTGTTTTGGAATACCATTCAAAAAAAAAAAAAATTAAATCAACACTTTCCCTTCAAAATTATATTAAAACAACCCCATTTTTAAAATAAATATTTTTAAAATTAACCCATTTACCATAAAAAATTAAGACTACAGGACCAAAAAAAACTAAAAATAGGCCCACCAACACTTATTCAAAAAAGGAATAACAAAAAAACTATTTTGAAAGCTATACTGTTCTTGTGGACTATTATCCCAATGCAAGACCATACCACTTTAGGTGGCAAGATAAAAAAATCATACAAAAATGCCAACATTAAGCATAATGATTGAATGAAAAAACATAAAATTACCAAATGGGAAATATACTTAGTAATGAAAATTCCACCGACCTCAACCAGAGTCATTCCCTTTGTAAATTTTCATTACTACTCCCTCTGAGTCAACAGTACCTATATCATCCATAAACTCCACTAATTTCTTCTATAACACATTTTACATTATAATATTAAATTCACCAAAAAAACAAAACAAATACTTTGGGAAATATAAATATAAAAAATTTATAAATAACAACATGAGTACCCCTCCCTGGATATCCTCAATAAGTCCCCCACTAAATCTCCATGAAATAGGATGATTCTACCATGCTCTAATAGAAATATCTATCTAAAATAAAAATTGAGAATAAAAAAATTTGAAGAGAAAAAATATGAATAAAAATGATGAGAATTAAATATATACTAACTGGAATCGATATGAAAAAACCCTATCAAACAATCTAGATAGAAAGAAGATTAGGGGGAAGAATGGGTGTCCCAAAGCGGGCCCTCCCCCATTTTATAATTGACTAAATCCAAGGGATCCCAAGGGGGTTTTGATATAGGAACCCTAGAGAATTAATAAAATGAACATGTTTAATATTTTTTTTCTAGTATCTTGTTCATAAAATGAATTTCATGGTCACACCATGATTCACCCACACTAATCCATTTCACACCATTCATGGAGCTGATAGGCCGTACTTATGCATGAATATTGTTTCCATTTTTCTTGAAGGATGGAAAGAAAGAAAAATAAATATTAATTCACCTTTAGATAGTTATTATTATTTCATATATATAATTTATATCAACTAAATACAACCTTATTACCATCAATGTAAATATAAAATGAAAAATATTTCACATCACTACGTGGAGGTGGTAGTCCACATACACGCACACGAAACGTTATTATTGTCCAATGGATTAGAATGTAACATATTAGATGTAATGTAATATTTAAAAATTTTGGTTGGGTCATAAGTATCACATATATTCATTAATTTTAACCAGAAAACCTTTCCTATAAAAATTAATTGAAAAGATAATGACTTCTATTCGTAATGTGGTAATATGTCGTACACACGACCGACATTAATATAGCCCCCATAGAATGAAATATAAGGAGGTATATGTGATATAATAATTTCCAAAGTACAATAATTCAATTAATATCATATAAATATGTTAAATACATCATTATATCTATCATGAAAATGTGGTGATGTAAAGAAAACTATATTTTTTCGTGAGGTAGTAGTCCAACATACACATGATTGACGATTCGATTTCCCGTTGAAGGAAGAGGATATAAATGAATATTATGACATAAAAATAATAAAATATCATTATTTTATAGATTTTTTATTATATTGGATATTTTAATACTTAATTTAATGTGGAATAATAATAAAGAAAATTTAATAGTTTTGTTAAGACAATTACCTTCTCTAAGGGAAACATCATTTGGTTCTCCTCTTAAGAACCCTAGAGATGGTCTTTTGGGAGGACCAGTAGATCTAGAATGTGAATAGGGATATTGGGAAGATATTTATCCATGATTTGTTTGAGAGATAATGTTCTTTAGAGGCACGAATAAGTGAAGGAATGTAGTTCATTTTAAAAGTGGGGAAATGGGTCGTTTTTGGAAGTTAATTGGAAATTTTCTAAAAGAATCCAAAATGATAAATTAATTCCTATGAAAAATTATTCCAAAAAACATTATATTATAAATAGTGATGTAAAAGGTATAAATATGACCATAAATAAGTTTTTTACAAGTTGGAAGTTCATTTTAACCCTTACCATCTTAGTTTAACCCCCAGTAAACCCACCTTTACCTTAAACACAGTAACTAAATTTTACTATTTTTACCATTAATTTTGGTCAAAAATTAAGTTGAACTTATTGGATAACATAAATTATATTGATTAAAAATATGGAATTAATTTTTATAGATTATTTTCACATAAGTGGTAGAAATAAATTTAAAATTATACCAACAACTGTGACGAAAAAGCGAGTTTCCAAAGAGAAAATTCTCACAAATATAGAAGGTTTTAATATCAAAATTAAATATGAAATTGATTAAAATGACCTAATTTTTATTTATTAAATTATAATTGAACTAATTTTATATTAAAACTAATTTAAAATATACTATAAATTGTTAAATAATTTAAACCTAAAGGAAAATTTCAATAAAAATTAGTATTTTTCACTATTCATTTGGAAAATTATGATTTTCTGAAAAATCCCAAAAATTCACCATAATATAATTTTGATATGATGATTTAAAAAATTAATTTAATTTTTTATTATATATTTTTTAAAATTGTAATGAATTAATTTTAAATTATATGCTCAAAACTTGAATAGTCCACCTTTTAAAAAAATACAATTTCTCCGGAAAACATTTCTTTCTTTCTTTGAAATGGTTATTATTTTATTTATAATCAATTGATACAAATTTAATTTATTTTATACCTATTTAAACCATATAATTTTCATAATTTAGTTAGTGTTATTCATACCCTCCAACTTTATGGCTTTGTTATAGTAATCATGTTTAAATAATTATATTTTAATGGACTATCACATTTCTTTCAAACCTGTTGTTACATGCATTGAAATATTTAAATGAGATTGAATTTATTTTAAATTAAATATATCATAAATTATTGGTGTGTTACATTATCTTTTAATATTTTTTTATATCATACATGCAATCAAATATTATTCCCCCCTTTTAAAATATCGGTGTGTTATAATATATCCATCAATATGCAACTTAAAATAAATTCAAATAGACTTTGTATCATTTCACCTTATATTGTATAATGTATAATAACTTATGAAACCATATCCAAAACTCATTATTAATATTTATAAAACACTTTTGGAAATGTATCATCAACCCCACTATATATCACATCATAAGTAATGCCTTGTGAATACCTATACAAAAATCCTTTTAATAAAACTCTAAAACAATTTAAGAATAACTCTATAAGTTTTATATAACTTAATACCCATTAATTCAACTATAAATTGAAATACCAAAATCCTTTGTCTCATTTTCCAAAATTATGACTTTCCCAATCCATAAAATTATGTGAAGATAGGCCTCTAGTAAATCATCAATGCTATTAAAGTTACACAGGGACATGACATGATCTCTATCAAACACACATATATCTAAACTTATATCCACCGACAATATCATATAAAAGTATGCATAATTAGTTAATAATTTATTATAAATCATCAATTAACCATGGGTTATAGGGTATTTAAATCACTTATATCCACTCATACATTATCAATCCCCCAAATACAGACAGATCAGGAAGATGAACATATCATTTGTTATTCGCCCTAATGGATAAGAACATCGTATTCCACTTTACTATTAGATAACAACATATCATATTTACTTATCTAGGTATAACCATATACTCATTAATTCCATCTCAATTGAGGTCCCAAATTTCATACTGATCATATAATAGGATAATCCTATCTTAGTTAAACCTCAACAGACGTTATGATTAATAAAATACCCATCCACCCTACTATAAGCTCATCCTAAAGGATAGAATGAGTAAGGTATCAAAGTATGAATGTTCCCATTTTAGATATATTGTTTAACATTAGTTATGAGGATTGTATTTGAAATATACACCCCTAAAATACAAAATAAAAAGTTTATGACACTCTCTATAGTATAATTAGAAGTTCATCTAACACTCAAAACCTTTTTTTATATCATGATATTATTTGATATATTTATATAAAATCATACTCACACAAAACGTAATATACTAAATAAATAACATCAGTTTGGAATACTTAAAATCCTTACTTTGAGAGCTTAATCTTGATTTCACATCATGCTTGTAACCACCACCATGAAATAATGATAAATTGAATACTTGCTATTTTTTTTCAAAAGATATAATTTATATCGTTAAACTATTTTATAATAATTTAAAAATAATAAATATGCACTTGTCTGACCATATATAATTTTAAAAACTGTAAGAGGGGCCTTATATTTGTTTCAACTATCATATTTTTTAAGATCATTACATCTATATGTAATTCATACCACATATCCATGTGTCTATATAAAAAAAAGCTACCAATAAACATCGTTTGTGAGTAACATCTATAAAGTAATCTTGTTTGAATAATGGTGACACTAGGAATCAGATTCCTAATGTTCAAAAATTCGAACAAATTATTCAAACATATTTATTTCAAAACATCCAAAGGTATGAAATTAATAACTAAAATGGTATACCTAGAATGCTTTTAAGTTCATCATCATTATCTTTTAACTTTTCAATGATTTTTTTAGTGAGATAATTTTGGTAAAAAAATGTAACTATTTACATTATCTTTCTTTGAAAACATAACCTAATATAATTTTGTATATAAAGTGAGCCTCACTATGAATCTGACTTGTATAATATATTATTTGTTGGAATTTGAGATTTTCAAAGTTGAAATACTTCCCAACTGTCTAATTAGAATATATATTTTCTTAAAATAATCATGATAAGGTACAAAAATACTTTGTTTTAGGAAATGAAACTTATTTATTAGAGTGGGATTTTTTAATAAATAAACTACTAACAACCAACACTATTAAACAAATATTAAAAATGGTGCATTTATAATGTTAGTTATTTAATAAATAATGTAAAAAATCACTGAAAAAACTTTTAAAGTCAATTATTAAATAAATGATATAAAAAACAAATTATTTACATTATTTATTTTAAAAAAAATGTAAAAAAGTTATTTTCGATATTTTTTATAGTAATAACCAACATTGAAAATCTTTAAAAATGGTGAAATGTTAGCGCCAAAATTTAATTTCATTTTAGTTGATCGACCTCTGTTGACCTTTTCCCTAGAACTGAAACGTAACCCATTGTACGATGGTCACCTCAGTTGTTGATCTAATTCCTCCACCATCTACTTCCACCCTAGGTCTCTCTCCATCAATCATGGTCTTCCTCTCCTACTATATTTTTTCATCCACCACATTTCATTATATTTATTTTCTATTTTTTTGGTTTTTTTACTTTTTTTTACTTTTCCCTGGTTCATGCAGAAAAATTGTGTGCATACTAGAATTGTTTTTTGTTTCATTATATTCATTTTAAGTGAATGGTTTTGATGTAATTAATATTTCTAGTGTTTTTGATGTTTTTATATTTTACAATTAAAGTAATTTTTATGTTTTATATATTATTTTACTTGAATCACTAACTATCTATTATATATTTTGAATTACCTGATTGTGTCTTGTAGCTTATGTAGGTTATATTTTACCATTAATTTATTTAAAATATATGAAAATAATCTATATAATAATTTATGTTTGTTTATTTTATTTTATAATGTTTATTTTAAAGGCTAAAATATTTTATTATTAAAAGTTTTATTTTTTATAAAATTAAAACATTTTAATAAAGAATATATGTTCTATCTTGATTGGAAATTAATTTTTTTATATTAAAAATATTATTATTTTTATTTATAGTTTTAATAACTCAAAATAAATTTTATTACACATAAAATTTTTATATGGATAAATTAAAATGTGAAAAATGACATATAAATGTTGTTTTATTTTTTTTTAAATTATATTTGTTAATTAATTTTCTGTATATAACTATTTTTATCAATATCATTATTAAAAAAAAATTATTATTTTTTCTTTGTATTTATGAAATTAAGTTGGAAATAAAATTTGAAAATATAGTAACTTTTATTCAATAATTAAATTATTTTTATAGATGACAATTAATTGTAATTGGATCTCTCTATGGAAAAGAATGATGAATATATGAAATGGGTTGATGTTTTTTTTGAATTTTGTAAAGTAAATATTCCAAAAAATGATTTATTTTTCTATATAGGCATGAAATGTTTAAGCATGGGAAAGTTTTAAAGTATAGAAATATAGGATCATTTAATTTGATGTGGTTTTAATTTGATTTACATTCATAGGATTTGGCATGGTTAAATTAGTAATAATTCAAGATATAATGATGATGTATATTTTTAAGATGATAATTTTGAATAAATTGAAGAAATGATATATGATATTGAAGTGGATGAAATTGTTAAAACACTGATGATTGAGTTCCTATATGATTATGATAAAAAACCATTGCATCTAAGTTTGAAATTTAAGATATTCTAAATAATGTTATGATTTTTTAAATTTAATTTTAGTAATGGATGGAGTGACAAGAGTTTTATAGAGATGGTAAATCTATTGAAAGGAACATTTTCTTAAGTAAATGATCTTCCTTGTTCACATTATATTGTGAAAAAATATAATGATTGATGGGATTGGGGTTTAAGAATGTAAATTCATGCCCCAATGACTTTTTTCTATATTGGAACTAACATGAATGTCTCTCAACATGTCATAAATATGGAACGACACAATATAAATTTTAAAAAAAATCATAGGTTTGTTTATCTATTTTGACTAGTACTAAAGTCCATACTAAATAAATTTGGTATCTTCCTATAATTTATCATCAAAAATATTTATATGAAAATTAAAATGATGAAAAAGTCTAAGATGGTCTATAGGTGGGAAAATATCTAATGGAAAATTATATTATCTAGATGATTGTCTATAATGGATGAAAAATGAATTTTTTTCCTACATTTGGAAAAGAATATAGAAATCCCGTATTTAGACTATGGAAAGATTAAATGAATCCATATCTAATCCTTAAAAATAAACACAGTTCATGGAATGTTTTTTTAAAATTTACAACTTATCTCATAAATTTTATATGAATCTAAAAAATACTATATTGATTATAATGATTTCTATAATAAAATGGTCTGGAAATGATATTGATGTTTACTTGTCACTATTAATTTATGATTTTAAATTTTCATGGGAGGACGGTATTAGAGTATATGATTCTTATAAAAATAAACATTTTTAATTTCTTGTAATCATTATGTTTGCTGTAAATGGATTCCTAACATATGGAAATTTATATGGATACAATGTTAAGGGACATAAAACGTATCCAATTTTCCAAGTTGGTGCTTTATGTTATCAGTTACATGATTGGAGAAAAGAAATGTACATGGATTCTCAAAGCTTTTTGTCTATGGATCACTCCTATTGAATATTAAAAAATCATTAATTTACTCACATGAATTTGATATGGAAACATCCTTTCCCAACTGATCAGTATTTTGAGATGGTGAAAAACATTGATGTCACATTGGCAATGGAAAGTTTAATAATTATAGAAATATATTTAATAAATGATTAATACTTTCTGTTCCTATGTATTAGATATATAATGAGGTCAGACACAATATTAATTTGATGTATATTCAGAAAAATATTTATGATAGTTTTCTAGGAAAATGGTTATATATTAATGGAACAAATATGTATAGTTTAAATAAAATATTATAATTACTGTTAATGGGAATATTTTTGGAGTTATCTCCCATAGAAAAAGGAAAAATAACATAAATAAATCTATATTTTTATAAATTTTCTAAGTGGGAGAAAATTAGTTTTTTTAAATTCCTTTATATTATCAATAAACCTCCTGTTTATTCTTCAAATGTAAAAATTTTTTGTCAATAAAATATTTGAATTTGATTGGAATGAAATCTCATTACTATTATGTAAGGATGAAACAAATCATGTCCATTTCATTACATGGAATACAACACATATGTTTTAGATTTAATATCATCAAGGTGTGTTTTGTTAGAATTCTATTTGTAAAAACGTGATGGTTATGAATTCATTGAACAAATTAGAGAATGATACAATCAATATTTTTTGTTAACTAGGAATATAATTTCCACTATCATTTTTTGATATCATTAAAAATTTAATGGTTTATTTGATGTGATGAATAAATAATTGTTTCCCATATATCTAAATTTGATGCATCATTTTGAAATCTATTTGAATACACTTATAGGGTATGTTAAGAATCAATATCAACCATAAGCTTCCATTATTGAAGATTATATTTTTGATAAGGTGTCAAAGTGTTGTACAGACTAAAATTATGTAGTGGTGAACATCATTTTTTCTATATATTACTATAAATGAGATAGTTTTGGGGGAAAAGTGGTCCATAGACTGAAAATATAGTTACTGATAGTTGAAAAATATGGAAGAGACATTTATATATCTGGAATAACCGAGATTACTCTTAGTCATATATAAAATCACATATTGATGTGTTAAAACAACATTATCGAAAGAAGAAATATTTTGGGGTACAAAATGAGCATAATAAAAGTCTCTTTCCATGGTTTAAAGAGACTATTCTTGGTATATCTGATTAATAAAAAACATTGATATGTTAAGAAAATAACCCATTTTTTAATTTAATAACATGGTTCAGGTATGAAATTAATTTCTATAAATTTTATACCAAATATCAAGAGAATATAAGTGTAGTTCAGAATATCATTGTGTTGGTGTTTTCTGTAGAAATACTTTTTTTGTGTAATATAAACAAATATAGTTTACACATAAAGTGCATATTACAATGTTATTAAATAAATATGGGAGATTGATTATGTTAGATTTCAAGTTCCCATGTTCAACAATAAATGGGTTTTTGGTAATACTAGTTTTAAACATAATTAATTCTGTATGAAACTAGTTTATCTTAATAGATTAGAATATAAAAATCACCCTTTTATCCTTGAAACACATGTTATCCATAAAATATGCAGTGTTATATTATTCCTTAAGAAAAATACTAGTATTTTTGTGATGTAAAAGATAATGATGATGATGAATTATATGGGATCTCAACTACCATGGAAATATTATCAGAATATATTTATTACCACAACATAGGTAAGGTTTGTTTCAATGGGTACGATCATAAAGAAGGAATATTAGAGAATAATAATTTAGTAATATCTTAATATTTTTGGAGCTATATGTTTATTTTCTTTTTATCTTTTTAAATTATGAAATATGTGTCAAAAATTATTTGTAATTGTATTTTTTATTTAATCCACTTATATTAACAAATATACTAAATTATTTATTTTGTCCATAAAAATGTATTCTATATAAATATTAAAATTTTATGATATTTTTATCATTTTAAATATAACTTATGTTTTTTTTCTTCAATTTGTATTATTTCATGTCTCATAAATGTTGTCATTTTTTGACACTTTTGTAAAATTCTATAATAAATATGATAAATAAGAATGTTTAGTTTAGTTTAGTTTTTATTATTTTCCAATTATTCAATTTTATATGTAACAATTGGATTTTTATAAAACTTTACATAGGTTTTTTTCTTTTTTCTATATCATTTCATTCCTCATAAAATTCATAGGTTAGTATTCCTTCCAAATTTCATATTTCTACCCCACATTTCCACCAGCTTGATAACTATGAAAATAAACGTAAAAATTTTATCTAATCCTATACAAGTATTGTATTTATATAAGAAACAAGAGAATATACTAATGACCACAATTTTATACATTTGATTCAGTTCAATATATAATTCTTTTATTATCATCCTTAAGTATTTTATATCCCTTTACTTCTCAAATATATAGAACATAAGCACATTGAATATATGTGGTTCCTTTAATCCTTACTCTTATATCCAGTTCCATGAACACATATTTTAAAAAATATATTTGATACCAATTATAGATTCATGGACATAACTATCCAATAATTACATAATATAAAATAAATATTTCATTACATATATTCACCATATATTTTAGGTTTATAAATTTAGATAATAATGAAATAACATAATCTAACAACACCCATGTTTTTCTCAACTAATGAATATTTTTACCACAATATAAGAAACTACATAATCCATAATAAATCTTTAAAATATAAAAAAATTATCCAAAATACCATCCTATTAGATATATAATCTATAAAACGCTTCTTCATGACCCTAGGAAATATAAATATAAGAAGGTTTGAGCTCAAATTCTCAATAAGTGAAAACATAGAATTGAGGCAATCATGAAATAAAATTGTAATGAATATTATGGAAGGAATAAGTTGTCAACATAATTCCATAATCAACTAAAACTCATAGAATAATATACCCATCGATATAAATGAAAATAAATATATCACTTGGATAATAATAACTAATTCCTTAATAATGAAATGAAAAATACCTAACTTCTAATTCTATGACCTAAGCCAAGAAATCATGATCTTAAACATCATGATCTTACCATCAAGGTCCAGTTTTTAGGAAATGTATTATTCTAGGTAAGCATACAATAAAATACCCAAAACTAATTGTCTCATGAGACCTATAAATGTATCTAGGGGTCATATAATGTCAGGCCCCACCAATAACTTTTTTATGTCTAATGCATTGATCATACGAGATAGTCAATAAGAAATGAAAAATCCAATTTTATAATAATAACCCGTTTTCAAACAAAATCATACAGAACACAAATATTTTACCCATGTTAATAAAAGGGATAAAATGGTCATTACTCATATAGATAAATAAGGTGGATGGTTAAACAATACATTACCAATCATCTATTTTGGAATAGAAATATACAGAATGCCAATACATTTAACCATGTTTATGAAATAGATAACATGATCATAACCCATCCGAAGAAAGAAATTGGATAGTTAAACAATAGATATTCAACTTCCCAATAATCATCCATATTTTAATAACATTATATGGAATGAAAATAATTTTCCACATGTCAATAAAATGGACAACATGATTATAACCCATTAGGAGAAAGAAGGTGGATGGTTACAAAAGATATATTCAAATTTCTAAAAATCAACCATATTGAAATAACAACATATGAATAACCAATACTTTTTCCTATTTCAATTAAAGGGAAAACATGATCATAACCCATCTTGAGAAAGAATTTGGATGGTTAAAAAATACATAGTAAACTTTACAATAACCATCTATATTGAAATAACAATATAAAAAAGAAAAATAATTTCCCCCATGTTAATAAAAAAGATAACATGATCATAACCAATCCAGAGAAATAGGGTAGATAGTTAAACAATACATAATAAACTATTTTGAATAATAAAAAATATATTAATAGTGGTTCCCCAATTAATAAGTGGAATATATTTCTATTTAAAAATCCCTAAAGTTAAAACCGTATGGTATAATGGTATAGAGTTGAGTAAATAATTTCTCCAATCAATAGAAAATTGACATCATGGTGGAAACCCTTCAGTCAAAGGAATAAAAAATATGGAATTCATAATGAAAAGGCATTGTAAGAAGAATTATGCCTATTCCTGGTTAATGGTTAATAAAGAGAAAGTTAGTGGTGGAAAAAATCTTAGATAGAAAAGAAAATTATATAATCCAACTGTAGAAATAATGTGTATGGTTTCAAAATAATAGATCCCGATTGTAATAAAGTAAAATTACAAATATGTTTAAATTTATGAAAAACATCCTTGAAAAATAATTGTTTGAATGGTATCATACAAGAAGGGATAAAGAAATTGAATTTTTTGATATAGTGAGTTCAATACCACAAATTATATATATATATATTTATTAAAGGAAAAATAATATAACCTAAATCCCATTAATGTAAATACTTTTGAATATGAAAATATAAATTTAGTTGAAAACATTAAAGTGATTTTAGTAAACATTTTTAACATTGGAGTAAAATAAAAACATACATGTTACTTTCAAAAGTATCTTTTGATAAGGTGATGTGAAATATTTTAGAAGAAAATTATTTTTAAAAATAATATCTAGTAATGGAAGCTTAAAAATAAAATTTTTTTAGCTTGAATAAAAAAATAGATGAAGAACAAACACATAAAAGTGAAAGAAAAACCCTTTTTATTATTTTGAACATAAATTTGTTCAGAAAACATATTATAAAATGAAATTAAAAAATTTATTTCATATAAAGAGATATTTTACCACATAGAGTTAGATAAATTACCATAATAAAATATTATAGTGGGATAACTCAAGTATAGAGTAAGAATTTCTTGATGAAATAATATAACTTGAATAATGAATATTTGATTTATCAATACCCCTTATGGGAAACATAATCCATAAGTATGAAATATTTCAAAAAGTTGTAATATGTAATAGAAATTTAAATTTAAAGAAAAAATATAATATAAAATAATATAATTAACTGTTATAGTGTAACAAACCTTTAATTCCTAGTGGATGATCATAACTAAATGAATGAAAATTGAGTTAACAAAAACATTTACAACCAAGGTAACAATTGAGTAAAATAAATTTGATGAAAAGGAAATTATTTGGATTAATATTTTAAATTAATAGAAAAAATATTTGATAATGATACATCTATGTAATTTTAATACACCATTCAAAAGAAAACATTGTGCATAACACAAACATGTACCAAGTAATTAAAGTTTGAGACAAAGAACCCTTGCAGTTTGAGTAACATTTTAATAAAAACCACTTGTAATATTTGGATTGTAATTAAAATTAAAATAACATAATTGATGAAAAATAATGATATAATATCTCAAATAGGTTTTATAAATAACACATATATTTAATTGGATAATAATACCAAAAATATCATAGAAAGAGTAATTTGAAATGAAAACCCTTATCTTATTCCAGATTCGTTTTGTTTATGTGCCTAACTTCAAAAATAATAAAATTAGGTTTATTAGATACCATTTTAAGAAAATTAATATTATATATTTAATTAAACACAAACTTTTTATTATCATATTCTATTTATTTATTATATAGTTTTTATTATTTTTACATGAAAGTTCAATTTGTGTCAGATTATTTCGATGATTTTAGTGATTGAAGATGATATTTTAATAATAAGATAAATACGTAATATAACCATTGAAGAACTAAAAAAATATATTTAATTTCGTTTGAAATTATAATAATAATATTATTTAAGTTCCTATAGTCATCCATGAAAGAGTTTAATTTCATTATTCATGTAGGTGGTTAGACTGACCCAAAGACGAATATGCTATATCTTGATGAGTGAGAATGGATAAGTAAGTTTATAATATTGTTATAACATAATAATAATGATAATATTTATATTTATTTAAAATTTTGAATCATATTTTAATTGTTCTGGATAAATATATAAAATCAAGATGAAAAATGAAAAATGTTACTTCGTGGTGGCGGTAGTCTATACAAAGCAAGTTTTACAGTATTATGTTTTTATTAGTGGATGAAAATGAATAAATAAAGGTTGTTAAATTAATATAATATAAATTAAATAAAATATGAATACTTATTTTATTATATTACTACATTAAATATAGTTTTGGAAAAAAATATTAAGAATAAAATGTCCAGGATTAAGTAATACTCACTTTGGGTCTTTGAACATTATGTCAGAATTATCCTCTGAAATAAATAAATTATGATAAATAATTTATAATTGTGTCTTATGAAATTTATATATAATTTTTTGAGGATAATAATATTAGAGTTTCAAGAAGTAATTCTAAGGAATGGGTGACACGTGAAGGGGTAGAAGTTTCCCCTTTTCTAATTTAAGAAAGGTGAACTTTTTAGACCACCCTTTAATTTCCAACGGTATAATTACATGATTAAAGGTTAAAATTATAAAAATTATAAATAATATAGTGTTGAGTGATATTTTCTCAAAAAATGCTCATAAAAATATTTATAAACATGTTTTAAATAGGTTTGAATTCATTAATTCTTAGGTTTTTACTTTTTCCATTTTTTACGTTGGTAACTAGTGTCCAACTAAGTAATTTATATTTTAAAAAAAATATAAAATAACAAATCTTACCAAATTATGGTGTTATAAAACTAAATTTTATCCCCATTTAATCTAATTAAATTTCTAAATTATAAAAAATTAACTTTTAAAATGAAAAATTATATATATATATATGGAAAAATTATTTTTTTGTAAAAAAATTGGGTTTTAACCATTTTATGTTCTTAATATTATTTTGAATAGGTCACCAATTAAATGTGTGTTAATATAATTATATATGGGTTTAAAAATAATATTAGAGTCATCATTTAAATTATATTAATTTTATTTGTCATATAAAAGTTACACAATATTAATAAAATAATTCTTTGAACATGTATATGTTATCTCATACTAAGTAGTTTCACATAAATCTTAAACCTTTATTATCTCATTATCTAGGGAAAATAATATTTTTATGTATAACTCATAATTCATTTTATTTGAGGAGAGATAATTTTAATATAAAAGCGTTTACTGTTTAGTTTTGATCAAAAGTAAAATAATTATTTTAATAAAAATTTAAAAAAATATTTATATAATTTTAATATATATTTATATTTCAAGTATTATGTTTACCAGTTAAATCTGTCACTAAATAAATATGAGATCTAGCTTTATATCCCAATTCATTGGCTCATGAATGTAAAATAATGGTCATATATTGGTACAAATTGTTTATAACAGATCGAGTAGTGAACAAGATAAGACAACATGATGTTGTTTGGTTAGCTTCAATGGTAGAATATTTTTAAAGCGTATCAGATTGTAGGCCTCTATATAAAAATGATTCTTATTATGAATTTTTTGATAAAATACTAGTGAAAGATTATTACTCCCATAGTGGAGTCACTATGATGAAATTCAAGTGGTTTTGTTCATTTTTGAGCCATGACACATTTATTGATGAATGTAGATTTAGAGTTATTAACACGACTCATTTCCTGACTAATGACGAGCCATATATTTTGGAATCAATGGATAATTAGGTATTTTTTTTGTGAAATATCATCCAAGAACAAAATTCTTTGTCATTAGTGAAGTAATTCGAGGACATATTTTTTATGATAGTGGGGATTAAGTTGACACCATTACTTTCCCTATTGGTATTGATCAATATATTACATATGATAACTCAAATAGTCTAGTAGTCCGAGTTTATTGTGAAACTTAATTAATGGTGGGTAATATATAGAAGCAACCATATGTGTTCTTAGCTTTTTTATCTTAAATCATCTTGAGTCTTTTAGGTTTTTTCTGTTAAAATTGCTTTATTTGAGTTTCATTTTGTAAACTATAAACTTATTTTAATTAATATTTTACAAGTAAATTAAAAAATATGATTAATTTTATTTTCATATAGTCCATTAAAATCAACTAAACCTATATTTAAGGGAATTAAATACCTAAAGTGGCCACTTAATTTGATTTATCCCAACATAACCTAACCAAAAAATGAACAAAATAACTTAACCTAAAATAAATAAAATACTATAACCCAAAATAAACTCAAATAACCTATCCTAAAATAAAGAAAATAACCAAATATAAAATGAACCAATAAACCAAACCAAAAAATAAACAATGGATCAAATGAGATGAACCAAAATTAATAAATAAATAATTTAATGAAA
Organism: Viscum album; assembly: GCA_963277665.1. Classification (NCBI taxonomy): domain Eukaryota; kingdom Viridiplantae; phylum Streptophyta; class Magnoliopsida; order Santalales; family Viscaceae; genus Viscum; species Viscum album. The sequence continues at coordinate 1,463,744,525 of OY728165.1, read as the reverse complement.
TTAACTAAATGAAATAAAGTAAAAAATGAACTAATTGACCCAATAAAAAAAAATGATCAATTGATTAAATGAACAATAAAAAAATAAAAAAAATGACCAAATGAATTTAATGTACCAAATCACCTTACCCAAAAAAGAAATAACCAAAAAATGAACCAAATGACCTAACCCAAAATGACAAAAAATGATATAAACAAAAATAAACAAAATAAACTATTCCCAAATAAACTATTTGACATAACCAAATAATGAAAAAATGGTAAAATGACCTAATAAATGGAATAACAAAAAAATAAACCAAATTAATTAAAATGTACAAAATAAATTTTCACAAAATGAAACAAACTAATAAACGTAAAAATTACTAAACCAAAATCAACCAAATTGACCTAACTAAAAACGAAACAAATGATCTAATTGAATTAAAAAAATAAAAAAATATATGAAATTTCCTAACCTATGAATAAATGAAATGAAGTAACTCATTAATGAAAGAAATGAACTCACCCAAAATTAATAAAATAACCAAAAAAAATGATGAACCATATGATCTAGCTAGTTAACCAAATGAAAAATGAACAAATGAACAAATATTCTAAAATACCTCACACAAAAATGAACCAAATGATATAACATATTAATGACATAAATTATCTCACCCAAAATGAATCAAATGACTTAAAAAAATGAACCAAATGATCTAATCAATTGTAAAATTAACTAAATTAATAGTTGAACTAATGGATAAATGACTAAATGATAAAATTATGAAATAACCTAACCAAAAAATTAACCAATTACCAAATAACCAAAATGGCCAAATCACCAAATAACCAAATAATGTAACACAAACCGAATTGGATTGAATTGAACATAAAATAAGAAATCCATATCATACCCATATCTAGGATGATAAATATTATGTGTTGATTATGATATAACATTAGTATTAAAATTTTAATTAAATATAAATTTATCTTCTAATGTAGGATGTGTCAAAAATTAAAGAGACATGAAGGAAAATAATATCTTTAAAAAATCTTTGCATGAGAGAGATGGGAATTCCTCCTATAGTTCCCCTTATGAGTATACTATTTCAAATATATATATATATATATATTAATTAAAAAACCTATAATTTCACATCATAAATATTTTTTGAATTTTAATTTGGTTATACCATCTCAAAGATAACTATTATCTAGATATAAAAGTATCAGTAGTGACCATCCTACTAGTTTGAGGGGTAAGGTACTAGAGAAACTCATAGCACATGGCATACCCAATTAAACAAATAACCTTCAATAGATATACCATTTATTTTAACTTCTTATTATCTAGTTCCCTTAGATACATCTGGGATTTTTATACTAGTTATACTATCACCAACATTTTTTCTAATTATCCTTCTCATCTATCATTTTCTTATCTAATTATAGCTCATGATACCTATCCTTATTTTTATTTTCCATAGACTTAGATGCTGTAACATATATTACTTTATTCTCTATTCTCTTCAAGATTATATTTTTATGCCCTATCGACTTCTACTAAAGAACCTTTAGAACATCATTATCATATATTAGAACCTATAAACTATATAGGTTACCCATCCTTTAGATTCCGCTAATCATGCTGGATTAGGTTTGTGAATATAACCCTAGTAAAATTTTTAACCACAATTTTGTTGTAACATGTATTAATTTCATATTTGTCTTTTAATCAGTGCTGTATCTTACACCACTAGGCATCATAGACATAATCAAATGCGTGAAGTGTAGAACCATCATACATAGTTTATGGTCGAGTATAATGATGAAAATAAAGTTATTGGTAGAACTAAAAAATAATATAATAGTTTTATGGAAGTTGTTGACAAATAATGGAATTCCATTCCCATGAAACCAGTTTCCTAGAGAGACCATGAGAAAGAAATAAAGGATTCTACATGGACCTGAATATGGGTGTGATATTTTATTATATTAAATTTTATATTATTATTGTGTTTTTATTAATTAATATTTTTTTAGAATCTTCGTTATAATTTTATTGATAGTGAAGCTATGAGTGCTACACAACTGATGAAATTATGTGAGATATATAGAGAATAAAAGGATGATCTATATAATGGATGGTATAGTATAGATGGATCTTATTTATTGGATATTATATCCTTATATTAATGTCCATTAATGAAGTACCCAAAAATTATTGTTTATTAGAAGAGTGTTGAGTTTAAGGTACTATTGAAATTTATTTTTTTGATTTTTTTTAATTTTTATTAATACTTTACTTTTTATTATTTAAGTTTATTTTATATGAATTATCAAATAGAAAAAAGGATAATATAAAGTATGTGCACACTTTGGGGAGAACTACTATGTCGGAGCATGATATACAATAAATATTTTTCATGTACAACTACGGTTAACCAGTACTAACACAAATGAACCAAACCAAATTAAACCCACCAAACATAAACTGATCCATTCCTAATAGAATAAAATATAATTAACATAAATAAATTAAATTAATATAAACTAACATGAACTTACTTGAACTAAATATATCATTTTTAATTCCAAAAATGTAATTTAGAGTCCATTGATGAGAAATAGGATGAAAAGTTTTTCCAGATGATCATTTTCAATATATATTAGGTGATGAGAACCATGGAAGTGTTTTCTATAGACCTAGGAATATTATAATCCCAACTAGGTATTGGCTCACTTCAGGCATATCTAACAGTTCTAGTAGCACTAATTTAGAAGAGGCCTATGCAGAGAATACAAAGACCCATATAGAGACTAAAAAATTATATTTTCAGGAGCATGATAGAATAAAATATTCCAATAATTTGTTTCTAAAGTCTATGGAATCTTTTTGTAAATTACCAACAAATAATAAAAATAGGGTTTTTGATACATGAAAGTCAAGGATGATCTCTATATATGATTCACCTAATGATGACAATGATAGTCTTAATGGTAGGAAGAGTAATGAACTTATGAGTGTTTATAGTAATAAAGATGTAGGAGGTAATGATAATACTAAAGATATTCATGATGATGAAGATGATAGTGATTCCTATGATGTTTATGGTGGTCATGAGGGAGATATTTACCAACTATATTTCTGAATTGATATTAACAATTTTTTTAAAATGGTGTTTGCAATGTAAATTGACAGTGTATGTGTTTTTTTAAATTATCAAAATATTAAATGAGTAAAATTATTGGTAAAATACATAAATTTGTTATTGTGTTAAATATATTTGTTTAATGGTGGTTGAGGTCGGTAAACTTAATTTTTTACACAATTATAACCTATAACAATGATTTTTTGAATTGTGGGTAAATCATATATACCAATGGTTCATGTAAACTATTAGTAAAATCAAAACATTAAAAATATATACGAATAGTACTTAAGAAACCATTGGTAAAGGGGTATCACTAATACCTACATACCAATAGTTTTAGGAGCCATTGGTATGACCTATACCAACTATTCCTAGGGAAATACTATGGGTTTAAAACTATTGGTATAAGGTTATTTTATAGTAGTAGAAAAAATACAAAAGAAAAAAAAAGGTTTAATAAAACAAATTATAGATCAAATAAAAACTCAAAAATAATATAAAGAAACCATCATAGTTATTTTTGAAGACGGTATAACTATCTTATAAGTGTAATACAGATGTCAAAGAGGAAAATTTCAACTATTTTTATTAATAAATATATTAAGTATGATTTATATTTGCATTAAATAATAAATAAGATATAAAAACCATGTACTATGATTCTATAATAAAAAAACAATGCATATATGTAAATCCTAGAGGGCATTCTTATTTCCCTATGAGTCTAATCAAAATATAAAATTTCTACAACTCAGACTAGTGAAATTAATTAATTAAAATGTATTATTTAATAGTTTGACATTTAACCCACAAAGATAGTGAAATTAGTTAAATTATATTTTTAATGTAAAATAATTTTATTTGTTTTTTTGAAGAAATGAAGAAAGAAATAGATTTGGGTTTTGTAAATAGTTTAGAAAATGAGAGATGGAGGTATAATAGTTTGTTTGAAATCAAGTTAGATTGAAGCTATGTTAGGGTTCTATAGTTTCAGGTTTTGAGAGAAATTGAATTTTAGAAATTAAATCAATTTATCCACTGTGGAGTTGGATTAGACATGAGGTGGATCTAATGGTCATGGTTGTAAGAACCCGGTTCTTATTTTTGAGGTACGAGCTTATTCTTTTTTCCTTTTCCTTAAGTGTTTTTGAGAAAATATGGAAAAGGGGGAAAAATACTAAATTTTGGAACTACACGGCATGAACTTTTCCACACGCCGTGTACTTTTGGCTGTGTGGGATGGGTACACGGGGCATGTAGCCTTGTCGGTGATGAGGGGTGTAGGAACTGACTACACGCCGTGTAGTGGTACCTTGCAAACTATGTAGTCAGTCGGCATGCCTAAACAGTAAGACGGTGGAGTAGCCGACAGCTGGGTGACAGTACACGCCATGTACTTGGGAGTACATTCCGTGTACTCATGTCAATGAATGAACAGTGTGGCGGTGCCTCGAGAGGAACAGTTAAATAAAAGAAGTACATGCCGTGTACTCATATGTATATGCCGTGTACTTTGTTTTTTCATCTTAAAATAGGTAGTAGCCTCCTCATTTGGTAGAGGAGACACTTGAGCCGATTTGGAGCCAAAGGAGGAGGCCAGAGCTTTTAATATCCACTGGGTGTTCGTCTGGAATCGGTTTCCGCCTCGAATGACCCCGTTGGAACCGCACGTGTAAGGGCTTCCACCTACTTGGATGGTTCTTACCAATTCTTCTCCTAACAAGAGTTATTTAAGTTTGTTTGGGTTTTGTTCTTCGTCAGATCTATGCCGTTTTTGGGCGTTTCTGGAGTCAGCGTTCGGGTATAACGCTCGTTGGCGTATAAGGTAGGTGGCTTGGTGTTTATTTTCCAACTGTCGGGTGTTTTGTGCGTTTTTGCACCATGAACCCATATTGGGGTGTCGTGTGGCTGAGGACGTTGCTATATTAAACACCTATAATTGATTAGGTATTTAATTATGATATTAAATTGTTGGTTGGTATCGTTGCTTGGATCTGGAACCACCCAGGGGTGTGTTTCACTGTTTAGCCGTTTGGCCAGGATACCCGAGGGTATGCCTTTAATGTAGTAATTATAGAATTACCTTGAGAGGAATTGCTTGTTACTACTAGTTTACCTGTTGGGCATGTCCCGGTAACCTGTTTATCCAGAGGGCGTTGTTGTGATTAGCCTGTGAGCACTACACTATTTAGCCTGAGGGTAGTAGATATTTTTGGCATGAGGGAAACTTCTTCTGTGCCTAAGGGAAATAGACTTTCTGCCTGAGGGAGAAACTTCCTATGCCTGAGGGAAACTTCTGTTATGCCTTAGGGATATACCTGCGGGATGGATTCTGCTTACCCGAGGGTAAGATTTTTCTTGTCTGAGGATATGGACTGTTTACATAGAAATGCACTATGGTGATTTCTAATATTTAATGAATTAAATGAATAATTAAATGGAAATTTAACTGTTAAGTTAGTTACTTTTCAGTACTGCTTACTTTGTTGCATTTTACCATTGCACACTGTTGTTCCATGCTTACACGCAGTTGGGCACAAGCCTTTGGTGGGTGCCTACTGAGATATATTTCCCACACCCTGTTTGGGTCATGCTTTTCGGCCCAAACAGATTACGTTTCTACAGGTGTGGATAGGGGAAAGAGTCCCTATACAGGTACTTGAGTGTTGCTGTGGAGTAGGTGGGCATGGGACCGAGCCTAGGCTCGCGATGCCGCTTCCAGCTGTTTGTTTTGCTTTGTTGTACTCTGCTTTTGTTGTACTGCATTAATGTATAAAATTTTCTGGCTGTTTTCTTAGAACTTGAAACATGTAACATCGTCATTTATATACTATTGGTCATATCCACTGCTGTAGTTCATTTCAGATGTGTATGGTTTACTGCTTCCGCTATTTGTTGTATGTTTGATTTCAATTCTGCTACGCTACACTTTGATAAATGAGGGAATAGTTTCCCCACTATCAGACCTGGGCCCTTGCTGCTAGTCGACAGCCTCTGGTGTTTGGGGAAATACACTTTAGGTCACGTGGAGAACCGGGCTTGGGGCACCCGTTGCGTGGCACCCAGGTCCGGGATGTTACAAAGTGGTATCAGAGGGTTTCTTTTCTTTGACTTACTGTTTGGAGCTGTAGTCAGGTATAGGACGAATGGTAGTTGGTAATAAGCTGTGCCCGGGCATAGATAACCCATGTACAGGGAAAAGCCAGTCTACCTCGTATTTTTCAATTCTTGTGATTTTGCAAATTTTACAGTTGATTTGATTTCACCATTGGGTGATGCACTTGGATTGTGCTGTTTATATCTTATCTATGGGTTCTATTTAGTTTCAACCCGATGAGATGAGGGTAAGCCGTCTCATGACTTATATAAGCACATGCTAGATAACACATGCCATGCATAGTTTACATGCCATGTAAGTGCATTAGAAATTTCATGTTGTTGTGATAGTTGTTGTTCTAATAAAGCATGCTGTTGTGATAGCTGCTTGATAAAAATACCTAATGTGGGCCTGTTTATAGAATGGATTCCAAACTTTGGTTTTTGGGGAGTATAGTCCCCCATTGACCAGAATTTGGTGGATCATTTACTGTTTATTGGTTATAACACATATAAGATGTCAAAGTTTGATTCGTGGGGAGTATGGGCCCCCGCGGGTCGTAATTTGACACTTAAGTGTTGGTTTTAGTATTTTCTGGGTTCTGGGGAAGTTTCTGGGGCATACTGTCTGGAATCCCAGTATACACTCCGTGTAGTATTTTTATACACGCCGTGTATGTTCTTCTATTCGGGAAGAAAAATATTTTTTTTGAGTACTCGCCGTGTACCCTGAGTACACGCTGTGTAGTCTCTTCCCGTGTCACAAACCGTGTGGGAGGCGACACGGGGTAGGGAAAGGTTTGGGTAAAACACACCGTGTAGCTTTTGTACACGCTGTTTAGTGTGACCCAGAGTTTGACCGTGTAACTTATAACACGGGTCGGTGAACTCCTGTACAGAACATGCCGTGTCAATGATGAACACGCCATGTAGTGTGACCTGGGGACTCAGCTGTGTAACTAACAACATGGGCCGATGTGACCTCTCCCTGAACACGCCATGCACCGTTGGGACACGCCGTGTAGTCTTGTCTGAGGACAGACCGTGTGGTGTTAGCTGTGTGGCTGGGAAATGGGACGGTGTACACGCCGTGTGCGGGTGTAACACGCCGTGTAGTGTCAAGAAGAGTAGTCGACCATGTCACAGACAACACAGGCAGTTGGGAAATTACACGATACATACCGTGTAGATTATTTACACGTCATTTAGTTTTTTTTTGAATGGAATCCGTGTGGATTATCCATGTAGAAGGACCCAGGCTAGGGAACAGAAGTCAAGTACACACCGTGTAGTAAGTGTACACGCCGTGTAGTCTTGTTTTGCAAATTTTTTATTCCTTCTTCCTCTGGTTTCCTTCAAGGTTTCTTAACTTTTCAGTCTTAAAAATCTTGAATATGAGGAGTGTTTTTGACCCTGTAGTGTCATTCCGCATAGACGACCGGGAGTTGTTCGCCAGGAGAGTGGTGACGGTTATACTCTGGAGATGGTGGGCCATGGGCTACCAGTTGATCCTCCAATAGAGCCAGATGTGGCGCCATCTTCTATACCGAACACAGGTGCAGAGGCGCAGTTCCGTGAAGGCTTTGTGCGGTTCATGCAGACCTTTCAGGGAGCACCGTAGGCTGCTAAATCTATGGCTGAGCTGAAACGTATCTTCCAGCAGCAGCATCCTCCTACGTTTTCAGGGGATGGTGGACCGCAGGCTCCAGAGTCTTGTCTAGGATCGATGCAGACTATTTTCGAGTATCTTGAGATGCCTCCTGGGTGGAGGGTCAAGATCACGACGTATATGCTGCATGATTCCGCCAAGAGGTGGTGGGATGTTACCACCCAGTCAGAGTATCATAGAGACTTGACATGGGAAGCTTTTCAGGCAGTCTTCTATGACTTCTTCTTTCCCGAGATGATGAGGGCAGATAGAGATCGAGAGTTATGAATCTTCAGCTGGGCGCCATGTCGGTGATGGACTATTCTTCTCATTTTACGGAGCTTCAGCGTTTTTAACCCGTGCTGGTGGGTGATGAGACATTGAGAGCCAGACATTTTGAGGATGGTCTTCGTTATGACATCCAAGCGCTGGTGAATGTTTTCAGGTTTCCTTCAGTACACGATATTGTGAACCAAGAACTGATTACTGAGAGGAACCTGCGGGAATCTAGTGGTGTGGGCCAGGGTGGTTCAGCACCAGTTACTGGTACTATTTCTGTTGTCAAGAGGAAGAGACAAATGGATTTCTCTCAGGGTGGCAGTACCAGCCAGGCAGCTTTTTCAGGTGGTCTGGGCAAGTGCTACCAGTGTGGCATAGAGGGCCACAAGAGACCACAGTGTCCACGAGACCCAGTGGAGTGCCGATCTTGCGGAAATATGGGTCATCTACTGCGGTTTTGTAGGGCGTTTCCACCAGTGGCTAGTGAGAGGGGTTCTATGCAGACTCCGCATGTGGGAGCGGGACTAGTGTCTTCTTACCTGTCAGGGAACTAGAATACGACAGGGCATGCAGGAAGAGATGGTGGTCGTGGCCATGGTAGCCAGACACTAGGATCTCCGAGGCAGCAGGGCGGGACAACTCAGGGTAGCCAGACTGTGTCATAGGGACGCGGCACTGGGCAGACATATGCAGTGCAACAGACCCGACAGGAGCAGGATCCCAGACCTTCGACAGTCAGAGGTACTATACTAGTACCTTCTGTTTTATCTTCAGTAATTTTCGATATGGGTGCTACACATATTTTCATATCTGTGCCCGTTGTGGAGAGCCTCGGGCTCTGTGTTTCTTATTCTTCTGATATCATGAAGCTAGACACTCTGTTGGGGACTAGGACGGCTAGTGTGCGTTAGTTTAAGGAGTGCCCCCTTGAGGTTGGTGGGTGTCACTTCCTTTGGAACCTCTATGTCTTGGAGATGAAGAGCTATGATTTCATTCTCGGGATGGACTGATTGGTTCCCTTTCGAGCCTTTGTAGACTGCTATTGTCGCATGGTGAGTTTCACGTCACCAGACGGTGGAGAGTTTCTATACAAGGGAGAATGGGATGTTCAGGCGAGTCGAGATGGACCAGAGCATCATGGGTGAGGTGGAGTCACAACCCAGATAACGAGCTTATATCTGGATGATCAGGGGACTTGTCAGACGGATTTCCCTCCAGTTGTTGATTGTTTCAAGGATGTGTTCATAGACAACTTTTCAGGTCTACCTATGGTGTGTGAGGTGGATTTCTCTATTGAGATCGTGCCAGGTGCAGCACCGGTGTCCATTCCTCCTTATAGGATGGCCACGCCTGAGTTGCAGGAGATCAAGAGTCAGTTTGAGGAGTTACAGGAAAAGGGCTTTATCCGACCCAGTACTTCTCCTTGGGGTTCACCGGTCCTTTTTGTGAAATAGGTGGATGGTACCCTCAGACTTTGCGTGGATTATCGGAAGATGAACCAGTTGATGGTTAAGAACCGATATCCCTTTCCGAGGATAGATGATCTGTTTTATCAGCTTCGTGGAGCACGAGTGTTCTCGAAGATTGACTTGAGATCGGGATATCATCAGCTTTGTGTAAGACTATTGGATATCCCGTTTACATATTTTCGGAGCAGATATGGTCTGTATGAGTACTTGGTTATTCCATTCAGACCGAAGAACACGCCAATAGTTTTCATGGCTATTAAGAATCATGTGTTCCATCTATATCTTGATTCTTTTGTGGTATTATTCGTAGAAGAAATCTTGGTGTACTCTCGCACTCGACACGACCATTCCACCCATCTTGATATTGTACTGAGTACACTGAGAGAGCATCGGCTATATGCTAAGCTCTCTAAGTGACACTTTTGGATGGACCAGATTCACTTCCTGGGTCATATCATCTCAGAGGCAGGAGTTTCAGTAGACCCAGAGAAGGTGAGAGCAGTAGTTTCCTAGGAGCAGCCTAAGAACATGTTTGAGATACATAGTTTCTTAGGGCTAGATGGTTACTAAAGATGCTTCATACACGACTTCTCCCGCTTAGCAGCACCGTTAATGGGACTGACTAAGAAGGGTTTGAATTTCGTTTGGTCAGAAGCTTGCGACACAACTTTTCAAGACCTGAAGGGAAGGTTGACTTCAGCACTGATCCTGATACTCCCAGAGCAGGGAAAGAGCTATACAATTTACTGTGATGCATCAGGGATTGGGTTGGGAGTAGTTTTGATGCAGGGCGACTGAGTTTTTGCGTACAAGTCTCGGCAGTTGAGGCCACATGAGAGGAATTACCCGACACATGATCTCGAGTTGGCTTCAGTTGTTCATGAGTTACGCTGTTGGATACATTATCTTTTGGGGGAGAATTTTGTGGTTTTCACCGACTATAAAAGCCTCAAGTATATCTTTACTCGGCATGACCTGAATCTGAGGCAGAGGAGGTGGGTCGAGTACCTACAGTACTTCGATTTTGATCTTGCCTATACACCTGGTAAAGGTAATGCAGTACCCGATGCACTGAGCAGGAAGAATCAGATATAGGTGGTTCAGGAGGCCAGTGGTGAGTGGGAGCTCATGGACTTGTTCTCTGAGATGCATCTGGAGGAGTACGACAGTCAGGGGCCGACTTATCTTTCCTTGTTAGCTGTGACTTATACCCTCCTGGACAGAGTGAGGATGAGGCAACTATCAGATTCAGAAGGCCTAGTTCTACGAGAGTCGGTGGAAAGTGAGGACCCTCCTCCTAGTTGGACGATAGGCGATGATGAGGTCTTGTGTTTCCATGGATGAGTGTGGGTTCCAGGGGATATACGCGAGGAGCTGATGCAGGAGTTTCATGCTTTGTCTTGAGCAGTTCATCCCGGGGTTACCAAGATGTACCATGACTTGAGGTGTCAGTACTGGTGGCTGGGTATGAGGAGAGAGATAGATGGTTTTGTTAGGAGGTGTTCCACCTGTCAAGAGGTGAAGACAGATCATCATAGACCATCTGGGATGTAACTGTAGTTACCCAATCCAGAGTGGAAATGGGATGATGTCGCGATGGATTTCATGATGGGGTTGCCGTGGTCACCTTGTGGCAATGAAGCCATGTGGGTTGTTGTGGACAGACTCACGAAGGTAGCTCACTTTTTTTCCGATCAAGGAGACCTTCGGTGTTGACGAGCTCAGAAGGTTTTATATCTGAGAGATCATACGTCTTCATGGGGTCCCTCATTCTATCATTTCAGAGAGAGATGCCTGCTTTAAGTCTCATTTCTGGCAAAGTTTTTAGAGGGTGATGGGTACACAGGTGCTTCTAAGAACAACATACCACCCTTAGATAGATGGACAGTCAGAGCGGACGATATAGGTTCTAAAGGACATGCTACGCGCATGCGTCATAGACTTTGGGGGCTCTTGGGAGAAGCATATACCCTTAGTCGAGTTTTCCTATAACAATAGTTTTCAGGAAACTATTGAGATGGCACCATATGAGGCTTTGTATGGTAGGCCATGCCGATCACATTTGTGCTGGTTAGAGGCAAGTGAGGCAACTTTACTGGGACCACAGCTCGTGCAGGAGACATCTGAGAAGATCCAGTTGATTTGGAAGCGGATGGATACCGCGCAGTATCGACAGAAGTCATATACTAATCGCCATAGATGACCTTTGGAGTTCGTGTTCGGGGATCAGGTTTTCTTGCGTGTTTCACCGAGGCTGGTACACAAGTGGATCAGGAGACATGGTAAGCTTTCACTGAGGTATGTGGGTCCATTCAAGATTCTGGAGAGAGTCGAGATGGTTGCCTATCGGTTGAAGTTACCGCAGCGGTACCGAGCCATGCACAACGTCTTCCATGTGTCTCAGTTGCGTCGCTATCATTCAGACCCATCTCACATCTTTCAGCCTGAGGAGGTTGATCTGGAGGCATATGCGTCATTTGAGGAGCATCCAATTCTTATCGTTGATAGGAGCACGAATGTTCTCCGAGGCCAGTCGGTTCCTCTCGTACGAGTGCTATGGTAGCATGGGAGAGTACCGGACGAGACCTGGGAGCGGGAGGCCGACGTACGTGCTCAGTGGCCAGAGCTGTTCTGAGATTTATCTTCGCCACCCTTGGAAGGGAAATTCGAGGACGAATTTATATAAGGGGGGAAGTTTGTAAAAACCCGGTTCTTATTTTTGAGGTACGGGATTATTCTTTTTCCTTTTCATTAAGTGTTTTTTAGAAAATATGGAAAAGGGGGAAAAATCCTAAATTTTGGAACTACACGCCATGTACTTTTCCACATGTTGTGAACTTTTGGCCGTGTGGGATGGGTACATGGGGAGTGTAGCCTTGTCGGTGACGAGGGGTGTAGGAACCGACTACACGCCGTGTAGTGGTACCTTACATTCCATGTAGTCAGTCGGTAGGCCTAAACAGTAAGGCGGTGGAGCAGCCGATAGCTGAGCGACAGTACACATCGTGTACTTGGGACTACATGCCGTGTACTCATGTCGACGAATGAACTGTGTGGCGGTGCCACCAGATGAACATTTAAATGAAAGAAGTACACACCGTGTACTCAGAAGTACACGCCATGTACTTTGTTTTTTCGGATTAAAACAGGCAGTAGCCTTCTTATTTGGTAGAGGAGACACTTGAGCCGATTTGGAGCCAAAGGAGGAGGCCAGACCTTTGAAGATCCACCAGGTGTTCGTCTGGAATCGGTTTCCGCCTCAGACGATCCCGTTGGAACCTAACGGGTAGGGTCTTCCACCTCCTTGGCTGGTTCTTACCAATTCTTCTCCTAACATGAGTTATTTACATTTGTTTGAGTTTTGTTCTTCATCAGATCTACGCTGTTCTTGGGCATTTTTGGAGTCGGCGTTCGGGTATAACGCTCGTTGGCATATAAGGTTGGTGGCTTAGTGTTTATTTTCCAACTGCCATGTGTTTTGTGCATTTTTGCGCCACGAACCCATATTGGGGTGTCTTGTGGATGAGGCCGTTGCTATATTAATCACCTAGAATTGATTAGGTATTTAATTATGATATTAAATTTCTGGTTGGGATCGTTGCTTGGATCCGGAACCACCCAGGGGTGTGTTCCACTATTCAGCCGTTTGGCCAGGATACCCGAGGGTATGCCTTTAAAGTAGTAATTGTAGAATTGACTTGAGAGGAATTTCTTGTTACTGCTAGTTTACCTGTTGGTCATGGCCGGGTTACCTGTTTAGCCTAAGGGAATTGTTGTGATTAGCCTGTGAGCACTGCACTATTTAGCCTGAGGGCAGTAGATATTTTCGGCCTGAGGGAAACTTCTTCCGTACCTGAGGGAAATAGACTCTGTGCCTGAGGGTGACACTTCCTACACCTGAGGGAAAATTCTGTTATACCTGATGGTTATACCTGCAGGTTGGATTCTGCTTACCTGAGGGTAAGATTTTTCTTGTCTGAGGACGTGGACTGTTTACTTAGAATTGCACTGTGGTGATTTCTAATATTTAATGAATTAAATGAATAATTAAATAGAAATTTGACTGTTAAGTTAGTTACTTTTCAGTAATTCTTACTTTATTGCATTTTAACATTGCACACTGTTGTTGCATGCTTACACACAGTTGGGCACGTGCCTCTGGTGGGTGCCTACTGAGATATATTTCTCACACCCTGTTTGGGTCATGCTTTTTGGCCCAAACAGATTACATTCCTGTAGGTTTGGATAGGGGAAAGAGTCCCTATATAGGTACTTGACTGTTGCTGTGGAGTAGGAGGGCATGGAACCAAGCCTAGGCTCGCGATTCCGATGCCAGTTGTTTGTTTTGCTTTGTTGTACTCTGCTTTTGTTGTACTGCATTGATGTATAACATGTTATGTCTGTTTTCTTATAACTTGAAACATGTAGCATCATCATTTATATACTTTTTGTTATATCCACTGCTGTAGTTTATTTCAGATGTGTATGGTTTACTGCTTATGCTGTTTGTTGTATGTTTGATTTCAATTCCACTGCGCTACACTTTGATAAATGAGGGCATAGTTTCCCCACAATCAGACCTGGGCCCGCGCTGCTAGTCGGTTGCCTCTGGCGTTTGGGGAAATGCGCTTGAGGTCATGTGGAGAACTGGGCTCGGGGCACCTGTTGCGTGGCACCTAGGTCTGGGACGTTACAATGGTATCCCCACTTCAGCACGACAATCCCCTCTTTCCCTTGGTTTGGTAATTTAGGGTTTCATAGAATAATGTTTATCTTCATACCAATTTTAAACCTGGGTACCCTAAATGATACAATGGTCATTCCTAATTTATGGAAACTAGTTATGAAATTTAAAACTTCCTTTATATTCAAATATCAAAGGTCATGATAAAAATAAAATAAAGGGATTGAAATTGGATAAATAAATTATATCAAATCAAATACATGAATAGAATAAAAGAAATAAATCCAATGACACCTTCCCCCTTTGGTTACATAACCCTATAATAAGGATAGATTTATCCCTTCATTTTAGTGATGACATATTAATCTGGATGGAATAAATCAAAATTTAATATAAATAAAAGAGAGGAGACATCAAACTAGTGAGGAACCTCTACATCATAGCTTTTCACCCCAAGAATTGGTCTCTAGATTCTCCCTAGAAGAATCAACTCAACCCTATATTTATAGACTTCCATAGTGTTCTTGAAACATTCAAAGATGTCATAATTAGTTAAAAAATCATACTTGGTGGTATAGAGGTCATAAATCAGTCTTTTACCCATATTGTACTGAATCTGGCCATTTTTAGGTAGTCCCGACACTTTCATGATGTGTAAGAATTATAAAAAATGTAATGTGTGGGTAATTGAAGTATTCATGGGTTTTTCACTATGTAAATTCATTTCTAATCCTTAATGGGATGTGGAACGGTTTGATGTACATGTGTCACACTATTCCACTTGCTATTATAACCCATTTCAATTTTTTTTATCACCTCACGTCTTGTATTTTCTTTACATCCTGTAATGTTTTTACATTTTGAAATGTTTTCATGATGTTAATATTTTGTTTCTAGCTCTTAAATATCATTTCACCCTATATCTTCAGTTTCATCCCACAGAAGTGTTCTATAAGAATCCTTCATTGTGGGAGGACTTTATTTTTCTGGGGTCGCGCTTCACTGCTTCACATCCTAGGACAAAGTGTCTTTGTTGTCCAAAATTCATCTCTTTTTGATAATTTTTCATATATTCATTGTTTTCTTCTAAAAATCACAAAAAATTAGATAATTAAAATATTGGAAAGAATATAAATTAAATTATACACATTAGTGTATTAAAACACCATAAAATATATGCATGAAATACATATATAAAATACCCCCACACTTGAATTCAGACTTGTAATCATGTATGGAATATCACCATACTAAAAAGGATGTTCTCCTTACCATGTTTAAAACTTAATGTAAAAAGATCAATTGATAAAATGAAAAATTAAATATTCATGCATCGCATAAGAAAATTCATTAATGCCTCATTTTTAAAAGAAAACAAATTAACAATGTATTTTACATTTTCAATTTTGAAATAATAACACTTCTTATCACATCAATTTTCATTTTTCAATTCATTATTAATATGAATTCCATTTTCAATTTACATCACTTTGAATTTTTCCTCTCATCAACAAGGTACAATTGTGAATAGAGTTCAATACATACCTCAAGAACAAGTAACTTACCATAGGATTGGAAGGCATTCAATATCTCAACTACATAAAGGCAGTATCATAAATAATTATACATGATTCATATTTAGGTTCAAATGAATCTGATGATGAGAGGAAAAATTCAAAGTAAGGTAAATTGAAAATGGGATGAATATTAATAATGATTTGATAAATTAAAATGGATTAAATAAAAAGTGTTCTTATATCAAATGAGAAAAAGTAACTATAATTTTGAAAAAAAATTAACTCATACCTCAAAAACATGTCACTTACCATAGGATTTAATGGGATCTAATATCTCCAAATCAAAAATACCGAATCATAAATAATTATATGAGATTCATCTTTAGGTTCAAATGACTCAGAGGATTTGGGGAAGGTGGGTGAATGATGTAAAACTAAAATCTAAAAAATGAGGTTTGACTCTAAAGGAAAATACATGATTTCAAAAGATATTTTCCATGAAAATCTCCCATTAGAGATGTCATATATCTCTTCATCCCAAAAAACACAAAGTGGGATCATGATAAAAGTAAGAATAATAATTTAATCAACCCCTCTTTCTCCTCTTTATTCTTATTTTTCCCTAAAAATTGTGAATAGGAAAAATCTCACATCCACCACCTAACCACGTATGATCAAAAGATTTTTGGTCTTGTAATAGTGATTTTTGATCCTCCCAAGATACAACAATTTTTTTTAAATCAAGAGAGGAGAGTAATAAAGTAAAATGGGTAATTTATTTCCTATCCCAATATATTGAAAACCCTAAGAATTTATAATCAATAAAATTTATCCCTATCCACCATAGAATGTCTATCCCCTACCCTTATTTATTTAAATACCATGATATATATTTAGATAAAGGTATAAATGAATAAAATATGCCCATAACATGGATGCTATTCTAACAAGGATCCTCATGGATTATATGGTATGAAAAATGTCTAATGTAAGGTGGTTCCAAGGATAA
The DNA here is from genome assembly GCA_963277665.1 of Viscum album. NCBI lineage: Eukaryota > Viridiplantae > Streptophyta > Magnoliopsida > Santalales > Viscaceae > Viscum > Viscum album. The sequence goes on along the minus strand of OY728165.1, from coordinate 1,463,727,681 downwards.
AGTTTTAATAAAAAATATGTCTCAATTATATTTAAAGAGACTCTTTTTAGTCACATCTTTGATAAGGTGGCAAGAAATTTCTATAAGAGAACACCCCAGAGTTTCTATAGAAATATACTAAATAAATAATATGAAATATTTGGCTTATAGGATCTCTCAAGAATGAGAGTGAAGGGTTGAGAAAATTAGTCATGTGAATGTATACAAATATATAAATAAATGAATGAAAATATCAGAAATTAATGGCATGTCCAAATATTAAAAAAAATTATTTATAAGAATAAACATGCTCCCCTAAATCGTGATTCAATAAATCCCAATCCTCATGCTTATAATTAAAAATTCCTTAACCCATTTTCTCATTTAAATTTATTGAAAAATAAATTCAAAATAATTGCATGAAATGTATCCTAGGGTGTTTATGTCTCCTAGTTTAGTTGATTAATCCTGGAATCAAATGTGATCATGCAATTGAAAGTTAAAGATTTTTATAAACTAAATGTGTGGAATAAAGTTGAAAATCACACAATTGAAATTATTACACCCCTCTGAATGATTCTTTTAAGTCATATGTTTATGTTCTTCCTACACTAGATTCATGACGTGTATAGATTTTATGAGGTTTATTATTTGGATTTCACGACATGAATGGTGTTCATGAAGTGTATTGGTCCGGTAGCTTCATCTTGTTAGTCCTATTACTTACTATCTTACAGGGTCTTAATGATTAACATATTAAAAATAAATAGTAAAAAACCTATGCCTTTATCAATGAATTTTGAATTATTTTAGTATGAGTTCTTGTGTACCTCTAAAAACTGAAAATAAATAAACAAAAACTCCAAATACCGAGATTGAATCATGGAAGTGCTTTTTTTAAGAGAATTGGGTCAACCTTAACTATTTCTTCTTGATCTCACATGATATATGGTTGTAAATATTATACCTAGTCAGGGTCACGAAATTGTCATAGCTGTGACCTATCTACGTAGGTTGTTCCTTTTCCTCCTTATCTAAAAATATTAACTCTTCTTGATGGAAACACTTTCTTAATTATCATTAGATCGATCCACCATTTCTTACTTAACCCTAAAGAACTAAATAGAAGGTAATGTACCATCCATACCTATTATACCTTTTAAAATTTTTTGGAATTAGTTTCCCCTCATGTATCGACAGTCTGAATCTTCAATTTCTCTTCTTTATTTTCAGTTTTTTTTCATTGGGAATCCTCTTACACAACATCATCTATTTCACAAACCTCTTCACTTTAAGTGATACCATTAACTTCAGGTATTTTTTCTTCTCAAAACCCATTTTCTTGTCTCAAATCATAGTTCTTCATCACCCAATGGATATTTAAACTTACTTGTTCATAGACAACTCTCATATATAGGTATCCACTATTTATATTATCTAAAACATGCTCGACAGCTAAAAATGGTCTACCCAGAATGAGTTGTGTCCACTCCTATTATATGTCTGGAATTAATAATTCAACATGGAAGTATAATTTTTCATCATTGATTAAAATATATTAGATGACCCCTCGGGGATACTTCATTATTGATTCTTCTAATAGAAGTGAAACTCTTATGGGTTTTAGTATTCCCATTCATTGGATCTTGTATATAGTGTATGAAATGATATTGAATCTCTCACTTAATTTTCATAAATATTTTTTTAAATCTATTTACTCTTATAATGATAATAATTGAAAATCCACCCAAATATTTCTGCTTCTTAGGTAGGTACATTGATACCACTATCGATCACTCCTGTGTGACTGGAATAGTTCTATTTTCCTCCAAATTAACAAGCTCTTTAATGAATATTTCATTGGTAAACATTTGTTTTGATAGAATGTACAAAACTAATATTAATATTCAATTTTTTAAAGTTTCCAATAAACATACCTTTTTGTGCATTGATCTTCTCTGATTTCATTCATTCTGGAAAAGGCAGTACCAACTTGAATTGTGGTGGTTCTTATTTTTCATCTTCTTTAGCTTCTTGTTCACCATTTTTTTCTATTTCAGCTTACTTTTTTTATTGTGAGTTTCTTAGTTGGGGATTATACTGATTGAATTTTCCACTCCTCAGAGTTATGGATTTCAAATATTCATGTGGGAATAACTTGGGGCATCCATGAAGTGATCCTCTTGGTATGTCTCTGAGTTTCTCAATGATTTAACATACTTGGAATTCAAGTTTATAGACTGATTCCCTTTATTACCTTGAGTTTTCTATAATCACTTTAATATATTTACTCAGATATTTTGAGTAATACTTCATTTCTTTGATAACCACCTTCATAGAAGACATTAAAGTGGGAAAAGTCTTATCCAGTGTGTGGACTTAGCTTTGTTATGATGGTCCTTATTATTCATGAAAGCCTGGTGATCTCTTTTTCTATCCTTGACGTTGTTTTTATGGAATCCCTCACAATAAATTATTACTATGATTATAATTAACATAAATAACATCTTCTGTATACATACCTTAAGGTTTTTCTGCTATCCCATCACTGTGTCCATTTTTTTATTAGGTATTTCATTTATACCACTATCCAGTCAAAACTATTATTTATCATGTGGAATCCTCTTCATTGTGTCCCTTCACCTTTCCATTGGAAGATATTGCTCACCATTTCTTCATGTAGGCTATAGATTTCCTCAGGTGATTTCTTTATCAGTGATTCTTTAACTTCTGAATCCAAAATTAATCTATTTTCATGAGACAAAACATTTTAATATGTTTGTAATATTATCCATAACTCTATACTGTGATGAGGGAATTTATGGGTCTTGTGTTTGTAATGTTAACAAGTAGAGTAAAGGGATTATTCATCAAATTAAAAAAAGTCTAGAATGTTTACTTGGATGTCTATAGATATAGAAGGTGGGAAGAAGTGGGAGAGAAAGTTTATTGATAGTTCATCCCATGTAGTGATGGAATGTTATGGTTGGATTTGGATCCACTCATGAGATTGATCCTGTAATTAAAACCAGAAGATGTGAAGTCCTACCACATCACTTAAGACATTCTAAAATTGAAAGGTATAACACATTTACTTTTTTGAGTTATTTTTTTTGAATAAATTAATTTTTTGATGGATTTCATTATAGGATACACCAAGTTAATCTTGTGTTATAAAAACACCAAGTTAAGCTTTCTACACATGAAACACTAGTTTAGTATGTGTTACACACAGCACTTGGTTTCAGAAAAACCGTGATATATTATTAATTTATTTATTTTAACATGACTATTATAACCTTTCCATTAAACTTAGTGATTTAAATAGTAATAAATTATTTTTAAATATTAAGTATAATTGTTTTATATAATGAAATTTTTTTGACAATAAAACACATAATTATTGGTAAAGTCTTTATATGTTTAAAAAATACCATTATTTTAAAAAAAGATTTTTATTAATTTTTTTGTGAAAAATAATAAAATTAATTTCTGAAAGTTTTTGAAAATGTTTTTTATATAAAAAATTAATTTTTAAATAAACATATCAAAATTATCTTCGGGTTATTTCTTGGGATTTTTCTAAAAAATTTCAATTTTTATGAATAGTGAAAAATACTGAATTTTAATTAAAAACCGTCTTTTTGACTAATTTATTTAAAAAGATAAATTATATTTTAAAATTTTTTAAAGTATAAATAGTTCAATTATAAATATTTTTGTCTCAATAATTTCATTATAATGAATTTCATTTTAAATTGGATATAAAAACTTTGAAAACTTTTAATCATTTTCACTTTAAAAACCCTCTTTCTCTTCACACACACATGATTAATATTAAATTAATTTTTAAAAATTATGTTAATGGAATTTGGAAAAATAGATTTCATATTTTTAATCATCATAATTTATAATATCTAATAAGTTAAACTTATTTATTTCCAAAATGAATAGTTAATGCAGTAAAAATGAATTACCGCAGTTAAGGAAGAAACAAGTTTCTATGGGGTTAAAATAAAATGATAAGGTTAAAAATGACTTAAATTTTTTATAAAAACTATTTTCTGGATTTATTTCTACCATTACATGTATAGGTATTTATAATGGTCCATTTTGGACCATTTTGAATTATTAAAAATGTGGGATCACTTATTTTATTTCAATAATAACAAGTGTGTTCTCTCCCCCAATTATAAAAGGTCATCCAATAACCTCTCTTCTTCACACATTAACACATCTTTGGTTTTCAAAAAACTATTAAAATCACTTCCCAAATTCACTCCTATTATCATAGAGTCCTTATTTTGGGAATAAATCCATCATAGGAAGAATTTTAGTACATTCCAAAGGAGGATACGTGAAGAAGATGTAATATTAATCAATGAGCGATTTAGATTTATTTCTTCCTAAAACCCCTTAAATTGATTTTATATTTTGTTTATATAATAAAATATGTAACTTAAATATACATAAATGTTTTTTGTTAAGTCAATTACCTAAACCCATCTCCACATCCATCAAATGGGTTATGAAATCATCATTCATGTGTACGACAAACTACCGCCTCATGAACCAATGTCATTAATTTTTTCATTACCACATATCAAGGATGGTTAAATTGAGGATTTTTTTATTTATATATTATATATAAACTTTTATTAATATTATTTAATTTTTATAACGCACATAAATTCATGATTTCCATTTTGTGGGAATATGATAACATTGTTTGTGTGTACGATAGACTACCGTCTCGATAAACAATGTGATTCATACACGCTTTACATGGAATGTATTAAGGATATATTTAATAAAAATACATTATATATATTACATAACCATGATTATGTAACTATAATATATATTATTTAATTTTTTCTTTCAACCTAATAAGAAAATAAAAAAAACATTTATACGTACGTACGACCTACCGTCTCCAAGAACGGTGTATTTTATTTAATATCGCTAAATTTTATGGATTACTATAAATACATATATAAATAATATACATGATATTTATATTATGGTCATAATTTTAGAGATTATGAATCCATGATTAAAGTAAGAGGTCCAAAAATATAAAAAATCAAAACATATAAGAGAAATGAAGTAGTTTTTACCCGAAATGTAACTTTAATATGGATTTATTATGAAATGTTAAATACAAGTTCAAAATAAAATAATATATGATATGATATATATTAATAATGTTATATAGTATATTTATATTAAATTTATATCTATTATAAATTATTTTTGAAAGAGTACAATAGAAGTTAAGACTTAAGGTAATGAATTTTTGTCTCAATTTTCCTTCCATGAGACGTATGTTAAGCTATACACCTATATTATTTCACAATGTGTATAAAAATAATATTTTACATGTAATACAATCAATTATTTCATCCTAATGATATTTTTTGTTTAATTTTAATTTATTCCTTTATGGGTATTATGAATTAATGTTATTAAAGTGGTAAATATTTCATGTCACTATCTCACCGCTTATCGGGATTTTTAATGATTATGTTTTCGATGATAAAATATTATGACCCATATCTAAGTAATTAAAATGAATTATATTCACCTTTATTTATTCATGATATCTTTTAGTAACTATACAATTTTCCCACTCTTTGGTATTTAAATTAATTGATAAAATGTCGTTTAAAAATCCTACTTTATCTCTCTCTTCGGTCAGAAATATGTTTTCTTCCAAAACCATGTTTTCTAAAAATGTTTTAGAAAATATTTTATAAATAAATTATGATTTTTAAAATTATTTTTTACCAATGTTTTATTTTTTTATAATTTTTTTGAAATAAGGGTTCATTACATTTTCCAAACAATCCTTGTTTAGATTTTATCATAAATGTAAAAGGAATCTTAGTTTTAACATGTACAACATGAATTTTTTTACAAAGTCAGGAACAATAATTTTTTTTGAATATTCATTTATATTTTTTCATCATTATTTCCAAAATAAAAAGGTTTTGAAATTTTTTTATCTATTAAAAATATTTTTTCAAATCGTAAAGGACATTTTTTTCAATAAATGTTTTAAATTATTGATCAATATCATTTTACATATAATATTTCATCTATTGATGTTACCCATGCCTTACTAGGGATATTATCCAAGGGTACCATTAATATTATTTCCCTAGATTTTATATGTTTTTGTTGAATGAGGTTTATGAAACCTATTTTTTTATAAGGTTTATACTATGATAAGATTCTTATGAAATCCGCTTCTTTTTCCATAAGTCATGCTTTAATTATTATGAAACCTATTTATTTTCCACAGGTTATGATATGATTAAATGTTTATTGAAGCCATGTTTTTCATGTGCTGTGATATTATGAATGTTTTATAACCACATGGAACACATATTTATGAGTCTCATTATGTTATGGGTCAGGCCTATATATCCCGCCAATGAATTTGGTGAAGATTTATACCTCATTTGATAGATAGGGGTAGAGTAGAGAGTGAACCCAGTTTGGTATGAATGATCTAGAATGGGGAGTGAACTAGATTTACTATGATATGTCTAGAATATGGAATTTACCTGGTTTAGTACGATACGACTATAATGGGGATTGAACCCAGTTCAATAAAGGACTTTATCCACTTTCATGGTTTTGGTAGTGGGCCTTGATTAATATGAAAATGATTTACTATGCCTATGTGTATACCAAAAATATATATCTTATGTTATTTTTATACTATCATAACTTATTTAATTTTATCATCTTGTGATTCATGTATTATGAACTTCCAATATTTATTCCACGACTCAAGATTATGATCTGTAATATATGGGGTATGGTTTTAAAAGGTTATAATCATGTTACCAGACACTTATGTTCATGTTATGCTTACGTATCTCCCTTGTTTACCCATAACGGGGATATATCCTCAACCTTTATTATGTTTATTTTATCCAAGTTATGAAGAAAGATTTTATGTAGGATATGTATATGAAGAGTACTAAATGGAAAGATATTTTTGAAAAAAATTAAAGATATTTCAGAAGATTAAAAGATTGTGTTCGAAGTTTCCAAAGGCACCAATCTATTACCATACTCAAGCATATGTTTGTGTAATTTAATGAATATTAAAAAAAGCTATAATATCTGTGTATTAGAAGATAGGGTCACTATAGTTCGTATGAAAGGAAAAATTTTAGTTAACCATTGGAAATTAGGATGAGAAAACCTTAGTGATATCCCTAAGGACATGTTTAAGGATAAGTTTAAGGATGAGTCAAAGTACAAGAAAATTCTCTTGAATTTTGCTTAAGGATAGAGTGCGTGGTTTCCTAGAAATACATTCCTATTTGGATACAACAAGTGGATGAGGCTCTAACATAGATATACATAGGGGTAATAACCCATAAAACATCATATTAATCTAGAGTTGGTCATAACCATATGAATTGATGCACACCAGGTTTGGAACTCATCGGGGATATGCTTTGTGAATTCACAAAATCATTTTGAGCCATTATGAAAATTTTAAATATAAGATGACTATGAATGAACTAGGATAAACCTAAGGTGTCATAGATTAAATAATATTTCATGATTTAGACATGCTTGATTTTTCATGATTATGTGGTTCCCCACTAGGATTATTATTTCTTACACTAGGTTTTTGGTTTTAGTTAATGGCTAGAACCTAAAGGGGCCACATTAAAGATGAGAACAATGCAAAATGAAATGATTTTACTCTTAAGAATCCTAATGTTTTGGGAGATGGATTGAAAAATATCATTACTATGATCGCATAACTTTACCAAGATATGAATCATGATGGTCTTCAAAATGAAAAAAAAGGGAACAACATTTTATTAAGTCTTTCATGTGGCAACATACACATTCTTTTATTGGGTGTTATGATCTAATAGTTGATGAATAATGGATCGGTACCACTAAAAAGTTATTTTCTATTCTTCAGCATTCAAAACATGAAAAAGTCATTTTGGATGTATATTGTTTGGATGGTGAAGTGAATCAATGTTGGAAGCTTATCAAGAATACAAGGAAACAAAATGAAATTGACTCCATATATTGCGTTGAGTTCAAGATGTTATTATTCTATAAGTAGTTTTCTCGTATTATTTTTTAGAATATGTGAAAGTAGTTCCTTGAGATAAATAAAAATGATGATGAATCTGTTGGTACCTATGTTGAAAATTTTACAACGAATGTGAGGTACACTTCAAGCATTATCTTCTAACCTAAGAGTAAGGCTGGTTAATTCTTATATGGATTAAAACCAAGTATTCAAAGGCTGTTATCCATAAGACACTTCAATATATATGGAGATATTGTTCGATGTGATATCAAGGTTCAAATTTAGGTTAGAGTATCTATCAATATCATGGGGTTGAAAAGAAAATTAATATGTAATTAAAATTAAAATCTAAAAACCATAGAGAGAAGAAGATGAGCATTCCATTATGCTCAAAGTGTGGGAAGAAGCAGAGATTAACTATTCTTATCGAGACAAGTAATTTTTTATTTTCGAAAGGGAAGGTTATAGGGTAATTGATTGCTGAAGTGAAGGGAATAAGTTAGCTAACTATGCAAATGGGGAAAATGATACACATAATTAACCTATTTCACTTTAGTGCTTCATGTGTAAAGAGAATGTACATTATGATAACTAGTTCCCAAACTCGAGGGTTAATGATGATGATCGATGTCAAAAACCTCTTAAGTTGAGAAACAAGGGGTAATCTATTACGATCACTTTTTCTAATGAGGGGTATGATAACGACTTGGTAAAAGGTACATTTTCCATCCAATCTAGAACTTCAAATCTCTTATTTAACTCTGGATCTACTCATTCTTTTAAATCTAAATAATTTTCTAAGGGTATCAATATTTTACCCAAATAATTAGATGTGGAATTAGTAGTAAAACCCACTAATGGTACGATAATCACATCTTATGTTTAATATTCCTCTATGGATAAAATTTGTAGGAATGTGCTTCCTGTAAATCTTTTCATTCTTCCTAGAGTGTAATTTGAGGTAATCTTATCCATGGATTGGATTTCTCTTTATAATTTCCACATAAATTTTCAAGTAAGGGAATTAAAGTTTGATATTTTAAACAAAGTAATAATATCATCCAATTTGATGATATGTATGAATTTATGATGGAGATAAAATCCATTGTATGGGTCTTAATTCCCATTCATAAAGGTTGTTTATCATAGATAGTTGGGGAGAAAATTAACATATATGATTTACCTATTGTTCAAGAATTTGTTGATGTCTTTTCAAAATAGATTCCAAGTCTTCCACCAAAACATGATGTTGAGTTCTTAATAGAACTAATACCTAGTCTTGAACCAATTTCAAATAATCCCAATATAATGGCCCCAATTGAGTTATAGGGATTAAATAAGAAATTCCATGAAAACCTTGATAACGGATTCATTCGGGAAAGTGTGTCACCTTAGGGTATACCAGTTTTTTTACTAAAATAATATGGATCAATTTGACTCTACCTTGATTTTTGGGATTCAAATAAGATCAAAATAATAAGAATTATCCTCTTCCTTGTATTTATGAATTATTTGATCAACTAACTATAGGTCAATACATTTCCATAATGGAAATTCTTTCAGGATATCATCAATTGGTGGTCAAGAAAGAGGATTCACACAAGAATGTATTCTGTAAAAGGTATTGATGATTTTAATATATATTTATTCCATTCGGTCATACTAATTTCACTACTATATTTATGGATTTAATTAATAGAGTTTTTAGACATTACCTTGATCAGTTTATGGTAGTCTTTTATAGATGATATTCTTATCAACTCAAAGAGAAAGGAGGAGTATGAAGACCACTTAAGAATTGTACTAAAGACCATAAGAAATGAGAAACTATATGAAAAATTCATAATGTGAGAAATTTGGCTCCAAAAAATTTAATTTTTGGGTTATATAGTTTCAATAGAGGGTATATTAGTTGATCTATAAAAGACAAGGTCTATTGAATGATGGCACAAACCAACCAAGGTGAATAGGGTCAAAAGTTTTCTTGATTTATCTGGATATTATTGAAGGATTTTGGAGAATTTATCATGAATATACAATACTTTAATAAAGTTAACCCAAAAGAGAACCGATTTCCTCTGAAAAAATGAATTTGTAAAAAAACAAAAGGAACTGAAGAGAATATCAGTCAGCGCACCTGTGCTTACATTACCCTATAGTGGAGAAGGGTTTGTAATATATAACGATGCATCCAAGAAGGGATTTTTATGTCTTATTATGAATAATGTCATGGTTTTAGATTATGACTCATGAAAACAGAAGATTCATGGTAAAAATTACCCAACTCATGATTTGGAGTTATCTGAAGTACTTTTTGAAATAAAGATATTGAGGCATTTTCTTTATAGAGAAAAGTGTTATATATATACCAATAGTAAAATATTGAAGTATATATCCCCATAGAAGGAGATTAATATGAACTAAAGAATATAGTTAGAGTTGATTAAATATTACGACAACTCAATACATTACCACCATAGGAAAGAAAAAAAGGTGGTAAATGGTATGAATCAATAAGACCATTAAGATTATCTATGATGAGGATCACAAAAGATCCAATATTTTTGAATTTTTAAAGGATAGTTCTGGAAATATAAAAGGAAGGGGACAAATACTATCTTTATCTATTGAATATTCAACCATCTATCCATGTAAAGATCAAAGAGGCATATAAGTATTTTTATAGCTACAAAAGAAGGTTAGAAATATTCCTAAGTTTAACATTGTTCTTGATAGAATGATAAGGTTCAGGAACATTGTATGTGTTCCATACATACCGGACTTAAAGAAGGAGTTGTTAGAGGAAACTCATAGTTATTCATTATATATTCATTTAAGAAGTACGAAGATGTATAGATATTTGAAAAATACTTATGGTGAGATGACATAATGAGAGATATCACAGATTTAATTTCTCATTGCTTGCTATGTCATTATCTTAAGAATGAGTGAAAAATGTCTAATGGGATTTTGTATCCATTACCCAAACCATAATGGAAATGGGAGATCATCACCATGGATTTTGTTGTTGGAATCTCTAAAACATCTAACATACACAATTATATATGGGTTGTAGTCAATGACCTTACTAAGTTAGTACACTTTATCAATATCTAATAAGACTTCTCACTAGATCTATTTATAGGATATAAATTAATAAAGTAGCAAGGTTTCAAGGAGTACCACATTCCGTTGTATATGATCGGGATATGAGATTTTTCTCAAAGTTTTGGAAAATTCTTAAGCAATATCTGGATACAGAATTGAGTTTTAGCACTGTGTATCATACTCAAATAGGTGGTTAGTCTGAAATAACAATTCAAATCCTAAAGGACATATTGATATCTTATTATTTGGATTTAAAATTTCATTTGGATCAAAAAATTACTCTAGTTTAGTTTTCTTACAATAGTATAATTCACCCAAGAATTCATATGGCTGCTTATGAATCCCTCTATGGAAACCTACGTAGAGCACTAATATGTTGAAATGAAGTTAGAGAAAGAAAGCTATTGGGACATGAGATAACTTAAGAAACGATGGATAATGTTAAATCCATTTAGTAACACATCAAGAAATATTGGAGTTGTAAGAAAAGTTATGTGGAACATCATTGGTGTGATCTAAAATTTTATGTTCACGACAAGATTTTTATAATAATTTCTCCATAAAAGAAGGTTATAAGATATAGGACGAAATGGAATCTAACCTAAGGTATATTGGTTGCTTTGAAATTCATAATCATATCAAGATGGTAGCCTATTGCTTGATGATTTTTCCGAACCTCTCTCAAGTACATGAAATTTTACATGTATCTCATATGAGGCATTAAATACCTAACCATTCCCATGTACTGATCTCAAAGGATATACTACTAGAGAAAGATATTTCTTATGAGAAAAAACTGGTAGAGATTCTAGATCGTGGATATAATATTCTATGAAATTATATCACTCACCAAGTCAATGTTTTGTGAAAAAACCACAAGATTAAGAAATCTATATGGAAAATTTATGATATGATGAGGCAAAATTATTCACAATTTTTTTTTACTTTGAGAGCTAAAATTTGAGGGTGAAATTCATTTTAAGGGGGTAGAATGTGACCCTAAGAGTATCTATGAATTAATTTTTTTTCGAATAAATTAAATTTTATTAATGGATTTTATTGAATACTACACCAAGTTAATCATGAATTATAAATGGAACCAAGTTAATCTTTCACAACATGAAACACTGGATTATATTATGTTACATGTAACAATGACTTTTAACAAAACCCAGATATATTATTAATTTAGTTATTTAAACATAAATTTTTTAACCTACCCCTTAAACTTAGTGATATAAATTGTAATAAATACTTTTTAAATATATTTTTATTTAAATATAAATTATTATGTTAAAAATACATAATTTTTTTGGTAAAGTCTTTATTTGTTTTAAAAATACTATTTTCTCAAAAAAAAGATTATATTCCTTTTTTTGTAAAAAATAATAAAATTAATTCTTGAAACATTTATAAAATTAATTTATTAAAATAAAATTAATTTTCAAATAATAATATCAAAATTATCTAAAGATTATTTTTTAGAACATTTCTAAAAAGTTTCAATTTTCATGAATAGTGAAAAATACTGGATTTTAATTGAAAACTATCTTTTTGACTAATTTATTTATAAAGATAAATTATATTTTAAATTGGTATTAAAGTAAAATTAGTTTAATTATACATATATTTATCCAATTTAGTTCATTGGAATATATTTTATATTGAATTTTTTTATAAAATGTTTGTAAACTTTTGATCATTTTCACTCTAAAAACCCACTTTCACATCACTTATGCTGGATTAATATTAAAAATTAATTAACATGATTAAGGTTAAAATTGGTTTATCAGGGGACTAAACTAAAAAGATAAGGGTAAAAATAACATATAAACTTGAATAAAAGATATTTTATGTTAATATTATGACTATTACACCTATAATTTTTGATAGTGTTCTATTTCATACAACTTTTACATACAAAAAACATGGGAGCACTTATTTCTTTTAAAAAAACCAAGTGTTTCCTCTGCCCAAAATTTTAAAGTGCACCCCTTATCCTCACATCTTCACAGCTTAAAAACTATTTGGAATGTCCAAGACATAAACAAATCACTTCTTAAAATTCCTCACCACATCCCAGTATCCTTATTTTTGGTAGAAACCCATTCTAGGAATGGTTTTAGTGTAAACTTAAGGAGGATACCCAAAGAAGTGGTAATGTTCATCAACACATGTTTTTTTATTTCTTCATCAAAAAAATTAAATTATTATTATATCATGATTATATAGTATAATTACTATATTACATATAATTATATTTTTTTGTTATGTTCATGAACTAAAATCATCCCCACTTCTATCTAATGGGTTATGAAATCATCATCCATGTGCACGATTGAGCACCACCTGACGAACCAATGTCATTCATTTTTCCATTACCAACTATCAAGGATATTTATAATTATGGATTTATTGTTTATATATGATATTTATGATTGTATTACTATTATTTAATTTTTATATCACACATACTTCCATGATTTCTTTTTTGTGGGAATATGATACCACCGTTCTTGTGTACGACGAACTACCATGTCGCGAAGTGATGCGATTCGTTTATGCTTTACATGGAAGAAATTAAGGGTTAGTTTTAAGAAAATTGATATATATTAAATAAAAATGATTCCAAATATATAATATTTATCATTTAATTTGTTTTCTTTCAAACTAATAAGAAAATAAAAAAACAACGCTCCTCTGAATGTATGTCCTACCGTCTCTATAAACGATGCATTTAATTTCCTACCACTAAATTTTATAGATTATTATAAATACATATATAATTATTATATAATATATTTATATCATGGTTATAATTACTTATACGATGTAGCTATTCTCGAATTAGGAGGAAAAAATATAACAAATTAAAACATATATGAAAAACTGGCCAGTTATTACCCAAAACATAACTTTAATAAGGAATTGTTAATAAAGAGGTAATAAAAGGTCATAAGAAAATCATATATGATATGATATATATGAACATGGTTCTTTAATTTGTTTATAATAAATTTATATCAGTTATACTGTAGTTTTGAATAAGTGTGATGGAAGTCAAGACTAGAGGCAAGAGATTTTTGTCTCAATTTCCCTTCTTTGAGATGTACATTATGTTATGCACCTATATACTTCCATGATGTGTATATAAAGACCCTATGAAATGTAATATATTGAATTATTTAATCCTCATGATATTTTATGTTTCATTTTATTTTATTACTTCATGGGTTTTAGGAATCTATGTTACCAATGTGGTGGATATTTCATGTTACAATCTCATATCTTACCAAGATTGTTTAAAGGGTGTGACACAAGTAATTCCCAGGAGGTTGAAATTGCTGGAAGTTTCTTTCATGCTTTGTCGGGTGGGTGGCTCGAAAGAGAGAAGGGTGTGCTGGCATCCTTCATCCGGTTCTCCTCCAGTTTCTTTGTGGGCTGGAGAGGTGACTTTCCTTGTTTTACTGCCAGCACGATGCAACTCTTGGTGGAGGGGGTGACACATTTTCTTGAATAATCTCACTATGTCAATGTCGTCCGACAGGGGCGATGAGGATTTCCAATTTTTGTTTGGACTTTTCTTCTTTTGTTCTTGTCAGACTTTTTTGACTTTTGTCTTTAAGGCATTTTTCCCTTCTTGTAATGGGTTCCCTCTTTCCCAATTAGAAAAGAGGCTCTATCTTTTTTAATTCAATTCTGGGGGCTTTGCCCTCAAATTTTCTTAAATAAAAAAAATTATCATTAATTTTATTCTTCTTTGTTATTCATGATATCTTCATGTAATGGTACTATTTTCCCACTATTTGGTACATAGATTATTGAGGAAATAATTTTAAGTAAAAATGAAATTATTTATCTCTTCAGTGAGAAATATGTTTTCTTCCAAAAGTATATTTTTTTTTCAATTTTTTTTATTTATTTCCCCCTTTTTATTTTTAGAATAAATTTTTACCCATGTTTTGTTTTTTACTATTTTTTTGAAATGAATCTTAATGTCATTTTACAAACAATGTATACTTCAGATTTTACCATAAATGTGAAAGGAATATTCATTTTATCATGTATGTAATGAACATAATTTTCTGACTTCATGACCAATAATTTTTTCTACTCTAATTTTATACGTTTTCAAGGTTATTTTAAATGTATAGTGTTTTTAATTTTTTTATGTTTTAAAAATAAATTTTCAATATGGAAAGGATATTTTCCTCTATAAATATTTTTATTGATCAATCAAAATCATATTCCATATAATATCTCATCTATTGATGTTACCTATGATTTACTAGGGATATGATCTAAGGGTACAATTCATATTATTTCTTTTGATGTTTTATTTTTTATGGAATGATGGTTAGGAAACCCCTTTCTTTTCCATGGGTTATACCATGATAAGATTATTATCAATCATGATTATGTTTCCATAGGTTATGCCATGATGATTATGAAACCTATTTATTTTCCATAGGTTATGATATTAAGAAATGTTCATGAGACCCATTTATTATCATGATTTATGATATGATGAATGTTTTATGATATTATGGCACACATATATATGAGTTTCATTATGTGATGGGTTCAAACTATTTCTCCCTCTAATGAATTAGGTAAATATTTATATCTCATGAGATAGACATGGTTTGAATGGGGATTGAACCTAGTTTAGTATGAGAAGGATCGATTCGGGAGTGAACCCAATTTAGTATGAAAAGGATAGAATGGGGAGGGAACCAGATTCATTATCATTGGGCTAGAACGTGGAGTGAACCTAATTTAGTAAATGAATTTGTTCACTCTGATGGTCTTGGAAGTGATCCTTGATTAATATGGGAATGATTTTCTATGTTTATGTGTATGTCCCAAATCACTCTCTCATGAAAATATTATGATCTCATGGTTCATGTTATTTGATTATATTATGATTATAGTCTTATTAAATTCTCATATTTTTTCCATGGATCATGATTCTGATCTTTTATTTGAAAGATATGGTATTCAAATTCTATCATTATGTTCTCATACCCTTATATTTGTGTTATTATTACATATCTCCCTTGTTTACCCTTACCGAGCATATGAGATCACCCTTTATTATGTTTCCTTTCCCCAGGTTATGAAGAAAGGTTTTATGTACAATATGTCTATGAAGAGTACTAAATGGGAAGATCTTTGTGGGAAACATTGAATAGCATTGACTAGATTAGATGATCATGTTCCAAGTTTCCAAAGGCACTAAACTATTATTGTCCCTAGGTGTGTGTTTGTGTAACACAATGAATATTAATAAAAAATGATTTAATATCTATGTATGAAGATACTAGGTATCTATAGAAGGTATCTAAGATATCTATAAATCTTCCCAGACATGCGTTTTGATCTTCATGTGCTAGTTTAGTGAATTGCATGTTGTTTTAGATTATATGGACGATTTCACATTTGATCTTGAAGTGATTTTATACAACATGAGGTTTTAAGATTCTTAGTTTCAATATTGTATTTTAGGGACACCCATAGTCCATGAGCATACACAACCAAGGGTCTATTTGAATAAATATTGAAGAATGAAGAAATTTATTTGTTCCCACAATGGTTGAAATATCATTGTTTTTCAATATGTTCATCTCAAGTTTGAGATTAGATTCAAAAATATCTTTGTCTTTTTTCACAACTGTTGGGGTCATGAATTAATAATTTAAAAATATAAAACCCATAGCATAGACATACCCAATTTTTGAAAATAAATTTGAATAAATTATTAAAATTAATTTTATCTTAAAAAATAATGAGCAACCATCCCCGAAAACAATCCTAGTTTTGATAGGGCCAAAGGGAATCGTTATTTACCTAAAAGTCTAATCAAGATATAAAATTTATAAATCAAAGATTACTGAAATTAATTAATTAAAACATAGTATGAATAAGGTATAGGTCAAAAACATAGATATGTTTAAATAAGTTTAATTAGGTCTTTAAAAGAAAATTAATTTACCTGATTTGTTTTCAATAAATAAAGAAAGAAAATAGATTCTGGGTTTTAGAGATAGTTCATAAAAATGAGAGATGGATACATATTGGTTTGTTTGAAATCAATTTGGATTGAAGGAATATAAGGTTATTATAATTTTAGGGTTAGAGTGTAGTTGTATTTTAGAAATTAAATCAATTAATCCATGTGTGGAATCCATGTCAGGTTGAGGTGGATTCAATGGTCATGGAATCCCTTCATCAACATGGAAATCCCTTTTTCCCCTTGGTCTGGTAATTTAGAGTTTCATTGAATTGAGTTTGTCTTAATAACATTTTAAAACCCAGTTACCATAAACGTGATAATGATCATGCCAAATTTAGGGTAACCAGTTTTTTAATTAAAAGCTTCATTTCAAATTCAAATATCAATGGTCATGATAAAAATAAAATAAAGTGATTTGAATTGGATAAATAAGTTGTAGAAACCAAATACATGATTAGAACAAAATATATATATCTAATGACTAAATCCCCATTTGGATACATAACTATAGAATAAGGAGGGATTTGACCCCTTATCCTAGTGATGAGAGAGTAATTGGGAAGGAATAAAGTAAATGAAAACATAATGAAATCAGTTGAGATGTTGAACTGGTGAGGACCCCACACCGTGCAGATTCTCACCCCAAGATTTGGTCTCCAAATTATATTTAGAATAAATAGATTAGAAATATATTTATTAAACCCCATAGGTATTTTTCAACATTAAATGTCATCATAATGGGTCACAAAGTCATTCTGGGTGGTCTTGGGTTCATAAAATTAGTCTTCGCCACCCACTACAACGAATCTGGGCATTTGTGCATTGTCCTGATATTTTCATGATGTGTTAGTGTTTCACTACCTGTAATGTGAATGAATATTATGTATTAAGATATTTTTTAATGATGTAAATTTATTTTAGAGCCTTCATGGGATTTTTCATGGTATAACACATATGTGTCACGTCGTGACACATGCTGTCATCATCCATACAAGTTTTTCGTCACTTTGTGGATTGTATTTTATTCATGTCTTGTAATGTTTTCACATCGTGTAATGTTTACATGATATGAATATTGTGTTTTTATCTCCAAAAGCTCCATTTTAGTTTGTTAATTTTTGGACCCATGGAGTGTTCCACAGCATAACGAACCTACCTGGGTCAACTAGAAAAGCCACCAGAACCTGACCATCACATGATATGGGTAAAATTGGGTAACAAAGACTAGTCTTGAATACAATAAAAACAAGAGATGTAACTATATTTGGAAGACAAAATAAACAAGATACAAAAATACTTACAATCCAAGACAAAAAGGCTAAACAAAAAAGAATTTCATATACCCATGTGACCAAAATTCACCTCCAAACCAACCTGAAACAAAAACAACAATAAAAAGAGAAGTTGGCATACTACGCGATGATCTTACCATTACTTGGATCTTATGATAAAAAATCTAAAAATTTCCAATGTAATAATTAGGGTGTGATCCAAATCTTAATAGGATACCAACATTGTTTCTATACAATGTTTAAAATAAAGAATGAAAAAAATATAGATTTTAAAACAAAATAGTTTTAAAAATAATTTTAATAAAATAAATCCAATTATAAATCATTTTACTTTTTTTATAAAAGCCTTTCAATTCTCAAACCAGAAACATGAAATGTCAGAGTGACACAAATAAGAAATCATATCCATGCATCAAGTGGTATACAAGTCTACACATATATATGAAACAACCTATCATGAAAAGCTATGGGACACAAACTTTTATATAAAAACCAGTGAGCAACAATCTGTGATAAAATAATCATGTGATAAACAACCAATAATGAAAAATGAAAAATCAGATATTATTGGTCTGTACCCTATGGGATAATGTTTACAAGACACTCAGAATCTTAAATAGGCATACATTTGGTCCAAAATATATTGATTCATTCCAATCGATACCACAAAATTACCTCCTAGTTGTGAAATACACACTAAGTCTACCTGTGTCTCTATCCCGACGCACACAAGGTTCCCAATGTGCATTTTTCCAAAATAAATTCAAATGCATTCTCACTATTTTATAAAACATTTTCAAAGCCAAGATGATCTACTTAATTGTTTAAAAACCCATTTCTAAATCATGAAAATCCATTTTTAATGTAAAACTCCCTTTTTGAAAACACTTTCCTTTCCATGAAATCATTTGAAACAATTAATCACTTCCAATCAATGAAAAATCCAAAGGAATTTATCAATAAAAAACATTAAATTCATCAAATTAAACTATTGTATAGAAACACCTACAAAAACATGGTAAAAACTAGTTTATTTTGACAATAATGATTGAAACCAAGAGAAAAACCATTGAAAGGAACGGTACAACAAGAATCATAAATGGATCAACAAAAAACACTATCCAATAAAAAATCTGCAGCCAAATGATAGCCACAACTAAAACCAAAGGAAAACCCAGAGGATTACATACCCAAAGAGATGTAATACAACCAAAACAATGATGAAGTGTTAAAATGATTTCTCCAAATTTACAAGAGTCACCCAAAATCTCCTAGGGAGAGACCCAAGGTTTAGAGAATATAATCCAATAGGAATGAAATGAGAATATCATCTGAACCACCTACATAAAACAAATACTCAGTATTTTACATGGTTTGTAACAAAATTAAACTTGGTGTAATTGCTGAGTCCCACATATGACATTATTCAATCGTCTTTTATTAAAGATATGATTTTTAATATTTAAATAGAGAGCATTCTGTACACAGTGTGTTACCTTTCTCATGGTGTACCAATTTTATGACATATTTATAGAGATGTTTAGACACTGTGTAACCCCATGAGACGACGTGTAAATACCTAGAGGGGTACAAAAATTATAGTTTTTATATTAAAATTCCAATAAATCCCTAACTTCACTATTATATGTATAATCTAAATTCATTTTTGAAATTAATAAATGAATGAATAAGGAAAAATAAAACAGAAGTAAAACATACCCGGCTAAACGGTAATAGGGCATTACAATACCCCAACCATACATTATTTATTCCCCCAGAAATGCCTCAAGATTCTAGATCTATAAAATGATAAGGTCACTGATGTCTCATCAATGAATCCTAATCCCACATATCAAGGCTATCCTATCTACACTACCATAATACACAGATCAGCGGGATCCTGTTACCACACAACACCTTATCCTGGCGATCCATAATATTAACTAGTTGCTCAACCAAAGTTGTATCAGTCTCAACATTAACATCCTCCCATTAAATCACATGGGAAGGATTTTTTATATACCTCCTCAACTAGGACACATGAAAAAAATCATGGATAGATATCAAACTATATGGAAAGTTAAACTGATAGGACACTGTCCCCAGTCATCCAATGATCTCAAAGGGGACTAGAAACCTCGATGCCATATTACCCTACTTAACCAACCAGCGATGTCCCAAGTGAGGTGAAACTATGAGAAAGAGTCGACCAACAACCTCAAAATCTAGCGTTTGATGAGGATAGTCCACAAAGGATTTCTAAAAACTCTATTCCATGATCAAATGCCTCTAGATCAATTGAACCATCTCCATCATCTCCTGAATAACACTCTGACCAACCAAGGACTGATCACCAAATTCTTCCCATCATAAGGAATATCTACATAACCACCCATAAAAATCATTGTAGGGTTCTATCATGATTCAATACTTATAAATATGGTTACAGGAAAACAAAAAAAAGGAAAATTAATTTCCCAAGATCCTATAAAATCAGAAACACATGCCCAGAGTATATCCCTTAGATACAAGACAACCCTCTCTATCAATCCATCCATCAGTGAATGATAAGATATTCTTAATTTAATCTTGGAACCCAACACATCTTGCCAAAATTTCCAAAACATGGATGTGAACCTCAAATAACTATTTGAAAAACTATAGAGGGAACCCCATGAATTCTCATAATCTCTCAGACATAAAAGTCCCTAAGTTGTTCCACTTTTATTATCTCTTAGATATATAGGAGATGGAATGATTTCATGATTTGATCATCGATCACCAAAATTGCAACCTTCCTGTTAGGATTATATGGTAAAATAGTGAAAAATATCCATCTAAATATAATCCCACATTAATACTATAATGGGTAAAAGATGCATTAACCCTACATGTATCTAGTGCTCTCCCTTATCTCTCTGACTAGTATGGAACCTTTAAAAAATATTCTATCAACCATCTCATCACTTGACACCAATACCGATACCTTGAGTTGTGATACATCTTGGTATTCCTAGGGTTAATTTAACAATAAGAATATTGGCCACTATCTAACAACTCATATCTCAAGGAAAAAGGAACATCCAGCCTGTGACAGAAGAAAAAATATCCACTGGGAGATCGAGAATAGTCACCCAAGGCCTCCCCACCATAAGGGATTTACCTAATGCGTTGAAAGTAAATGTCTTCCACCTACTCAATCTGAAATCTCTCATAGAAAAATGAATCACATTTAATCAAATCCAAAAACACATTTCCACCAAAATCTTCCACTTCCAAGGCCATATCAACAAATAAACTCAATAGAGACCATAACTCAACTGATTCCCTGATGAATTAAGTTGATAATTTTCCACTCAATGAATCAATAATCAAATTTACTTTTCTATGGATATAATAAATATTAGAATTAAAATTTTTAAGATAATATACCAATTTTATCCATCGTAAATTCAAACCCATATAAGTAAAACTATATTTTGGCCTCTCACAATCAGAATATACCATAAAGTTCTCCTAAAAGAGATAGTGATGCCATGTTTTGAGTCCATGAATAATAGTTACCAACAAAAGATCATGGTTAGGGTAGGTTTTCTCATAAGGTAGTAACTTGTGAGATCCAAAAGCCACAAATTTACCCCCCTAAATCAAGACACATCCCATACTCATACCAGAAGTATCATAAAAAACATCATAACTCAGTCTTGGTTTCAAAAGAATCAAAATTTTGGTTGAATTTAACCTCAACTTTAGCTCCTAAAAATATCTATGAAAATTATGATTCCATTAAAACTTTACATCCTTATGGTTTAAATATTTAATAGAAGATGTTATCTTGGAGAATTTCTGAAAAAACCATCTATAATGACTAGTTAAACTTAAGAATCTCTTGATCTCAAACACATTTCTGGGATACTTCGAGGACATAAATACCTTTACCTTTTCAGGATGCACCGAGAAGACCCTATCAGATATTAAAATCCTTAGAAACTTCACTTACTAGAACCAAAACCCAAATTTAGAAATCTTGACAAACATATGATGTTCCCTCAGACTTTGAATAATGATAAACAAATGGTCCACATGCTCCTCGTCTAACTTGGATTACACCAAAATATCATTCATAAACACAATAATAAAAGAGTCTAAGAAATGATGAAAGATCTAGTTCATCAAATCAATAAACACCACAAGAGAATTAGTGATACCAAATGGGCTAAATAGAAACTCAAAATGACCATATCGACTCCTAAATGCTGTCTTAAGTGTATCCTCTTCTTGGACACTCAACTGGTGGTACCCTAATCACAGTTCAATATTATAAAATAAATAAGTACCTTTAAGTTGATCAAAGAGATCATCTATCCTTAAAAAATGATATTTTTTCTTAACCATCACCCGATTCAACTTTTAATAATCAATACAAATATAGGGATCCCATATTACTTCTTAGAAAATATGATAAATGAAGGAAATATTGAAACTATAGGAAGAATAAATCCTTTAACCTCTAAGTCCTCTTATTAGATCATAATTTCCATGAAATCTGAAATTTCTATACGGTAAGATGATATAGATATGAGTATCATACTAGGGAGAAGGTCAATCTTAAACTCAACCTCTCTATATGGAGAAAAACTAGAAAAATCATCCAAAAAAATTAAGAAACTCACACATAACAGTAGGAAGTCAACCACCTAATAAAGGATCAACTACATCTATAAATATCTCTTATAATTGACATGAGACTAACCCAAAATAAGGAACAATAGGACCTTCTATTCCCAATCTAGAGTCCCACTCACCTTGAAATGAATGAGTGAACCCATCGTAAAATAAGAACCGATCCCCTAGATGATAATAGCCTATCTGGGCCTTAATATTGTTCATCCAATCCATGTCTATAATTAGGTTGAATATGTCAAGATCAAGCACCAAAAGTCTTTCTCTGACTCAAAGTTGGCTACCATCGCCAAGCACGTGGGACATATGAAACGTTATTCATACCTCTTTACAAAAGGTATGGAATGACCCAACAAGAATGGAATGAGTTATGAACACAATCCCAACATGTCAAATAACTATGATGATATAAAAAAATGATTATCACCCATATCAAACAAAGATATCACCATAGAAAATAAGATAAAAACCATACCTCTAACATTCGTTGGCCTGAATTTAAATTCTTATGGAACATAATTTTACGCATAAATTTTTCTAGTATTAGACACATGAAAATATCCCTTGGATTGAGTATTATTACCACCAACATTGGATGAAACTTCCCAAACCTATAAACCCTTGGTGAGAGTGGATAATGCCCTACTACCCTGAGATATCTTTTCAAAAAAGTGATATAGAAGGCCAGATCATCTAAAAAGATGACAATTCTTAGGAGTCACAGTTAGAATTGGTATGAAATTTCCATCCACACTGTTAGGAAACAACCAACCACTTTCCTGTCATCTCCCCTAATACTGTACTCGAGGAATTCCGACCACTCTTTCACTTCTTTTTCTAGACATAATGTACACCCTAGATAACCACTGACCCAACTAAAGCTCCACCAAAACGTATCTTCCTAGCTATGTATTCCTCACCTAAATCCACCTTGTCAACCACATCCACAATGGTCGGATGTCATAAAAGTATCAACATCGACGTCATATCAGGCCTCATAAATAAATAAAATTTGCGAGCCTTTAGGTACTCATTGGTGACAAGATCTAGTGCTAGATGCAATAACATAGTAAAATAGGTAAAGTAATCTAGAATGGTGCACTCCTCCTACTCTAAGGTAAAAAACACTTGGGTCCTCAACTAATGAAATATATCAAGATAAAATTATTGGTTAAATATTTTATTAAAGGAATCATAGATAAAATTTTTGTATAACCTAACCTGTACATTAGATTCCCACCATCTCCTTCTCAGTCCCACAATAATATAACTGAAAAAAACCACCTTAGAGTCTTCAAGAAGTTGAAGACAATATTTATTCTCTCAAGCCACTCCTCGTATTCCAGGTTTCCCTTGTCACCATGAAGTAATGGTGGTTGATACTTAGTAAACTCTGATCTGTGATCCAAAATGCATCTCAATTTCCTGATAACCACGTGACCTAGAGTCTAAACAGTGTAGATTACTGCTTCTAGTAGAGTACGGTCCATTGGAGGGATCACCTTTGGAACTTATCTCACAAATTCCTCTCTCATATTTGGAAAATCTATTCTCATAGTCATTTTATAACAAAATAAAAAAAACAAATAAGTCATGATCAAATTCCAAAATCATGAGAACAAATTTAGGTATTTATAATAAATAATTAAAACATTAAGAATTCAAAGAAACCACAACAAACCTTACTTAAAAAGGATCATGGAAATTTAAATAAGGTTCCTATAAAATTCATTTAAAATGGACAAAAAATCCATGTCTGAAACCTGATAAAAATCCATGACCACCATTGGTAATTTGGGTTCAGTCATGGAAGTGATCTTTCCAGGACCTTTTTCTACACCTACTATCTAAATTCTGACTGTCCTAACTTCGGTCTATCCAAGACATAGAACCAAAATTAGGCAATTCTAACAAACTTCTGGATGAGCATCCATTTGATACCAAATTGTAAGGAACCAAACCAGGATAACAAGACAATACAATCGAATCAGACTGACACAAGACAAGGATAAAACAGGATAACAAAAACCAATCTGGAATATAATAAAAAAATAAATGCAACTAGATTATGAAGTAAAAATAGAAAAATAAAACAAAAGACATACAATTAAATATAAATAGGCTAAACTAAAAAGGAAGTAATATCCCCATGTGACCAACAATCACCTCATGACCATCCCAAACCGAAAGCAACAACAACAAGAGAAGCCAACATGATACAAGATGATCTTACCTTTAACTAGATCCTGTAATACAACATCTAAAAATTACCAAAGGAATATTTTTGTTATGATCCAAATCCAATTTGGATATCAACATAGTTTCTATAAAAGGTCTAATATCAAGAATGAAAGAATTCTTGATTTTAAAACCAAAGAGTTTTATGAATAATTTTAATAAAATTAGTCCAATTATAATTCATTTTCCTTTTTGTTTTCATAAAATCCATTCATATTGCCAAACCCAAAATATGATAAGTAGAAATTATAAAAACATAAAATCATATCCATGCATAAAGAGGTATAAAAGTAAACACATATCCCTTAAACAACATATCATGCGATGCTAGGTGATATAACCTCATATATAAAATCCTATGAGAAAAAAATGAAACATAAAACAATCCTGAGATAAACAACCAATAATGAAAAATTGGAAATAAAATAGTGCTGGGCTCTACTGTATGGGACAATTCATTCTAGACACTCATAAGAATATACAATCATTTATTGGATCCAACATATATCGAGTCTTTCCAGTCAATACCAAAAAAGTTAACTTCACATAGTGGAACACACACTAATGCTATCCATTTTACTATCCTGATGCACCCAAGGTTTCCAATGTGAAATTTTACAAATTAAATTCAAAACCATGATGAAAATTTTATAAAACACATTAAAAGCTAAGAAAATCCAATTTTATGTTCTAAAAAACATTTCCAAATCAAGAAAATAAATTTTCAAAGCAAAAACACCTTTTTGAAAAAATTTCCTTTTCATGAATTTATTTTAAAAAATTTAGCAAGTATAATCAATTATTAAACCAAATGAATTTATCAATAACAATATTTAATTAATCAAATAAACACATAGTATAAAAAAGCCTACCTCAAATAGTAAAAATGAAGTTTCTCTCAACAATTGTGACTAAAAACTAAGTAAACTGACTTCAAAAGGAAAGAGACCCCAAAAATATAAAAATAATCAATATAAAAAACCATCCAATCACAAATTTAAAACCAAACCATAGTAGAAACCAAAACCATAGGAAAAAAAATAGGATAATGTTCTTGAGATAAGAAATCCAACCAAAATGGTGATCAATCACTAAAAGAAGTGATCCAGATGGAAAGGAGTCACCCAAAATTTCCTAGGAAGAGACCCTAGGCTAATAGAATAGAAGCCTGTAGAAATGAAATGAGAATTTTAATAAAACTGCCTGCTTAAAACCAACAATTTAACTTTTACACGGAGTGTAACAAAATTTCATGTCATGTAATTTTCAAGTCCCATACATGCTGATTTTTTTCCTTTTATAAAAAATATATATTTTAATATTTATAAAACATAAATGTTGTACTCAGTGAGAAAACTTTCATTATGTGTACCGATTTCATTGAATTTTCCTGGCGATTATTACATGTCATGTAAATACCCAGCTTGCTTCAAAAAAAGTAGTTTTTTGTGAAAATTCCAACAAATCCTTGACATCACTATGATAGGTATCCTCATAATTCCATCTCGACATTACTCAACCAATGAAAATATAAAACTCAAAAAAAGGAGCACATGAGCCTCATCCCAGTTGGTGAGGTATATTTAATTGCATCGATGAAACCCATATTTAAAACCAGGCAGAGGAATATTTCTGGGTTATTGTAGTAGGAACTGTAGCAGTACTATAACAAGAACTACACACTATACGATACTGTAGTAGGTACTGTAATAAGTATAATTTGGTACTCTAGAAGCCGAAACTATTCACCTTGGGCCATCAGTTTGGGCTTAGAGTCCTTAAGGCCTTCGGGCCACCCAGGCCTTTAGGACAGTAGGGATTTCGGGGCACCTTTAAGTCCTTCAGGCTTCTTCAAGGCCTTCGGGCTACATGCAGTTTCTCTAGACAGACTCTACAAAAAAGAAGCATCCCTAGACGAGGATTCAAATCAGGCCCACTCACAAGAGTAGAACAAATGGATTTTTTAGAATTAGAGGGTATGGATACACCATCGGGACCAACTTGTTCTTGCATGGGAAGCATAGCCAGATGACCATGTGAAGGTGGAGATCAAGCATTATGATGTAGATGCTGGAGAGGGGTAGTTCCTTGTAGTTATAGTCTGGTTGAATTCCTTAAGACCTTTAGGTCATGTAATGTCTCTTAAGCCTATGAGTCATGTAATCACTAAGCCTATGGTCTTTGTAAGGGTTCCCCCTCATCCATTGAAAGGGGGAGTTATCAAAAATCAATAAAAATGAAGGCCTTCAGAACATTCAAGTTAAAACCAAAACAAAGGTAAAAACATACCTAACAAAATGGGAATGAGGCATTACACATAGGCATAATTAATTATGGGAAGCCTTCATATTTTTGTGTCATATCATGTAATATCATGTCATAGTGTAAAGTGTCTTTGTTTTCCAAATATTTCTGACCAAAAATTACAAAACAAGTTAGATGAGTCAAATATTGGAAATAATATACATGAAATTACTTACATCAATGCATTGAATCACCATAAAATATATTCATTAAATACACATACCAATAGGTTCACTATAGGTATATTTCAAAACAATTACCATTGTTCCTAAATAATAACTAAAACCATGTACATATTCATACACTAGAATATAAATCATTAAAAAAGACAACCACTACACTAAATTAATCATTTAATAATTAGGAATGACTCAAGCATAGGGAAAATAGTAATTAAAAAATGAAGAGGATAAATGTAATTTTCTATGCAAGAAAACCTTATATTTACAAAACAGATAACTTTTATGAAAACAGAGCCTATAATTTTTTTTGATTATTGAGGAAAAATACCTAAGACATAAAAAACTAGTTACAATAATATTGGGTTTGATCCCCATGAATAAATACCAATATCCAATAAATAAGTTATGATAACTATTATAAAAAATTAAAACATATAATTCTATATTATATATTTTTATAAATTATTTTTTGTTCAAATGTAAACAACCCCATCAATTTATGTTTTATTTCATATTAAAATTGATAGGTTTTTAACCATAGATTAATAGTTATTCTAACTACCAAAAGAATAAAGACACAATGAAACCCAAGAACTCTATTCATCTAAAATTGGAACTGTATGTAAAAAGAAGTGAAGAAATTTTGTACCTTTTAGTGTCATTTGTTTATATTGATTCCTCATTATTTTTGTTTTAAGATGATCAACAATGAACAATCAAAAATTTCTTCTCTCGAAGGTGTATCCTTGGTTTTCTATGAATATCCCAAACATTTTGGGAGGGATTCTTAAGTCCTTCACAATATGATAGTATCTCATAACTAACAAGTAAGAAGGTAGGGTGTTTTGTGATAGGGTATTAGCAAGAGACAAGTAATAATATTTCACAAAATAGACCATGGAAAAGAATCCTTTATACAGTCTATATGGACACTACCCAATCTATGAAATTACTCATGCATTTCACAAATGTATGAGAAATTGATTTAGTTATATAAAATGTAATAATTTACCCTAAATCTAACATGTTTAATGATATTTGTTGGGTAAGAGGCTTAGAATGTTACTTCCAAAACATTTTAAGAACTCAATTAATTATAAAATTTCCAATTGTATCGAACATTTTGATACATGGTATTATAGTTCACCCATATATTATAATAAGATATAATAAAATATCATATATATTAATTCATATTTAGTAAAATATTATATTACCATAAACTTAATATTATAATATTTTTATATACGTGTATCAAAATCTATGATTAACCAAGTCATAAAATACGACATCCAAAACCTTAGGTCATATTCATCTCCTAGTTTCACTAAATCCTAAAATAATTTTCATTCCATTTCACTTTCTATCATATAATATAGAATAAATTTTGAAATAAAATCTGATACTTTTTAGGATATATTTTAAAACACTTTTGGAAATCTATCATTAACTTTACCATATGTTAAAGAATATGAAACATCTTTTTAAAATACCATCCAAAAATAATTTTGAAAAAAATTTATTTTTTATAGAATCTATTTGAGTAAAAATAAATATCTATTTGGTCAACCAATAAGTGTTAACCCATAAAAAATTATAGGGTTAAAAAATAATATGAATCACTAGATCCATAGATGTAAGAAAATAGAGGCATTTAAAAAATCATCAAGATACTCAAACTACAACGAGATCTGGCATGATACCCATCGAATACATGAATATTTATACTTTTATCCACTAGTTTCATCACATGATAGTATAAATTTTCACATAATTCATTTTTCCGAGTCATCAAGTGAACATGAGACAAAGTGTATGTCAATACATTATATCCTCCTTATATGTTCTGAAATGTTTGAGTATAAACCATACATGTCAATGAATACATCACATGACCTTTATCTATAATATGAGTACATCACATGTTCACCATCCAAGTAAAAATGTACATCATACATACCTTTCTATGTATGACCATACACTTCCATAGTCTATCTCAATTGAAGGCCCTAATGTCATACTAATTATATAGGAGGGAAAATACCATCTTAGTTGAGATCCAATTGACTTCATGACCAACAACATACACTACCCCCCTGATTAGCTAATCCTTATGGCTATATTAAGAAATATTTCAAAGTATAAAGGTTATTATTCTTGGTATCTCAAAAAACATAGGTAGTGGTGACTATAATAAGAATAATTCGACCCAAGAATACTAATTACATAGTGTATAAAACTATATACAGAATACTTCATCGGTCATCCAACAAACAAAAACACATTTTTATGCCTTAGGGTCATATCACATATCATGATATAAGAATCATAATCATGCTGACATTAACATTCTATTATAATATACAATAATACATTCTGAATTTTTTTTTGTGATGACTCAAATTCATATGTTGAGAGTCCAATTATCATTACACTTCAGGAAATGAATATCTATATATACATATGTCTAGACAATGTGAATGAACGATAAAATAGAGATTTCATTTTATTTGATACATTTTATATTCTCAAAATCTTATAAGAATACATAACAAAAACCACACATAATCACCTATCTATTATATCACATATGATAGACTTCCAGATCATCTTTACATTTTCTACATTCTCTATGTCATTATTAACACTTTCCACAAAACTATGTGACTATTTGATAAAATACTCTCACTAAACACTTTAGTGAATAACATATATGAAGTAAAGTATTTTTATTAATGTACAGACTTATGAATCATATTCATAATTTTAAAATCCTTAAACATATCAAAATTAAATAACTTCTTAACATCTAATGTTATGTTTTTGATAATTTTTTTGTATAATTATATCTTTTCTAGGTACATAATCACCATTTTTTATAACACTTCCCATCAAAATTTTCACAAGAAATATACTAGTAACTAATATAACTTTTTATATAATTTCATTAGTAATATATCCTAAAAATTTCAAAACACCAAGAGTAATCCCATTTATTATGGTAACTAATTCAACTTTTAAATTTTTATTGACTAAAATTTCCTAAAAATTTTAGAATATTAGGTGAAATTCAATGTGAACTCTAATTTTTATAATAATTTATCTATTAAATTTGAACTTCTCAAGTAAAAAAATACTCACACTAGATTCATTGAAACTGTTCTTTTCTGTATATCATGATCAAATACACAAACTTCTTTATGTCTATGAAATATATCTTATTTTATTTTAGTATGAATATCTAACAAATGAATTAATATTTCCATATCATATATGGTATTATATGTGTTTGTAATACTTAATGAAAATAAAACATCATCAAATATACAATTTTTGGTGGTAGAATGACATTACTTCATATTATATAATAAAAATTTTATCCCAAATAAATATATTTCATACTTGTATCTTTTAAAACAATGGTATAGAGTAGGATGAATCATAAACCATATGTATCAAAAACACCCAAACCATTTTCTGAACAATAATTTTTTATAATCTCAATAAATATAGAAAAATGAGATTAATTTGTTTTAACTAAATTCATCCTTTCTTGAAGTACTCCTTTGATCAAGGTCTTCAATGCATCTAATCATTACTTCTTTACTTGAAAGAAAAATTCAAGCTCTTATCTTTCAATATTCCTTTACTTATGAACTCCTATATACTTATAACACTTATAAAACATAATGTTTTTATTATATTACCTTTATAATAGGAAAATTTAAAACTATAACATTAATGCCTAAGGTGGAATCTCTCCATGGTATCATAAAACCCTTAAGGTATTTTGTACAGTTCCATATCTAGTATAAAATATTTTCATAATAAAACTGTTTTCCTTCCTTATATTTCCTTGGATTAGCTAGTGGTGTAAAATCAAAATGACCTTTTTTCCTATTGATATAGACAAAACTATTACCCTCCATAATGATGGAACTTGATCCTAGACCACCAATATCCTACCTAGATATCCTAATCGTATTGAAGAGGATAATAAAACTTTTATTAATATAATTTATAATATAATTTACAATAAACTACATGAAACTTTACCACAATGATTTTATAATTGAGTATATTGCTAAATATAGCTTAAGAGGTCATCCAAATATCTCCAATCCATTAACAAATCAAATCATATTTGTCACATGACACGAGACTAGGGTTCCTTCCTCCCTTTTACACTAAGTAGGGGTTTCTATACCTTAAGCCCCCATACCTATCTTGTTATTGATAGAGACATTTACAATTATCTACAATTTTATTGGCATTCATTGTCTCATTTTTATTTAACAACATTTCTTCCATGGTTATAAGAATGAGTATAGATAATTTTAGTATATCATTTAGATTATTATCATAGGCATATAACTTTGTTTGTTTAAAAACTTTACTGTTCAGTTGATTAGGAAGGGTTACCACTAACACATAGAATTTTACCTCTTACTTGTGAACTATTATCAAGTTATGATACCAGTCGAGGAAGTTATTACAGATTAGATATTACTTATCAAATATTGATCTTAGGTCCACGATTTATGATGATGATTCCATGATATACAACATAAGATTTTATTATATTAGTATTATACTTTATATTCATTTACTAGAAACTTTTACTTATGTAATCCCTCTAAAAATAATGACACCAAACATATTATCCATTTAATGTGAAAAGATCTATATTTCATTAAACAATGACCCTTACTTGGAATTTATCTCACCACTTATCTACTTAGGTAAGGAAATTATACAGTCATATCATATTCAACTCTTGGATATTTGAGGAGTCACCAATTTTTCTAATCCATCTTATGGAAAAAATAAACACCATTCCTTTAGTATCCCTCCAAAGAATTTCCTATCAAAGTGTAACCTAAATATCATTATGGTATTTGGTACCTAACTATTAAGATTACCCACTTTCACCATGCCTTATGCAAGATAATCCATGGGCACCCTACATTGGCAGAACCTACTTGGTTGTATGATTAAGGTCTTGAAATTTATTTTCTTTTGAATAAATCTAACACTTTGTATTTATGGAGTTTTTATTTTAAATATCACTAATTATGTAATAAACACATGTCACTTTTGATCTTTATTTTATATCATTTCATTTTACTTTATAATATTTCAAAATTTTACAGAGATATAATTGAAATTTTAATGTTTCTAGAGTTTTTTTATTATAGGAACAGTTTGCAAGAACACTTTAAGGGTAATAATGAATTTATACATACACTGTGATATTTTTAGTTCAATAATGTTTTTATAGGGTTTGTCTGTGTGTGTATCACATGTTTGGGTCTAGACTTTGCAATACCCTATTAAATATGTATGAGACCTTACGTTTTTATGGGTACTGGTGCAAAATTTGTATAAACTATACTAAAAGATGGAAATAGGCTCTTAAATATTAATAGAGTGGTTTTGTATAGTCATCACACATTTTGGAAAATGTGTGACCAACCATTGGGTAGCTGTTTTTATTAAGCAGTGTGAGCTGCACATTTTTCCAAAATGTGCATCCTAACCATGTGAGTTTCCCAGTTTTCAATGAAATGTAAATATATATATTTACCCCTACAAAATTTTTATGTATTTATTCCATTCTCACTTATCTTATTCAGAAAAATGGTGGGGAACACATGGGAGAGCTTATTCTCTCTCATCTTCTTCAATTTCAAGATCTTAATATTTCTCAAATTCTATGTAGTTTTGAGTAGTACAAATTTATTTATCCTCCCCTAATCTAACTATCTTATCCCCTTTCACTCTGCCTTTATTATTATCTCAATCTTGAACCACTTCTATATAGGTTGGGATTAGGTTTTAGGATGGTTTTAATAAATGGGATTTGGGTTTTCAACAGTTCATGAGGGAATCTTCTTACTTTGTTATGTGTTTAGTGTGGAAGATGACTTGTTTTAGTTTATTTTCAGCATGAAGATGGATGTGTTACATTGTAATTACCTTTTAATGCATTTTATAAAATACTTGGATGTTTTTAAATGAATATATTTTTAAATTAGGCTTATATGTATCACCCATAATGGGTTTAGAGTGGCAATCAAATGGTTTCAACACTTGGAATAGCATTGTCTCAAGCTTGGTGTTCTATAAAATTTCTTAGTGGATATTTTAAAGGGTGCTAAATTATCTTAATGTGTGTTTTAATTTGGATTTATTCTTAAATGGTATGTTTTCTTCACTAATGGGATATTTAAAAAAATGAAGGAGTTATTACTCATTTTAATTGTTTTTAGTCTGTTAGGTCTCGGTGGTGTTTTAGAAGGATTTAAAATTGGAATTATAGTAATGGTTGGGTTGTAAAAGTAATTTAAAGTATGAATTAAAAAATATATTTCAAGAGATGTTTGAAATAATATTCTAAAGGGGTGTGAAATTGACTGGTATTTAGTGTTTCTTTTGAAATATTGGATAGAACATT
Organism: Viscum album; assembly: GCA_963277665.1. NCBI lineage: Eukaryota > Viridiplantae > Streptophyta > Magnoliopsida > Santalales > Viscaceae > Viscum > Viscum album. Next base: position 1,463,693,339 of record OY728165.1, on the reverse strand, counting down.
TAAAGAAGTTGTTTTCTAAAGCCAATAAGACCCTCAATTGATCCCCATATGATTATTAGGATTATTTTGGATAGTCACAACTTGGTCAATACTTATTATAATAATATTTTATATGAATCTAAATTATGAATGTGAAAGGGGCTGTTTTGTGTTAGGTTATATCAGGTGAGATGAGTATTATTTTAAATTATCTGAATCGGATTCATGTGATTGCTTAACATTTTCTCACCTTCATTTGACAAGTCATGGGTGTCTTAAGAAATAATGCAGCGGTCTAGATAAGTGAAACCCCTAGAGTGAATTGTTCTCTTTTTAGGGGGTTATTGCTTGATGTTTTCTAGTTCTCACAGGATGTATTATTTTTCCCTAGTATGTTGAGAATTTATAGGATCATTTTTGGGACCTTCAAGTTAAACAATACTATTGGGATTCACAAGATCTTTAGTGATTTCCTAGGGATCATTTCATTAGTTAGAACTATATTACTTTAGAGTTTGTATGTTTCACATGATGCTTTTTCCTTTTAGGAAATTTTATGGGATCCAATATCAAAACTTGTTTTCATCCCCTTACATTCAATTATTTGTCACCTATGATTTGTTTAGTTTATATTAGTTATGGGTTCTTGATACCTTGGCACAATTTTTAGAATGTATTTCACTATGAGTGTGTGTTTTTTAACTTTCACTCTAATTTTAAAAATGGTTAAAAAAGTGTGGATTTAAATTAAATACATAGTTATTTATGAAAATTTTATTTTTATGAAATATTTTTTTGAAAGAGTAAAAAGGGTGAAATGTGTTTTCTAATGGGGTTTAAATCCCTCTTTCTATGGTTTAAATTTTTTTAAGGAGTTTTCAAACCTTATTTATTTTTAATGTGTTGGTGTTTTATTAATGTTAAGGACACATTATTTCGTTTCTTTTATTCTAGTTTGTTAAAAAATATTTTATACTTTATTTCGAAATTAGCATTTTGTGGAATAACTTATGATGGGAATCACAAAGACTACTTAGTGAGTACCTATTGGGAATGTTTAGATCATTCCCTACATATGTACTAGTGTTCAGGTATGTGTTTAGTTTCATTATTTCATTTCAAGTGACCAATAATTTTTTCCAGTTAGTTGGATGTTCATTGGACTATTGTTGGATGAGGGTATGTGGTGAGTGATTAGGGATTACAAGTAGTTATGGTGGAGTCATTCAAGTTTGGTTATCTCATCTTTTTTGTTTAAAATATCAAAAAATTCATCCTAAAATATTTATTTGTACATAATTACAATATATTAATTCAAGTTGTATATTTTGGTAGGATTTATACTTATTATTCCATGTTTGGATGGATTATCTAATATGTTTCCACTTATTTCATATATATATGTATGATTTCTAGATAGGTCATTTTGGATTCATAATATCTTCTGTTTCTTAGTTATTTTATTATGTGAGGGTGAAACTATTACCAATTGTGTATTTTTGATGCTGATGAACTATTTTACATCTGATGGGGATCGTGAATGACCTTTTTTTCTAGAGGAAATCCATGTTGAGTGATGTGTAAAGTCATCCCGATCATGTTCATTACAAATGGTATCAACGTCTAGGTTTCCTTAAATGGGACTTGGTTCTCAAAATGGCCACATGTTATTTTTTGTGTCATTATAGATTTAATTTGGACTATTGTTAGAAATCAATATGTTTATCATTAGTGGTTGACTGATCACCACCTTTCATTATGTAACTTAAGTTACCATGGGTAATAGGATTTAGATTCTAGATGATTATTCTATTTTGATTAAGATTTGGGATGGGTGGTTTTTATCCACATTAACATTGTATGAGTTTACTTAGAGGTTATTTTTTCAATTTTTGAATGGAGAAAAAAATGGTATCAATAGCGTGAAATTTGATTAAATGACCTGATAAACTGGGCAATGACAAAATACTCTATCGTGGAAATGTATCAGGGATTATTACAAGATTGACCTGTGGTCAATCAAACTATGTGGTTGAGTCATTAATTTTTTTCATACTATTTTCCATTATTATTCATACCCCTTGATTACTTGGCCCCTTTTAAGTGTTTCCTGTTAATGTAAAAGGAATCTAGGTGGGATTGGTGATGTGTTAATGATATATAATTTTTTTTGTTTGGATTTGTGATATATTTCCTTTTTTGTGGTTGTTGTGATTTTTTATGTGAAAAGGTGGGATTTTATTAATATTTTATATTATCTTAAAATGAGGCCCTGGGGCCTGGTTGTAATGTGGATTTGGTTTTGAAGAACGATTTCTATTTTTTTAGAAGTTTGTTTCATTATGAAACCTGGAAACAATTTTGGCTTTAAAAATAGTTTTTAGGAAATATTTAATGTTCTTTTGCCCTATTGGGGTCATTCCAAAGGATTGTTAGTTTTTAAAATAAAAATCAAGAATTAATTTAAAATATTGTGAAAAAGAGTGAAATATTTTGAAATGAAAAATGGGTTTCTCATTTTATAAATTATGTGAGTGTTTTCAAAATCTGGGTAAATGTTTTAAACTTCCCCTAGATAATTTGGGACTTTTAAATAAATTATAATGCTTAAAAACAATTGGGTATTTTAAAAATAATGTAATTTTTTAGAAAATAAGTTTTTTAATTCCTTATGTAATGTGGTGATTTTTAATGGATTCTGATTTTGGCATGTCTTCTTCCTTGTTTATGGAGTGACTTTATATTTTTTTTCCTTTGTGTAGTTTGGGATAGGTTGACTCAATTTGGAAAACATGGATGAATTAGATTCATGTATTTTTATTTATATTTCTCCTACCAGAAAATTGTATATTAAAGTTAAAAATATTCTCTCTTGGGTTAAACATTTTTGGGTGACTCCTTTCATTTCTTGTGTGTGTTTCTATTAGTGCTTAGTTCTTCCCAGACTCAAAATAGAGTGGCATGTGTTGTTTCATTTCTTAATTGTGTGGTGGTCATTTGTCTTGAAATTATGGAATGTAATGTTTTTATAAGAGGTAATTTTGGGATGTGTGTTGGTTGGTTTGGTTAGAATAAACTCATGTGTGACATCACCAACCTAGAGCTCTCTCACGTGAGAAATCTGGGTGGGTTATTGGACCTCATGCATTCCTACTCGTGTTCTAGAGGCTATCATCAAATAACTAGGGTGTGAGGAACATAGCAGGGATAATATACCCTCTAGTACATTATAGAAATAATAATAGAAAAATAACAATAGAGTAACAAAAATAAAGGAAATAATAAATATATAATCAAAAGGTTACCAATAAAATGGTCCATACTAAAAAAAAACAAATGATAATAACATAATGTAATGAAATATTGAGTGTAACTAAATGTCATTCTAAAATCCATACAAATAAAATACTAAAAAGAATAAAATAAACAATCCAATATCCTAGTTCCAAACCCCATATTAGTTCTATCTCCAAGCTTCAACCCATCTAGAAAGCAACAATCAACAACATAGTCCCTTTCCCTTTTCCAAAACTGCATCCATGAAATCTATTTGGGTACCAAATAGAATCCCATCCAGGGTGTGAGTATAACTCAGCATGTCTAAAAAACCATGTCTTAATAAATACAGTCGTAGATTAAAACACATGCAACAAATTGATAGAGAGGGTATTAATAAAATGAGTTAATTCTTCCCATAAAATAAATCCGTTGACCCTAAATCTTCAATTCGACACTCAGGGTCAATTGGACCTACTCTGGAGAAATTCAATATATCTCTATCAAATGGATGATACTCCCATGTCAAGAAAGATCACCTATACCATGTATCAAGTAACTGAACTAGGCTCTATGTGAATTACCATTCTATATTGGATTACATATTCTTAAGTTTCACGTCACCATGGGGAATGATACTATATCATACTGATCTCCATGGGAATTACCATACTTGATTTTTTACATCTGCCCAGGGAACTGGTCACCTAGGGGAATGAAACCATCTCAAGTAAGGATTATCCTATTTCAGAAAAAATCACCTTTTCCATGTCTCACAAGATATTGGGTCAAGCCCTCAAGCATCCTATCAATAATAACACATACAATAAATCCGAGTATACACTTTATCAAAATTCATATGTCATGAAATGTTGGTTAATTTATTCCATTATCAATTAACCGAACATACACTCTTAATTAGTAGGCTCTCCCACTTCAGGATGAGTCATAGATGTCAAACCATACTGGGTCCCCATTTATCTCAATTCACATGCCCTGTTACATTAAGAAAATTACATAATTAAAATTTTTATGCCAATTTATAAAATTAAACCCGAAAATAAAAAAATTTCCAAATAATTTTAGGGTATTAAATTTAAACTGACCATGTATCAACAAAGTATACGGTTGGAAAACCTATCAGGTGGTCACATGTCCCATTCTCAACAATAGTAGATCCAAAGGGATTCAATGGGAGGACTATACTTGTGTAATACATGAAATAATAATAATCTAATTTTGTAGGCCGTGTGAATGGAGTTCTAGTGTGATCACATATATTTCAAATACTATGGATAATTAAATCATACAATAGGGATATGTTTTAGACCACCCACCTCAAAATGAAGAAGGCGTAGACCATACTCAATGTCCACGGTAAGGCTGGGTCCCTCCAAACATCCCTTCTACAATGTCAAGAGGAAACTCAAATTTCCAATTTTGAAATTCCAAACCATCCTTCTTGATTATAGTGTAATTCCACCGATGTCATCAATAGAAGCTTTGTATATAAGGAGGTAGAATTCATGAACAAAATATTGGCTCCTATAGGGTTTAAAACTAAGTTTGAAATATTTACGATATAAATAGGGTATTCACATCATAAATCCAACAAATCATAAAAACTCTGAAAAAAATATTACCTAGAATTAAAACTGCATGAAAACTAACTTTATATTGTTAATAAGAATTATTACATAATCCCGTGATTTGATATTTTCCTCCAATAAATCACGACTTGTTTTTATTTTATGGGTTTAGCTCTCCCAAGCAATTTACATCCAGAATTTATAATTTATTCCATAAATTAGCTTTGTATCTAGTAATTATGAACCTCTACAGTAGTTACCTAACCAGTCCAACTCATTTATAGACTTACCAACCATGGTTAGAAAATATATAACTTGACTCAATGGATTGACCAAAATTTAAATAGATAAGTACCTAGAAAAACATGAGATCTTACCTCATCCTCACCATATAATAGCTCGTCCCTGATATGTGGTTCAAAGAATTTTAATGGGTATCGATGAACATGTTTAGAAACTATATCCACAAATTAGATTCCCTTTCCTAGGTTTCCTCTTGGACATACACATTCAAGAAATACACTTGAACTAAAGGTACAATCCTTCCACATAGATTATGTTTACTATGGTCCATGATACAAATTAGACAATCCTCAAAGAATGCATCAACATAGAGTTCAAAATCACTGATTTATATCATGTGAGAAGGGTCAGGATGATATCCATAAATTTCTAAAACATGAAACACATTGTGATTAGAATTGTAACACTAGGGAATGACCAAATAATATGCAACTAGGATAACCCATTACACTATCTAAAATGGACCAAAAAACCTTGGTGAAATATTTAACTGGTTTCTGATAAGACATTTTATCAACCAAGTAGATACATGACAGAAAACACGATGAACTACCTCAAATACTAGAGGTTATATTCTATGGTTATAGTAAATTTTTTGATAGATATATGCGGTCACATACCAATTCTTGATCAAACGAACCTTCTAATACGTCTCCTATATTAGAACAGGTCCAAAAAGTTTTGACTCAACTGTTTCTAACCATCAATGAGGGGAATAACATGGATTTTCATACAAACCCTCATAAGGATCCATTTCGATTGATTCCTGAAAGCTGTTATTATAGAAAAAATCTAGGAGCACCATATGTTTCTCCCAAGAACCACGAAATACTAAACACAGGTTTGGAAAATATCCTATAGAATCATAAATATCTTATTAGATTGAACTTATGTGTAAGTATGATAGGCTGAAATCAAAATAACCTATTATCCCAAGGAATTATAAAGACACTACCAAAACCGAGACGTGAAATGAGAATATCAATTAGAAACAATACTCCTCATGACACCATGTAGTTAAACTATTTCCCATACATAAAGACAACCCGATAGTCAAGAAGTAGGATACCTCATATATCGATCTATGATCACCCATATGGTACAGATAATAGGTGTTTTCTTGGGTAATCTTCTCACAAAATACATAGTGACACCATCATAATTCCATTCTGGAATGGGAAAAGGCTGAAAAAACCTGATATAACTTTGTTGCTCGGCCTTCACCTATTGATTGGAGAAACATATCACATGGAAGCCCAATACCTATTTATTCATTCATAGACACTACTATTGTCTACAAATATTATGATACATCTTTGTTAGACCAAGATGTACCACCCTTACAGAAGTATGAAACTCCCTCATGATGTTCTTTTAAAAAAAATATCTGAATCCATAAATTTCTATAGGAAATAAAAACTTTGTAGCTTTTGAGAGACCATACCAATGATAGATTCCCACCATAAAGTTGTCCCTCATAGATAGTTCCTCTATATTAGACAACTTATCTATCTTGATCTGATCCAAGAGCATGGGTATAATAAATTTAGAATTCAGATCCACTCTCCCCTATAATTCTGAAATATTTAGATTTATGTCTGAAAAGAGTTCCATCAGCCTCCACTCATCGAAAAACTCTCATTCTTCCTTTTTTATATAGTTCAACTCAAGGAATAGATAATTAGATTTACTTTTAATAGTTTTTAAGATAGTTAGAAATCAAAAGACTATAGGTACGTGATCCACCTCTTCTACCAAAGGATCAGGTCCCACTAATAAATGATATACTTGAGGTTTTTATAGTCTCTGTACATAACAAAACTCTCTCCCAAAAAATAGTGTCTCCATTATCTCAAGGTGTCTACCACCACAGCTCACTATAGATCATAAGTAGGGTAATATTTATTATGTGACCTCGATGTATAAATCCATATGAAATTACTCAGTGATCCAACATCAAATTTTATCCAATTCTAACTCTGGATGTGCCTAAATAAATAGTGTACTCTTTGTCTGGAATAACAAAGTTAAGGATGCATACTGAAGTCAGTTTGTTCTTTAACCCCTAAAAAAATATTTAATAAGTATCTAAAGAAATAAACTTCACCCCTTTATTATAGTGTATGGAAATCAATTTTACTATGAGGGATAATTCCTAGATGAAATTATCATAATAACCCACTAGACCAAGAAAAATATGGATATCGAAGACATTATTTGTTCTTTCCTAAGATAATGTAAGGAAAAAATTCTTTGGTTTTAATGCCTCTGCACCCTTTTAGATAACATGGCCATATAAGAACACTCCTTCAATATAGATTATTCATTTAAAAATATTGGTATAAATTTGATGCTATGTCAATCCACTTAGGAATATGTCAAGATATTAGGAATAATAATACAATAAATGTGATTACACCAAGATGTCATAAAAATACCTTAAATTGATCAAGTAAAGGATAAAATATCTGATTCATAAAATCCATGAATAAAACAGATACATTCATCAAAATAAATGACATAACCTGAACTATTACAATACATACTTTTTAAAGAATATGGGGTATTTATGGGGGTCTCACCCTCAACTGATGGTAAACTGAACTCCATTATATCATGGAGATGATCCTGGAACCTCCCAACTGACCAAAGAGATAAGTTATGAATGGAATGGGATACTAGTTCTTGACCGTCATCTGGTTCAGTCTCCTATATTCCACAAATAAGAGTAAATTTCCATCAGCCTTCTTGAAAAAAATCATGGGAGAACACCATGTAGATGTACTAAGTCATATGAAACACTTATCTTCTTGATCTTCCAACTCAATTTACAACACACAAAACTCTACAGATGCTATTATATAAAGAGGGATTTGACTTGGACTAGCTGATGACGCAAAGTTGATCATGAACTCAATCTCTTGATTGGGTGGTAATCTAGAGAAATAATTAGGAAGAACATCATGAAAATAGTTTTGCATTGGGGGAAAAATACCTTATCTAATCACCATTGTCCAGAATAAGGCTTGTTATCTGATCCATTAGAAAATCTACTCTACACTAAATAGGTACTGAATTACCACCTTGAAGATCCCACTCACCTTTTCAAGAATAGATTACCCATTCTAGAGATTGGAGGGAAAATATCTTCAAATAATACTCCATATAAGTATGTTATTTAATTATCTAATACATACCAATGACCGAATCTAAGACCCTAATTTATAGTAAAAAACTCCCAAAGAACCCACCTTGCAATGTTTAGTATCATATGACTATAATCCCAATAGTGTGTCGATGGCTATAACATTGTAAAAGAACTCCAAAAAAACCCATAAAATTGAGTAGATAAAAAGGAATATGGTGATGTTTTATCAAAAAAGCACCAGGACAGATGATACAAGAATTGATCCAAGCTATAAGAGTAGACTAGTTTTCATGAAGCTAACTGACCTCTTTATGGTGAGCTCTAATCCAAATCACATGTGTTATTATCTTTGGATAGTATTTATAATTCTGTACAGGGGTGCCACATCTGCTACCTTAGCTTAAATGTCTAGTTGAACTCCAACTACTAGTCTTATAAGGGGTAGCTGAGTCCCTCTCAGACATTGGTGTCTTCCTTGATCCCCTGCCACTACTCACCTGCTATGTGTTCCTATAGAACTTATGAATATGGAAAACATTTCTGCAAGAATGACACTCCATAGTAGGTTAGGGAGACTGGTAGTGCTTGTGTCCACCCTTGAAACACTAAAGGAACTCTAGTAGACCATAGTTTTGAGACTTTTTCCCACTCTCTAGGATACTCTTCTCTCTATTTACTTGGTGATAACTTTATAGTGATGATTATTTCTACTAAAATAAGATCTTATAGATCTCCCTTCAGAAACATCCTAGAAACCAATTGGGGCCTCTATTAGATTTCATTTTGTGATGAGATCCAGATTCATCATGTTTGAAAAGCTGATCATTAAAAAAGGAATTTCAATTCGACCTGATATCTTTGGAAATCCATTCCTAGAATCATCTGACTCTAGAGACCTCATCAGTTTCAAAATATGGAGTAAAACAATGTAGGTAAATGAAGTGCAAAACATATCCCACCAATAAGACACCCTCTAACAGCAAGTTCATGAACTCATAATCCCTCTCATCTCTCAACATATCAAGATAAAATATTCTCAGTATTTTTGAATAAAAATCTTTCCAGGATACCTATTCGGGCTTTCAAACTTTCTCCAAGATGTCCCAAAAATTATTGGATAGTCCTAAAATCATTTAGACATCAAGATTCAGCCTCATATTAGTGATTATATCTAGATTATTTAAGACATTCTAGACTAACTCAATCCAAAACTCAGCTACCTATGGGCCTGCCTCCCTGGTGAACATAGGCCGATGCTGTAACAGGAACTCTTTGGTCAGCTCATACATCTAAGGTATGGCATATATAGTCTCCCTCTCCATGGGTCACATGACCCATAGAGAGACGTCACAAAGCTGACCATCCATTAATTCTATAGAACTCTATGAATGTATAGATATGAGTAATTTAGATTTTTCTAATTTCCACTATCTTGAGGGTCTAATTGAAGAATATGTAGATGAATTTACTATAAAAAGGTTTACAAACAACATAAAACACAAAGAAAAACATGATGAACCTCAAATAGTGGAGAAACATGATACCACTAGCCCAAGGTTCCTCTATACCTGGCTTAACAAGTGAATTGACATATCATTACAGTTATCCTAAATATAAAGGGATTTAATTTCAAATATTTTATGGTCAAAATATGTTACATGAGATAAATATATCCTTATTATAAACAATGCTGGTCGACATATATCAATATGTTCCTATCTTGATGCATGCACACTCATGTTTTACCATACTAGGACATGAGTGAATATATCAAAAACTATAACATCATTAAACAATTGAATCGCCCCCATCACCAGGCACTAAGATTTTCCCATCATACATGGGAAATATACTCCCATGTACAAGCTCATTACCGAGCCTCAACACATTCTAGTATACTTTTACATTTACCAAATAATAATGTAACTGAAAAGAATCATGAGCTCTGATATCACTTTGTAACATCCCTGACCTAGTTCTCAATCATGTGACTAAGCTAGGTGGTATACTAGACCTTAGGCACATCTCCCCATTTACCAGAGGATTTCTAATACCTATGAGGGTGTTAGGTGTAGGTTTCGGGTGTAATAGAAGAATAAGATAGGTTGTTCCCTACTTTTCTTTTTTCTATGATTGATAATTCATCCAAGATTTACATGACAAATACCACCATGATCAATAAAATTGAATGAAAGATCATAGAAAATGAATAAATGTCGGGACCAAGAATGGGATTATCACATATTATCTATAATTAATACAAGAAATTAAATAATTACCTCATAATAAGTTATTTCTTCATTGATGGATCTGACAATGGATCTACAGTGTACTATCGTTTAATTGTAGGAATCAAGAATAGATTTCTTCTTATGGTGTTCCACACATGTTCCATGGATCTACTAATGTTTCAATAGGAATATTTGGTTTTTAGAATGGTAGATCCTATCACTTGTATCATCCACCTTTGATTTCCTTGAGAATTGATTCCAAAGGATTCTCCGTTTCTCAACAGATTTGAGAGTGGAATGCGGGGGAAGATCTATATCCATTCATGGAAGTCTTATATGAGAGGGATCTCTCTAGGTCTTGATTTGATACTCTCTAATTATTATTTCACCCAACTCAAAATAGATTTTCTCTCATAAGAAAACAATATAATAATGTTTCTAACGCCTTGATGCCAGAAGCCTAGATCCAGTGCATTATGTTATTACATTATGATGATTGCAAGGAATCAAATCCCAACAGACAGATATGTTTAATAGTCTTGGAAATAAAGATTACATACATGATAACCATAATACATTTGGAAATATAAAATAAAAACATGATACATAATAAAATGAAATAAACAACATCCTTGAAATATTTTTCAAATGATTCCTCTTCATAACATGGGGAAAGGAAACATAATAAGGGTGATCTAAAATGCTCAGTAAGGGTAAGTAAATAAGAATAAATAATAAATCAATGAGAATATATGAATATTAAAATGTAAATAAATGATAACACATTCCATTTAAATAACTATATTAGGAAAATTCAATATGGAAATGTAAGAAAATGAAACACATTCCATTTAATCAATGAATTAATAATTAAATGAATCGATATATATGTCGACGTAAAATATCATGGATGAATAATAACTGAAACTAAATGGGGGGAATTATTAATTATTGGATTCCATGTTTCCTAGGTACATCAAACTAGTATAGTCAAGACCATTCACAAGATGGTTTAGCTATCAGGTAAAAACCCTTCTAAGGTAGCTAGCCAACTATTTTTTCTCAAGAGCCTACCGATGCTTCAAAGGGATATCTATAATCGGAGTCCACCCATGTCATACCTATCTAAAAATTAGTTATATATAATAATGGATTTAATCAAGAAAAAATATTCCATATCAAATATATTTATTGAACATAAGATTCAAATTTATCAATAATTCCCCAGTTAAACAAATAAATGTCCAATTAAACTCTTTATGTAAGAATTTTATATGATTTATAAAATAATAATATCCACATTATGAAAATATGTATATTAAAAGAAATTTAGAAAGAAAAATTATTACAATAAAATTATTTTTTTAAGAGAAATTTTATAATAAAAAAATTAATTTGTATTTCAAATATAATCATTAAAACCATTTTTGATGAGAATAATCTTTAAACATTCCAAAGTTCCCCTACCACTTTGAAATATTTAAATCATAATACACATAAAGGTATAACATTAAATAAAAATTATAATTTCATGATAAAAATTATATTCATGATATTATGTGTCAAATGGTAGTATATATTCCATATAAAATCAAGTTGGTGCATAATAACAAATTAGTCCCAATGGAATGTAAATTGAGATGAAATCGATTACATTATCCTTAGTTTTTGTTATGTTGTATTTATCATCTTATATATTTGTTTAAAATATGTTAATAATAGATACCAAAACCATAATAATATTCATAATTTCATATATTAAATTATTATAATATCTTATTACCCATTTTTTAACAAACTTTCATTATTTTAACTATTTTGGGTGTTAATTGCCTAGTTTTTTAAATTATGTTTTGATTTGTTACTTTTTGTTCCTATTATTTAGATCACGATTAAATCATATCAATAATGTAAAACATGAATAAATTATTATATATAATCATTATATATGTATTTATAATAGTTAATAATAATTGGATATGGGAAATGGAATGCACCATTCATGGAGACGGTAGGCCGTACGCAAGCATGAACGCTGCTTTCATCTCATTGTCGTATTTTAAAAGAATGAAAAGTAAATGATATGTATACTCATGAATATTATAATTTAATTATTACATATATGTAATATATGTTATATATATTAATTAATACCATCCTTAAGACATTCCATGTATAATGTGAACGAATCACATTGCATTAAGGGGGCAGTAGTCCACACTTCCACAAGTGATGTTATCGTATTTACGCAAATGGAATGTATAGAGGTATGTGTTATAAAATTATTAAAGAAGCGTAAAATCATAATAAATATCATATATAACATATATATAATCTATTTTACATTACAATGGCCACCATGATAAGTGGTAAAGGAAAAACGAACAATCATCATTTCGTGAGGCAGTAGTTTTCCGTACAAAGAAATAATCTTTTTATTACCCATTAGAAAGAATTGTGTGTAATTGTAGGTCTAAAACATAGCATAAAACATACTAGTATATTTATTATACGTATTTATTTATACAATCATATAATAATAATATTTTAGGGTTCAAAAAATGCAAATAAAACTAAAGATCTTAAAGAAGTTTGTTACCACTTAATCGGGTAACTATTTTGGTTTGTACCAAAAGGATTTATTGTATTTCTTCCTTCCAAAGGTGAGACTTATAGGATCAGTGTAAGGATGTAGTGATACTATTTAGAAATATTTTGGATAAGCCAAAGTGGCATGAGATGTGTGGGGAAAGGGTAGAGTCCTAACCTTTTTATAGTTGAGGGGGAGTGGCACTCTTATAAATACCAAAAGATATTCATTAATGGGAGGTCTAACTTACCAAATATGCCTCAAAAATGAAAAAATAATGTATCAAAAGATTATCATGGTCTATTAAATCCTTTACTAAAATATGTTCATTTTAATAATTTTTTTCCATAACTTCTAAGATTCCCCAATTTTATTATTTTGGTTTTTAATAAAGCATATAGTTTTCCAACCTAAGTAATATGACCATTAGGAGAAAAATAAAGTGATATTTATTATAAAATATATACTAATTTAATTATTTATATTATCTATAACGTATAAAATACAAATCCTATATTTATTGGAAATTATTTATAAAATAAGCGTGTGTGATGTGCTAAAACACTGCTTAATCCTAGACCGTGTTAACAATGTTTTTACAATATATGAGTCTATATGTTAATTATAAAAGTTAAATTGGTCCATTAATAGGACATATTTATTATATATTAACACTTAAAAATAAAATTTTAGAATATTGGATTTTTATTAATTTCAAATCATTTAATGAAATTTCATTTATTTTAAAATAACAATAATGTCAATTTTGATATTATTTATTTAATTTAAAGTTTAAAATATCAATAAAATATTGTAATTAACGTATATTAAGTTTAAATATATTTAACATGATATATTCTTATAAAAAAAATAATTATTGACAATAATCAAATCAATATACTTACCTTTTAATATTTATATTATCATCTATTTTAGTTAATTATTAACTAAATAATCTCTAGGTTGGAATTTATAAACCATTTTAAGTAACTAAATCATCTCTAAAATTATTGATAAATTATTATGATAAAAATAAACCATTTATCTTTCCATGTATAGGTATAACTGAAGATATGATATTTTAACATATCTTAATATTTAATAAATGTTAAAGGTAAATAAAGTTTTATTTTTGTCTTTTTATTCACTGAATTTTTTATATAGGGAACTTCCACTTAATAATATCCCAGTAATCCATAAAATTATAACCAAGAGAGGAAATGATCTAATTATTGGTATACAATTTCTTTTTAACAAGTTTCTAGGTCATTTTGGTCCCTAAGATTAAGGTTTAATCCCTTATTAAGCTTAATTTTACCTTAATCATTACAAATAGTTTTAATCACTTTTAAGAAAACCAAGAAAGAAGGCACATCTCATGTGGAATCTAAAAAATATAAGATAATCAGAGTGAGTGGAAGCTCTCAGTCTGAATGTTTTTTTTTGAAATAAAACAGTGACTCATTATTCTCTTATATTTAAATACTCCTTTACTAACATATAAGGAATTAAACGATATGTATTCATCACTTGATGGGAATCTTAGATGAGATAAATCTATTAAATCTTCACTACATTGTGAATTTGGAAATTTTGAGTAACTTTCTAAAATTGAAAGTTGATATGTGGCAATTAAGATTTCATCCATAATTATTAGTTGTATTAATGATATACATTAATGGGGGAATGGTTTTTTGATTATAAAATATGGAAAATGGGGGAGATATATATATTTTTCACATGAACTTTTTGATGTTTTTACTGAAGTATGTCTAGGATTTCGAATTTTATTGAAAATATGATTACTTTCAACTCCTCAAATGAGAATTGTGACTTTTTTTTCATTATTTTACATGACTTTTAGTTTGTGGATTTCATGTAAAAACATGGTTATAGATCCCTCTTTTTTTACTCCTAGTTACTCCATGTAGAATTAGATTTGATTAAATAAAGGATCATTTCTAAGAGAACCATGTTATGTCATCCTTCTCTCAGAAGTGATCAAGAAATAATCTTAAAAGGGAGAAGAAGATATTTTTAGAATAAAAATTAAAATACCCCACTTACCATTTTCATTTTATTTCCAATAAGGTGGAGAAAGTTTTCACCATATATTAAACCTTTTTATATGTGTTTATATTAATAACAAAATACAAAGGGGGAGATTTTTGAACATAAGTGTTTTATTTGTTGTCAATGATGTGTCAATATGTCTTTGGTACGTTTGGATGAAGTGGTGATTCTTGTATAATTTTTATGGGTTAATTTAATGGAATTGGATGTCATTCTTGGAGAATTATCCATTTCCTTGAGTCAATATTTGTTGGTCTATAAAGTGGTGATGATTCAAAAACTTTTATGGATTCATTTAATGAAATTGGATGTCTGGATTGGACAATTCTCCTTGAATATGATAATGTAATACTTCAATATTGTATCAGAAGTTTCTAAAAAGGAATGAAAATACATTTATTTTCATGAATAATTATGATGATGGTTGAACCAATCTTCAATGATTAAATACATATCATAAGTAGTGCACAATGTTGAAATAAGTGTCGATTCATTATTTAGATGATGAAGAATATAATATAACCACACACATATTCATTTTCATGATGAATTGTTTGTGAAATAAGATTTAAAGGTTTCCATGAAAAAAATTATTTTCATGAATTGAGGAAGAGGAATACCATGGAAGAATATAGATATATATTATCTAAGATGGTATTAAATTATGAAGTGAATCCCATGCACTTTAAGGTCATGAAAAAATATCTTTAACTTTACACTTGAGGTTATAATTTTTACATATTTCATATACTAAGTCCATTTTTGTGGGCTTACATAAAAAATTGAGGCCAACCATGGACACCGAAGAAGGAAATATCAACCACTTATGGGAGCTAAGCTCGACCACATGGGATCCATTCAACACATGGGAATCCATAATATAATCTATGAGACTTAGACAATTTATAGGTATGGATGAGGACTCATAGGAAAACATGTATGGGTTTGGGATGGGTTATGGTGGTCCAACGTGTGTCAGTGTAACCCACGATGTGGTGTGTGAATGTTTTGTGGGTGCCAATACGCTGCTTCCTTGGAACATTTAATTATTAGCATAGATTTATTATTAAGGAATTGTATGAACATACCATAAGACTGATGTGGAACACTCAGATATAGAATAATATTTATATTCACTAAAATCATATGGATAGAATGAGTGATATCTGATCTAGATGATCATTACCATCCATTTTTCATATTTAACCTTGACCACCCAAGGATGCATTTGTATGCACCAAAGATATCCACCAAATTTCAAATGATCTATCAAATATTTGGATTTCTATTTGACTATATTAATGATCCATACACAATAGATACCTCATATAATTTTTTTTCATGAAGAAATGTAGTTCAATACAAGATAGTGATGATCCCACCTAAGTTAATCACACGAAGCCATTGAGTGATGAACTATGGATTATCTGATCACATAGAGACATACCGACAATCATTTTGATATCAAATAAAGTAGTCATGATAATGAAATTCTATCACAAGTGACATCACATGAACACTAAGTGATCACAAGATACCAGTGCATAAATAATTCAATGATTGTTAAGAAGTTATCCACAATGAAATACCAGGAGTAAAGATGATCACGTGAAGCATCAAGGTGAAACATGATCAAGAGAAGTGATCATATGATCACATGATCTCCATAGTGTAAAAAGAAGTAGTCAAGACAAGATTTATTATTTTCTTGGTGACAATTCATTTTGAGATACACCCGGATATTTTTTGCATTATAAGAGTCTTGAATAACATAAAAAAATAAGAAGATAAGTTGTTTGAACTCAATTATATAAAATGATTATTTTTTTAATAGTTTTGTTTTCTAATATTTGATATACTGAGAGATATATAGATATATATCTAATTTAATAAAACATATAATCTTCTTGAACTATTCACATGAAGAAAATAAGTTCTTATGTGAACTATTCATATGACGGAAGAGCCCCTTGTGTGATTCATTCATGTGAAAGGGAACACCAATGAGTTTCCTAGGTTATATAAAGGAACCCATAGTAACCCCTTTGTTCATGAATTGGAAAAAATAGTAGGATACACAAGTTTATATGAAGGATAAGAATAAATCCATGCATAGTGACTTGGTCACATGAATCCTGTATGAGAAGGAGAATATCTCACGCACATTATTTTTCATCTAAACATATAGTGAATTATACGAATGGTTTGAGACATCAAAAGCTATAATTGTTATATGAATCCCTTACGTGAAGTTAGTGTATGTGAAAAAAACCAGAGTGCTAGTTGTGCCTCACTACATGTACATGGTGTAAAAACGTGCATTAACTCATTCACAAGACAATGTGTGGAATAATGATATACCCTAAATTTTAAGAAAGAATGTCTTTTTGAGAAATGACATAAATAATAATAAATAACTATAGTTTTTAGTGATCCGTATGTCATGAAAAATACATGAAGTTCATATGATTTAAATCGGCTTGAGAATTAAATAATAGTCTGGATTGAAGTTGTAAAAGATCATTCATGAATAAACTAAAATTGAAGAAGTTGTGTACATCAATTTCACATATTTGATTAATGTCACGACTTTATCATTTACTGTTGTAATTTCCCAAGCATTGTTGCACCGAGGAAACCGATCTTAGCCAGGTGATCAGATATATTTGAGTTAGAATAGTAAGTTGCAAAGGTTCTTGAAGTGTACATGATAAAGTTAGATTCAACAAGATTGTGGAGGAAGATTATGAGACCATCCTATCTGGGATGAATCCATCTAAATAAGAAGGTTTCAACTGGGGGTCTAACCAATTTCTAGTAGGTTGTGTTTGGGGGGGTGTAACAAATCATTGGATGAGAAGGTATAGTGTGTGTGTGTGTGTGGGGGGGGGGAGGCATAGCCAACTATTGAAGGTGTATTGGAATGGGGGGTTGGTATAACTAGTTTTAAAGTTTGGGGAATAACAAGTTACTATTGGTAATAACCTTCAGATGTAGTAGATAATCCATGTTTGGGAGACTATATAATATTGAAAGGAGTGGGAATTGATACCAAAATTGTAAATCCTTATGTTCTATGCCTATTTATTTACTTCATTACTAAAGGAAAGGATGAGAGACACAAGTATATTAGATTGTGACTTTAACCAACCACTTACGATGAATTTTAAAAAAATTGTAAAAAAAATAACCCTGATTCACCCCCTCACCCTCTCAGTGTTCTCAAACTAGTCTGAATAATAAAACCTTGAGTGTGTTTTTTGGTACTTTTAAACTAATTTAAAAAATTTGAAAGAACTTAAATCTATTAAACTAGAGATGATGCCTTATTTTGTTACATTAGTATAATAAACAAGTAATTTGTATCCTGAAGGACAAAAAAGTATAGTAGATTTAGAAAATAAGATATAATGATTAGTTTTACATTACAAAATTGTAGAAAAAACAACATAGAAACTCCATTGGAAACAACCAAAAACTCCTTTATTATCCCCACAAGTCATTCATAATATACATATTTACATCTTGGGGAAAAAACCCGAAGAAAGGGGTAAGCTAGGATACCTAGTAAGAGTAATAAATACAGAAAAAGCTAATATGAACATAAAAAATAAGGTAAGATGAATAACTAAAAACACATTCCATTAAAACAAAATCTTGATTATATTATGGAATGAATAAAAGATTAATAAAAATTCCATATAAATAATTATGTGAGAATGAAACTTAACCATGTATATTATACTATTTGAATAATCACATGGATTATTAATTACTAATATCATAATTATGGAATTAAAATTTTTGGATATCTAAAACTTAACATCGATGCCTCGGACAAGACATCTAAAAATAAATGTTTAAGGTGTTGGCCAAATTTAAATCTACAAATAAATGGGCAAAGACTCCCGCAAGTCCATATATTGTTTGTCTCACAAGACATACTGATGAATTGAGGGGATATAACCACCCCAAATTTGTCTTACTAAGTCCAATGCATGACTAATATGAATGAGGTTAATCATAAATAATATATATATATGAAATGTAAATAACAGTCACCAATCTATGAACATAATCTTTATCCATTCCAAGTAATATGGTGAATGCTATCAAGGTAGAACATGCAAAGTCAAACTATTCCAAAACCATTAAATAAAATATGGTAGATGATACTATTCCAAAACCATTAAATAAAATATGGTAGATGATATCACATAATATTAATCCCAATTAAGCATAAAATTCAACATAGTGTGTTTAGATAGATAAAAATACTCTAATAAATTCTTTAAGGAATTTTTAAGATAAATTCCCTTTTTTTCATTTATAAAGAAGAGTTATTTTGGAAAATAATTTGTATAAAATTATATTATAATGATTTTTATTCCATGTAAAAAATTGTAAGGAAAATTAAATTATATTCATGGTATAAATGATGTCTAAATTAAGTTAAAACATTTAATAAGAGTCTTTAGAAATTATCAACTTTAGTGTGGTTTAATAGAAAATATAAAACAGTCTTTAAAGAGAAAATGGATTAATTTTTTTTCATAAAACTAGAAAAGAACTAAAATATTTTTTCATGATAAAAAGAATTATTTTAGAAAAATATTGGTCCCTTATAATATATTTTAGAGTAAACTTGAAAACATGTAAGAAATTGGGAAGTACTATTTAATCGGGCTTGCTTATTGGGAGAAATTGAAAAGGGAACCTTATAAAACATGGAATTCCCAATCAAAGAAAGAATAATTGATATAGATAAATATATTTGGAATATACATATATAATTTAGGAGGATTGAATAAGAATAATTAATAATTACTTTAGGATAAACAAAAAAAGCATAACCTAAATGTAAAATGAGGTTTAGAGCAAATCCCTTACCCCTTTGTAAAATGTCAAACCGTATGCCCCTAGAGTTAATGAGCATCAAATGAAACATTTAATAACATGAAGAGAAATATATTCTTGATATGATACATCAATGGGGAGTATACATACACCACATATAATAAATTGTTGTGAATAAGGCATATCTCACAGAAATAAATGTGAGATGAGAAATCACACTTTGAAAGCTTGGCATAAAGTCGATGATTTCTTAGAAAACACAATACTATTCTTAGATGATGCAAATTATCCTCCTTGTATTTGGAGTAGATGAGGATTTCATCCATAATAACTACCACTTTGGTATCTATATACTCATGGAAAATCTGAGTCATCAAATACATGAAAACTACATGAGCATTTGTTAGACCAAATGGAATAACAAGGTACTCATAATGTCTATACATACTTTGAAAGGCGATTTTCTAAATGCCAGATTCATTTATCTTCAATTGATGGTAAATATATATATGTTTGGACTTTGATACCACTTCAATCCCTTAAAATGATCAAACAGATCATCAATATGTGGAAACAGATACTTGTTCATCACCGTAAATCGATCGACTTTTCAGTAATACACACCTAAGCGAAGAGAACCATAATCTTTCTTAGCATAGAGAACTAATTCCACCCAAGGTGACACACTTGTGTATATAATTCATCTCTCAATAATATCATCAAACTAGAACTTTATCTCTTTAATTTATTTGGATACATGTGGTAAGAGTGAATTGAAACTGGTTGACTACAAGACATTAAGTCAATGGAAAAATTGACCTATGTTATTGGTGGAAGATTAGAGAAATTAGAAGGAAACATGACAAGAAACTCAACTAAAACTGGGGGAGATCACTGATCAAAGATTCCCACTATATATCAAAGGTAAAAAATGATATAACCTTCCCCAACTCGGGATAAGTAGGTCCTTCCCTGATCGACCTTGGGTCCCATCCTCCTTAAAAGATAAGAGACACAACCTTGGGTGTATTAATGTTGACCCATCTATGATGATAATTGATTTGGTATTTATTGGAAATCAGACAATCCATTTCAAAAATTATTTCAAGAGGTCTCATGTTGAAGACCATAAAATTACAAGCCATCTTGACATATAACAAAGAGAATGCACAAGTGGGACTATAAAGACCCGATTCTCTCTTTCTTAGAAGGGATGTAGTAATATCCATTACATAATATAAAATATACAGAGAAGGATTTAGCATATTAACAATACAGTTTGAACTAAATGAATGAGATTCACCAGTACCAAATAGAGTAGTCACTAATTATGAAGCAACTATAATGGTACCTCTCATATTTGCTGGACCCGTGACTTCTTCCTCTTGAGACTCTTCCACTAAGTAAAGAAGCTTTGTTCTGGATGCCTTTGACTGAAACCCTTTTGTTGGGGAATCATTTGATTACACCCCTTTTTTAGGAGGATACGATGATCCTATTCCTCTATGAGGAGTAGAAAAGTTATGAAATAATCTCGGTAACTATCTTGAACATCCATAGGAGCTATAGTTCTTAGGACCCTCTATACAAACTCTCTTAGAATATCCCATATTTCCACACTGATAAAAAATAAAAGGACTTCCTACTATAATTATATGAGGTTTGGAATGACCCTGACATCAAGAACTACTATGAGAATCATTATGCTTCCACTTTTTTATGAAGGAAATCATAGTTACAAAAAGAGAAAAAGGAACTCCTATGAACCCTGACTTTCAGGCCTGGTCCATCTCAACCATCATTTCGATATCCAGCACGACAACATAAGTGTGAAGCTTTAGAAATAAAACCTAAGAACAAATATTTGATCAAAGTCCCAACTATAATTATAGAACCTTAATCGTCTCATTAGATACAATCTTATGTGAAAAATTTACTAGCTCAACAAAGTGATTTGAATACTCAGTCAGGGTTCTGTGAGACTGCTCAACATTGAAAACCACTATAGTCTTGGACAACAACATTGAATATGGATAGAACTGGTCAGTGAAAATAACCTCAAAGTCTTTACATGCTAATCCCTCATGTCTCATTTCCATTACAATTGTTCCCCACCATATCCCTCTTAGTCCTTCTAG
Source organism: Viscum album (assembly GCA_963277665.1). Taxonomy (NCBI): domain Eukaryota; kingdom Viridiplantae; phylum Streptophyta; class Magnoliopsida; order Santalales; family Viscaceae; genus Viscum; species Viscum album. Next base: position 1,463,671,155 of record OY728165.1, on the reverse strand, counting down.
AATTATGGTGGTACACTTTACCTTGATTTTTCCTGGTGTCTCTAAGAACTAAAATAGACATTCTATCCTGCTGAACCATTCCTCAACATGTTCAGGATCACTGAAGACTTTAAAAAATGGTGTCTCATGGAAAAGAAACTCTTGAGACATATTTTGATGAACACCCCCCTTGAGGATCTATAGCTAGAGCATGAATGGGGACTTGAGGTGTTTCCTATCCCCAAGCATAGACAATGCACACAATCACCTCAACTAGATTTGGGTCCACTAGAGGGTTTTTTTCATTGAAGTTCAAAATTATATTCCTCCTAGATCTGATTCAGATGTATTCTCAGAGGCATAATTCTATACAACATTAGTATACTATAAATAAAACAACATATTAACACTCAAACTGAAATAAGGGAAAATAGTCCCAACATATAGAATAAACAAGATTTAAATTTCACTCTATATAAATAACAACTGGGAAAATACCAGAACTAATCCGAAACTTGTATTTCCATAACCACCCATGGAAACATGAGGTTCATTATGGTGAGAGATGGCCATGAACTAAATCAAAACTACCTCATAAGTCATGAAAATATTACTCAACTGCATAATGGATTTAAGACAAAAGCTAAACCTCTACCTCTGATACCATTTTTCCATAATCCAGCCCATGTACCGTAGTAACCTGATATCCAATCTGGCCCAAAAATAACATGAAGGTAATTTTAAATCCCCATATTTTAATGACTAGAACCTAAAATCCTACAACATTCATGTGGAAATAAATTTTCAACAAGTCATAGAAGAAGCAAGACAAGAAAGTCATTATGCATAAAAAAGAAACTCCAATGGGTGTAATGTACCAATATTCAAAAAGGCTTTAAAGCCTAAATTTATATAACCCAAGTACCAATATAAGAAAAAAAATCAAGTCCCTAAGGACACAAGTCACCACATCCAAGGTTCAACAATTGGATCCACATCCAAGAGATCCTTTCCCCTTGCTTTAACCTAGAAGAATATATTCTACAAACACCCAAAGGCACAAGTTGGGTGTGAGCTAAAAATCCCAGTAGGGGCTCTTCAAGGATTCTATATCAAATACAAAAAAGGTATTAACTAAAATAATTCTTTAAATTTTAGAATAAATAGTTTTTTCATTTTTAAAGAATATTTGAATAAATCGTGATATATAATTCAAATGATGGAAAATACTTTAAGAAAGAGCTTTACAAGTTATGGAATATTTCTAAAACAATGGTTGAAATAAATAATTTATATAAATATTTAAGGCATGTAATACAATAAAAAAACATTGGAATATATTTATATCTCAAATATAAAATAAGAGAGTAACATGGTAATATTCCAAATAGTTATGAATGTTTCATTATATAGGAATGTAAACTCTACAAGTGATCACATCAATATTTTAATACACACATCCCTCTAAGACTAGCCAAATGGAACATATGAAATTCTCATCAGAGATATGACATACTGCATTTATTTTTTAGAATGTTGTATAAGTGTAGAGTGTATCTAAATAACTCAAAAAATTCCCAATTATTACATGTTATAATACATACTAAATATTGGACAATTTATTTTAAGAATGATTAAAATAAAATTAAATCCCATTCCTCCATTTTAAATTCCAATTTTCCATTTAAAATCCAAAATGTATTTTCAATCAAAACATTCATTTTTACCAAGATAAAACCACTATGTTTCTATCAAATAATTTTAATCCATTTCCACAAGTTTGAAATCAATTCAAAAATAATTCCATCAATTTTACAATTTTTTTCCTTAATTAAATTCAATAAATAAATTAAATTTTTTTTAATAAAATTTACAATTAAAATTTAATAGTTTAAACCAACCAATTTCCATAAACACAAACCAATTCACTAGAATTGGGGGTTTTACAAATTTGTATGCTAAAACCATTTCAAATATCCTAATTAATTAGAATTGGGTTTTAATAAATCAATGGAAAGAAAGTTTGAACAATTAAATTTAAATCAACAATTGAAATAAGTCAATAAATTCAAGGTTAATCAATTTGGAAAAGTGTTAGGGAATCACCTACCTTTTTCCCGAAACTCAACACTCATGATGGAACCCATCAATTGGAACAAAGGTGTAGAAGACATCAAAACTCAACCGAAAAATGAGATCCAATATTTTAAACCATAGATCCATCAATTTCAAGATGTTCTTTTTAAATCCCAAAGGATGAGAAAGAGAGAAAGATGAAGAATAAAGGATAAATTTTACCTGGTGATCACACCACCAACCCATTAATGAGTGAATTATAGATGGAGGGATCCTGAAGGGTTAGAGAGCTCCCAGATATCAATGTGAAGGATTTGGGGTGAGGGAGGTGAATTTGGAGAGATGACAAAAGGAGATGGATCTACCAAATTGCCTATTTTAAAATAGTAGTCGGTGTATTACATAATGTGTAACACCATTACTTGTTATGAAATGGTTAATATCCAAAATTAATGAAAAAGAATCACCTTGAATTAAAACTTGATGCACCAAATTAAAAACCAATATTTTATTCACTCATGATGTGTAAAGACTCATCATGTCGTTCACCCTTCATAGCATGAAACCTTTCATGACTTGTATCCAATAACTCTTACACGTCATGTTATTTAATTACATGGTTTTAACTCTCCTGCATCCTATATAATGATCTAATTAAAGATAAGAGTATAAGAAATCTCTAACTTCACTATTATATGTTTCTAAACTATTAATTCTTAACCCTACTAAATCAAAGAATATAAATAACCATGACAAGGTTATAGAAGTACTTCTTAGATTGGTAATGGGATGTTATATCATGTGAACTGGTGACACTAAACAAATATCCTCTCAGATAATTAATAATGGTATTTGAATTTATAATTTAGAAATAATATCTTCACAAATTTGTTGTTTATTTATTTTAATATTTCTTCAGAATTAATTTATTCCCAAAATTCAGAAAATGGGAACACATTCAGCTAAGATACTACAATATCTATAGATTATTCATTTTCCTTTATTACAGCTCTTCTATGTTATTAAATGTCAACTATCATCTATAATAAAGGAATTTTTTCTATATTATTATATGTCCTTACACAAAATAGTCTTATTTTGAATAAGATCTCTAATATTTGAAAACACTAAGTCTGTATTATCACTTGAATTAATCACTATCGTAACCATTTCATCCTACGATTTCTATATTGATTAAAGTAATACCAGTTCCCACTCAAAATCCTCTAAAATCACCTTCATAAATATCAAATGACTCTGAATCATATTGAAGTCACTGATATAACCAGTTACTGTCTGATATTATAATATTATCATATAAAACAACGTTCATAATAGGAACAACTTTTGTATCATAGTTTTCTTCCATACATATTAAGAGAAAATCTAAAACATTTTGAAGTAATTTCACCTCATGGGTGTTATAAGACATATTCTAGACTAATTTCATTAAGATAAACACCCAGTATTTTTTTCACACCTTTACCATTATTCCTTATTCCTTATATATTGTTTGGTTCTAATTAATGAATGATCAAGATATTTTTGTTGTATATAATCCCCCATATAAATATTAATGAATTCAAAATACATCCCTTATAACTTATCCACTACAATGAAACCCTCATCCAATACCATAAATTCCATAAACAATGAATTTTGAGAAAATATGAATCATTAAAAGGGATCAGGAACAACTAACTTATATTCTTTTATATGGATGATGGAAAAATGATACTACTAAACCAAGATCTGGAATACATTGGTTGAGATTTATTCATCTAAAAATCTATATTTGAGATCTAATATGACCTATTGGGTCTGAAAAACATCTAAATTAGATGATATATCCTTTAACTTATAGGGTGGAAAAAAATAATTGGTACCAACAAATCATAATGAACTCATGTACATGATATATCTAGAACTTATAATATAATCCACACCAAAGTCACCATACCGTAACCCATAAGTAAAAATACAGACAAAAAATTCCAAAAGACAATGATTGAATAAAATGAAGGAAGAAGAATAACATATATATTTTTATGTGGTTCGAGTTTAGTAATAATTCATGGGGGGGACATTGAAATACTTTTATTAAAGGAATGGAATATGATTTTAATCAATAAAATTCTATGAAGAGTATTTGAAACAAAATTCAAAAATGAACTGCTTAATGTTGATCCAATTCACTGAAAATGGTTTAATTTCACTTTTATCATTATAGAGAGTATTCTCAATTGGATATGATGTTAATAGTTACCCCTTTACTAGATCAGATACATACACCAACTTAAATTCTCTTTATAGTAACCATATTATGCATTTAGAAACAAAGTGTGAGTAATGTTATGTAAAATTTTGATAAAATCATTATGTTTTAATAGTGAAGGATAGAAAAACATTACATAAATTTGGAGTGGATATTATATATCCCTATGGTTACCCCCTCTATAATATTTTTCATCTATACTCTTATCCCATCCATATTAATCAATATAGTTTTTTATTGATCTTCTTCTTAGTGGAAGCTTCCAGTCAGCCAACTTCCAAACTTCTAAATGTGGGTCACACCACTCTACCAACTTTATACAGTTTTAGAAAGTAAACTTCTAAAAATAATCAATCTATAATTTCCAATCATTTTTAATTAAAATGGTATTTACTTCGATGAACCTAACAAGATGTACTAGAAAATAAACACATGAATAATTGCATGTCCACCATAGTGTCCATGAAGTGTGTGATAATTTTCGTACTTAGTGTGGAACCAACCACATGAATCATATCAATAGTGAATGAATAAGTGTAAAAGGAACATGTTTATTCATTTATACACACACAAACAAACACACAGACAGATATATATATATATATATGATATTTGTTTTTGAAAAAAACCTTCAAAACTAAGAAATAAAATTAAACATGAAGCTGATATATGAGGTATATGAAATATCAAATAACTAAAAAATACCAGAAGAATCCATACCTAAACGTACCTTATTTTATCTTCGATAAGAGAGATTAATATCAATGTTGAGAAAAAAGGGAAATCTTTCCACCCACCCCATCTAGGCAGGGGGTAGGGAAATTTTTTAGTCCATCCCACTTAAGTGAGCTTATAGATTTAAGGCCTATGCCTATCCCAAGGAAAAAGGATGTTTTATAAAAATTCGAGGCCTCGTACCATAACATGGAATAAGGATAGAGGTATACAAGTTAAGTCATTATGAGCATATCCCATATACATGATCCAAATGAATTTTATATTCGTAAACAATTAATATTGGAATAATACACATACAAATTTATAACCCAACTAACATATTGACCAACTATTGAAATAATTATATTTTTTCAAGAACAATTCAATTATAATAGTTATCATGATCTTTAGATTTAAAGGGGAAAAACCGTCTCCAATACAATCAATCAATACAAAATTTTCATAAAAAGACCCAAAATACACACAATCATGACATGGAACATATATAAACTCATAAAGGAAAAATCAAATTAATATTAAAGTTTATATTCATAACACTAAACATGTCTAAAGTTACGGTGCACTATGTTCATTATGGAACCCAAGTATTAGCTCATGAAAATTATTTTGATTATGAACATATAATATTATAGGAATTTGTAAAATTAATTCCTAAGATAGTCTAGTCATTACATGGATGAAATCTAGAATCGAACTTGGTAACAGGTTATGCATGATATGGGATATGAACAATACTTCTGGTAAAACAATGAAAAATAAATAAAGACTTATGAGATGATTTTAAATTCATGTACACAAAATTATTTCTCATTAAAAAAATATTTTTTTATTTAAATACCATTTAAAAAAGAATTTTTTCTAGAAATGTCACACATTAGGTTAAGGAAAAACTTTTTATTTGATCTCAACATTCAAAAAAAATAAAATTTTAAAATAAAATTTTAACTTTATCATTGAAATAAATTATATATCAAGAATAATAAAACCTATGTTTTCTAAAAAATAGATGGTTATATAAAATCAATATATTAGTTTATTTTTTAATACTATAAAATTAATTCTTTTCTCCCATGCCTTTTCATTTTGAGGGAATCAAAATACATTTTCTGTAATCGTGCTAAAAGGGAGTCGATAAACCATTTGTTAGTATGCTATGAATGGTAAAACAATATCTGAAATATTATTTTTAACATCACAGATACTCACATTAATAATGGATCACTAAATATTATTCTATCAGATTGGGTTTTCAATGTTAACATATTTTCATTTGAAGTGTATTTACATCACATTTCCATCATGAAAAGGTAATATTACATATGGGTAGATCATGATGACATGAAACATGGAGGGTACATGATGGATCTAAATTATATTTTGTGAATTAGTTTTTTTCATTATCAAGGAGCTAGTCATCTTTTTAGAGGGCCTTAGTTTATCATCTTAAATAATTTGAGAGTGAATGTTTTGCATGTCACATGTTCTATTTTTGTGGATCCAAGTGGAAATTGGGTGAACTTTTATCCCCCAAAATATATATTTTAACATAATTTATATTTTTCCTATATGGATGGATTTATAAGTTGTGGTGTCCTAGTCAAGGAATATTATGGGTCAATTATTATGGAGTACACTATCTATTTGGGGAAAACCTATTAAAGGAGATGATGTGTCTCTATATAATGAATTATACCTCATTTAGGATCACAACATCATACATAATTACATGGAGATGGACTATACCACCATTTTTAAGATCTTGAAAACATACTTCCCCATACACTATAAAATGACTTACTTCATCAAAGAATATAGGAAAATTATGGCTAGACACACCAAAATCCAACACACTTGGTCAGAGGGTATAAAGGAAAATGACTCCATCATTTCCAAATTTGATCAGGAGAATGGATACAAGTTTTATTTATGACTATATCTCTCCCAAAAACCTATAAAATAATTTTTCATTGATATTACTTAGAATACACCACTTTAGATCCTTATAAGTTTTGTATTTATATTTTTTCCTTGGAAGATAACTTCATAAAAATTTAAATTTTTAGAGAATCTAATTACTAAAAACTGTAAGTTTTATTTAAAAAAAAATTGATTGTAAATGCAATTATCTTATAGGATCCTTCATTCAATTACACATAACTTTCCCCTTTGTAATATCTCCACTGATGTAACTCTTAAGTAAAGTGAAGATTTTATCATTGAATAGTAACTCAATAAATCAATCATTGAATGTAATGATGAATCTTGGTATAACACAATAAAGAGTACAAGGAAAGAGTACCTAATTATTCATAGTCAAAATAATTGAACCTTATTCTTATATTTTTGTTATATTTTTTGAAAAAAATAACCAAGTGGACATGCTTAATTAGATCACATGAATAATAAATAATGTTTGTTATGATTAACCAGTAAAATATCTATAACATTACATTTTAGGTTATTAAGTTATATACAAAAACAAGAGAAGATAATCTATCCACAAAAGTAAACACAATTTCCAATACGTAATGAATTTCACATACCCAAGTGGTACACTAAAATAAACAATCAAGATAATATTCACAAGGATTAAAGGCATGGGTTTAAGGAAGTGTAAACCCCAATCTACCAAAATTATAATTATTTTTATAAAAAAAAGATTTTAGATAACATTAACATGTTATAGAAAAAATAACATCAAATTTTCATTCATTTATAATTATTAAAATTATTTACTTCTCTTAATTATTAATTTAGGAAAACAACAACATGCATATTCCAAGGATAACCTGGGAATTTAATCAAAGAGTTTATTCCACCTATATTTTTCATTAAAATTAATTAACTACTCTAAAAAATTCCTAATAAACCCCTAAAAATAATGAGACGATATTTATAATGACCCCAAAATTTTACAAATATAATTTTATGTATTTTTTAAACACCCATATCCAACAGGTACAACCCCATATATCATGAGGCCTAGTATATTTGGAAGAGTGGGTTTATATTACATCACATGAAACTTAAACATGAATTATGTATTATATTCTATATAGTGAGAATGTAAAATCCATTTTAGCTCCTAAAACTGCAAGGTATAACCTGGGGAATACATGAATTAAATGGGTGAGCTAAAAATTCTAGTAAGGGAATAAACATGATAAGAGAGAATAATATATGAGTCAATAGTATAATATGATATCATAAAATAGAAGGTTCATAAGTATTAAAGTGGAAGAATAAAATTAAGAGAAAAGTTTTATAAGATATATTCAAGATGGGAATGTTTAAATTAAATAAAACATGACATAAACACAAGTGTATACCGACATCCAGGACAACATCATTTGGTGGATAAAGTCCCTTAATATGTTAGTTTCACTCCACAGCCCCATAAATCACGTCTTATGAGACTAAAACATTAACCAATTCATTGGAATGATATATAATTTTGGTCCCAACCACAAAATTCTTTTACTATACATGAATATTTATGCAACATAAGTATATCAATAATAATACATAAAAATTAGAATTACCCATGGAAAGAAATGAGTTGCATAATCTTGTCTCATAACATAATTCAAAGAGATTTCTTAAAGAAGTCATTCAAGAAATGGTCATAAGTAATGTATTACCACATGAATGTAAGAGATGATAATATATTTATACATATGAGATACATATATAAATAATTTAGAATCCTTAAATGTCTTTAAAGAGAGATATTATGAATTAGAGAGAGAGTGGTCATATCCTGAAGAAAAGGGTGGGTTAGAGAGATCCCTTACCCTAAGACTGATTTTTTCATGGGCATTATTTATATTCATGAATAATAAAATTAAGTTAATTATTTAATTTATTAATAACCCTTTTAAATTTTATTATTACTTTTTTTTTATTTTTTACATAAACATTTTCAATTACATTACCAATTAATCGTATGTTAGATGTTTTTAAAATAAATAGAACATATATACAAAATTACTTTTGGTAAGATTAATAAGGTAAAACATATAATTATTTTATCATATATATAATTTTTATCATGAATTAATTATCATTTATATATATATATAATATAATTTTTAATCCAACCATGTAATATGGTTATGAAAAATTAATGATGTTACGATTATAGAGATGATATGTCGTAGATACGCATGAGTAATGTCTCCAATTTTAAATGATATAGGTGGAAGAATTGTAAGATTTATTTTATATTTAAATAATGATAATTATATAATGAATATCATATTATTTCCTTAAATAAAATTATTTATTCCATCCATGTGATGCATTAATAAAAACGAATCATATCGCTTCGTGAGGCGGTAATCCGTTGTACTTACAAATGACTTTATCATTTATTCAATGTATTGTAATTTAAGAAATTATATGATATATTTTACTTCTAAAATTATTAATATTTTATTATTATCACAGGTAAACATTAAATTAATCCTTTTTTACCTTCCATGAAAATTATAAGTGAAAAACAAATCACATCACATCGTGAGGTGATAGTCCGCCATACAAAAAATAGCTGTTATCGTATTCTCTACTGATTGTAAGGTAATAAGGGTTATGATATATTATAATTAAAAAATTATGAATATATAATATATATAATATATAAAAAATATATACATTGTTATATCCAGAAATGGGAAGTGGTGATGTAAAATGAATTTCACCGATTCGCAATGAATTAGTCCGCTGTACACATGATAAATGGTTTTGATTCCCATTTGAAAGAGGATGAGGTGGCTATGGGCCATTAAATTAACATAAAAAATACGAATAAATTTAATATACCTAGGTTATTATATCAGTATGGTTATATAATATTTTAAGAAGGTGGAGTAACAAATAAAACAAAACGCTCAGTTAATGATGTTACTTTTCTTCAGACAACTTCTTTTGGTTCACACAAAGATAAATTCTAGGTTTGATTTATGAAAAAAATGATTATAGGATGAGGGAAGGGAATTTGGGAATTTATTTGGATATGTATTTTTAGAAACAATCATTTACTTATTTTTTAATAGGAGAGGATAAGGGGTGGAATTTTATAAGTGGGGGGAGAACACACTTGAAATTTTTAAAAAGAAAGAATTATTACCACATTTTTATCTCGACACAAGGATAAAAAATGTAAAATTTTAGATAATTATATGAGATAATTTCAATATATGAACATAAATTATAATTAGACATGTTTGGGTCATTTTTAACCCTTATCTTTTATGTTTAACTCACAATAACCCTATTTTTTCCTTAACCGTGGTAAATAAATTTTATTATTTTCACTATTAATTATAGTAAAAAATTAAGATGAAATTATAAGATAATATAAATTGTGATAATTAAAAATATGGTATCTATCTATCCAAATTAAACCCCCATAATTGGTATAATTTAATTTAAAATTAAATAGGTATATATTTTGAAAAACTGGTTTTCTAGAAGAAAAACATTCAAAAGTTTAAAAGGTTTTTATATAAATATTCGATATATAATTTTTTAAAATGAAATAATTTGGATTAAAAAATTATATAATTTAACTAATTTTAATTTTAAAACCTCATTAAAATATAATTGTTCTTGTAAATTCTTTAAATTAAATGGAAGTTTTTAATAAAAATCTGTATTTTTCATTATACATTGAAAATTGAATTTTTTTATAAAAAATAACCAAAATTCACACAAATATAATTTTGATTTGAAAATTAAAAAAATTAATTTAATTTATTAAAATAAAAGTTCTTGAATCATTAAAATTTAATTATAAATCATATATATAAAGTGTGATTAAATAGCCTTGTATAAAAATGCTATTTTTCAGAAAAAAATTTATTTTTCTTGAAAATGGTTCTTGTTTTATTTATAGTTAGAATATCAATATTGAATTTATTTTATACATATATAAACCATATAATATTAGTAACTTATTTAGTTATATTAATACCCTATTACTTAATAGCTAGGTTATAATGAACATTTTTAAATAATGATATTTTTCTAGAGTATCACGTTTCGTTTAAACCAAGTGTTGCATGGATCAAAAGTTACGAAAGAGATTGAATTTATTTAAAAACAGAAAATAGGATGAAGTATAATGGTGTTAAATTCACCCCCATTAAGTAATGTCACCTAAGAAATTTCATATTACATACTATGTTGAAAATAGTTGAGGGTACTTATGCTTTATCTCCGCTTTTGGTTCCCAAGTTGCTACATGAGAATTTTTGTTTCACCATTAAAACATTGACCAAGGGAGTTGTCTTGTTTCATATAACATTTTCTATATGATCTAAAATCTTCAACATACACTCATATATAAGGTATTTCTCTAACGTTACCAGATATGGATTCACTACATGCGAGGGGTCTGGTATGTACTTCATTTAACACCCTAACCCAAATGACTATGAAAACAGTTGTCAGACCGGTCACCACATGGACTCAAGCGTGCCTCAACATATTCCAAAGGCTAAAAACTAGTAGTGAGGGTACAATGATGGTACTATGGGGATAATATACCATCATTATTATAGTAACACAACGGTATAAGAGATAATAAATATATCATACAACATCGGAAGTATTATAAATTAATTAAGTCTAAGTAAAGATAAATATAACGAATTAATAACATGTTTAGTGCCAAGTTTATAAGTATGCATGAATTTCAATGTGATTCTATCAAATAAAAATCAAAAAACATATATAAGTCTATAAAATAAAATACATAATAAATAAAATTAATATAAAGCCCCAAGGGCTAAATCCATGACCATCTTTAGCATCGACCAAGTCCTATGATCCTAACTCATAAGTACAAGAACAAAAACACATTCATAATCCAATGGACCCAACATGCTACCATGAGGTCTTCTCAGGTACCCTAGTGTAATGGATGTTTAAGCAGGGTGTGAGTTATTATCAGTACGCCACCACCAATGGTGTTTAAGGGTAATTCAGTCTGTGATTACAAAATACATTAGTGTGTAGGTATGAAAGGTAAATGGTAAATAAATAAAAGATAATACGGTAGCTCTGGTTCCAAAAGAACACCTTGTCAACCACAACTACTTCAGTCTAATCCAAAATGCCATTAAACTTTGGTCTACATGTGAAGATAAGATATAGGTATAACAATGTATAATCACAAATAAAGTATAATGACAAGGGCTATGAAAAATAATGTTATTTTGCTTGGCAGATGGATCCCTTGGAAACAATTATGCATTCTCGGATTTTTAATATAAAATTCATCATTTGAATTTAAAAAGAGGCACCCAAATCCTATCCAGGGCGATCCATAAATGGAATCCTAAGTATTTATCCATGCGAGATATAAATATCCATCATCGTCAGTGTCTGTCCAAGGATATCCATTAATGGAATCCAAAGTATCATTATTGGAATGGTGTGATGTCAAGAACATACCTCCAAGTTTTTCCCTTGTATCACACATAGGGGGCCAAGTATCATTCATGTCCGGATATAACCATCTAGCCACCGAGATCATCTACAACATCTCCCATAGGGAAATTATATCACTTATAAGGAGTTAGATAAAATTATTAGTGATCCCATCCAAGTCATAACAAGTATCGATCCTAGGGTACTATAAAACAAGTAACCTATGAGCCCATCCTAGGAATTCTGAAAAAGAAAACCCAAGTATCGATTAAGGAATAACACAATCATAACAGCGTATGATGCCATTCCAAGTGTTCCATAATGTGAAACCCAAGTATTTCTCAGGGAATTATCAATGAATTTAATCATTTAAGTTAATTAAGTGTAATCCCAGGTTCTTAACATACTACAATACTAGTCATGCACTTTAAGAAGGCCAATACCATCTCCCAATTCAATGAAGGAATAAGAGAGTCCATGTACTTAAGTATTCAATATCACTTTATGAGGACACAAAAAGAGGTTCATGGCCATAAACAAGTCATTCAATTCACTATGTGGTCCTTTCATTATAAGGGAATACTAAGAATTGAATAAAATAAATAAGGCATGTTGGACATCCCATGGTAGATAACCCCATAAATTCAATTGTATAAGATGGATAATAAAAACATGCATTCCATACAAGATCTTCAATACCATTTTATAATAATTAAGCTGTAACCACTTGGGAGTTGTTTTGGTCATTGGGGTGGGGGGTAACTTAGTTTGTATCACATACCTCTACATTACAATCCATCAAATCCTTACATTTTCTAATACATCTCACCTCAACGAGGGGTTTTATTATAAAATAAATAAATAATTAATGAAATTCAAGGATGAACCCATTCGGGTGGTTAAAACAAGTGGTTAATGACCCTAAAAATTCCAAAATGATATGAAAGGGATAAAAAAAGTTGGGAATTAGGTTATACAAATTAAATTTCACATTAAAGAAGCATTCACATAAATAAAAATTCTTGGAACAATAGTTTAATTTATAAACTATGAAACCTAAAGGGGAAAATCTATATATCACCTAAATCATTCTTAGGAAGCTGTAATCATCCAATATTGAGGACTGAATCGATCTAGGTTGAAAGAAAATATAAAATTTAAAAAAATCTGTAGAAATATGGGGTATTAACTTACTCTAAAATAACCCCAAAGATGGTGAAATAAACTATGATGATAAGGAAGGGAAATGAAGATCTTACCACTATGCCTTCATTGAGAATGAGAGTTCTACAAATGAATATATAACAAGGGAGATCCATGCATCCCAAGGTAGAGGTGAGGAGGAATTACTAAGGGGTTCCCTCATATTCATGGGGAAATAAGGGGCCAAGCCTATATTCCCCCCTTTTTATAAAAGGATTTCTACGTGTTACATGACATGTAATTGTTACATTCCATATAAATATTTCATGATTCATAACATATACATATCATGTGTTCCTTATGGAATTCTCCCAAGCTACATATCGCGAGTCTTTCGGAGTGCACCTCCAAAAACCCTTACACATCGTGTAATTGGTCTACTTGCATGTAAGTCTTAGAACATCCTTTTTCATTAGCCTAGCCAATCATTCTTCCTCTAGTATTCACATGAACCCTTGAGACTTCCACCGAAACATAAAATATATCCAAAAAAATCATATATGGATTTTAAAACCCCCATAACCTTACTATAGTTCTCAAAATTCAAAATTATCCACCCACAAAGAAAAAATTTAAATTACATTGGAATATTCATTGGTCCAAAATGAGGGACGTTACGACCTCACCACCATAAAACTTACCATACCCAAGGCCTTGGGGAAAAAAGTCACTAAACCAACATTGTTCATAAAGTATCATTTAAATAGCCTGATTTCATTTCCAAATCCCAATGCACCACTAAGTATCTGTTTAAAAAAGTAGTACATAAGACATTGAAACTTGATTCAACAATCAAATAAAAAAAAATGAAACATCGAGTTAATGATTAATCAAGACTGTCTAACTTGAGACATGATCATGTCATCATATCATTAATCAAATAGCCTATGGTTCTCTGCACTATATGTTTTACTATAAACAACCAATTCCGAGGACATTGTACCTCTACCACTAGAATTTCCAATCTTTTCATGCTATTGTCATTCTAATGAATCTCATGGAATGATTATCAACTTAATAAAATGGAATATTTACACTTGACCCTAATTAACCTGGAAAGGTAGGAATTTCATGAAAATAATAATTCAAACTTTTACTACTCTCAGCTTATCCCAACTACATGCCTGAAGTAGTTTCTCATCGACTTCGTTCAATGAAAAAAGGAATGTAAGTAGTTCCACCACCTACCGAATATCCTAGATGAATGTACAAGGGAACATTAAGGATGTTAGTGGGATATTGATTTAAAATTTTTCCACCTTATATCAACATAGAAACATCATCATCGGTGAATCACTACACTGGTAAGGCCTGATAATCTTGTGTGAAGAGTTTTAAGAACAAAAACTAAAACCATAAATAAAGGGTTTAATCTGAATCTGTACTTAAGTCTGCTTGTTACTAGAGATCACTTATTGAATAATCCAATGTAGAATTCCTATATATCATCCATATGATCTTCAAATATCCACATGATCATCGATTACCAGAATCTGGGTGTTAGCATGGAGTTCAGATGACACCTTTGACATCCTAATGATCACTGCTACTCTATGCCATCTATCTGTGAAGAAGTACTATAATTAAGTGCCTAAAAATAGAGTGTATATCTCTATAAATTAGGAGAGATATTCTCTAATCATTGAGAACTGAATATTTACTATCATTAAATCTCTCTCCTCTATTTATACTGAATAAATAAATACCCAGAATCAACTCTCGATACCTGAATATTTATTTCTCACTAAATAAACCAGAAATGATGTGTTATGAACAACTAATTAGGTCATCAATGTTATTTATATTTTTATCACTTAAATGTAATATAATTAATATATTATTTGATAAAAGTGATTCATTAACTCCACTCGCCATTCCTGCAAAAATTAAATTAACCTTAAAATTTTTAACTAATATTCGTTTATATTATATATGATATGTATTTACTTTAAAACTTATAAATATATTTAATAAATAAATTCTAAAAAAATTATTTCTAACTTGAATAATATTAATTTATTTATTATTTTGGTTATTTTTCATTATTGGGAAAAACACAGACCATAGTGGTGAGGCCCACCATTTCTTATTTACTTATTTACCATAATAGAGAATAATTTTGAATACACTATTGTGTGTGACCCTATAGGCCCTTATATCGATCGTATTGGATACTATTAATAGACCAATAGGGGAATCTATAAACCCATAATGTCGCCTAAAATTATAAGGAGTAGTAATAACAAAGACAACCAACCTATGAACATGAACTATGTAATGCAAATTTTATTTGTCTTTAGATATCTAAAAAAGCAAGATGCACACATTTTTCATATATCTTTCTTACTTTATTATTTGTTTATATAACTGGATGGATTTACCCTTTACTACCATGGATGTTTTAATATGAAGGTACTACCATCCTGATCAACCTGGACAGTGATATTACTTCCTCATCCCGGAAGCATCAAATCCATTCTTGACCATTCAACCAATGTCATGCCATCAATGATTAACCAACACAAACTACCACACCACTATTTCATTATCATGGATTTTCATTGCATAAAAGTATGCAATTAAATGACACACAATGATAATGATATCAAATCAGGACAACAATACACTTTTCCATATATAGAAACATCTAATGACATCCAAAACACATGGTGTTCCTATTGGCATGTCAATCCTCATGATCTCAACTAATGGAGATCACCAAGTGTGACTTTCATGAGAAGAAGTCTCAATGATTATGAGCCCCTAACATTTGATAGTGATAAATTATTTTTTTCAATCAGGGTGATGTATCTTGACCATAAGACCTTTATTTAATATTAATGTCTTAATACCTAAAGATTCTCATTATATCCTATAATCTTCTATAGACTTTTGATACAAAAAATAATCTATAGACATTACCATTAAATGGTGGATGCATAAATATATATACTATAATGGTAAGTATACATCTTGTATATCTAGTTTAAAAAATGACATGGTAATCATAAAGTACTGTATAGTTAGGTCCAGGGAACCCACTATTACAAAGTTGGAATCTCTAAACTTTAGTGGACGGTGCATTAAAACTAAACCTTGACACCTTTTATTTAAGGCACTCGAGCTTGCTTCAAGAATGCTCATAAAAACTCAGACCTAGCCTTTATCTATGTGTTCAACCAAGTTTTCTTATGTTTTCATGCCTTAGCATGAACATATGTGTATACTCGATCCAGAACGCTTGGATGATCACCCTTTAGACATGTAATCTTTTCTTGACTAAAGTTTAGGGTAACCTCTGTTTCTTTAACTAGAGTCCAAGGAGCTTTTACAAGGTAGTCCATAATTTAGAATTTGTAAGTGATACATAGGTAAATAGATGAATGTACATATATCCTAAACACTAACTGATCCGATCAAAAGTAAAATCAAAGATCCAGTTGGTGTCCATGAGTCCATCCAAGGCATTCCTACTCAAAATCCCAATTATCACTTAGGATTTGCCATGCCTCTATAACCAAAGATTCTTATAGAGAAGAATTCTCACAATGTTTATTTATAAAAAAAATAAAGGCATTTTAAATAATTATATTGGTGTGTAACCATCACTCTCTTTTGTACCCTAAATGATTACAGGATAGGGGGAATGATTGTTTCTAAATCCCATGCACACTAATAAGATATGAAATATTTTGAAAAATTACCCAAGATACTCACACTACATCAATGAAAAAGGGATCAGTATGGTTTTGAACATACTATATCCAAGTACACCAAGAGAGGATAGTTGAACCATCACTTGTTGATTCTTTAGGAAGAATATTGGCTGTAATATCCTAGGCTTCATTACTAACTAACCATAATTCCTTCACCATCCAATACATCCAATATTCAATCAAGACCAAACACTAAAGCCCATCCCTAACTAATTATGTTCTCAAAGGGTGCATAAACATCCAAACACATTATCATAGTGCCAGATGAAAAGCATCAACATGTCCTCGACTTACCAGCCTAAAAAAAATTTAAAAGAAGAACATGCAATTTCTAAATGGACCATCTTGGTTGTGTTCCTCCTTCTTTAAATTAAATACCTTTTCCTAAGATCTATGTGACTCTCCCTACCTTAGGAGTGTCCTTATCTTCATATTTGGAAATAAGGGAACTCATCCCTCAACACATGCTCTATCGACCACGGGTTAATGGTTGTAGAGGTGGCCAACACACTTTTAGAAAGCATTAAACCGAAATTAGATAATGACTATATTCTTACAACTGCACTAGGTTTGAATTAATTCATATGCACATGTGATTCCATTTTGAGTCACACTTACATACGTTTTAACATTAGACATAAGATCAAAAACAACCAACCAACATTTCAAAAAACATGATCCAATTTATGAAAGAATATCGATCATTGAGATGAGTATAATTTCCTATAATGACCAGGTGACTCTACTCCAGAGATGACTCATGACTATATCATAATATCTCAATTTTTTAATTATTTCTACTAAACTCATATAGTTTATTATATCATTTTTGTAACTCAATGGAACCATATATATCGACGAATACTACCCCAAGGTCTCAGCAATTAAATGGAACTTCCTGATATCATCCATAGGAATATCAGATCTATGAATTCTAGTATACAATGGGTCATACAAATAAATATCCAAGAGTTGTATAATATTATATGACTATAAAATTTGCATAAGACCACTTGAAATGTCAAACACTGAAGAAGAAGAAGAATATGGGTTACATGACCTACTGAGTAGTTGACCATGCCTTAGGAATGTATATCCCATTAAATATAATCATTACATGATTATCACACCCATAAAAATGGTCAAAATACCATATCACCAGTAATCCAACCCATGTGTCATTTTGGAAACTAAGAGTCCTACTATGGACATATGCACCCAAAAAATACCTTGTTTAAGAAGTATTAAATCATTTAACTAGTTTTTAATGTTTCGAGGGGCACTTCCTTCCTTCGGATATCCCCTTAATGATTCATAAATTGGAAACCCTAAAAGGGGGTTCATTCCTAAAAGGTTCACTAGATTAAAGGGAATATCATTTTACTTAAATATATAAATGAATATGCCTATGGGAAATGCTCATTTTCTCATTCTAATTCAAGCTCAAGAACATTTTGACTACTCGTACAAGAGGATTATATCTGAAACACCACCTTTTTGACTTTATTTAACACATTGATTCAATTCAAATTTTTCTCATTAATATTTTTAAAGGCTCAAAATAACGTCAAGTACTATTTAGGAAAAAATTACATATGGTACTTTATTTATAAAAAAACAAAAGGCACGTGACAAGTTTTATGAAACTTCTTTTTTAAAAATTAATTATTTAACTGACATCCTATCAAAATTAAGAAGTTTTCTCTGGTAAATTCTATTTATCCATTTTATTAATCCACAAGGCTTCAAAAATGGATTAGTTAAAGAATATTTCAATTAAAATATATATAATAACACACCATTTAGATTGGAATTGGAATTTTAATTAACTAACGCCTCATATAAGTACCACTCAGAAGAAAGATAATTGCTATTTTATTAACTAAAGAGGATAATGGTCACTTAAAATTTTTCCATACATCTATATGTAATAATATATAAATGGATTATGGAGCTTTAAATTACCAACCCTAGATACCATAGACATACCCCCATAGTGTAAAGTATTATGTCAAAACAAAATAAAGGTGAAATAAAAGGGCCCCGATCATGTTATTTTCTATTCAGAAAAAACAAAACCCATTTTATTTGAAATATTTATATTTTAAAACACCCTCAATGGTGTTATAAAATAAGATATACAGTCCAATGCTAACCGAGATGGGTCAGGCCAAGAATAAGGCTCATATGCAACAAATTTATTTAAAGTCAAAATTTAATGCCTTTTATATTTGTAAAATGTTTTCTAGGTATATAAAGATTATAAAAGAAGGATCAATTATACGAGTCACCATTTTAAATTTTAAAAAGTTCCCACAGACTTTATAAATTGAAAATTGGCTCCCATTTAATCGCAACCCATATGTTTGAGCCCATGAAACTAATGATTCTAGGCTCAAACATGTCATGATTTACTAGTTAACATGTCACCAAAAATCTGTGATGGAAAACACGATTTAATTTTATGCTGTAACTATAATACCCAACTTTATATCAAATTTAGATAGGAATTTTATCAAAAGTAGTAATAAAAATAAATATGGTAATAGTAATCAAATAATCATGACCAAAAAAACATGGAATCACACTACCTAAATAGGGAAACACCCAAGCATGGTATGAAGATAAACATGCTAAACATAACAATAAAATAGAGTAATTCTGAATAAAAAATATATTAATAAATCAAAAATCATGTTAAACAAACTGTCATGATAATGAAACACCTAATAAAGTATAGAAATAATCATAGAACCAAAATAAATAACATAGAACGTAATATTCATGTTAATAAACACATAAGGAACATCCTTCAATGCATCTAGATGGCATGGAATATGAATGGAACATGACTCCCTATGCGCCTAATGATGCATGTAATGATACTTCCTTAACAAACCTATCAAAGTATAAATACTAAAATCCCATAAACCAATGTGATGAAAAACTACACTAACCACTCATGGTGAAATCATATTAAACCATGAAAATGAATAGGAGGAACAACGATCCCAATGTTACACCTGAGTTTTTGTTTTCATAATTAGTTCAAGTTCATTTATGGGGCTTGTTTTTTATCTCCAGAACTAGGTTTGACAACTTTAGCTATTTGAGGTAATTTTTTCTTTATATTTGGTCTATATTTTTACCCTTGTATTACCTTGATTTTTTGGAGAAAAATAGAAGTTTTTGGAGTGAATACCAGGTGGCACATAGTCAATACACATTTAGTAGAAACCTTGCACCCTGTCTAGTAAAACATGCACCAAGGTGTCTTTTTTGGATACATCCCAATTGCATAGTTAGCATATGGTTTGTCAAACCATGCAACTGACTATGAAACTTGTGTCTTGTGGATAGTGGTGACTAAATGGTTGTCACACGGTTTGTCAAACTGTGCGGGAAAACTATACAGGCTGTCCAAGTTATTAAAAATTGGATTTCTATCCTTTTCCCACTCTCTATATTAAGTCCCAAATCCACCCTTTCTCACCACATTAGACCTATCCAGCCCAAGGTGTCTCCCCCTCATCCTATTGAATCCCATAATTTGGTGGATTTGGTGTGTTTTCTTTAAATAAACTTCAAGTATGTATTTCCCCTCCTTGATTCATCCTCTTCACTCGGGTTTCTCCTATTCTTATTTATGGTATTTCCTCTAGCTGGTTGGTTGAGCTATTTTGGATTGAACTTTGATTTTTAGGACACAATATTGATAGTGTTGGTTGAATATTTACATTATAGGGTCTTGGGTTAGTGTAGTTGTAGTTTCATATCATTTTTTAGTCATTTGTACACTTGAGGTTGGTGGTTCCATGGCCTAACATTGTTTGATAATTTTAATATGATTTATCGGTTATTTATATGTGATCTATGGTTTAATTGGGTGGTGAGAAATTTATTTTGGAAGGGTATTGGCTTGTATATACGATGAAAGTGGATTTTATAAAGGAAAAGGGTTATGTTTTGTGTATGTTTCATGGTAATGTTTATAGAAAGTTGTTTAATGACCTTTTTTTGAAGGTGTGGAATGGGTTATTAGAGAGACTTAAATATAAAAATGATTTTTCTAAATGAAATGAGTTTTTATTTCATGTTGGAACCTTATAGAGAACTTATGATATGAATTGTGAATTGTATAAATGAAGGTACACATGTTTTAAAATGAAATTCATTTGGGATTGGATTTGAAAGGGGCTTGGCACATGAAAATGTTTAAATTGATTATGTGACCTTATTTTGATAATTTTATATGGGGTTTCATAAATTGTCCAAGGGGTTGAAAATTTACTTAAAAATGGTTTTGGTGTGTGAAAAATGGTAAGTGGTCAATTTTATAGAAAATGATGATTCCCCGATGTTTTAGATAATTCTTGTTCTGTGTCTGTGAAAGTAGGAGATGTGTGACATGTGAACATAAATTTGAGTAGAAAGAGAATCCTTCATATCTTGGTGGGCTGACTAGATATGGTATTCTAGTGATACATAAGTGGAATGTCCTGGTTTAACTTAGCTAGATGAAAATTACAATACGAACTATATATTTATTATGAATTGAGACTAATATGCCCATTGGTTGTCTCCTCCCAGCGGCTCGTGCATGTGAAAGATGATGGTTGCGGTTACTAGACCACCTTCCATCGAGGTATGAGGTTCTAGTGTATCACTTGAGGTAGATTACCCCAAGGTATTTACCCATGGTTATCTCTTATGACATGAAACTTATATGCTGTTGTAATATCCATCATTTATGGGGGACCCAGAATGTATTTAATTTTAAAGTGATTTTATCATAGTAAAATTTTTCTTTTGAAATATTACCTTTAAAATTATTGTGATGAAAATGATTTTCCTTCAAAATGTTTTCATGGAAATGTTTCAAATAATTTTACAAAAATGAGCATGTAAAACTGTCTTTTAATACTATAGCATGGAACATTTTATTTTGGGTGGAATCCTACTAGACTTTGGATCACATCCTACATACACCTTTATGTGTATTTAGAATTTTATATGTATAACCTAGGTAAAGGAAAGGTGTGTCATGGTGATGTTGGTAGATCCGAGTTACTAGATTTCCTCTCTTACAATTTTTGGTGGCAGTGGCTTGGGGGTGACATCCCACTTGTAACATTGAGGTATTTGGGTTATGTTGTTATTTTCGTTTTTATTATTGTATCTTGGGTTTTGGTTAATGTTGTAAATTATGAATTTGAATTTTGTAATGCCTTGTTTGGTTATGATTATTCAGCCTTGTGATGATTATTTTCATCAGGTTTTTATGATTATAAAATTAGGTAAAATAATTCCAAAAGTAATTTTTTGATACCCAAGAAATAGTTTCTAGCCCGTGGGGATCAAGAAAACCCTTCAAGCCATGACACAGACCGGGTCATGGGTTGGGTAAGATGGAACCCCAGATTGGTTTGTGAAAAATTGATATCAGTGGAGGTTATTCTCGTTTGGGGTCACATTATTTTGGAAGGATTCTGGATAGATTGGATCTATGATTATTGAGGATTGAGGCCTTGGTTGAGTGTTGGGTTCCTTGCCAACACACCTTATGATGGAACTCATGTCTCCATGGGATGTTGAGTTTTATTTAGGTTATTCGGCTATTTTAATTGTTTGGTGTTTAGTAAATGAAACGAGAGTTCATCCAATGGTATCAGTGATATTTTAGAGTCTATAAAGATATGTGGAGTTGGGGACATGGTCCTAGAATTCTCTCTATAATGGTGGTGCGATTGGGGTGTGAATTACAACCATATGTCCATGTCACTTATCGACACAAATTTTCCCTTTTTGAATTGTATTGTACCTTCTCGAGTGCTATTTTTTTGAAAACCCATATTTTGGAAATGTGAAAACCAGATTATAATAGTGTAAATGGTGTAGTTTTAGAAATATAAAAGATAAGTTTTCAGAATAATTTTGATAGAATATTTTGGAAAGTGGATTTCTATAAAACGATTTTGAGTAAACGGGGATGAGATTATCGAGATCATATTTTTATAATCAAAACCTATGGTTTAATGAAATTGGTTTCCTAGAAAACATGAACAACCTCAAGGAGGGGTTTTAGGAGTAAATTTTAAATGACATTTTTTAATCTTCTAAAAAATAGTTTTTAATGGGACAAAATGTTTCGGATTGCTGTGTGAATTTTGAAAAAGGGTTTTTATTTGATAATTGGTGTGATTTGGAAAGTGTCATGAAATTTTGAAATTGGAAGTTCAATGAGAATTCAATGGTATGGGTTGAATGTTTTTTTTGGTAAGTGGAATTTTTTTTAACCTTTGTTATTTCCATGAGTGGAAATATGCATAGACATATGCAGAAAATTTGATGAGTGTTTGGTTTTTCACATGAATAAGCATGTATGAGGCTCCATGGAATTCAATTGCTATGTGTGAAACCCACCATGCTTGTTTTTTTTTCAAACATGCTTTTGAAAGAATGTGTAATGTTGGGGAAACATCAGTTGTTTGGTGTTTTCCCTTTTAATTTAAGAATTTTTTTCTATGTGTTTTGAGTTTTTCAATTTTTTTTGTTTAAACAGTGTTTCAAGTTTGACTTCTTATCAATCAGTTGGTTTTGAAAAAATGGTTAGTTGGTATTTTTTGAATTTTTTTGGAATCCTTTGAGTTAGTTCACTCTTGTGTGTTTGAAGTTTGTATGTGGTGAGATTTTACCAATGGGATTCTTTGATTGGGATCTAGATTTCATTGTTAGCTTGTGTATGCCCCTATTAGACTGAATGAATATTCAAAGTGTGGCCATGGGTGGTTCACCATTTGTAAACCCTCTAGTTGATAAACCCTTAAATCTTCTTATTGTGTTTCTAAACTTTACTCCTACTCTCTTTTATGGTCAATAATATCCTCTTGGATCTGAAGAGTTGGAGTTATGTTAAAAATGAGTTCTTGAAGGTGTTAGATTTTTATTTAAACTTTTATAATGGTGTGGTGGGTCATGAAATTCATGTGAAGCAATGTTAGACATAAGTTCTTGAGGTGTCTGATTTTCCTCTAGTCACTAGAAGAAGTGAAATGAGTACCATTAAGAATATATGGAAATTGGACTAATGTTGTTTGTGTTAGTTAAGAGATTAAAAATAGAATCTCAATCCTCCATAAACTCTATTTTGGGTATAGGATCATGATATATCATATGTGTGGCATGTCTAGTCATAAGATACCTTCATGCTTGTTTGCAGGCATAATGAACTTTATGGGGATTGATTTAAAATACATTCCCTTGTAATGCCTCTTGGATGTAATGGTTGGATCTAGTGGACTTTTGTGGTGTCATAGTTGTTCCATTTTAAACGAATGTGTGTTCTACATGCATATTGTTTATGTTATTCCTCATTATAGGTGAAATATAATGATGCATGTTCATTTTCTAAGTCTATGTCTTAGTGAATGTTCCATGTTGGAGCAAGTGAGTCTTTGGGGGTGTTGTGTTATATTTTTTCTTCTTGTATTTATATTTTATTTCTTGTGGCACCAAAAAAAGAAGTTAAGATGGGAGATCTTCAGCTCTTGACTGCAAAGAAGAAGATGCTTCAAAGAACAAGGCACCAGCCCTATCCCATGGAGTGATGCTGGCACATATTCAGGAATCATGGTGGGTATAAGGGGACATTTCTAGGCTTGGTCTCCATTGCTGGCTAGGGACATATTAAGACTCTTTATTGTAGTACTTCTATCTTGGAGAGGTCCCATTTTGTGAACAATGGTGTGAGGGCCTCATTCATTGCTGTGATACTTATGGGTGTAAGTGTTACTCCTTAGTTATAATGTGGTGTGGTAGTATAATATTCTTGAGACTCTGTGGTTAAGTTTTATGGATGTGAATCTCTATTTGGTTATCCATATGCAGTTTGCCTTCGTGTTTGGGTTTTAGTCTGAGAACGTTTCTATGGTTGGTGTTTCCCTAGTCAATGGACGGTTTTTTTTACCCATGTTGGGTTTCATGTGTACATTGGTTCTCATGTTGGGGAGAACCAACATGGGTCTTGTTAAAATTTATTTTTGAGAAACGAAGTTCTAGTTCATTTCTAATGGTGGAGATTCCATTCAGGCCTCCCCATGCTGATAATCCAGTTCATTATTTGGTACATCTAGGCAGGGATAAGTTCTCATTCATATATGTTGTCTTTGATTCTACCCTTCCAAGTAAACATGAGACTTTTTAAGTGTTAAAAAAATATTATTTGAATAAAAAAATAATGAATTTTTTTCGAACTTTTTTACGCATTTCGAGAACTTTTTTTGGTTTATTCGTTCATTTCTTATAAGATGTATGTGTTTTGTTTGGAAATTTCAAAAGTGACATTGGATTGAGAGGTTGAATTATGTGTTGCAAGGTCATTTTTTTATTTTGATCAATGAATTGGTGGTGTTCTGGATATTTAGGGGTAGAGGGTGTATGGTGGAGAGTCCATTCTGGCCTCCCATGTTAAATCTTGTGCATCTCAATTTTCATTCATAGTGTCTTTACTCTATCCACATTGATGGTTGTTGGGAATATTCTTGAGGTTTTATAGAGTATCAATTTGGTTTTCAGATCAAGCCTTGTTTTGAATTTCTCTGAGTGGAATGTGTTGTGGTGGGGAGAATTGTCACACCTAGGTTTTTATTTTTTCCCTTAGTTCTTTTTTATTTACGTGTGTCAATTTTCTATCTCAGGAATCCGGTCTGACAGGTTTAGATTTTTAAGGTAATTATTATACTTATATTTGGTATATATTTTTCCCTGTGGTCTCCTTTGGTGAAAAAATGGATGTTTTTTGGGGTGAACAGTAGGTAGCGCATGGTTAGGTGAAACCATGCACCTTCTTCATGAAACTATACACCAAGGTGTCTTTTTTAAACAATTCTAATTTGATGGTTAACACATAGTTTTTCAAACCATGTGACTAACTGTGCATTAAATCCCTTATGGATATTGGTGATCACATAGATGCAACATGGTTTTTCAAACCATATGGGCAAACCATATGAACTATCTAGGTCATTAAAAATTGTATTTTTAACCTTTTCTCCTCTCTAGATTTAGCCCCAAATATACCCTTACTATCCCCATTTTAGCTCCTAGGACCTAAGCACCTATAATCCTCCTCTTGTATCACTTGGGATACCTTAATTTTGTAGATTAGGTATTGTTTGTTCATATAAACATCAAGTAAGTGGTTATCCTCCTTGATTCCTCCTCTTCTCTAGATTCTCTCCTCTTTCTCTTCAGGTTTCTAATCTCCAATGGTTTGTGTGACCTATTTTGGGTTGAACCTTGATTTTTCGGGCTTAATATTGATTGGTTTGGTAGGATATTTCCATGAAAATTTCTTGTGGTGGTAAAAATGGGGTTTCACATAATTTTACTGAAGTTTATACACTTGAATTTAGAGGTTCTATGCCCTATCATTGTTGTATGGTTTTAATATTCTTTCATGGTTATTTATATATGATCTACGGTTTAATTAGGTGGTGAAAAATGTATTTTGAAATTGTTTTGGCATGAGTATATGATGAATCTAGATTTTGTAAAGGATAAGGGTTATGTTTTGTGTATGTTTCACGGTATTGTTTTTTAAAAGGTATTTTATGACTTTTGTGGTAGGTGAAAAATGTGGTTTGAATGGGATTTAAATGTACAAATGAGTATTATAAATAAAATGAGTTTTTGTTACATGTTGCATCCCCTGTAGTGAACTTTTGATATGAATTGTAAATTGTATAAAGAATGAAAATCATGTTTTAAAGTGAATTTAGTTTAGGTGTGGAATTATAAAGGGATTGGACCCTAAAAACGGTTAAATTTATAATGTGTATTTCTTTTGATAATTTCAAAAGGGGTTTCATGAATTGTCCAAGGTGTTGAAAATATACATAAAAATGATTTTGGTGTGTGTAAAATGGTAATTAGTTTGGTTTATGGAAAATGGTGATTCCTTGGTGTATTTATAATACTTGTCTTGTTCATGTGAAAGTGGTTAGATATGCGGTAAGTGAACATGAATTTTAGTAGAAAGGGAATCCCAAGTATTTATCTAGGATGACTAGACCAAGTATGCTAGTGATTTAGAAGTGTAATGTCCCGATTTCACATAGATGGGTTGACGATTACAACAATAACTAAACATTTATTATGATTGGAGACCACTAGGACCATGGGGTGTCCCCTCTTATTGTCTCATTCATGAGAAAGCTAATGGCTCTGGTGACTATAAAACCTTTCACTGAGGTACGAGGTTTGAGTGTCTCACTTTATATAGATTACCCCGAGGGTTTTACCCATGGTACACTCTTGTGACCTAAGACTTATGTGATGTGGTACCATCTGTCAGCATTTTGTGTACCTTAAGTGTATTTAATTTTAAAGTGAGTTTATCTTAGTAAAATTTCCTCTTGAAATGTTAACTTTAAAACTGTATTTCTAAAAATGGGTTTCCTTCAAAATGTTTTCTTGGAAAATTTTCAAAGACTTTTACAAAAATGATCTCATTAAATATAGAATGTACCCTTTTATTTTGGGTGGAATTTTAATGGGATTTGTCTCACACCCTACAAGGACCTTTTCCTGTATGTAGACTTTGTTAAATATAACCCATGTAAAGGCAAGATGTGTTGTAGTGATGTTGGTTGATCCAGGTTTATAGAGTTCCTATTGTGCACGTTTTGGTTGTAGTGGGTTTAGGGTAACATCCCTCTTGTCCCATGGAGTTATTTGAGTTATTTTTTCATTTTCCATTATATTGTGGTATCTTGGGATTTGGTTAATGTTATAAATTATAAATCTAAAATTTCTAATGCCTTATTTGGTTATGATTATTTAGTCTTGTGATGTTTATTTTCATGAGTTGTTCATGACTATAAAGATGGGTAAAATTGTTCCCAAATTATTTTGGTTGATACTCGAGCACTATTTTCCAGACCAAGGGGATTGCGAATGCCCTTCGGGCTATGCCAAAGACCAAGTCAGGTGTCAAGTTAGATGAAACCCCATATTGGTTCCTGACACCCATCCATAGCCACTTGGTATTTTCCCCCTACAGGGGTTGATCATTCCCAAGTACGATTATTTACCAAGCACCGACACATTCATAATCTCCAGTCTACCAATCCCAAAAAATTAAGGAAAATGAAAAGGAATTTCTGATACCAATTTGTAATGTCCTGCCCTAAATGACTATGAAACTAGTAGCCATACTAGTTACCACATGGACTTAGGCATGCCACCCCGTATTATAAAGGTTTCTGAATAGTTGTGAGGGTTCAATGATAGTATGGTGGGGAGACTATACTCTAATGATCAGAGTAGAATATCGGTGTAAGAGATAATAAATATGTCATACAATACTGGAAGATGTATAAATAAATTAAGATGAAAAGAATATAGATATAATGGATTAATAACATGGCTAGAAACAAATATTTTACTTTTCACAAATGTCCATGTGATTCTCTAAAATCAAAAGCTGAAAACATATTGCAGACAATACAATAAAACGCATAATAAATAAAACGAGCAAGAAGTCCCAAGGACTAAATCCTTGAGAATATTGAGCATTGATCGAGTTCTATGCTCCTATATCCTAGGTAAAAGTACAAAAATACATTCATAATCCAAAGGACCTGACCTAAAGCCATGGGGTATTATCAGGTACCCTAGTGTAATGGTAACCCGAGCAGGGTGTGAGATATACTCAGTAGGTCACCACCAATGATGTTTGAAGATAATCCAATATGTGATTACAAAAAAAAATATTGTGTAGGTATGATCATTAAAGTGATAAATAAAAAAACTATAATAGGTCGGCTCTGGTTCCCAAAGGACACCTGGTTGACCATACTTGCTTTAGTCTAAACCATAATTCCTCATATTTAGGGAAATCATATGTGGATGATATATAGGTACAATAATGGGTCATCAAAAATACGGTATCAAGATATTGATTATTATAAAGCATGTGATTTTCCATGGTATATGAATCCCTTGTAAACAGTTATGATTTTTTGGTCCTTTAAAATAAAAGTTATCATTTGAATATAATATGAGACACATAGATCCCATATGAGGTGATCCATAGATGGAATCCGAAGTATCACTATCGGAGAACTATAAATAACCATCACCATCAGAGTCTATCCAAGGGAATCCATAAATGGAATCACAATTATCACTCTTTTCATGGTGTGATGTGAAGAAAAAACCTCTGAGTCCATCCCAAGTATCCCATATAGGGGACCTATATCACTCATGGCCCAATATAACCATCTTACCATCACTCCCATAAACAATGTTTCCAATAGGTAACTAGTGTCACTCATAAAGAGGTAGGGAAAATGAACAGTGATCCCATCTAAGGAATTCAAAGTATTGTTCTTGTCATACTATAAAACAAGTAAACTATGAGTCCATTTAAGTCATTCCAAAAAAAGGAATCCCAAGTATCGCTCAATGCATAAAATAGTCAAAACAACCTAGGATCTCATTCTTCGAATTCCATTAAGTAGAACCCAAGTATCACTCAAGGAATTATAAATTAATTTAATCATTTAAATTAATAAGGGATGAGGCCATGTTCACAACATGCCACATCATTAGTCATTTAAATTAAGAGGGAAAATACAATTTACCAATTCAAGGAAGGAATAAGATATTCCAAGTACTTAATAATTCTATAATCCATTACGAGGGCTCTAAAAGAAGTTCATTCACATAAAAATGTCATTTAATTCACTATTTGGTATTTTCCATTATTAGGGTAAACTAAGAATCAAATAAAACTAATATGTCTAGGTGGATTTCCCATATTAGGTAACACCATACATGAAATTGTATAAGATGGGCCATGGTAACATGCATTCCATACACTATCTTCAGGCTTCTTCTATAAGGATTAGGCCATAACTAATTTGGATGTGTCTTAGTCACTAAGGGGTAACATAGTGGTGTCGTAAATCCCCCACCATTACAATTAATAAACCCATTACATTTTAGATGAAATCACACCTCTACGAGGGATTTTATTAGAAAACAATTAATTAATTAAAAGTATTCAAGGAATACACCCATTTGGGTGGTTAAAAAATTGCAGTCTGTGTCCTTAAAAAATTCCAAAATGATATGAAATGGATAAAATAATTAGATTATTAGGTTCTAAAAATTATATTTCCCATTAAAGATGTGTTGCAAGAAAATACTGATATGCAACACAATAATGAAATTTATAAACGACAGAAATTTAATGGAAAAATATATAGACAACCTACCTCATTATTTGGACTCCCAACTCATCTAATGTTGAGGATTGAATTGAGATGGTTCAAAATAAAATAGAATATTTGAAAAACTCCATAGGAATATGGAATATTATCTTGAACTAAAATAACACTGTAGATGAAAAAAATCAAAAAATAAATGGAAAAAGAGTCTAGAGCTTACCGATATGCCTCCAACAATATCAACACAACTCAAAATAGAAATCCCACGAGGGAGATGAATGCATATATAGGTATATATGATGAGGCACTACTGACTAGTTCCCTCTTATATGTGTGGAAATGAGCGGCCAAGCCCCAGTTTTCCCTTTTTTAAAAAGGTTGCCTGTATATTACACATCATGTAACTGTTACACATCATGTAACAATTTTATGATAGGTGAAATATAAAAATCTTGTGTTAATTGGGGAATTCACCTGAGTTGGACATCATGAGTCTTCCGGAATTCACCCCACAAAACCCTTACATGTGAGGTAAATGGTTTTATGTTATGTATGTCTTGAAACAAATGTTCTTAGTAGCCTGGCCATCTGTTATTCCTCCAATGTTTTCCAAAACCCCTGATTCTTCCACCAAAACATAAACTATGTCCAAAACCACCATTAATGGATTTTAAAACCCTCATAATATTAATATGTTTCCCAAAATTTAAAATGCTTCATTTCCCAAAGAAAAAAAATTTAATTTCCTTTGGAAAATCCATCGTTCCAAAAAACAGGTTTCAACATTACTTAGGAGGGAAACATTGAAAACATCATGTACATTAGATAGGTTAGGTGTATGTTCTAGTTGATATGCCAAAACTTAAATGTGATAAAATTTCTCAAGGGTCTAATGTATCTGAGACTATTAATTTCATTCTTCAAAAACCATATCAATTTATTCTTTGGTGATATATGAAGGAACTCCTTATCTTCGACCAAAAACTCTAGGTCTCACCATTAATTGTCTATAATGATTTTCTACCAACTCCTTTGGGATTTAAAATGATATTGAATAGATTGAACATTTATTATCATATCTTGAACAATATCATGCCCCTACAATTTCCATTATCCATCTTCATCCCCAACATATCATAGTTCAACACTTCTTCTCATACAGAACCCTAAAAGTTTTATTTGAATGACAGAATGGAAATTATTATTTTATGAGAACTATAGTAGGGGAAGGTTCTTATCCCAATATACTTGGTAATAAATTGAACAAGACATCAACGAATCCTCTATAATTTTGATCATTCTCTCTGAATTACAATACGACCGAGGGTGATAAGAAGAATAGAAACTGAGTTCTTTACTAAATTATTGCTAAAGTTTTCTCCAAAACCTTGATGTTTACCTTGGATCTCAGTTAGATAAAATAGATATTGTAACTCCTTGCAATATTATCACGTCACTTATGTATATCTTTGGGTCAATAGTTAATACTTTCTGAATATAAATGAAATGTGATGTCTTTAAAATATAATCAACTACAACTAGATGGTATTAAAGCCTTTAGGTGTAATGTGGAGTTATACGAAGAAATATATGGCTATTTTTTCCCATTTAAATTCTAGTATGGGAAATAATTTCATCATTCCATTGACTTCTCTCAATTACCCTAACTTGTCAGCATACCAAGCATCGAGATACAAATTCCATAATCTGCCTCTTAATGTTTTCTAACTAGAGGTTTTCCTTCAAATATATATACATATTAGTGCTTCCTGGATGAATAGATAAGGATGAGCTATGGCCATCATCCTGAAGCTACCTCTATAACTCTGGTTTTGATTGGACACATATCTGGTTTAAAACCTTATTACCCAATATTTATCAAGGTTGAACTATAGAATATTCAAAACATTTTTATATAGCACCTCATCATCTTTATGGGAGTCCATGTTTCTCTCAAGAATGGATGGTTGAACAGTTTTTTGATAATGGTAGAACAAATATCCTTTTATTATTCCCATACCCATCCTTTGAAATTATAAAAATATTTAATCCATTTCAATTTTCATCATTAATAAAATTATCAAATCCTTTCTACTTAAAACATCAAACACATTGTTTTCTTTCCCAGGATGGTAATGGATTGGGAAGCCATAGTACTTGATCTGATCTAACCATCTTGATGGGTTCTTGTGAATCTCTTTATAAATGAATATACATTTCAGGATCTTGTGATTTGTATATATTTAACACTTATCTGAATAAAGATAATGCACCAAATATTTAATGCAATGATCATTGCAACCAAGTCTAGATCATATGTGGGATAGTTTTTCTTATGAACTTTCAGTTGACATGAGGCATAAGATATAATATAATAACTTTTCATTACTACATATCCCAAACCCTTCTTCAAAGAATCACAATAAATCACAAAATGTTCCCTACTTGAGGACCATGTAAGTACTGGTACACTAATATGCCTTTTTTTCAACTCCTTAATGATATATCCACATTAGAAAGTCCAAACAAATTTTACTCCATTATGTGTTTTCTTGGTAACTGAGTATGAAAATAATTAATTGTTTTTTACTAATCATCGGTAATACCAATATATTCTAAGGAAAATATAGATATCCCGTAAATATTCTACTCTAGGATATTCCTATATTGCCTTTGTATTAAAAGGTTCCACAAATATCTATTTTTTGGAGAAAATAAGTCCTAATAATTATACTTACTTCATATAATACTCATATTTAATGTAATTTACATATAGATTATTATTTTTTAAATACTTTTTCATAGAATTAAAATAGTCATCATGATCCCCTTTTATTTTGGTGTAAATTAGGATATAATCTATGAAGAGTACCATAAACTTTTCAATGAAATATCGAGAGAATATATTCATTAATTCCATTAAGGTTTGGATAATTGCTGAGTTTGAAAGGCATAAATATGTAGTTGTAGTGTTCATACATCGTTTGATAGGTGGTTTTGGTAATATCTTCCTTGTTCACCCTTAATTGGTGATATCCCAAATGAAATACCACTTTATAGAAATGTTGAGCTCTATATAGTTGATCGATCAAGTCGTATTTCATGGTAGGGGATACTTATTATTTATTTTTATTTTTTTATGTTTTTAATAATCACTATAGAGGTTAATTTACCCATACTTATTCTTGATAATGATGACCAGTACAACCCCATGTGAAGAACTTGATTATATAACACCTTTATCCAAATTCTACTATAGTTTCTTCTATTGCTCCTCAAGTTATAAAATGTCCATTCTACTTGGAGTTTTGGATATTGGAAAAGATATAGGTATAATATTTATTGAAAATTAAGTCTATCTACTAAGAGTAATACTAGGAATATCCTTGGGGAATACATTAGTATAATCCTTCAGAATGAAAATATCTTCAAGCATGATCTTTTCCTTAGTCCTGAAAATTTGATCAAATAATTATTTCCCTAAAGGAAAAAATATGAATTTTTTGATGATGATACTAAAGAAGATTCATCATTCTCCTTTCAATTGTATAAAATTTTAGGGTGATCCAAAATTAAAAATGTGATTTACTTCTCTCGTCATTTTATGTTTTCTCTAATTAAGGAAATCCAATCGATACAATTTATTACATCAAATTTTAATAAATAAATTACCATATGGTTTTATGGTATGTTCATCCAAAAAATATGGAAAGGTGATGAGTTATATGCTAGGTATTTTATCATTTAACCATTATCCATCTTCATTAATAACTCAAAATACATGTTTTTAGGGGTGCTATATTTTTTATACTAAACATTCACGACATAAAATAATTCATAGACCCAGAATCAAAATGTACATTTTCAATTATTGAATAAATAACTAGTGTACTTGTCACCACTTAATTTTTGGGATAAACCTCTATAGTTTTGATAACATAGGTTCTTCATTTCTTTCTAGTATTGTTTGTTAAAATCATTGGTTGTCATCAACAACCCTTATCTTAGTGCATGGGTTCACATAATGTCTTTTTACCATGCATCTGTAACATTAGATAATAGGCTAAGGGTTTTATGGTGTATTTATTTATTCCATCACATTGGTGGGTTTAACCCTTATACCATCACTATATTGGTGATATTACTTCCCATACATAATGAAATTCCTAGCATCCTTCATAAAATTTTACAGATTCTTCATTCTATACTTACAAAAAGAGGGACGTTGGAATATCTTTCCACTGTTTGATTTGTCCATGGTACCACCAGATTTAAACTCCATTTTACATTTATTATCCCCATAATATTATTTAGAATCCCTGATATATTTATTTACATTGAGGTAACCATAGAAAATTTCTTCAATGCTGTCAATGTTTTGAATTGACAATGATTTTCACAGACTTAGATTTATCCCACCAAAGAAGCTGTAAAATTTACTTTAAGGGGAGGCAAAAACGTTGAAGGAATATTGTAAAAGTATTTTGAAGATTAATTTATATTCCAAAATGGATTAATTATCATTTTTCATGAGGATGAGGGGATACATCTCCATTCTATATTAGAGATCGTGAGAAAAATATACATTTCTTTTTCCCTGGAATTCATTCCACTCCATCTCTTTGATCTCTTCCTCATTTTTTATTTCTGATCAATGTCCACCATTGATAGGATTATCCCAATATAAAATAAACAACCAATACTACAATATCTTTCTTATATCATTTCAATATGAATAATGTCTTTTCAATGAATTTTATCCATTTTTCCATAATTAAAGGATTAGAAGATACATCAAATGTTGGAGCTATTTTTCACATAATGGTTTGAATTTGAACTTTCTATTTCTTAGGGGGATTCCTGAGTTCATTCTAATTCAAGTTTTAGTTAAATAATTGAGTTAATTGAGAAATTATTTTCATGAAGTTCCTAACTCCTCTTTCTATCGGGTTAGGTATCTCATTTTATCAGTCATCACATTTACCCTCACAGTTGTTGTTGACTTTGTTTCTCCAATTTCTAGCAATTGGATTGAAATAAAAACAGAACTAGGGATGAGTATTTTTTTAACTATTAAACACATACACAAGAAACTATTTTCATTAAAGGGATAACTCATAAATTTAATATATTACATAGATTATGAGTTTTTAGGTTTAAAACTAATTTATCTATGATCTATTTCATGATATAAAATATTATGGGAATATTCATCCCCCATAATGGTTCATAAATTGTTTTTCAATTTAGAAGGAATATCTCTAGTTATTTCTAAACTAGGTGTGAAGTAATACCCATTGTTGTGTACCAGGTATTTCTCAAGTCAATCCCGAAATACCAATTTCACAGTGATTACCACTAGGTACATTTATACTAGAACTTTGTCCACTTATAGTATCTAAACATGGATTCAATTATTCATAAATTGTAACGACCCAAACTATTATTAGTGATGTTTCACTTTTTATTTAATTAAATATCTTATTTTGTAAAATGGATTTAGAATAAACATGTACTTTATTTTTTATTATATATAATTGTATTTAAAAGACTATTAAGTATCATTACCATTGATAATATAGATATTGAATAGTGATCACATGACTGGTATAAATATAGGGTTTTAAAAAATCCTTTTGACAAAGAAAAAGGAGGTGATGGCCTCAACCAGAAAGATAATTACCTATAAATACTATTTATCAGAGCTTTCGATGGAGATAACATTTCTGAGATTTTCCCTTAACCAAGCCCAAGATGAGATCCAACAACT
Source organism: Viscum album (assembly GCA_963277665.1). NCBI lineage: Eukaryota > Viridiplantae > Streptophyta > Magnoliopsida > Santalales > Viscaceae > Viscum > Viscum album. The sequence goes on along the minus strand of OY728165.1, from coordinate 1,463,634,729 downwards.
AAAGCATGTGTGAAACCATTTACCGATGAAGTTCATGATAATAGATATCAGAGCCAAAATCATGTTCATTGAACATCCCCATGAAAGCCCCACACCCACACACATTACTCTTAAGGTGTATGCTGGTATAATAAAGAGATATGTACTAAAACTCTAACATTGTGATTATGTACATTATTTCTGTATATAATAATGAATATAAATTTATTTTGTTATTGTTTTTAGGGAACATATCTTATTTTTTGGTTAATATTCAAATTAAATTATGAAATATATTTTAATTAATTAATAAATAATATTTTTAAAAAATATTATTATTAAATTAATTTTATTAAATATAAATGATAATAAAATTTTAATGAGGTAAAATGTAATTTTTATTAATGTTTATAATATTTTTTTGTCAAAAATATTGGTTTTTATTTTAAAATTGAAAATTGACATATTTAGAAAATTATATGGATAAAATGAAGATTATTTTTGGAATCAAGATGTCAAAATTATCCAATGGTGAATTTTTTATAATTTTATGAGATAGTTGATTTTTAGGTTAAAAAATAAATACTTTATAAATATATAGTGTGTTATATGACATCATAATGACACAATAGTGATGTTAGAAACACTATCAAATGTATCTTAGGCCAAATATAAGTTTTAACTTTAAAATACATTTATTTTATATTTCTTTGAATTATTTTATAAATCCTTATTGAATCCTCCAAAATGTATAATATATTTTATGATTTTAAGTTCTTTTCTTTAAAAATTTGACACAACTTCACATAGGAAAGGATTCTATTTTAATATTTTTGGCCAGTGTCCATATAAAATAATGTTTTACACTTCTATTTGTAAAAAACCTTTGGAAAATACCATGGGATGTTTTGTAGTTTTGAATATTTAATTATATAGATTCCAAAACCTATGTTTGTGAAATATTAAAGAACCTACTTCTCATTTCCTATATAAACCCATCCAATATCCCACTTATCTTCACTAAAAATACTTTTATCATTTCCCTAATCTATACTACCTTCTCTAGAATCCTCCCATGGCACCCCAATCTCTCAATAATCCCCTCTTCAAGCTTTTGAAGTCACTCACTAAAGTAAGGGATCCTTCTATTCTAATTTTTTATCCAAGTTTCCTTATTTTGTTACACCATTTTCTTTTAAATTAAAAATGTTGGGATATGTTTTCAAACAACCTCCATATTTCCCTTTTTATGTTTCTCTCTCATTAATCCCTCCCACGTACACCCATTACTTTGCTGAAATTTCTTAATAGTTATTTCATTTATATTATTTCTACAGGATTATTTATTATTTTATGCCATCTATTTTAAAAAAATTTATTTTGGAACTTGTATTTCTATGACCCTATTACTTTCCATTTAATTTATATATTATGAGTGACCTCTTTCTATCTCATAAACACTTTTTATGACTTTAAATGTCACGTCGTTAGGCTGTTGAAATTGCACCGTGAATGTATATTCCAAAACATTTGTGTAGTGAATACTATACCCATTCCCTATCAAGGGTGTTGACTTTTTCACATATATACCTTTTTATTGAGCATTTACATGTATTTATTCAAAACTTCTTGATTGTTTTATAACTTTTGATGATGAATGAATCCATGATTTATGATCTATGTGGCACATATAAGCATGAGAATGAAATGAAAGTGACAGGTGCACCTATAATTATATAGCGCTCCAATAGATTTTGTAATGTTTAGTATCATGACACATCATATTGGGATAAGGGTTTACCTGATTTTTTTATGAGACCTTTTCCACCATGATGTCTTGGCTGTTTATCCTTGACCTATGAATCAATGTTTGTAGTTGTTTCCACATTTCCATGTTATGATTATCATGCTATATCAGGACATTATGTTTATGTCTCTTTTATGATCCATTGATATGCCAATTTTCTAACATGTGTTGTATTCCTCAGGTTATTCCATGTTTTTTCCTTACTGGGATTTATAGCTCAACCCTTTCTTATGTATGTCCTCAAGTTATCCCATGCAATGTTATGTATGAATGAATGTTGTTGTCATGTAAAATAAGTTTTAAATAATGATCTTGTATTCCATGTTTTAAGTTATTATGTAATGTTCCTAATTCCACAAGATACTAGACTTATAGATCTTTTGGGTTGTATTAAGTGTAATTTTATGTCATTAAATCATGTATGAATGTAATAAAAAAAATGGGGTTGTTATTGTTGGTATGAGAAGAAAGTTTAGCAATTTTTGGGATTATGATTAGAAAACTCTAGTGAAATCCTCAAGGATAAGACTAAGTATAAGAAAAACAAACCTAAATCTTGGTGATTATAGATTAATTGGTTTATCAAGAAAATATAACCTTCTTGGGATATGAACAAGTGGATGTACCTCTGGAATAAAATTATTTATTGGTAAAACCTGAAAACATAAATTTGAGATAGACTCAAATGAGAACTTGTGCATGACAATTTTCCCTGATTCACTTTTAGTTTGACACTCATGGGGGATATTATTAGATAAATTTATGAGATTAGTGTTAACCATTAGTATGGGAATAAAAAACATCCTATAAGAATGTATGTTTAGAAATACATCGTGGATGAATTAGATTGGAGCCTAGAAATTCATAAGTTAAGAAAATAAATGAAATTTATAAGTTACCCATTTAATTTAATTATATTACCCATATTTGTTTAATATATTAAAATAATTACCCCTAATTTTTCTTTTCTTCTTGCCAATGGTCGTTAATTGGAGGATTTTGGCTAACAAATGATTTGAAGATCAATGTAATGAATTCCCTAATGTGATTCCCAATCCGATGGGAGCTGGAAGAACAAAAATTTTCATGGTACACTCTAAATTAACTCATGTTATGAATAGAAACCTAGATCAAGTTTAATGTCCACCCCCTAAGAAAGAACAATTCGCATTCGAGAGTTTCATGAGACAAAGGATTATTAATTTCATTGGATCATCTGATCATTCAATCATCGAACAATGGATCAACTGCATTGAGAAGATCTTATCTATCCTTCAATTATTAGAACAAGGAAAGGTTATTCTGGATCTTTTTCATATGGAGGGTGAAGCTGATCAATGGTGGACAATGGCCAAAAATATTAATAATGAGGAAGAGATCGAGGCGATGAGATTGAAGGATTTCTAGAAATTTTTTTGATAAATATTTTCCTTGAACCATTCAACTTAAGATGGAATGGGACTTCCTTTACCCCAAGAAAAAAAACATACATCGGAGCGTATGAGGAAAACTTCATAAGGATTTCATGATACACATCTTGATTTGTCGTTACCCTCAAATTCAAGTTTGACTGCTTCTTTGGTGGGCGAAAAACTAGCCTATGAAAAGGACTAGAAACAATTACTTTGATAGATATGAGTAAATTTTCTGATTTAAGTTTGACTAGTTCTTTGATAGAGAGATCTAAGAGTACCAAGAAATTTCAACACCCCACTTCCCAAAGGTGAGGAAAGAAGAACCATGACAATTTCCTAAAGGGGACGAGAAAAATCTTTAGTTTCTTGTAGGAAGGGTAACTTGCCAGTGATTGCCAGCAAGAAAAAACCCTCTACTACGATGATGGAAAGGAATGATCCGGTAAACCCTAAACACATTTTTCATTGATGTACCTATAAGGAACCAAGGAATTTTTCTTACCAATTCACTAATACAATGGTTTTAGGAGGCAACCAACAACCTTTAGGGTATTATGGGTGAGTTTTTTACATCACTACCACCAAAGTGATTCCAAAAAATGAAGTGGTGATAGATATTCTAGTTATGAATTCAAGAATAGAGAACATACTTTTTGATAGTAGATCTATGCATTCTTTTATATCATGAAAGATTAGTAAGACAATCCAAAAACCACCACAAATCCTGGAAATAAAGATGTCGGTGAAAATGGTAAATGGATAAATTGTATCATCCCATGTATATAACTCCCCCTGTCACAATTTGAATATTTAAATTCCTAGATAACCTTATCATACTTCCCATGTTGTAATTTGATGAAATTCATGGAATAGGTTTTCTTTCCCTATATAGACACAATATAAATTGTTGTGAGAGGGAAATCACTGTTTATATAGAAAATAAACCCTCGATTCTATACAAGTACAAGAGGAGGATGAATATTCTTTAGCACTATCACCAAAAGAATGGATATTAATACCAAATTTTCATGCGTATCTTTCTCAAATGATCAAATCTAAGGAAGGAACCATCCTCAAAGAAATGATTATTGTGAGATAATTTACTGATGCATTTCTTGAGAAATTGGCTGGTCTTCCTCCTAAAAGAGATGTTGAATTCTCAATTGATATTATACCTTGGGAATTTCCAATATCCAAGACTCTATATATAATTAATATTGTGGAACTTGAATAGCTAAAGAAATAACTACAAGAGAATCTAGATAAAGGGTTTATATGCCTAAGTGATTCACTATGGGGTGCACTTTTCCTCTTTATCAGGAAAAAGGATAGGTCAGTGTGCCTTTGCATTGATTATCAAGAGACGAAAAAAATCATAATAAAGAAAAAGTATCCTTTTCCACAAATTGATTAATTTTTTGATCAGCTACATGGAGCACAATACTTCTCAAAGGTGGATCTGCGGTCAGGATATTACCTAGTAAGGGTGAAGAAGGAGAATATCCCCAAGACTGATTTTCATACAAGGTACGAGAATAATGAGTTCATAGGGATTCCATTTGGACTCACTAATACTCCAACAATATTCCGAGACATAGTCAATATAGTCTTTATAGATTACCTCGACAAATTTTTGGTATTATTTATTGATTATAACGCCCCGACCCTAGAAGCCCAGAGTCGGTACATTATTACATATCATTGGCATGATAAAAAAAGAAAAAGTCTTGAATGACCAATTAGTTTAGTAGCCTTGGAAGTACTAGATACATTCATAAGCTTTACATTATATCATAAAATGGAAAACTACAATGAAATTGATTCCATAGACAACACTGAGATCCCATAGACTATCCCTGTAGGTTAGTCATAATATACTACTTCGCATCCTGGAAAAAATAAAACATAAAAAGGGGTGAGCTCAGATGATCAGTATGGATAACTATATAGAGAAAACTTTAATATAGAAGCATAAACATTTAAGGAAATGTATAAGACTAAAAAAAGACTTTAAAACTTGAACTTCAGCATAATATGGAAAAGATAGAAATCAAATAATTCCATTTACTTATTCAGATGGATATTCTACTAGTCGAATAATCACATGCAATATCAATAGCCACTTTCATAATGATGGAATTCATAACACCAGAGTTTAAAAACCACATAGTCATGGCCTTATGCCAAGACTATAAATAAATTTTTTTCAAGGACTTGTGAAAAGACACTAGTTTGTCTCATGAGACCTACCGATGCATCGAGAAGCTATAGAGGGATCCACTTGTCGCATAGTAAGTCTAATGCATTCCTCATATGAAAAAGTTTAAACATAACATACACATTCGTATTAAAACTAGCATATGAAATGTCAATAATTTATCTATAAACCATGAATGGTATAAAAATAACACATCCACAGTCAAACATATCACAAAACCTTCAATATAATATATAAGTTTTGTATCATAATAAATCAACTTCAAATAAGCTTAAAATGCATCGAAGGATGCTGACATAGATGAAATAAAAACTGTTTTAGAGAAATATATCATTCCATTTTTGAAATCATTTAAAGTTACATAATTATAAAAGAAAACATTTATTTTGAAAATATTCTTATAAGCTTGTAAGAGAAGCTTCGAAGATGTTATAACAGTGGAAAATAGCCACACCCGCCATATAAGTTAAAAAACATTCTTACCTTAATTTTGTCTAAAAGGTTATAAAGGACCTTATTTAGAAAATGATGGAAATATTACTTTATAAACATATTATAAAAGTCAAAAAAAGGCATAAATTAATTTAGCCCGTAGTTTATAAAATATTAATAATGTTTTGGAATATATTTGTAAGAAAAATGGATGTGGATGATAAAGAGGTCCCAGTAGATGATTACATATAAACAACCTTAGATAATGAAGAGATTGTAGAATTAATCTTTACCTTGTACATTTCCCTGGTCGAGGGTAGGTTAACCTCCGGTATAATGGTGAAATAATTGTTATTAAATTATACAAGAATGATATACATTAATATGATATCATATATGATCTTTTAACATCGCTTTGTTAATAACATCTTAGTATTATCATCGTTTTGGGTTTTAACAGATTCGTTTTCCTTTATATTCTTGGTTATGTGAGTCATATTTATTATGAATGGGATGTATCTTATTGATATCAATAATGATATTAAGTCATTAAACATTATTTTTAATCATAAAATGAAAATTATTCTTGAATGGATATGATGGGGAATGAATCTCATCGTGTTCATGGAGACGGTAATCCGTACGTACGCATGAGCGACAATATCATTCTTTTGATATTAAAATAATATATAATTGGATGGTATATAATATATACAGAATAATTATCATGTTATATTTTTTATTTATATCAATTACACATTATTATTATACCCATCAAAATAAAAATGTATTGAATAACAATTACACCACGATGTGAAGACGGTAAGCCGTACGTACGCACGTATGGTGACATGTCATTCAAAGGATGGATAGAATAAGTAATATGGTTGTACAATATTTATAATAACATCAAAATATATATAATATACTGGAGTTATTATTTTATAATAGAAACAACAAAGAAAGAGGAAGTGGAAGAAGAAAGGAACATGAAATAGGTGATGAAATATTTACCTCTTCTTCAGGTTCTTCCTTTTGATTTGATCAAAAGAGATCCTTAGGTTGGATTTATGACTAAATTAAGGCCTCTAGGATGAATATATGACACTTGAGAGGGTATTTGGGCAGGGTTTGTTCGATCCAAATATCTTTGAAGGTGTGAATTAGAGAGAAGGGGGAGTGCCCTTTTATAAGAGGGGTGAGGGGCACCTTAGGAAAAGATAGAAATATTATTTTATAATAAAATAATTTTCGGTTTCTAATAGATTAAAAGTGGATTATTTAAAGGATAAGTTGGGGATGGGTCTAAAACCACTCAACCAATAGGTTTTAGACAGATTTGGGTCACTATAGTAACCTTATCTTTTAGATTTAACTCTTAGTTAAATAGTTTGACATTTACCATGTCTCTTTGTATTTTTATATTATATGGTTAATAAACTTACTATATACTTCCAAGAGAACCCCAAGTGGTTCATTAATGATACAAATATCATTATGTAAGTCTTTTGGCCGAATATTAGATTTTTATGAATAGAATAGCAATTAATAATATAATATTTGTTTTAAAAGCTCTTTTATGTCAATTTTGACACTATTTGGTATTTTGTTTTTGCTAAATTCATAACAACATTATTATTTCAAAAAAAAAATTCATCTAACCAACCCTAATATGTCATATTAACCTATAAAATTAGTTTAATTCATAAAGAGTCTCAAATTAAATTTATTTGGATATTTACAATATCAATTATTTTAATATTTCATTAATTAGGTAATTAATGCATCATTATTGTGTCATAAATAAATTAAATTATATAATGTCTAAAAAATATAAATACAATACCATTATGTAGGAAATATTTTTTTCTTTATAATGAATATTTATAGTCGAATTTATCTTATGTTTAACCCTATATTAAAAATGTTTTAGTTATTAAACATTGATTTTAACTCTTTTAACTCTTCTATGAATTAAATAATAATAAATTTACAAATCTAATCCAGGTGGACCTAAAGAATCATATTTTATTCCTAAGGTTGTGTTTTTGTCGAAGTACACTTATAAAATAGAATTAGGACATGTGTTAGGGTAATAATAATATCATTTTTACCCTTAATTACCCTATTTACTTTTAAACGTGGTAAAGAAAAGTAAAAAGTTACTATTCACCAAAAATTATTTTCATCTTATTGAACCACATTTTACTTACTGATATCAACCATGTCTCTCAGATTTTTGAAATTCAACTCACAGAAGCGGTAAAATTATGTTTTATTTAAATTCGCAAATGCTGTTAGAAGGTGGGCAAAAGACGGTAAAAAGTTAAATAAAATTTTTATATATCTAAAATTATTATAAACTCACTCCAATGAATTACATTGAAATTATATAGGTATTATGTATCTATTTTTTCCTAAAATAAATTTAAATAAAATAAATAATTATTTAAATAAAAATTCAATTTTAAACTATAACTCAGTGTTTTCACTATTCATAAAAAATGTATGTTTTCAGAAAAATACAAAAAATTCACCGTTAGCTAATTTTGATATTCTGAATCAAAAAATGAAGTCCATTTTGAAAGATATAATTTATAAAATTTGAAAAAGTGGGTATTACTATTCACAATGACTAGTTTGATTGGTTTTGGTGTGTTATAACTTGAAGTTGCATACAACACACGCTACTATTTTATTCTAAGAGAAGCATACCATGGAAGCTTGGGGTGTAACATTGATTATATTATAATATACTAAAAAAGTAATAAGGTTCTTGAGGAGCATTTAAGTACTGTTATAAATACCTTATGAAAGGAAAGGCATTATACCAAGTACAAAAAATTTGAGTTATGATTAAAAGAGGTCTCTTTATAAAGGAATATCCTCACAAGAAATGGGATATCTATGAACCCTTCAAATACTGAGGCAATTTATTTATGGCCCAGATCAACATCTGTGATAGATATCTATAGTTTCCTTAGACTAACTGGGTATTATCGTCAATTTTTTAGAAATTTCCCACTATTTTGAAAACCTTTAACCAAGCATAATCGGAAGGGAGTCAAGTTTTCTTGGAATGAAGAATGTGAAGATAGTTTCAAGGAGTTGAAAATGAGGCTTCTCTCCAAGCCCATGCTTACACTACCCACAAGTGGAGAGATTTTCATGGTATTTAGTGATGCTTCGAAGAAAGTCCTGGGCTCTCTGTTGATGCAACATGAAAAATTCATTGTTTATGCTTCAAGGTAGTTGAATATTCATGATAATAACTATCCAACACATGATATGGAGTTTGATTTAGTGAAATTCACTTTGAAATTTTTTTGACATTACCTCTTTGCGGAGAAGTGTTAAATATATACAGATCACAAAATCCTCAAGCATATACTCACACGAAAAGAGTTGAATATGAGCCAATGAATATGGTTAGAGTTGATCAAAGACTATGACTGGTTAATTCACTACCATCCAGGGAAAGTAAATAAAGTAGAAGATTCTCTACATAGAAAGGATCCAACAAGTCTCTCATTGATAAGAATTGATAAGGATCCGATATTCTTAGACTTGAATAGGATGGACATGGGAATCATAAAGGAATAAACATCATCAATCCATTCAAAAAATGATTGCTCAAATATATATTTTATGGAGATTAAAGAACTCTCGAAGATATGATGTAGGAATTCAGTAGAAAGTGGAAATTATTAGAAAAGGTAAATACTTAGAGTTCAATGTTAATGGAGAATGTTTTTTAGCATTTGGGTCAATACTATAAGTACCATCAAATCCTAAGTTAAATAAGGATCTGTTGGATGATTCACATAGATCAACCATCCCTATCCACCATAGAATCCAAAATATGTATTTATATATATTATAACCCTATTGGCGGTACAATATGAATAAATATATCCTAGAATACACATCAAGATGTATCATATGTTAGCATGTGAAGGTGGAAAGGAAAAAATCTAAGGGTTTGATGAAACCGTTACACATACCTACATAGAAATGGGAGAAAATCCCCATGAACATTATCACCGAGCTTTCTAAATATCTAATGGAAAAAATGCTATTCGGGCTTTAGTGGAACATATTACAAAGGTTGCACACTTCATTGCGATTTGAGAGGATTTATCATTGGATCAGCATGTATGGATATACATCAGAGAAGTGGTGAGGATGCTTGGTGTACCACTATCTATTATATCTGATTGAGATCTAAGACTCACCTCTAGGTTCTAAAATAGTCTCCAATGCGCTCTAAGTACTGATTCAAACTTCAACACAACCCATCACCCTCAAACTGATGGCCAATCTAAGCAGACTATCCATACACTTGAGGACATGTTGAGAGCATGCTCAGTGGATTTCAGAAGAGGATGGGATCAACATCTTTGTATGGATGAGTTCTCTTACAACAATAGTTTCCACTAAAGAATCCAAATATCTCCCTATGAATCCATTTGTTAGAATAGGTGAAGAACACCTACATGATGGGATGCTGTTGGGGAACAAAAACCACAAGATCCTGAAATGGTAGAGGAAATGGTGGGGAAGGTTAAGACTAGTAAGCATCACATCAAGGCTAATTAGAGTCGAAAGAGAAGCTATCCTTACAATCCTCAACAAGAAATAGAGTTTGATGTTGGAGACATGGTATTACTCCACATATCTCCATGGAAGGGAGTAATGATATTTTGTAAGAAGGGAAAGTATAGTCCAATGTACATCAACCCTTTTGAGATCCTTGATCACATCCGAATGGAGGCCTACCGACTAGCACTCCTACCTAACCTATCACAAGTACATGATGTATTTCATGTATCCATCTTGAGAAAGTACATAACATACCCCTCTCACATACTCAATCCAAAGGTGGTACAATTAGAGAATGAATTATCTTACAAGGAGAATCCAATGAAGATCTTAGATCATAGAGACAAATTTCTATGGAACAAGACAACACACATAGTCAAAGTTTTGTGGAGAAACCACAAGTTTGAATAAGAAGTGTGGGAACTAGAGGAGGTGATGAAACAAAGTCACCCTCAACTGTTTTAATCTAGGAAATAAAAATTTTTATGGTGAAATTTATTAAGGGGGAAGATTGTAACAACACAAACTATGTTAAATGAAATTTAAGTTTTGATTCAATTAAATATATTATTTTGTAAAATGTATATATAAAACACATGTACTAATTTTTTTTTATTATATCAAATTTGATTTAAATGATAGTTAGGTATCATAACCATTGATAATATGTCCATTAAACAGTGATCCCATGACTTGTATAAATATAGGATTTTAACAAATCCATTCGACATAGACAAAGGAGGGGATGAACTCAACCATAAGGATCGTTACCTATAAAGACCATTTATTAGAGAGTCTAAATGAGATAGAATTTATAAAATTTTCCATAGACCATATCCAAGATGATATCCAACAATATAGGTTTGAGTAAAACAATTTACGAGAGAAGTTTAAGATCATCGAGATCGCGTCCCAAACCATATTCACCGAATGACCCCAGGAAATCCCTACCATCTCACACCTTACTCTTAGGGGGTATACTGGTGTAATAAATACATATGCATCAAGAACCTATCATTATGATTATTTACATTTTTTTGTATGGAATAATGAATATAATTTTATTTTATTATCATTTTTAATGCATAGATAATATTTTTTTGGTTAATATTCAAATTAAATTGAGAAATATATTTTTATGAATTAATAAATATTATTTTAATAAAATATTATTATAAAGTTATTTTTATTAAATATAAATGATCATATAATTTTTATGGGGCCCAATGTATTTTTTATTAAGGTTTAAAAACAAGTTTTGTCATAAATGTCTGTTTCTATTTTAAAAGTGAAAATTTAAATATTCAGTAAATTTTTTGGATAAAATGAATATTATTTTTTGAATTAGGATGTCAAAATTATCCAAAAGTGAGTTTTTCTTAGTTTTCTGAGATAGTCTATTTTTTGGGCAAAAATTAAATACCATATAAATATATAGTGTGTTTTATGACATCATAATGGACAATAGTGAGGTAATAAACACTATAAAAGGTATATTCATTAAAATATAAGTTTTAAAATTTAAATAATTTGATTTTATATTTTATTACTTATTTTATAAAGCCTGAGTGAATCCTCCAAAATGTATAATATATTTTATGATTTTAAGTTCATTTATTTAATAATGCAACTCAACTCCACAAAATTCTGTCTAATATTTTAATATATTTATTGTATAACCTTATAAAATAATGTTATATGCCCCCCTATGTAAAAAACCATGGGAAAAAAATATGAAGGGTTGTGGTGTTGAATATTTAATTTTATAGATTCTAAAACAAAAGTTTGTGAAATATTAATGAATCCCCCTATCATTTATTATATAAACCCACCCAAGATCTAACTTATATTCAATAAAAGTACTTATATCACATCCTGACTATGTAAAACTCTATATAGAATCCTCCCAAGGTTCCCCAAGCTCTCAATAAGCCCCTCATAAATATTTTCAAGTCACACACTCAATTATACTTTCCTTCTATTCTCATTTTTTATCCATGTTTCCTTATATTGTTACACCATTTTATTTACCATAAAGAGTGATGGTGTATGTTTTCTAACCTCCCCCATACATCCCTTATTATGTTTGAATGATTATAGTTCTATTTATCTCTCATTAATACGTACCATGTACACCCGTAACCATGCCAAAATTTTAAATAGTTATTCCATTTCTTCTATTTCTTAAAGTTTATTTATTATGTTATTACTTATATTTACAAATTACTCATGTTGGGACATGTATTAATATTCCCTTCTTACTTTCCATTTATTTTTTATATTATTAGAGAAATATTTTTCTCTCATCAACCCTTTTTATGAATTTTTATGTCACGCCGTTAGGCTGCCGAAATTTCACCTTGAATATCTATTCTAAAAAAATTGTGTAGTGAATACTGTACCCATTTTCTATCAAGAGTGTTCAATTTTATACACATATACCATTTTATTTAGGAAATAGATGGATGTATTTGACACCCCCTAATCTTGGAATAAATTATGATGATGAATGAATCCATGCCATATGGTATATGTGACACACATAATCATGAGAATTAAATAAATGTGACGGGTGAGACTAGAATTATATAGAACTCCAAAGCATTGGGTAAAGTTTAGTATCATGATACATCATGATGGGATAGAGGTTTACCTGATTCCTTTTTGGTATGTTTTCCACTATGTTGTCTTGGATGTTTAGCCTTGACCTATGATGCAATGTTTTATGTTGTTGCCACATTTCCATGTTTTGATTATCATGCAATATCATGCCTTTATGTTCATGTTTCTTTTATGATACATTGATATGCCTATTGTCTAACATGTGTTTTATTCCTCATGTTATCCCATTTTTATTCCATTATGGGCTTTTTAGTTCACCCCTTTCTTATGTATGTCCTCAGGTTATCTCATGCAATGTTATGTATAAATGAATGTTGTGGTCATGTAAAGGATATTTTCAATAATGATGTCGAATTTGATGTTTTAAGTTTCTATGTATTGTTAATAATTTCCCAAGGCACTATACTTATTGATATTTAGGTTTGTATTAAGTTTAATTTTATGTTATTTAATCTTGAATGAATGTAATAAAAAAACAAGGTTGTTATAGAAACTAATCACTCTTAAATTCATGGGTATTTTCTTTTACTTAGTCTTATACACAAACTTATCAATAGACTTATCCTAAGGGTTATCAGTAAGGTTTTATCAACCCAGTTTTTAAAGGTTAACCAAACCATTTTTCTAATACTAACTATATAGATCCATACATTATACACATATTATTACATGATTATTCTTAAACACAAATATCCAACTAGTATAACCCAAAAGATCATGAGACCTAATGTATTTGGAAGACTAGGATCATATTACATCACATGAAACATAAACATGGAATCTTTATCTTATCCTCAATAGTGATATAACAAAATCCATTTTATATTCTAAAAATACATGGGATAACTTGTGGAATATGTGAAATAAATAGTTGGGATAAAAATTCCACTAGGGGAATAAATATTATAAGGGATCATAACATTTGAGTCTATGGTATAACAGAATTTCATAAAAGAGAAGGTACATAATAGTCAAATGTAATCATAAAATAAATAACATGGTGACATATAATCATGAAAACATGGGAAAGGGAATGTAAAATAAAAAATGAAAAAACATTTAGTCGAGGCTAACTTCCATAACAACATAAAATGGCGGATAGAGCCCCATTATGGATTAATTTAATGACCGAATCCCATAAATGACATATCATGAGACTAAAACCCCACCTAATGCATTGGATGGAAATATAATTCGTGTCCCAAAACTCATAATCATTTAATGTAAATGCATATTTTTGTCAAATAAGAATGTAAATCACAAGGCCTAAACACATTACCTACCCATGTAAAGAAATAGGTTGAATAATATTATCTCATAACATAATGAAAAGTGTTTCCTTAAAGAAGGAATTTGGGAAATTGTTAGAAGGATTATATTACCTACTAAAATAAATAGATAACAATATAGGTAAACATGTGAGATAAATATATAAATAATTTTGAATAATTCCATAACTTTAAAGAGAGAAAAATTGAGTTAGAGAGAGAATGATCATAACCTAAAGAAAAGGGATGGTTAGAGAGACCCCTTACCTTGAGCTTGATCTATAACTTGTGTTATTTATCATCCATAATAATAAACTTATGTTAATTATTTACTTTAGTAAGAACCTATTTCATGTTTTGTGCTTCTTTTATTTTTTTTTACCATGTCATATTTTATTACTTAACCAATTAATTTTACGTCAATATTTTTAAGGATAAATGGCTAATATGTTTAAAATCACATTGATATGTTGACTAAGGACAAATATATAATTATTTAATCATATCTAGAATGGTAATCATGAAATAATTATCATTTTTATAAATTAATTATACTTTTTAAACCAACCATGAAATATGGTTATGAAAAATGCACTATGTTATGATCACAGGGCTGGTAGGCCATAAGTACAAATGAGTAACACTTTCATTTTAGATGATCATGATGGAAATAAAGTGATTAATATTTTTTTGATAATTATAATTATATAATAAATTTTATAAATTTTTTTTAAATAAAATTACATATATTATTCCTATGATTCAGTAATAAAAACAAATCACATCGCTTCATGAGGAGGTAGTTTGTCGTACACATGAACGAAACTATCTTTTATTCAATGGAAGGAAAGGTAAGAAGGTATATGATATATTTATTTAAATAATTATTAATATTTCATGGTTATAATTTTTAAATTTTAAATTATTCCTTTTTACAATCTGTGTAAAGGGTAAGTGGAAAATGAATCACACAGCTTCCTGAGGCTGTAATACAACATAAACACGAGCGATGTTATCGATTTCTCATAGAAATTGAATGTTAGAAGGAATATATGATATTATAACTAAAAAATTATAATTATGTCATAAATATCGTATATAATTCTTAGATACATCATTATTTACATCTACTAGAAGTGGTGATGAAAAATGAATTTCATTAGTTCACGAGGCAGTAGTCCACCATTAACATGATCAACCATTTTGTTTCCTAATTGAGGGAAGAAGATATGTTTTTAGGTCATGAACTTGACAAAATAACATCATAGTATATTTAAGATAATTTAGTTATTATATCATAATTTTTTATAATATTTAAATTATGTGGACAGATAAATAAAATAAAATGCTCAGTTAAGGACATTTTCTCTTGTTCAGATAACTTCTTTTGGTTTTCGGCAAAATACTTCCTTAGTTGGATTTTTTTTAGAAAAGGATTAAAGTATTATTTTAGGGAATTAGATAATTTATTTGGGAAAATTTTATATGATACAATTTTTTCTGGAAGTGTGAAGAGGAGAGGATAGCAATTGCCCTCTTATAAGTGTGGGAGAGGACATGTATTTTTTTGAAAAGAATTAATTCCATCCACATTTGTCTCATAAAAAGAGGCTCATAAATTGAATATTTGGAAACCATATAATATATAAGGTCGATAGGGGATCATAAAATAGGATTTATATATGTTGTGGTTCCTTTTTAACACTTATATTTTTTGTTTAACCCATGATAAACCCATTTTTTCCTGAACCATGATAAATGTTTTTTAGTGTTTTTAGTATTTAATTATGGTAAAAAATTCTTTATAACATATTAGATAATTAAATTATAATTTTAAAAAAATATTTTTTACAATTTTCTAAATTCAACTCATAAAAGTGGATGAATATAATTTATAATTAACCCTCAGATGTGTTGAAAACCTTGTTTTCCTGAAGATAACATTCAAATGTTAAAAAAGTTTTTATATAAAAATTAAATACAAAATTGATTAAATTGTAATAATTTTTGTTAATAAATATATAATTGAAATTTTTTTACTTTTAATACCTCATTAAAATAAAATTGTTCCTTTATATTCCTTGAATGAAAAGATAGTTTTTAATAATGTCTATAATTCATACCAAAGGGTTGTGGTTTTGAATATTTAATTTTATAGATTCTAAAACAAAAGTTTGTGAAATATTATAGAATTACCCTATCATTTCCTATATAAACCTACCCTAGATCCAAATTATATTCAATAAATGTACTTAGATCACATCCAAACTATGTCCAACCCTATCTAGAATCCTCCCAGGGTTCCCCAAGCTCTCAAGAAGCCCCTCATAAAGCTTTTCAAGTCACACACTCAAGTATGGTTTCCTTCTATTACAATTTTTATCCAAGTTTCCTTTTATAGTTACACCATTTTATTTTCCATTAAAAATGATAGTGTATGTTTTATAACCTCCCCCATACAACCCTGATTTTGTTTGAATGATTATAGTTCCATTTATCTCTCATTAATCCCAACCACGTACACCCGTTACAATGAAAAAATTTTAAATAGTTATTGAATTTATTCTATTTCTTCAAGTTTATTTATTATGTTATTACTTATATATACAAATTACTCATGTCGGGACATGTATTAATATTCCCTTCTTACTGTCCATTTATTGTTTATATGATGAGAGACATCTTTTTCTCTCATCAACCCTTTTTATGAATTTTTAGGTCACGCCGTTAGGTTGCCGAAATTGCACCTTGAATCTATATTCTAAAAAAATTGTGTAGAGAATACCATACCAATTCCCTATCAAGAGTGTTCAATTTTACACACATATACCATTTTATTTAGGACTTAGATTTATGTATTTCAGACCCCCCGATCGTGGAATAAATTATGATGATGAATGAATCCATGTCTTATGGTATGTGTGGCACACTTAAGAATGAGAATTAAATGAATGTGATGGGTGAGCCCAGAATTATATAGAACTCCAAATAATTAGGTAATGTTTAGTATAATGATATATCATAATGGGATAGAGGTTTACCTGATTACTCTTTGGTATGTTTTCCACTATGATGACTTGGATGTTTAGCCTTGACTTATGATGCAATGTTTTAAGTTGTTGCCACATTTCCATGTTATGACAGTCATGCAATATAATGCCTTTATGTTCATGTTTCTTTTATGATACATTGATATGCCTATTGTCTAACATGTGTTTTATTCCTCATGTTATTTTATTTTTATTCGCTTATGTGCTTTTTAGTTCACCCCTTTCTTATGTATGTCCTCAGGTTATCCCATGAAATGTTAATTATAAAGGAATGTTGTGGTCATGTAAAGGAATTTTTCAATAATGATGTTGTATTTGTTGTTTTAAGTTGTTTTGTAATGTTATTAATTTCTGAAGGCAAAATAATTTTTGATCTTTAGGGTTGTATTAAGTTTAATTTTATGTCATTAAATACTGAATTAATGTAATAAAAAGAACAAGGTTGTTATAGAAACTACTCACTCTTAAATTCATGGATATTTTTCTATACTTATTGTTATACATAGACTTATCATTAGACTTATCCTAAGGGTTATCAGTAATGTTTTATCAACCTAGTTTTCAAAGTTTAACCAAAACATTTCTCTAATACTGACTATATAGATCCAAACATTATACAAATATTTTTACATGATTATTCTTAAACACAAATATCCAACTAGTATAAACCCAAAGATCATGGGGCCTAGTGTCTTTGGAAGACTAGAATCATATTACATCAAATGAAACATAAACATGGAATCTTTATCTTATTCTGAATAGTGATATAACAAAATCCATTTGATATTCTAAAAATACTCGGGATAACTTGGGGAATATTTTAATGAAACAGTTGGGCTAAAAATAATAGTAGGAGAATAAAAATTATGAGGGATCATAACATTTGAGTCTATGTTATAACACAATTTCATAAAAGAGAAGGTACATAAGTAGTCACATGTAAATCATAAAATAAATAAAATGGTAACATATAATCATGAAAACATGGGAAAGTGAAAATAAAAAAAAAATAAAAAAAAATAAGTCCAGGCTAACTTCCATGACAATATAAAATGGTGGATAGAGGCCCATTATGGATTAGTTTAATGACCTAATACCATAAATGACATATCATGAGACTAAAACCTCACCTAATTCATTGGATAGAAATATAATTCTGGTCCCAAAAATCATATTCATTTAATGTAAATGCATATATGTGTTAGATAAGGATGTAAATAATATGGAATAAACATATTACCTGCCCATGTAAAGAAATAGGTTGAATAATATTATCTCATAACATAATCAAAAGTGTTTCCTTAAAGAAAGAATTTGAGAAATTGTTAGAAGTATTTTATTGCCTTATAAAATAAATAGATAACAAGATAGGTATACATGTGAGATAAATGTAGAAATAATTTTGAATAATTTAATAAATTTAAAGAGAGACAAGTTGAGTTAGAGAGAGAATGATCATAACCGTAAGAAAAGGGTTGGTTAGAGAGACCCCTTACCTTGAGCTTGATCTTTAACTTGTGTTATTTATCATCCATAATAATGAAATTGTGTTAATTATATAATTTAGTAAGAACATATATCATATTTAGTGCTTATTTTATTTTTTTTCCATGTCATATTCTATTACTTAACCAATTAATTTTACGTAAGTCGTTTTAAGGATAAATGGCTAATATGTCCAAAATCACATTGGTATGTTGAATAAGGACAAATATATTATTATTTAATCATATATAGAATTATAATCATGAAATAATTATCATTTTGATAAATTAATTATACTTTTTAAACCGACCATGAAATATAGTTATGAAAAATGTAATATGTTATGATCACGGGGACGGTAGGCCCTAAGTACACATGAGTAACACTTCCATTTTACAATATCATGATAGAAATAAGGTGATTAATATTTTATTTTTTTATAATTATAATTATATAATATGTTTTATAATATTTATTTAAATAAAATTACATAGACCATCCCTGTGATTCAGTAATAATAACAAATCACATCGCTTCATGAGGAGGTAGTTTTTAGTACACATGAACGACACTATATTTCATTCAATGTATGAAAATGTGAGAAAGTATATGATATATTTATTTAAATAATTATTAATATTTCATGGTTATAATATTTAAATATTAAATTAATCGTTTTTACAATCTCTAGAAAAGGGTAAGTGAAAAATGAATCACACAGCTTCACGAGGCTATAATACAACATGGACATGAGCGACGTTATCGAGTTCTCTTAGAAATTGAATTTAAGAAGGAATATATGATATTATAACTAAAAAATTATAATTATTTCATAAATATAATATATAATTATTAGAGACATCATTATTTACATCCACTAGATGTGGTGATGAAAAATGAATTTCATTGGTTCATGAGGCGGTAGTCCACCATTCACATGATCAACCATTTTGTTTTCTATTTGAGGGAAGAGGATATTTTTAGGTCATGAACTTAACAAAATAATATCATAGTATATTTAAGATTATTTAGTTATTATTTCATAATTTCTAATAATACTTAATTTATGTGGACAAATAAATAAAATAAAATGCTTAGTTAAGGACATTATCTCTTATTCAAATAACTTCTTTTGGTTTTTTCCCAAATACTTCATTAGTTTGATTTATTTTAAAAAAAGGATTAAAGTATGATTTTAGGGAAGTAGATAATTTATTTGGGAAAATTTTATCTGATACAATTGTTTCTGGAAGTGTGGAGAGGATTAGATAACAATTGACGTCTTATAAGTGTGGGAGAGGACATACTTGTATTTTTTTTGAAAAGAACGAATTCCATCCACATTTTCCTCATAAAAAGAGGCTCATAAATGAAATATTTGGAAAAAATATAATATATAAGGTTGATAGAGGATTAGAAAATAAGAATTATATATTTTGTGGGTCATTTTTAACACCTATCTTTTTTTTAACCCATGATAAACCCATTTTTTTCTGAACCATGATAAATATTTTTTAGTGTTTTTAGTATTTCATTATGGTAAATTTTTTTTTATAACATATTAGATAATTAAATTATAATTTTAAAAAATATTTTTTACAATTTTAAAAATTCAACTCATAAAAGTGGATGAATATAATATATAATTAACCCACAAATGTGTTGAAAACCTTGTTTTCTAGAAGAAAACTTCCAAATGTTAAAAAAGTTTTTATATAAAAATTAAATAGAAAATTGATTAAATTGTAATAATTTTTGCTAACAAATATATAATTGAAATAATTTTTCTTTTAAAACCTCATTAAAATAAAATTATTCCTTTATATTCCTTGAATGAAAAGATAGTTTTTAATAAAAATCACTATATTCAATCTTCATCAAAAAATGAATATTTTCAGAAAATCCCAAAAAGTAACCCAAAGATAATTTTTATATGATGTTTTCATTTTTTTATATTATTTAAAATTGATTTTATGAATCATTAAATAATAATTTTAAATTATGCATATAAAGCTTGAATATAACACCTTTTAGAAAAGTACTATTTTTTTAAGGTTTATTTTTTGAATGGTTATTATTTAATTTATAATTATTATATGACAATTGGATTTATTTATTACATGTCTGAAAAATATTTTTTAAAAAATGTAGTTAGTTTTATTCATACTCTCCAACTTAATGGCTAAGTTATAACGAGTATGTTTAAATATTTATATTTTAATAAAATATAGTTCATTTGAACCTGGTGTTTCCTGCATCATAGGCCATCAAAGAGATTGAATTTATTTTGGAAGAAAAAATATCATAAATTCTTGGGTTGTTATAATATTTAATCACTAAATTACTTTAATAACTATGATTATATAAATAAGGGGAGATAATCTCTAATAAAACATAGATTAATTACTCACAAAAATAAATTCTAACATGTAGTATCCTAAAGACCAATTGAAATTAACATAAAAATAATTCAATTTCATTATAAAATTAATTAAAACCTTAAAATAACTAGATATCAGTTGATTCCCATTAAAAAATGGACGAAAAAGAGAACAAAAATCTGTTAGAGAATCTTTTCGACAAGAGAAGTGGATTCCCTAATCGAAAAATGATATTTCACTTTGTCTTGGAGAAATATCATATTAAACTACCAAACCAAAGATGAATAAATCAAGAATGAAAGTTAGGGAAGATAGTAAGAAGGGGTGTGATAATTTTATTTAACATTTTAAAGAAATATTATTTAATCACAATTAAATAAATATGAAGGAGGAGATAGAGGAAGTGGGTAGATAAAAACCCTATAGAGCCCCAAAATCGGTTGGGAAAATCATGGATTTAAGTAAAGGGGAGTATGGTCTAAAAGGTATGAGGTGAAATTACCAAAATTACATTAATTTAAAAATCAATATTTGCCTATAGGTATCCACCAGGGACCATTGGGTACCTGGTGGAACCACTTGGGCACCATGGCCTCTATTATGCTCACAAAGTACCTGGTGTCATCTAAAACCATGAGTGTTTTGTGGCACCCTTATAGACTTTTAAAACACCTAAAATTACTTACAAAACTAATACTATACTCAAAATCATTTATAATTATATCCTTAAATATCAATGGTCATACATATATCTCCAAATAAAAACTAAATTCTCATTGGGATCCCACAATTCATATAAACCCATGTTTTCTCAAAAATAAATTCTTAGGAATAACTAAAATTTTGATTAATTTTAAATCACAATGGACGTGGGTGGTTATAGTGGATATTGGGTGTACTATGGTTCATGGGGGAGGGGTGTGTCATTTAGGGTAGGTGATGTCATCATTATAAGTGAGTCGAGGGATGTGGTAGTTAAGAAAAAGTGGGTGGTTGAGGCTAAAATTATGGGGAGGCTAGGGGGAATATGAGGAAACGAGGATGGTGGAGGGTGTGGGGGAAACAAAGGTACCATTTGATATGGGATGTGAGGTGGTACTATAGGTGGAGACATTGGTTATAGGTGTGATGGGAGGGGAAAGTGTGGGTGATGGTGAATGAGGTTGATGGGGAAGAAATATCTTGAGGGATATAGCTCAGGGGGGCAAATTCAAAACCTGGGAAGCTTGGGTACCCATGTAATTGAGGCTGGGAAATGATAAGGGGGTGATGGAAGTTGTGGAAGATTATATGTAATTGATAAGAATAAGGAAATAGATAAACACATTGATCCCCAAGATGGAGGGCCATCTATGGATTGTTGATGGTGTATATATTATTTTTGTCTAGGAGTGAGTGGGTGAAAGGGGGTGTGATAGGGAATTTGGATGTTATTAATTTGAGTGAAATCTAAAGGTGATCTGAAAATTAACTATTAAAAATATCTCACATGTGTTCACCCTTCATCCATGTTCCAATATGAAAATATTTAGTAGTTCTTGCACATCATTGAACCTTAGAGGGATGACCTCTGCTTATAGTTATGGTAGGCTGACTATCTATTTCCCACACCCTGTTTCAATTTTTTCTAATCTTATTGGTTTTGAGTCTTCGTATGCCATGAATACCTAATATGGGGCCTAACTATAGCCACTGAACTAGTGAAGTTCCTATTTCATACTATATCTATCCCTTTCTATACTTTAATGATTGTTTTTTTGACATTATGAACCTCACCACTACTCTCCCTCTATCATATTTCAGTATATGATAATTCACTTTTCCAATAATGGCCATCCCTAGTGGTTGTCCCAAAAAATTCTTATCCATTGACTAAATATCAAGGGTCATATACATCCTTTTATTCACTATGTGGAAATCTATCTATATCAATATACATATTCAATTGGTAGTGTCGTCCATGACAAATCCTTCACATCAAACTCCATACTTGGAGAAAACAGCTTCTAGGTTATCCAACCTCCCTCAATCATTAATTACTATTTTAACTTAAAACCATCAATAACTTAACATTATCTCCACAACATTTAGTATACCCTTATTACTTTATTCTCACCTCCCCTTCTATGGTCGAAGCACACCAATCCTCTCTCCCAATCCATCATCCACCTCTATCTATCTTGGATAATGATATGAGACTATTGTTGATACACCTCTTCCATTATATAATTTTTATGTTTATTCTCAATAGACGTGACCTACTTATTTCCCTAATAAATTCAATATATGTGTATTGTAAAAACAATTACCAATGATTGATTTATAAAATTTTATATCAGTTATTGTGATTTGATAGCCTAAAAAATAATCAAAAATAAATTTAACATCTTAATCCTCCCTAATTTGGAGAATTCATCTATTAATTAAATTATTCTTATACATTCCTTATTTATTTTTTTATTGTGAATGAAATTTCCCTTTCTCATCAAAACATATGACTAATTAAATACCATACATTAATAATAATTATCTTAAATGAATTATAATCAATTAAATCAATTGAAATACATAAATAGATAGATGTAGAGTCTAAAATTATTTATTGTGGGTCATTCATATCCATCATAAACTGAGTTCTTTACTAAATTATTGCTAAGTTTTCTCCAAAACCTTGATGTTTACCTTGGATCTCAGTTAGATAAAATATATATTGTAACCCCTTGCAATATTATCACATCACTTATGTATACATTTGGGTCAATAGGTAATACTTTCTTAATAAAAATGAAATGTGATGGCTTTAAAATATGATCAACTACAACTAGATGGTATTAAAGCCTTTAGGTGTAATGTGGATTTATACGAAGAAATATATGGCTATTTTTTCCCATTTAAATTCTAGTATGGGAAACAATTTCATCATTCCATTGACTTCTATCAATTACCCTAACTTGTCAGTATACCAAGCATCGAGATACAAATTGCATAATCTGCCTCTTAATGTTTTCTAACTAGAGGTTTTCCTTCAAATATATATACATATTAGTGCTTCCTGGATGAATAGATAAGGATGAGCTATGGCCATCATCCTGAAGCTCCCTCTGTAAGTCTGGTTTTGATTGGACACATATCTGGTTTAAAACCTTATTACCCAATATTTAGCAAGGTTGAACTCTAGAATATTCACAACATTTTTATATAGCAGCTCATCATCTTTATGGGAGTCCATGTTTCTCTCAAGAATAGATGGTTGAACAGTTTTTTGAGAATGGTAGAACAAATATCCTTTTATTATTCCCATACCCATACTTTGAAATTATAAGAATATTTAATCCATTTCAATTTTCATCATTAATAAAATTATTAAATCCTTTCTACTTAAAACATCAAACACATTCTTTTCTTTCCCAAGATGGTAATGGATTGGGAAGCCATAGTACTTGATCTGATCTAACCATCTTGATGGGTTCTTGTGAATCTCTTTATACATGAATATACATTTCAGGATCTTGTGATTTGTATATATTTCACACTTATCTGAATAAAGATAATGCACCAAATCTTTAATGCAATGATCATTGAAACCAAGTCTAGATCATATGTGGGATAGTTTTTCTTATGAACTTTCAGTTGACATGAGGCATAAGATATAATATAATAATTTTTCGTTACTACATATCCCAAACCCTTCTTTAAAGAATCACAATAAATCACAAAATGTTCCCTACTTGAGGACCATGTAAGTACTGGTACACTAATATGCCATTTTTCAACTCCTTAATGATATATCCACATAAGAAAGTCCAAACAAATTTTACTCCATTATGTGTTATCTTGGTAACTGATTATGAAAATAATTAAATGTTTTTTACTAATCATCGGTAATACCCATATATTCTAAGGAAAATATAGATATCCCGTAAATATTCTACTCTAGGATATTCCTCTATTACCTTTGTATTAAAAGGGTCCACAAATATCCATTTTTTGGAGAAAATTAGTCCTAATAATTATACTTACTTCATATAATACTCATATTTAATGTAATTTACATATAGATTATTATTTTTTAAATAATTTTTCATAGAATTAAAATAGTCCTCATGATCCCCTTTTATTTTGGCGTAAATCAGGATATCATCTATGAGGACTACCATAAACTTTTCAATGAAATATCGAGAGAATATATTCATTAATTCCATTAATGTTTGGATAATTTCTGAGTTTGAAAGGCATAAATATGTATTTTTAGTGTTCATACATAGTTTGATAGGTGGTTTTGGTAATATCTTCCTTGTTCACCCTTAATTGGTGATATCCCAAATGAAATACCACTTTGAAATGTTGAGCTCTATATAGTTGATCGAACAAGTCGTATTTCATGGCAGGGGATACTTATTATTTATTATTATTTTTTTTGTTCTTAATTATCACTATAGAGGTTAATTTACCCATACTTATTCTTGATAATGATGACCAGTACAACCCCATGTGAAGAACTTGATTATATAACACCTTTATACAAATTCTACTATAGTTTCTTCTATTTCTCCTCAATTTATAAAATGTCCATTCTACTTGGAGTTTTGGATATTGGAAAAGATATATGTATAATATTTATTGAAAATTAAGTCTATCTACTAAGAGGAATACTAGGAATCTCCTTGGGGAATACATTAGTATAATCCTTCAGAATGAAAATATCTTCAAGCATGATCTTTTCCTTAGTTCTGAAAATTTGATCAAATAATTATTTCCCTGAAGGAAAAAATATGAATTTTTTGATGATGATACTAAAGAAGATTTATCATTCTCCTTTCAATTGTATAGAATTTTAGGGTGATCCAAAATTAAAAAGGTGATTTAATTCTCTCGTCATTTTATGTTTTCTCTAATTAAGGAAATCCAATCGATACAATTTATTACATCAAATTTTAATAAATAAATTACCATATGGTTTTATGGTATATTCATCCAAAAAATATGGAAAGGTGATGAGTTATATGCTAGGTATTTTATCATTGAACCATTATCCATCTTCATTAATAACTCAAAATACATGTTTTGAGGGGTGCTATATTTTTTATACTAAACATTCATGACATAAAGTAATTCATAGACCCAGAAACAAAATGTACATTTTCAATTATTGAATAAATAACTAGTGTACTTGTCACTACTTAATTTTTGGGATACACCTCTATAGTTTTGATAACATAGGTTCTTCATTTCTTTCTAGTATTGTTGGTTAAAATCATTGGTTGTCATCAACAACCCTTATCTTAGTGCATGGGTTCACATAATGTCTTTTTACCATGCATCTGTAACATTGGATAATAGGCTAAGGGTTGGATGGTGTATTCATTTATTCCATCAAATAGGTGGGTTTAACCCTTATACCATCACTATATTGGTGATCTTACTTCCCATACATAATGAAATTCCTAGCATCCTTCATAAAATTTTACAGATTCTTCATTCTATACTTACAAAAAGAGGGACGTTGGAATATCTTTCCACTGTTTGATTTTTCCATGGTACCACCAGAGTTAAACTCCATTTTACACTTATTATCCCCATAATATTCTTTATAATCCCTTATATATTTATTTACATTGAGGTAACCATAGAAAATTTCTTCAATGATGTCAATGTTTTGAATTGACACTGATTTTCACAGACTTAGATTTATTCCACCAAAGAAGCTGTAAAATTTACTTTAAGGGGAGGCAAAAATGTTGAAGGAATATTGTACAAGTATTTTGAAGATTAATTTATATTACCAAATGGATTAATTATCATTTTTCATGAGGATGAGGGGATACATCTCTATTCTATATTAGAGATCGTGAGAAAAATATACATTGTTTTTTCCCTAGAATTCATTCCACTCCATCTCTTTGATCTCTTCCTCATTTTTTATTTCTGATCAATTTCCACCATTGATAGGATTATCCCAATATAAAATAAACAACCAATACTACAATATCTTTCTTATATCATTTCAATATGAAGAATGTCTTTTCAATGGATTTTATCCATTTTTCCATAATTAATGGATTAGAAGATACATCAAATGTTGGAGCTATTTTTCACATATTGGTTTGAATATGAACTTTCTATTTCTTAGGGGGATTCCTGAGTTCATTCTAATTCAAGTTTTAGTTAAATAATTGAGTTACATGAGAAAGTATTTTCATGAAGTTCCTAACTCCTCTTTCTATCGGTTTAGGTATCTCATTTTATCAGTCATCACATTTACCCTCACAGTTGTTGTTGACTTTGTTTCTCCTATTTCTAGCAATTGGATTGAAATAAAAACAGAACTAGGGATGAGTATTTTTTTAACTATTAAACACGTACACAAGAAACTATTTTCACTAAAGGGATAACTCATAAATTTAATATATTACATAGATTATGAGTTTTTAGGTTTAAAACTAATTTATCTATGATCTATTTCATGATATAAAATATTATGGGAATATTCATCCCCCATAATGGTTCATAAATTGTTTTTGAATTTAGAAGGCATATCTCTAGTTAGTTCCAAACTAGGTGTGAAGTAATACCCATTGTTGTGTACCGGGTATTTCTCAAGTCAATCCCGAAATACCAATTTCAGAGTGATTACCACTAGGTACATTTATACTAGAACTTTTTCCACTTACAGTATCTAAACATGGATTCAATTATTCATAAATTGTAACGACCCAAACTATTATTAGTGATGTTTCACTTTTTATTTAATTAAATATCTTATTTTGTAAAATGGATTTAGAATAAACATGTACTTTATTTTTTATTATATCTAATTGTATTTAAAAGACTATTAAGTATCATTACCATTGATAATGTAGATGTTGAATAGTGATCACATGACTGGTATAAATATAGGGTTTTAAAAAATCCTTTTGACAAAGACAAAGGAGGCGATGGTCTCAACCAGAAAGATAATTACCTATAAATACTATTTATCAGAGATTTCGATGGAGATAACATTTCTGAGATTTTCCCTTAACCAAGCCCAAGATGAGATCCAACAACTGAAGCATGTGTGAAACCATTTACCGGTGAGGTTCATGATAATAGAGATCAAAGCCAAAATCATTTTCATTGAACATCCCCATGAAAGCCCCACACCCACACACCTTACTCTTAAGGTGTATGCTGGTATAATAAAGAGATATGTACTAAAACTCTAACATTGTGATTATGTACATTATTTCTGTATATAATAATGAATATAAATTTCTTTTGTTATTGTTTTTAGGGAACATATATTATTTTTTGTTTAATATTCAAATTAAATTACGAAATATATTTTAATTAATTAATAAATAATATTTTTAAAAAATATTATTATTAAATTACTTTTATTAAATATAAATGATAATAAAATTTTAATGAGGTAAAATGTAATTTTTATTAAGGTTTATAATATTTTTTTGTCAAAAATATTGGTTTTTATTTTAAAATTGAAAATTGACATATTTAGAAAATTATATGGATAAAATGAAGATTATTTTTGGAATCAAGATGTCAAAATTATCTAATGGTGAATTTTTCATAATTTTATGAGCTAGTTGATTTTAGGGTACAAAATAAATACTTTATAAATATATAGTGTGTTATATGACATCATAATGACCCAATAGTGATGTTAGAAACACTATAAAATGTATCTTAGGCCAAATATAAGTTTTAACTTTAAAATAAAGTTATTTTATATTTCTTTGAATTATTTTATAAATCCTTATTGTATCCTCCAAAATGTATAATATATTTTTTGATTTTAAGTTCTTTTCTTTAAAGATTTGACTCAACTTCACATAGGAAAGGATTCTATTTTAATATTTTTGGCCAGTGACCATATAAAATAATGTTTTCCACTTCTATTTGTAAAAAACATTTGGAAAATACCATGGGATGTTTTGTAGTTTTGAATATTTAATTATATAGATTCCAAAACCTATGTTTGTGAAATATTAAAGAACCTGCTTCTCATTTCCTATATAAACCCATCCAATATCCCACTTGTAATGGCCCGAAATTTTGAATAAATCTTGTTTCCTAATTTCATGTGTTATTTTATTTTTATACTCAACAAAAATGTTTTATTTGATAAACATGATTATAATTAAAATGAGACCATTGGGTTTTGAGTGTTATATGACCATCGGTCAATATGACCACTGTGAACAAAATGTTTTGATTATTGTCTCTAAATACAAGTAATCTTGGTTAATTATTATAGAAAGAAGATTCGATGGCCTCACCTAGTAGTCTTGGACCGATCGAAGCCCATCTAACAGAGCTTGGGAAGAAGGTAGCACCATTGGGCTTTGCTCTGGATCAAATCCAAGCCGAACTTCATCATGTGAAGCTAGAATGGAATCGCCTTCGCGAGAAGTTCAAACTGATAGAAATTACTACTCGGGCAATGTTGACCGAGCCGCCCCAAGATTCTATCACCCTAGCACACCTTACTCTTAGGTCCTATGCTGGTATTATAAGGGGCTATGTAACGAAACCGTAACTGCCTTGTGTAATCCTTGTTTTAAATAAAAATTGGGATTTCTTCTTATGATGAAGTTTATGAATTTTGAAATGACCGGATAAATATAGTATGCATATTTTTGATGAATTTTAGAAAAAGGATATTTTAAAAATGGTTGTGTAAACCTTAAATAATTAAAAACGTGTAATGATTTTCAAAAAATGGTCTTCTACAATTATGTTCAGTACGAAATTTGGAGTCTAATAAGATCAACTTGATTTTTGATGAATAGTAAATTATGAATAGTGATTTTATGATTAGGATTAGTAATATGACCAAATGGATTAGTAATCTAACTTAAAGAAAGTTTTAAAATAATCTAGGCACCTTGATTAAGTAATGTGATTCAATAAAATGGTTAAATAATGGTTTCATAAATTATTATTCAAGTATTAATTTTTTCGGGTGAATAGTGTTTTTTAATTAAAAATTTAATTAAAGTTATTTAGAAAATTATTTTTATAAAACAGATTTCATTTTTGAACTCAGAGCACCGATATTATGCTATGGTAATTTTTGGGGTTTTTTTCTGAAAAAACGAATTTTCGGTGAATAGTGTTTTTATTTAAAAATTAAATTAAAAATATTTAGAAAATTATTTTTATAAAATGGAGTTCATATTTGTAATCAGAGCGTTGATATTTGATTATGGTGAAATTTTGGGATCTTTCTGAGAAAGTTGAATTTTCAGTGAATAGTAAAAATGCAGTTTTAGGGTTTCAGTATGTTTAATGACATCATAGCTGTGTCATGATGATGTAATGAGTTATTTTAAGGGTTGTCCAGCCAAGGGTGATGAATTATTGTTTTGGGGGCCCCATGTGGCCTAACTCCATGATAAATGCCAAGGGAGAGCACATGGGTTTGAGAAAAGCACATGTGAGGTGTCCTTTGGCCATTAATGCCTTGTCCCCTCACTTTCCCTATAAATACCAAGCCCTCCTCTCATCCATTCGACTCCCCACTCATTCCCAACGAATTTATGGTCTCATTACCTCCCAAGGAGCCCTCCCAAGGTGCCCCCAATCCCTCAAGGTCCCAACCTTTGAGGTTTAAGAGTTACATTTTAAGGTAAGGGATCCGACCTCTCTCTTTCTTTTCAAGTAATCTCTTTTATGTCATTTATTTTATACTCCATGTTCTTATGTTGGAGGATGTTCTTTTATATTAATCCTACTGACTATTTTATGTTCATATGATGAGATAACCCCCCCCCCCCCCTTGCTCTCATCAATTCGTTTTAAGAATGTTTAAGTGGCGCCGTTAGGCTGCCGAATTTTTAAGGGATTCTTTCACCTTCCTCGTTTTCAAGTTCTATTTTCATTCAAGTCTTTCATGTTACTTTTTATTATGTTGGGGTATGATCTCTAAATTATCATACTGATCTTTTATGATCATATGATGAGAGACCCCATTTGATCGCTTCAATTCAGTATTTTGAAGTTTTAAGTGGCGCCGTTAGGCTGCCGAATTTTTAAGTGGTTCTTCACCCTTCTCGTTTTGAAGTTCTACTTTCATGTAAATTATTTCAAGTTCCTTTTTGTTATATTGGGGTATGATATCTATATATATCATACTGGACTCTTATGTTCATATGAAGAGAGACCCCATTTGATCGCTTCAATTCAGTATTTTGATGTTTTAAGTGGCGCCGTTAGGCTGTCAAATTTTTAAGTGGTTCTTCACACTTCTCGTTTTGAAGTTCTACATTCATGTCAATTCTTTCAAGTTACTTTTTGTTATGTTGGGGAATTATATCTATATCTATCATATTTAACTCTAATGTTCACATGATGAGATACCCTATTTGATCTTTTCAAATCATTTTTGTTGATGTTTAAGTAACGCCGTTAGGCTGCCGAACTTTCATAAGATAAATCTAATTTTTTTTCTTCCTTCCATGTTTTTCATTTCAAATGGTATGTCCTTGAAATTTAATTACCATGATCATGTATCCTTCTTATTCTGTCCATGTACTATTTTATGGGTCATTTATGAATGTTTGACCCATTTTACCTCTCTTTTAATGTCTTCTAAAACCTCGGAACATTTCCGTTATGCTGCAGAATTTCTGTCTCAAAATGTCTATCTCTTTTTCTAAAGTTCTTTTATTTTATTAAGTGAATACTCAAAGCTCTTTCTTCTAAAGGGGTATTCACATATATACCAAAATGTTCTATTTTAAATTCTGGGATTTACATACATGAGACCCACCTTCCTTTTCTGTGGGTTTTAAAGTGATATAAAGATCATGTCTTTAAAGCAGTTTTTAAAAAGTTATGATTATGAAATGAAACCCATTTCCTTTATGCTATATGGGTTATTTATGAAATGTTTGATGATGATATATGTGGCTCACATGATAATAAAGTCAAATTTAAGGGTGCGCCCTGATAGCACTCCAATGCATTGGGTAATGATGTAACCACTAGAGATTACAATTTTCACGATACCTTGGTGAATAACCTTGGTAATTTTAAAATGACACCTTGGGGATGGACCTTGGTGATATGTTCATGATTGTCTATGTTAAATGATGTAGCCACATCTTCAAGTTATGAAAAAGTTTTATTTTTATTATGATATGCCTCATGATTTCATTTTCATGCCTTAAAGTTATTTTCATGACTTTATTGATGTATCTCAAGTTCATATGTAAAATGTTTCACTTGTTTCCCTTGCTGGGCCTTCTGCTCATCCTTTCTTTTGATGTATGTCCCCAGGTTATGAGATGCAGTAATGAACCTAGGATAAACTTAAGGATAAGCCTTTCAAGTG
Source organism: Viscum album (assembly GCA_963277665.1). Taxonomy (NCBI): domain Eukaryota; kingdom Viridiplantae; phylum Streptophyta; class Magnoliopsida; order Santalales; family Viscaceae; genus Viscum; species Viscum album. The sequence continues at coordinate 1,463,602,132 of OY728165.1, read as the reverse complement.
TTTAAGAAGAATGTTTTATGTTTTTTTTATGTATTATGATCCTTGTTTCCAAGACACTAAACCTTAACGATCCTCAGTTTTGTGTAATGTAATGAATGTTTATGTGATAAAAAGGTGGGATGCTATAGTTGGTATCAAAGGATGGTTTAGTTATTTGTGGAAATTAGGATATGAAAACTTTTGGAAGAAGCCTATAGAAAAGTTAAAATATAGGAAATATTCCTGGTATTTTGGTGAGTATTGAGTAAGGGGTTGCCAAGCAAATACATCCCTGTCTGGATACGAGCAGGTAGAGGTGGCTCTGGAATAGATGTACATAGGGGTAAAACCCGAAAACACCGCTTTGAGCTAGACTCGAACGGGAACTGGTACACGACAACGGGCCTTGCTGCACTCTTGGTTACGACACTCCCGGGGGATATGCTTTGGTAAATTCATAAGCTTAGTATGAACCATTGTTAAAGGAACAAAGATAAAATAAAATGAAGATTCACATAAGAATATATGATCATGGATAACCTCGATGGGAACCTAGGGGATCACAAGTTAGGGTATACTTTTCAACTACAAGTTATCCTTATATGCTTTAAGTTTCTTTTCATGATTATTGGCTAAGTATTTAAGCCCCTAATTATAGTTTCTTTTCTTAGTTAATGGCGGGAAATGGAAGAACATGTCTCAACAACCAATGTGATAGGAAATGCTACGATTTCCGTATTAATATGACAGAGATGATTAGGGGATTAAAATATGATTTTTATTTTGGAATACATTCACTATTTTGGGGACCCTATATGATCTAGGTAAATAGATTACAACGGTATTTTCATTGAGGAGTAAGGTTGATTTATATTTGAAGAATCAATGAATTTAATGTGGATTTATAGTAATTTAGGTTACTTTTGGGAATGATTAAACTATCTTGGGTTAAATGTGTTTAGATTAGATACTTTTGTTATAAGATGTTAGGAGTGGTTGATGTTGTTTGGAGATGAACAATGAAGTTTATTTTGGAAGACTATGTTATCAAATCCTTCTTGTATTTGGGTTTCAATCTTAGTTTGGTTTATTTTGAGGAATTTTAAGGACCGTTATTTATGGAATGGAATATGATGAACTTTGGGTAGTACCATGGAACTTTGAAGATTTAAAAGTAGTTTCCATTCCAATGGGATTCTTTCTTTTTGAAGAGTTGTTTTACCTTACCCATTCGGTTTTTGGGATAATGTTTAAAGATAGAAGAAATAGATAGTTGATCTTTTGTGGATTATGAGATTCTCTAGAAGATGATTCTAGTGTTTTGATGAGACCAAGTAGTTTTGAATGCTCATCATTTGGAGAAAAGATTAGTTTTGGTAGAAACTTATTAAAGTATGAAACTCTACATGAAGGTAGATATATTTCCTTATGTTTTTTTTCTATGTTGTAAATGAATTCCTCAAAGTTATTAAAAGGAACGTAAAACAAAAACATTGTTGGTTTACGTTTCCTACAAGTTAATCAAAGACCGCTTACACACATCATAAGTTTGGGATTTTCTTATGGTTAACTTTCTCCTAATCATGTTCTCTATCACTTTCCCTTAGAACGTGACCCTTTGTTTTCTCCTCCATGTCCATGTTTCCTACATGGAATCCTAGTATGAGTAAACTCGGGTGGCCTTTGTACTCCCATTTATTTCTTTTAAAGTAATAGTGTTACTGACTCTTTTTCCAATGTGGGACTTTCAATGAAATTTCAAAACCCAATTTTAAAAAATTGCGAGGACGCAATTTCTTAAGGGGGGAAGATTGTAACGACCCGCAATTTTGAATAAATCTTGTTTCCAAATTTCATGTGTTATTTTATTTTTATACTCAACAAAAATGTTTTATTTGATAAACATGATTATAATTAAAATGAGACCATTGGGTTTTGATTGTTATATGACCATCAGTCAATATGACCACTGTGAACAAAATGTTTTGATTATTGTCTCTAAATACAAGTAATCTTGGTTAATTATTATAGAAAGAAGATTCGATGGCCTCACCTAGTAGTCTTGGACCGATCGAAGCCCATCTAACAGAGCTTGGGAAGGAGGTAGCACCATTGGGCTTTGATCTGGATCAAATCCAAGACGAACTTCATCATGTGAAGCTAGAACGGAATTGCCTTCGCGAGAAGTTCAAACTGATAGAAATTACTACTCGGGCAATGTTGACCGAGCCGCCCCAAGATTCTATCACCCTAGCACACCTTACTCTTAGGTCCTATGCTGGTATTATAAGGGGTTATGTAACGAGACCATAACTGCCTTGTGTAATCCTTGTTTTAAATAAAAATTGGGATTTCTTCTTATGATGAAGTTTATGAATTTTGAAATGACCGGATAAATATAGTATGCATATTTTTGATGAATTTTAGAAAAATGATATTTTAAAAATGGTTGTGTAAACCTTAAATAATTAAAAACGTGTAATGATTTTCAAAAAATGGTCTTCTACAATTATGTTCAGTACGAAATTTGGAGTCTAATAAGATCAACTTGATTTTTGATGAATAGTAAATTATGAATAGTGATTTTATGATTAGGATTAGTAATATGACCAAATGGATTAGTAATCTAACTTAAAGAAAGTTTTAAAATAATCTAGGCACCTTGATTACGTAATGTGATTCAATAAAATGGTTAAATAATGGTTTCATAAATTATTATTCAAGTATTAATTTTTTCAGGTGAATAGTGTTTTTTAATTAGAAATTTAATTAAAGTTATTTAGAAAATTATTTTTAGAAAACAGATTTCATTTTTGAACTCAGAGCACCGATATTATGCTATGGTAATTTTTGGGGTTTTTTCTGAAAAAACGAATTTTCGGTGAATAGTGTTTTTATTTAAAAATTAAATTAAAAATATTTAGAAAATTATTTTTATAAAATGGAGTTCATATTTGTAATCAGAGCGTTGATATTTGATTATGGTGAAATTTTGGGATCTTTCTGAGAAAGTTGAATTTTCAGTGAATAGTAAAAATGCAGTTTTAGGGTTTCGGTATGTTTAATGACATCATAGCTGTGTAATGATGATGTCATGAGTTATTTTAAGGGTTGGCCGGCCAAGGGTGATGAATTATTGTTTTCGGGGCCCCATGTGGCCTAACTCCATGATAAATGCCAAGGGAGAGCACATGGGTTTGAGAAAAGCACATGTGAGGTGTCCTTTGGCCATTAATGCCTTGTCCCCTCACTTTCCCTATAAATACCAAGACCTCCTCTCATCCATTCGACTCCCCACTCATTCCCAACGAATTTATGGTCTCATTACCTCCCAAGGAGCCCTCCCAAGGTGCCCCCAAGCCCTCAAGGTCCCAACCTTTGAGGTTTAAGAGTTACATTTTAAGGTAAGGGATCCGACCACTCTCTTTCTTTTCAAGTAATCTCTTTTATGTCATTTCTTTTATAGTCCATGTTCTTATGTTGGAGGATGTTCTTTTATATTCATCCTACTGCCTATTTCATGTTCATATGATGAGAGAACCCCCCCTTGCTCTCATAAATTCGTTTTAAGAATGTTTAAGTGGCGCCGTTAGGCTGCCAAATTTTTAAGGGATTCTTTCACCTTCCTCATTTTCAAGTTCTATTTTCATTCAAGTCTTTCATGTTCCTTTTTATTATGTTGGGGTATGATCTCTAAATTATCAAACTGATATTTTATGATCATATTATGAGAGACCCCATTTGATCGCTTCAATTCAGTATTTTGAAGTTTTAAGTGGCGCCGTTAGGCTGCCGAATTTTTAAGTGGTTCTTCACCCTTCTCGTTTGGAAGTTCTACTTTCATGTCAATTATTTCAAGTTACTTTTTGTTATATTGGGGTATGATCTCTATATATATCATACTGGACTCTTATGTTCATATGATGAGAGACCCCATTTGATAGCTTCAATTCAGTATTTTGATGTTTTAAGTGGCGCCGTTAGGCTGTCGAATTTTTAAGTGGTTCTTCACCCTTCTCGTTTTGAAGTTCTACTTTCATGTCAATTATTTCAAGTTACTTTTTGTTATGTTGGGGAATTATCTCTATATCTATCATATTTAACTCTTATGTTCACATTATTAGAGACCCTATTTGATCTTTTCAAATCATTTTTGTTGATGTTTAAGTAACACCGTTAGGCTGCCGAACTTTCATAAGAGAAATCTAAATTTTTTTCTTCCTTCCATGTTTTTCATTTCAAATGGTATGTCCTTGAAATTTCATTACCATGATCATGTATCCTTCTTATTCTGTCCATTTACTATTTTATGGGTCATTTATGAATGTTTGACCCATTTACCTCTCTTTTAATGTCTTCTAAAACCTCGGAACATTGCCGTTATGCTGCAGAATTTCTGTCTCAAAATGTCTATCTCTTTTTCTAAAGTTCTTTTATTTTATTAAGTGAATACTCAAATCTCTTTCTTATAACTGTGTATTCACATATATACCAAAATGTTCTATTTTAAATTCTGGGATTTACATACATGAGACCCACCTTCCTTTTCTGTGGGTTTTAAAGTGATATAAAGATCATGTCTTTAAAGCAGTTTTTATAAAGTTATGATTATGAAATGAAACCCATTTCCTTTATGCTATATGGGTTATTTATGAAATATTTGATGATGATATATGTGGCTCACATGATAATAAAGGAAAATTTAAGGGTGCGCCCTGATAGCGCTCCAATGCATTGGGTAATGATGTAACCACTAGAGATTACAATTTTCACGATACCTTGGTGAATAACCTTGGTAATTTTAAAATGACACCTTGGGGATGGACCTTGGTGATATGTTCATGATTGTCTATGTTAAATGATGTAGCCACATCTTCAAGTTATGAAAAAGTTTTATTTTTATTATGATATGCCTCATGATTTCATTTTCATGCCTTAAAGTTCTTTTCATGACTTTATTGATGTATCTCAAGTTCATATGTAAAATGTTTCACTTGTTTACCTTGCTGGGCCTTCTGCTCATCCTTTATTTTGATGTATGTCCCCAGGTTATGAGATGCAGTAATGAACCTAGGATGAACTTAAGGAGAAACCTTTCAAGTGTTTAAGAAGAATGTTTTATGTTCTTTTATGTATTATGATCCTTGTTTCCAAGACACTAAACCTTAAGGATCCTCAGTTTTGTGTAATGTAATGAATGTTTATGTGATAAAAAGGCGGGATACTATACCACTTATCTTCACTAAAAATACTTTTATCATTTCCCTAATCTATACTACCTTCTCTAGAATCCTCCCATGGCTCCCCAAGCTCTCAATAACCCCCTCTTCAAGCTTTTGAAGTCACTCACTAAAGTAAGGGATCCTTTTATTCTAATTTTTTATCCAAGTTTCCTTATTTTGTTACACCATTTTCTTTTAAATTAAAAATGTTGGGATATGTTTTCAAACAACCTCCATATTTTCCTTTTTATGTTTCTCTCTCATTAATCCCTCCCATGTACACCCATTACTTTGCTGAAATTTCTTAATAGTTATTTCATTTATATTATTTCTACAGGATTATTTATTATTTTATGCCATCTATTTTAAAAAAATTTATTTTTAAACTTGTATTTCTATGACCCTATTACTTTCCATTTAATTTATATATTATGAGTTAACTCTTTCTATCTCATAAACTCTTTTTATGAATTTAAATGTGACGTCATTAGGCTGTTGAAATTGCACCGTGAATGTATATTCCAAAACATTTGTGTAGTAAATACTATACCCATTCCCTATCAAGGGTGTTGAATTTTTTACATATATACCTTTTTATTGAGCATTTACATGTATTTATTCAAAACCTCTTGATTGTTTTATAACTTTTGATGATGAATGAATCCATGATTTATGATCTATGTGGAACATATAAGCATGAGAATGAAATGAAAGTGATAGGTGCACCTATAATTATATATCTCTCCAATAGATTATGTAATGTTTAGTATCATGACACATCATATTGGGATAAGGGTTTACCTGATTTGTTTATGAGACCTTTTCCACCATGATGTCTTGGCTGTTTATCCTTGACCTATGAATCAGTGTTTGTAGTTGTTTCCACATTTCCATGTTATGATTATCATTCTATATCAGGCCATTATGTTTATGTTTCTTTTATGATCCATTGATATGCCAATTTTCTAACATGTGTTGTATTCCTCAGGTTATTCCATGTTTTTTCCTTACTGGGCTTTATAGCTCAACCCTTTCTTATGTATTTCCTCAAGTTATCCCATGCAATGTTATGTATGAATGAATGTTGTTGTCATGTAAAATAAGTTTTAAATAATGATCTTGTATTCCATGTATTAAGTTATTATGTAATGTTCCTAATTTCACAAGATACTAGACTTATAGATCTTTTGGGTTGTATTAAGTGTAATTTTATGTCATTAAATCATGTATGAATGTAATAAAAAGAATGGGGTTGTTATTGTTGGTATGAGAAGAAAGTTTATCAATTTTTGGGATTATGATTAGAAAACTCTAGTGAAATCCTTATGGATAAGACTAAGTATAAGAAAAACAAACCTAAATCTTGGTGATTATAGATTAATTGGGTTATCAAGAAAATATAACCTTCTTGGGATATGAACAAGTGGATGTACCTCTGGAATAAAATTATTTAGTGGTAAAACTCGAAAACATCAATTTGAGCTAGACTCAAATGAGAACTTGTGCATGACAATTTGCCCTGATTAACTTTTAGTTTGACACTCATGGGGGATATTATTTGATAAATTTATAAGATTAGTGTGAACCATTAGTATGGGAATAAAAAACATCCTATAAGAATGTATGTTTAGAAATACATCGTGGATGCATTAGATTGGAGCCTAGAAATTCATAAGTTAAGGAAACAAATGAAATTTATAAGTTACCCATTTAATTTAATTAGATTACCCATATTTGTTTAATAGATTAAAATAATTACCCCTAATTTTCCTTTTCTTCTTGCCAATGGTGGTTAATTGGAGGATTTTGGCTAACAAATGATTTGAAGATCAATGTAATGAATTCCCTAATGTGATTCCCAATCCGATGGGAGTTGGAAGAACAAAATTTTTCATGATACACTCTAAATTAACTCATTTTATGAATAGAAACCTAGATCAAGTTTAATTTTCACCCCATAAGAAAGAACAATTCGCATTCAAGAGTTTCATGAGACAAAGGCTTATTAATTTCATTGGATCATCTGATCATTGAATCATCAAATAATGGATCAACTCCATTGAGAAGATCTTATCTATCCTTCAATTATTAGAACAAGGAAAGGTTATTCTGGCTCTTTATCATATGGAGGGTAAAGCTGATCAATGGTGGAATATGGCCAAAAATACTAAGAATGAGGAAGAGATCAAGGCGATGAGATGGAAGGATTTCCAGAAATTTTTTTGATAAATATTTTCCTTGAACCATTCAACTTAAGATGGAATGGGACTTCCTTTACCCCAAGAAAAAAACAAAAAATCCATCGGAGCATATGAGGAAAACTTCATAAGGATTTCATGATACACATCTTGATTTGTCGTTACCCTCAAATTCAAGTTTGACTGCTTCTTTGGTGGGCGAAAAACTAGCCTATGAAAAGGACTAGAAACAATTACTTTGATAGATATGAGTAAATTTTCTGATTTAAGTTTGACTAGTTCTTTGATAGAGAGATCTAAGAGTACCAAGAAATTTCAACACCCCACTTTACAAAGGTGAGGAAAGAAGAACCATGACAATTTCCTAAAGGGGATGAGAAAAATCTTTAGTTTCTTGTAGGAAGGGTAACTAGCCAGTGATTGCAAGCAAGAAAAAACCCTCCACTACAATGATGGAAAGGAATGATTCGGTAAACCCTAAAAACATTTTTCATTGATATACCTATAAAGAACCAAGGAATTTGTCTTACCAATTCACTAATACAATGGTTTTAGGAGGCAAACAACAACCTTTAGGGTATTATGGGTGAGTTTTTTCCATCACTACCACCAAAGTGATTCCAAAAAATGAAGTGGTGATAGATATTTTAGTTATGAATTCAAGAATAGAGAACATACTTTTTGATAGTAGTTCTATGCATTATTTTATATCATGAAAGATTAGTAGGACAATCAAAAAACCACCACAAATCCTGGAAATAGAGATGTCGGTGAAAATGGTAAATGGATAAATTGTATCATCCCATGTATATAACTCCCCCTGTCATAATTTGAAGATTTAACTTCCTAGATAACCTTATCATACTTCCCTTGGTGTAATTTGATGAAATTCATGGAATAGATTTTCTTTCCCTATATAGACACAATATAAATTGTTGTGAGAGGGAAATCACTCTTTATATAGAAAATAAACCCCCGATTCTATAAAAGTACAAGAGGAGGATGAATATTCTTTAGCACTATAACCAAAATAATGGATATTTATACCAAATTATCATGCGTATCTTTCTCAAATAATCAAATCTAAGGAAGGAACCATCCTCGAAGAAATGATTATTGTGAGATAACTGACTGATGCATTTCTTGAGAAATTGACTGGTCTTCCTCCTAAAAGAGATGTTGAATTCTCAATTGATATTATACCTTGGGAATTTCCAATATCCAAGACTCTATATATAATTAATATTGTGGAACTTGAATATCTAAATAAATAACTACAATAGAATATAGATAAAGGGTTTATATGCCTAAGTGATTCACTAGGGGGTGCACATGTCCTCTTTACCAGGAAAAAGGATAGGTCAGTGCGCCTTTGCATTGATTATGAAGAGGCGAAAAAAATCATAATAAAGAAAAAGTATCCTCTTCCACAAATTGATTAATTTTTTGATCAGCTACATGGAGCGCAATACTTCTCAAAGGTGGATCTGCGGTCAGGATATTACCTAGTAAGGGTGAAGAAGGAGAATATCCCCAAGACTGATTTTCATACAAGGTACGAGAATAATGAGTTCATAGGGATTCCATTTGGACTCACTAATACTCCAACAATATTCCGAGACATAGTCAATATAGTCTTTATAGATTACCTCGACAAATTTTTGGTATTATTTATTGATTATAACGCCCCGACCCTAGAAGCCCAGAGTCGGTGCATTATTACTTATCATTGGCATGATCTAAAAAGATCAAGTCTTGAATGACCAATTAGTTTAGTAGCCTTGGAAGTACTAGATACATTCATAAGGTTTACATTATATCATAAAATTGAAAACTACAATGAAATTGATTCCATAGACAACACTGAGATCCCATAGACTATCCCTGTAGGTTAGTCATAATATACTACTTCGCATCCTAGAAAAAATAAAACATAAAAAGGGGTGAGCTCAGATGAACAGTAAGTATAACAATATAGAGAAAACTTTCATAAAGAAGCATAAACATTTAAGGAAATGTATAAGACTAAAAAAAGACTTTTAAACTTGAACTTCAGCATAATATGGAAAAGATAGAAATCAAATCATTCCATTTACTTATTCAGATGGATATTCTACTAGTTGAATAATCACATGCAATATCAATAGCCACTTTCATAATGATGGAATGCATAACATCAGAATTTAAAAACCACATAGTCATGGCCTTTTGCCAAGACTATAAATAAAATTTTTTCAGGGGCTTGTGAAAAGACACTAGTTTGTCTAATGAGACCTACCGATGCATCGAGAAGCTATAGAGGGATCCACCTGTCGCATAGTAAGTCTAATGCATTCCTCATATGAAAAGGTTTAAACATAACATACACATTCGTATTAAAACTAGCATAGGAAATGTCAATAATTTATCTATAAACCATGAATGTTATAAAAATAACACATCCACAGTCAAACATATCAAAAAACCTTCAATATAATATGGAAGTTTTGTATCATAATAAATCGTCTTCAAATAAGCTTAAAATGCATCAAAGGATGCTGACATAGATGAAATAAAAACTATTTTAGAGAAATATCTCATTCCATTTTTGAAATTGTTTAAAGTTACATAATTATAAAGGAAAACATTTATTTTGAAAATATTCTTATAAGCTTGTAAGAGAAGCTTCGATGATGTTATAACGGTGGAAAATAGCCACCCCCGCCATATAAGTTAAAAAAACATTCTTACCTTAATTTTATCTAAAAGGTTATAAAGGACCTTATTTAGAAAATGATGGAAATATTCATTTATAAACATATTATAAAAGTCAAAAAAATTCATAAATGAATTTAGCCCGTAGTTTATAAAATAGTAATAATGTTTTGGAATATATTTTTATGAAACATGGATGTGGATGATAAAGAGGTCCCAATAGATTATTACATATAAACAACCTCAGATAATGAAGATATTGTAGAATTAATCTTTACCCTGTATATTTCCCTGGTCGAGGGTAGGTTAACCTCCGGTATAATGGTGAAATAATTGTTATTAAATTATACAAGAATGATATACATTAATATGATATCATATATGATCTTTTAACATCGCTTTGTTAATAACATCTTAATATTATCATCGTTTCGGGTGTTAACAGATTCGTTTTCCTTTATATTCTTAGTTATGTGAGTCATATTTATTATGAATGGGATGTATCTTATTGATATGAATAATGATATTAAGTCTTTAAACATTATTTTTAATCATAAAATGAAAATTATTCTTGAATGGATATGATGGGGAATGAATCTCATCGTGTTCGTGGAGACGGTAATCCGTACGTACGCATGAGTGACAATATCATTCTTTTGATATTAAAATAATATATAATTGGATGGTATATCATATATACAGAATCATTATCATGTTATATTTTTTATTTATATCAATTACACATTATTATTATACCCATCAAAATAAAAATGTATTGAATAACAATTACCCCACGATATGAATACGGTAAGCCGTACGTACGCACGTATGGTGACATGTCATTCAAAGGATGGATAGAATAAGGAATATGGTTGTAAAATATTTATAATAACATCACAATATATATAATATACTGGAGTTAATATTTTATAATAGAAACAACAAAGAAAGAGGAAGTGGAAGAAGAAAGGAACATGAAATAGGTGATGAAATATTTACCTCTTCTTCAGGTTCTTCCTTTTGATTTGATCAAAAGGGATCCTTAGGTTGGATTTATGACTAAATTAAGGACTCTAGGATGAATATATGACACTTGAGAGGGTATTTGGGCAGGTTTTGTTCGATCCAAATATCTTTTAAGGTGTGAATTAGAGAGAAGGGGGAGTGCCCTTTTATAAGAGGGGTGAGGGGCACCTTATGAAAAGATAGAAATATTATTTTATAATAAAATAATTTTCGGTTTATAATAGATCCAAAGTGGATTATTTAAAGGATAAGTTGGGGATGGGTCGAAAACCACTCAACCAATAGGTTTTAGAAAGGTTTGGGTCACTATAGTAACCTTATCTTTTAGATTTAACTCTTAGTTAAATAGTTTGACATTTACCATGTCTCTTTGTATTTTTATATTATATGGTTAATAAACTTACTATATACTTCCAAGAGAACCCCAAGTGGTTCATTAATGATACAAATATCATTATATAAGTCTTTTGGCCAAATATTATATTTTTATGAAGAGACTAGCAATTAATAATATAATATTTATTTTAAAATCTCTTTTATGTCAATTTTGACACTATTTGGTATTTTGTTTTTGCTAAATTCATAAAAACATTATTATTTCAAAAATAAATTCATCTAACGAACCCTAATATGTCATATTAACCTATAAAATTAGTTTAATTCATAAAGAGTCTCAAATTACATTTATTTGGATATTTACAATATCAATTATTTTAATATTTCATTAATTAGGTAATTAATTCATCATTATTGTGTCATAAATAAATTAAATTATATAATGTCTAAAAACTATGAATACAATACCATTATGTAGGAAATATTTTTTCTTTATAATTAACATATATAGTCAAATTTATCTTATGTTTAACCCTATATTAAAAATGTTTTAGTTATTAAACATTGATTTTAACTCTTTTAACTCTTCTATGAATTAAATAATAATAAATTTCCTAATCTAATCCAGGTGGACATAAAGGATTATATTTTATTCCTAAGGTTGTTTTTTGTCGAATTACCCTTATAAAATAGAATTAGAACATGTGTTAGGGTAATAATAATATCATTTTTACCCTTAATTACCCTATTTACTTTTAAACGTGGTAAAGAAAAGTAAAAAGATACTATTCACCAAAAATTATTTTCATCTTATTGAACCACATTTTACTTACTGATATCTACCATGTCTCTCAGATTTTTGAAACTCAACTCACAGAAGCGGTAAAATTAAGTTTTATTTAAATTCGTAAATGCTGTTAGTTGGTGGGAAAAAGACGGTAAAAAGTTAAATAAAATTTTTATATATCTAAAATTATTATAAACTCACTCCAATGAATTACATTGAAATTATATAGGTATTATGTATCTATTTTGACCTAAAATAAATTTAAATAAAATAAATAATTATTTAAATAAAAATTCAGTTTTAAACTATAACTCAGTGTTTTCACTATTCATAAAAAAAAGAATGTTTTCAGAAAAATACAAAAAATTCACCGTTAGCTAATTTTGATATTCTGAATCAAAAAATGAAGTCCATTTTGAAAGATATAATTTATAAAATTTGAAAAAGTGGGTATTACTATTCACAATGACTAGTTTGATTGGTTGTGGTGTGTTAGAACTTGAAGTTGCGTACAACACACGCTACTATTTTATTCTAAGAGAAGCATACCGTGGAACCTTGGGGTGTTACATTGATTATATTATAATATACTAAAAAAGTAATAAGGTTCTTTAGGAGCATTTAAGTACTGTTATAAATACCTTATGAAAGGAAAGGCATTATACCAAGTACAAAAAATTTTAGTTATGATTAAAAGAGGTCTCTTTATAAAGGAATATCCTCACAAGAAATGGGATATCTATGAACCCTTCAAAGACCGAGGCAATTGATTTATTGCCCAGATCAAAATCTGTGATAGATATCGATAGCTTCCTTAGACTAACTGGGTATTATCTTCAATTTTTTAGAAATTTCCCACTATTGTGAAAACCTTTAACCAAGCTTAATCGGAAGGGAGTCATGTTTTCTTAGAATGAATAATGTGAAGATAGTTTCAAGGAGTTGAAAAGGAGGATTCTCTCCATGGCCATGCTTACACTACCCACAAGTGGAGAGATTTTCATGGTATTTAGTGATGCTTCGAAGAAAGTCCTGGGATATGTGTTGATGCAACATGAAAAATTCATTGTTTATGCTTCAAGGTAGTTGAATATTCATGATAATAACTATCCAACACATGATATGGGGTTTGATTTAGTGAAATTCACTTTGAAATTTTTTCGACATTACCTCTTTGGGGAGAAGTGTTAAATATATACAGATCAAAAAATCCTCAAGCATATACTCACACGAAAAGAGTTGAATATTAGCCAATGAATATGGTTAGAGTTGATCAAAGACTATGACTGGTTAATTCACTACCATCCAGGGAAAGTGAATAACGTAGAAGATTCTCTACATAGAAAGGATCCAACAACTCTCTCATTGATAAGAATTGAGAAGGATCTGATCTTCTTAGACTTGAATAGGATGGACATGGGAATCATAAAGGAATAAACATCATCAATCCATTCAAAAAAGGATTGCTCAAACATATATTTTATGGAGATTAAATAAATCTCGAATATATGATGTAGGAATTCAGTAGAAAGTGGAAATTATTAGAAAAGGTAAATACTTAGAGTTCAATGTTAATGAAGAATGTTTTTTAGTATTTGGGTCAATACTATAAGTACCATCAAATACTAAGTTAAATAAGGATCTGTTGGATGATGCACATAGATCAACCATCCCTATCCACCATAGAATCCAAAATATGTATTTATATATATTATAACCCTATTGGAGGTACAATATGAATAAATATATCCTAGAATACACATCAAAATGTATCATATGTTAGCATGTGAAGGTGGAAAGGAAGAAATCTAAGGGTTTGATGAAACCATTACACATACCTACATAGAAATGGGAGAAAATCCCCATGGACTTTGTCACTGATCTTTCTAAATATCTAATGGAAAAAATGCTATCCGGGCTTTAGTGGAACATATTACAAAGGCTGCACACTTCATTGCGATTTGAGAGGATTTAACATTGGATCAGCTTGTATGGATATACATCAAAGAAGTGGTGAGGCTGCTTGGTGTACCACTATCGATTATATCTGATTGAGATCTAAGACTCACCTCTAGGTTCTGAAAGAGTCTCCAACGCACTCTAAGTACTGAGTCAAACCTCAACACAACCCATCACCCTCAAACTGATGGCCAATCTAAGCAGACTATCCATACACTTGAGGACATGTTGAGGGCATGCTCAATGGTTTTCAGAAGAGGATGGGATCAACATCTTTGTATGGATGAGTTCTCTTACAACAATAGTTTCCACTAAAGAATCCAAATATCTCCCTATGAATCCATTAGTTAGAATAGGTGAAGAACACCTACATGCTGGGATGCTGTTGGGGAACAAAAACCACAAGATCCTGAAATGGTAGAGTAAATGGTGGAGAAGGTTAAGACCAGTAAGCATCACATCAAGGCTAATTAGAGTAGAAAGAGAAGCTATCCTTACAATCCTCAGCAAGAAATAGAGTTTGATGTTGGAGACATGGTATTACTCCACATATCTCCATGGAAGGGAGTAATGATATTTTGTAAGAAGGGAAAGTATAGTCCAAGGTACATCAACCCTTTTGAGATCCTTGATCACATCCGAACGGCGGCCTACCGACTAGCACTTCTACCTAACCTATCACAAGTACATGATGTATTTCATGTATCCATCTTGAGAAAGTACATACCAGACCCCTCTCACATACTCAATCCAAAGGTGGTACAATTAGAGAATGAAATATATGACAAGGAGAATCCAATGAAGATCTTAGATCATAGAGACAAATTTCTATGGAATAAGACAATGCACATAGTCAAAGTTTTGTAGAGAAACCACAAGTTTGAATAAGAAGTGTGGGAACTAGAGGAGGTGATGAAACAAAGTCACCCTCAACTGTTTTAATCTAGGAAGTAAAAATTTTTATGGTGAAATTTATTAAGGGGGAAGATTGTAACAACACAAACTATGTTAAATGAAATTTAAGTTTTGATTTAATTAAATATATTATTTTGTAAAATTTATATATAAAACACATGTACTAAAACTGTTTTATTATATCAAATTTTATTTAAATGACAATTAGGTATCATAACCATTGATAATATAACCATTAAACAGTGATCCCATGACTTGTATAAATATAGGGTTTTAACAAATCCATTCGACATAGACAAAGGAGGGGATGAACTCAACCATAAGGATCGTTACCTATAAAGACCATTTATTAGAGAGTATAAATGAGATAGAATTTATAAAATTTTCTATAGACCATATCCAAGCTGATATCCAACAATATAGGTTTGAGTAAAACAATTTACAAGAGAAGTTTAAGATCATTGAGATCGCGTCCCAAACCATATTCACCGAATGACCCCAGGAAATCCCTACCGTCTCACACGTTACTCTTAGGGGGTATACTGGTGTAATAAATACATATGCATCAAGAACCTATCATTATGATTATTTACATTTTTTTGTATGGAATAATGAATATAATTTTATTTTATTATCATTTTTAATGCATAGATAATATTTTCTTGGTTAATAATCAAATTAAATTGAGAAATATATTTTTATGAATTAATAAATATTATTTTAATAAAATATTATTATAAAATTATTTTTATTAAATATAAATGATCATATAATTTTTATGGGGCCCAATGTATTTTTTATTAAGGTTTAAAAACAAGTTTTGTCATAAATGTCTGTTTTTATTTTAAAAGTGAAAATTTAAATATTTAGTATATTTTTTGGATAAAATGAATATTATTTTTTAAATTAGGACGTCAAAATTATCCAACAGTGAGTTTTTCATAATTTTCTGAGATAGTCTATTTTTTTGGGTAAAAATTAAATACCATATAAATATATAGTGTGTTTTATGACATCATAATGGACAATAGTGAGGTAATAAACACTATAAATGGTATATTCATTAAAATATAAGTTTTACCATTTAAATAATTTGATTTTATATTTTATTACTTATTTTATAAAGCCTGAGTGAATCCTCCAAAATGTATAATATATTTTATGATTTTAAGTTCATTTATTTAATAATGCAACTCAACTCCACAAAATTCTGGCTAATATTTTAATATATTTATTGTATAACCTTATAAAATAATGTTATATGCCCCACTTTGGAAAAAACCATGGGAAAAAAATATGAAGGGTTGTGGTTTTGAATATTTAATTTTATAGATTCTAAAACAAAAGTTTGTGAAATATTAATGAATTCCCCTATCATTTATTATATAAACCTACCCAAGATCCAACTTCTATTCAATAAAAGTACTTATATCACATCCTGACTATGTAAAACTCTATCTAGAATCCTCCCAAGGTTTTCTAAGCTCTCAAGAAGCCCCTCATAAATATTTTCAAGTCACACACTCAATTATACTTTCCTTCTATTATCATTTTTTATCCATGTTTCCTTATATTGTTACACCATTTTATTTACCATAAAGAGTGATGGTGTATGTTTTCTAACCTCCCCCATACATCCCTTAATATGTTTGAATGATTATAGTTCTATTTATCTCTCATTAATACGTACCATGTACACCCGTAACCATGCCAAAATTTTAAATAGTTATTCCATTTCTTCTATTTCTTAAAGTTTATTTATTATGTTATTACTTATATTTACAAATTACTCATGTTAGGACATGTATTAATATTCCCTTCTTACTTTCCATTTATTTTTTATATTATGAGGGAAATATTTTTCTCTCATCAAACCTTTTTATGAATTTTTATGTCACGCCGTTAGGATGCCGAAATTTCACCTTGAATATCTATTCTAAAAAAATTGTGTAGTGAATACTGTACCCATTTTCTATCAAGAGTGTTCAATTTTATACACATATACCATTTTATTTAGGAAATAGATGTATGTATTTGACACCCCCTAATCTTGGAATAAATTATGATGATGAATGAATCCATGCCTTATGGTATATGTGACACACATAATAATGAGAATTAAATAAATGTGACGGGTGAGACCAGAATTATATAGCACTCCAAAGCATTGGGTAATGTTTAGTATCATGATACATCATGATGGGATAGAGGTTTACCTAATTCCTTTTTGGTATGTTTTCCACTATGATGTCTTGGATGTTTAGCCTTGACCTATGATGCAATGTTTTATGTTGTTGCCACATTTCCATGTTTTGATTATCATGCAATATCATGCCTTTATGTTTATGTTTCTTTTATGATACATTGATATGCCTATTGTCTAACATGTGTTTTATTCCTCATGTTATCCCATTTTTATTCCATTATGGGCTTTTTAGTTCACCCCTTTCTTATTTATGTCCTCAGGTTATCTCATGCAATGTTAAGTATAAATGAATGTTGTGGTCATGTAAAGGAATTTTTCAATAATGATGTCGAATTTGATGTTTTAAGTTTCTATGTATTGTTATTAATTTCCCAAGGCACTATACTTATTGATATTTAGGTTTGTATTAAGTTTAATTTTATGTTATTTAATCTTGAATGAATGTAATAAAAAAACAAGGTTGTTATAGAAACTACTCACTCTTAAATTCATGGGTATTTTCTTTTAGTTAGTCTTATACACAGACTTATCAATAGACTTATCCTAAGGGTTATCAGTAAGGTTTTATAAACCCAGTTTTAAAAGGTTAACCAAACCATTTTTCTAATACTGACTATATATATCCATACATTATACACATATTATTACATGATTATTCTTAAACACAAATATCCAACTAGTATAACCCAAAAGATCATGAGGCCTAATGTATTTGGAAGACTAGGATCATATTACATCACATGAAACATAAACATGGAATCTTTATCTTATCCTCAATAGTGATATAACAAAATCCATTTTATATTCTAAAAATACATGGGATAACTTGTGGAATATGTGAAATAAATAGTTGGGATAAAAATTCCACTAGGGGAATAAATATTATAAGGGATCATAACATTTGAGTCTATGGTATAACAGAATTTCATAAAAGAGAAGGTACATAATAGTTAAATGTAACAATAAAATAAATAACATGGTAACATATAATCATGAAAACATGGGAAAGTGAATGTAAAATAAAAAATGAAAAAACATTAAGTCGAGGCTAACTTCCATAACAACATAAAATGGTGGATAGAGCCCCATTATGGATTAATTTAATGACCGAATCCCATAAATGACATATCATGAGACTAAAACCTCACCTAATGAATTGGATGGAAATATAATTCTGGTCCCACAACTCATAATCATTTAATGTAAATGCATATTTTTTTCAGATAAGAATGTAAATCATAAGGCCTAAACACATTACCTACCCATTTAAAGAAATAGGTTGAATAATATTATCTCATAAAATAATCAAAATTGTTTCCTTAAAGAAGGAATTTGGGAAATTGTTAGAAGGATTATATTACCTACTAAAATAAATAGATAACAATATAGGTAAACATGTGAGATAAATATATAAATAATTTTGAATAATTCCATAACTTTAAAGAGATAAAAATTGAGTCAGAGAGAGAATGATCATAACCTAAAGAAAAGGGTTGGTTAGAGAGACCCCTTACCTTGAGCTTGATCTGTAACTTGTGTTATTTATCATCCATAATAATGACCTTATGTTAATTATTTACTTTAGTAAGAACCTATTTCATGTTTTGTGCTTCTTTTATTTTTTTTACCATGTCATATTTTATTACTTAACCAATTAATTTTATGTCAATATTTTTAAGGATAAATCCCTAATATGTTCAAAATCACATTGATATGTTGACTAAGGACAAATATATTATTATTTAATCATATCTAGAATGGTAATCATGAAATAATTATCATTTTTATAAATTAATTATACTTTTTAAACCAACCATGAAATATGGTTATGAAAAATGCACTATGTTATGATCATAGGGATGGTAGGCCATAGGTACAAATGAGTAACACTTTCATTTTAGATGATCATGATGGAAATAAAGTGATTAATATTTTTTTATAATTATAATTATATAATAAATTTTATAAATTTTTTTAAATAAAATTACATATATTATCCCTATGATTCAGTAATAAAAACAAATCACATCGCTTCATGAGGAGGTAGTTTGTCGTACACATGAACGACACTATCTTTTATTCAATAGAAGGAAAGGTAAGAGGGTATATGATATATTTATTTAAATAATTATTAATATTTCATGGTTATAATATTTAAATTTTAAATTATTCCTTTTTACAATCTATGTAAAGGGTAAGTGGAAAATGAATCACACAGCTTCCCGAGGCTGTAATACAACATAAACACGGGCGATGTTATCGATTTCTCTTAAAAATTGAATGTAAGAAGGAATATATGATATTATAACTAAAAAATTATAATTATGTCATAAATATCGTATATAATTCTTAGATACATCATTATTTACATCTACTAGAAGTGGTGATGAAAAATGAATTTCATTAGTTCACGAGGCAGTAGTCCGCCATTCACATGATCAACCATTTTGTTTCCTAATTGAGGGAAGAAGATATGTTTTTAGGTCATGAACTTGAAAACATAAAATCATAGTATATTTAAGATAATTTAATTATTATATCATAATTTTTTATAATACTTAAATTATGTGGACAGATAAATAAAATAAAATGCTCAGTTAAGGACATTTCCTCTTGTTCAGATAACTTCTTTTGGTTTTCACCAAAATACTTCCTTAGTTGGATTTATTTTTAGAAAAGGATTAAAGTATTATTTTAGGGAATTAGATAATTTATTTGGGAAAATTTTATATGATACAATTTTTTCTGGATGTATGAAGAGGAGAGGATAACAATTGCCCTCTTATAAGTGTGGGAGAGGACATGTATTTTTTTTGAAAAGAATGAATTCCATCCACATTTGTCTCATAAAAAGAGGCTCATAAATTGAATACTTAGAAACAATATAATATATAAGGTCGATAGGGGATCATAAAATAGGATTTATATATGTTGTGGGTCCTTTTTAACACTTATATTTTTTTAACCCATGATAAACCCATTTTTTCCTGAACCATGATAAATGTTTTTTAGTGTTTTTAGTATATCATTATGGTAAAAAATTCTTTATAACATATTAGATAATTAAATTATAATTTTAAAAAATATTTTTTACAATTTTCTAAATTCAACTCATAAAAGTGGATGAATATAATTTATAATTAACCCTTAGATGTGTTTAAAACCTTGTTTTCCTGAAGAAAACATTCAAATGTTAAAAAAGTTTTTATATAAAAATTAAATACAAAATTGATTAAATTGTAATAATTTTTGTTAATAAATATATAATTGAATTTTTTTTACTTTTAATACCTCATTATAATAAAATTGTTCCTTTATATTCCTTGAATGAAAATATAGTTTTTAATAATGTCTTAAATTCATACCAAAGGGTTGTGGTTTTGAATATTTAATTTTATAGATTCTAAAACAAAAGTTTGTGAAATATTATAGAATTACGCTATCATTTCCTATATAAACCCACCCTAGATCCAAATTCTATTGAATTAATGTACTTAGATTACATCCAAACTATGTCCAACCCTATCTATAATCCTCCCAGGGTTCCCCAAGCTCTCAAGATGCCCCTCATAAAGATTTTCAAGTCACACACTCAAGTATGGTTTCCTTCTATTCTAATTTTTATCCAAGTTTCCTTTTATAGTTACACCCTTTTATTTTCCATTCAAAATGATAGTGTATGTTTTATAACCTCCCCCATACAACCCTGATTTTGTTTGAATGATTATAATTCCATTTATCTCTCATTAATCCCAACCACGTACACCCGTTACAATGAGAAAATTTTAAATAGTTATTGAATTTATTCTATTTCTTCAAGTTTATTTATTATGTTATTACTTATATATACAAATTACTTAGGTCGGGAAATGTATTAATATTCCCTTCTTACTGTCCATTTATTGTTTATATTATGAGAGACATCTTTTTCTCTCATTAACCCTTTTTATGAATTTTTATGTCACGCCGTTTTGCTGCCGAAATTGCACCTTGAATCTCTATTCTAAAAAAATTGTTTAGAGAATACCATACCAATTCCCTATCAAGAGTGTTCAATTTTACACACATATACCATTTTATTTAGGACTTAGATTTATATATTTTAGACCCCCCAATCGTGGAATAAATTATGATGATGAATGTATCCATGTCTTATGGTATGTGTGGCACACTTAAGAATGAGAATTAAATGAATGTGATGGGTGAGCCCATAATTATATAGCACTCCAAAGAATTAGGTAATGTTTAGTATAATGATACATCATAATGGAATAGAGGTTTACCAGATTACTTTTGGTATGTTTTCCACTATGATGACTTGGATGTTTAGCCTTGACTTATGATGCAGTGTTTTAAGTTGTTGCCACAATTCCATGTTATGATAATCATGCAGTATCATGCCTTTAAGTTCATGTTTCTTTTATGATACATTGATATGCCTATTGTCTAACATGTGTTTTATTCCTCATGTTATTCCATTTTTATTCGCTTATGTGCTTTTTAGTTCACCCCTTTCTTATGTATGTCCTCAGGTTATCCCATGAAATGTTAATTATAAAGGAATGTTGTGGTCATGTAAAGGAATTTTTCAATAATGATGTTGTATTTGTTGTTTTAAGTTTTTTTGTAATGTTATTAATTTCCGAAGGCACAATACTTATTGATCTTTAGGGTTGTATTATGTTTAATTTTATGTCATTAAATCCTAAATTAATGTAATAAAAAGAACAAGGTTGTTATAGAAACTACCCACTCTTAAATTCATGGATATTTTTCTATACTTATTCTTATACATAGACTTATCATTAGACTTTTCCTAAGGGTTATCAGTAATGTTTTATCAACCTAGTTTTCAAAGTTTAACCAAAATATTTCTCTAATACGGACTATATAGATCCAAACATTATACACATATTTTTACATGATTATTCTTAAACACAAATATCCAACTAGTATAAACCCAATTATCATGGGGCCTGGTGTCTTTGGAAGACTAGAATCATATTACATCAAATGAAACATAAACATGGAATCTTTATCTTATTCTGAATAGTGATATAACAAATTCCATTTGATATTCTAAAAATACATGGGATAACTTGGGGAATATGTTAAAGAAACAGTTGGTCTAAAAATAATAGTAGGAGAATAAACATTATAAGGGATCATAACATTTGAGTCTACGTTATAACACAGTTTCATAAAAGAGAAGGTACATAAGTAGTCAAATGTAATCATAAAATAAATAAAATGGTAACATATAATCATGAAAACATGGGAAAGTGAAAATAAAATAAAAAATGAAAAAACATTAAGTCCAGGATAACCTCCATGACAACATAAAATGGTGGATAGAGGCCCATTATGGATTATTTTAATGACCTAATCCCATAAATGACATATTATGAGACTAAAACGTCACCTAATGCATTGGATAGAAATATAATTCTGGCCCCACAAATCATATTCATTTAATGTAAATAAATATATGTGTTAGATAAGGATGTAAATCATATGGCATAAACATATTACCTACCCATGTAAAGAAATAAGTTGAATAATATTATCTCATAACATAATCAAAAGTGTTTCCTTAAAGAAAGAATTTAAGAAATTGTTAGAAGTATTTTATTTCCTTATAAAATAAATAGATAACAAGATAGGTATACATGTGAGATAAATATATAAATAATTTTGAATAATTCCATAAATTTAAAGAGAGACAAGTTGAGTTAGAGAGATAATGATCATAACCGTAAGAAAAGGGTTGGTTAGAGAGACCCCTTACCTTTAGCTTGATCTTTAACTTGTGTTATTTATCATCCATAATAATTAAATTATGTTAATTATATAATTTATTAAGAACATATATCATGTTTAGTGCTTCTTTTATTTTTTTCCATGTCATATTCTATTACTTAACCAATTAATTTTATGTAAGACGTTTTAAGGATAAATGGCTAATATGTCCAAAATCACATTGGTATGTTGAATAAGGAAAAATATATTATTACTTAATCATATATAGAATTATAATAATGAAATAATTATCATTTTGATAAATTAATTATACTTTTTAAACCGACCATGAAATATAGTTATGAAAAATGTACTATGTTATGATCACGAGGACGGTAGGCCCTAAGTACACATGAGTAACACTTCCATTTTAGAATGTCATGATAGAAATAAGGTGATTAATATTTTATTTTTTTATAATTATAATTATATAATATGTTTTATAATATTTATTTAAATAAAATTACATAGACCATCCCTGTGATTCAGTAATAATAACAAAATCACATCGCTTCATGAGGAGGTAGTTTTTCGTACACATGAACGACACTATATTTCATTCAATGTATGGAAAGGTGAGAAAGTATATGATATATTTATTTAAATAATTAATAATATTTCATGGTTATAATATTTAAATAATAAATTAATCCTTTTTACAATCTCTATAAAGGGTAAGTGAAAAATGAATCACACAGCTTCACGAGGCTATAATACAACATAGACATGAGCGACGTTATCGAGTTCTCTTAGAATTTGAATTTAAGAAGGAATATATGATATTATAACTAAAAAATTATAATTATTTCATAAATATCATATATAATCATTAGATACATCATTATTTACATCCACTAGAAGTGGTGATGAAAAATGAATTTCATTGGTTCACGAGGTGGTAGTCCGCCATTCACATGATCAACCGTTTTGTTTCCTATTTGAGGGAAGAGGATATTTTTTAGGTCATGAAGTTAACAAAATAATATCATAGTATATTTAAGATTATTTAGTTATTATATCATAATTTCTAATAATACTTAAATTATGTGGACAAATAAATAAAATAAAATGCTTAGTTAAGGACATTATCTCTTATTCAGATAACTTCTTTTGGTTTTTGCCAAAATACTTCATTAGTTGGATTTATTTTAAAAAGGATTAAAGTATGATTTTAGGGAAGTAGATCATTTATTTGGGAAAATTTTATCTGATACAATTGTTTCTGGAAGTGTGGAGAGGATAGGATAACAATTGACGTCTTATAAGTGTGGGAGAGGACATACTTGTATTTTTTTTGAAAAGAACGAATTCTATCCACATTTTCCTCATAAAAAGAGGCTCATAAATGAAATATTTGGAAAAAATATAATATTTAAGGTCGATAGAGGATCAGAAAATAAGAATTATATATTTTGTGGGTCATTGTTAACACCTACCTTTTTTTAACCCATGATGAACCCATTTTTTTTTCTGAACCATGATAAATATTTTTTAGTGTTTTTAGTATTTCATTATGGTAAAAAATTAATTATAACATATTAGATAATTAAATTATAATTTTTAAAAATATTTTTTACAATTTTATAAATTCAACTCATAAAAGTGGATGAATATAATATATAATTAACCCAAAAATGTGTTGAAAACCTTGTTTTATAGAAGAAAACTTCCAAATGTTAAAAAAGTTTTTATATAAAAATTAAATAGAAAATTGATTAAATTGTAATAATTTTTGTTAACAAATATATAATTGAAATAATTTTTCTTTTAAAACCTCATTAAAATAAAATTATTCCTTTATATTCCTTGAATGAAAAGATAGTTTTTAATAAAAATCAGTATATTCAATCTTTATCAAAAAATGAATATTTTCAGAAAATCCCAAAAAGTAACCCAAAGATAATTTTTATATGATGTTTTCATTTTTTTATATTATTTAAAATTAATTTTATGAATAATTAAATATTAATTTTAAATTATGCATATAAAGCTTGAATGTAGCACCTTTTAGAAAAGTACTATTTTTTAAGAATTTTTTTTTATTTTGAATGGTTATTATTTAATTTATAATTATTATATGACAATTGGATTTATTTTTTACATGTGTGAAAAATATTTTTTAAAAAATGTAGTTAGTTTTATTCATACTCTCCAACTTAATGGCTAAGTTATAACGAGTATGTTTAAATATTTATATTTTAATAAAATATAGTTCATTTGAACCTGGTGTTTCCTGCATCATAGGCCATCAAAGAGATTGAATTTATTTTGGAAGAAAAAATATCATAAATTCTTGGGTTGTTATAGTATTTAATCACTAAATTACATTAATAACTATGATTATATAAATAAGGGGAGATAATCTCTAATAAAACATAGATGAATTACAGACAAAAATAAATTCTAACATGTAGTATCCTAAAGACCAATTGAAATTAACATAAAAATAATTCAATTTCATTATAAAATTAATTGAAACCTTAAAATAACTAGATATCAGTTGATTCCCATTAAAAAATGGACATAAAAAGAGAACAAAAATCTGTTAGAGAATCTTTTCGACAAGAGAAGTGGATTCCCTAATCGAAAAATGATATTTCACATTGTCTTGGAGAAATGTCATATTAAACTACCAAACCAAAGATGAATAAATCAAGAATGAAAGTTAGGGAAGATAGTAAGAAGGGGTGTGATAATTTTATTTAACTTTTTTAAAGAAATATTATTTAATCACAATTAAAGAAATATGAAGGAGGAGATAGTGGAAGTGGGTAGATAAAAACCCTATAGAGCCCCACAATCGGTTGGAAAAATCATGGATTTAAGTAAAGGGGAGTATGGTCTAAAAGGTATGAGGTGAAATTACCAAAATTACATTAATTTAAAAATCAATATTTGCCTATAGGTATCCACCAGGGGACATTGGGTACCTGGTGGTACCACTTGGGCACCATGGACTCTGTTATGCTCACAAAGTACCTGGTGTCATCTAAAACCATGAGTGTTTGGTGGCACCCTTATAGAATTTTAAAACACCTAAAATTACTTATAAAACTAAAACTATACTCAAAATCATTTATAATTATATCCTTAAATATCAATGGTCATACATATATCTCCAAATGAAAACTAAATTCTCATTGGGATCCCACAATTCATATAAACCCATGTTTTCTCAAAAATAAATTCTTTGGAATAACTAAAATTTTGATTAATTTTAAATCACAAAGGACATGGGTGGTTATAGTGGATATTGGGTGTACTGTGGTTTATGGGGGAGGGGTGTGTCATTTAGGGTAGGTGATGTCATCATTATAAGTGAGTCGAGGGATGTGGTAGTTAAGAAAAAGTAGGTGGTTGAGGCTAAGATGATGGGGGAGGCTAGGGGGAATATGAGGATACGAGGATGGGGGAGGGTGTGGGGGAAACAGAGGTACCATTTGATATGGGATGTGAGGTGGTACTATAGGTGGAGACATTGGTTATAGGTGTGATGGGAGGGGAAAGTGTGGGTGATGGTGAATGAGGTTGATGGGGAAGAGATATCTTGAGGGATATAACTCAGGGGGGCAAATTCAAAACCTGGGATGCTTGGGTACCCATGTAATTGAGGCTGGGAAATGATAAGGGGGCGATGGAAGTTGTGGAAGATTATATGTAATTGATAAGAACAAGGAAATAGATAAACACATTGATCCCCAAGATGGAGGGCCATCTATGGATTGTTGATGGTGTATATATTATTTTTGTTTAGGAGTGAGTGGGTGAAAGGGGGTGTGATAGGGAATTTGGATGTTATTAAATTGAGTGAAATCTAAAGGTGATATGAAAATTAACTATTAAAAATATCTCACATGTGTTAACCCTTCATCCATGTTCCAATATGAAAATAGTTAGTAGTTCTTGTACATCATTGAACCTTAGAGGGATGACCTCTGCTTATAGTTATGGTAGGATGACTATCTATTTCCCACACCCTGTTTCAATTTTTTCTAATCTTATTTGTTTTGAGTCTTCTTATGCCATGAATACCTAATATGAGGCCTAACTATAGCCACTGAACTAGTGAAGTTCCTGTTTCATACTATATCTATCCATTTCTATAATTTAATGATTGTTTTTTTGACATTATGAACCTCACCACTACTATCCCTCTATCATTTTTCAATATATGATAATTCACTTTTCCAATAATGGCCATCCCTAGTGGTTGTCCCAAAAAATTCTTATCCATTGACTAAATGTCAAGGGTCATATACATCCTTTTATTCACTATGTGGAAATGTATCTATATCAATATACATAGTCAATTGGCAGTGTCGTCCATGAAAAATCCTTCACATAAAACTCCATACTTGGAGAAAATAGCTTCTAGGTTATCCAACCTCCCTCAATCATTACTTACTATTTTAACTTAAAACCATCAATAACTTAACATTCTCTCCACAACATTTAGTATACCCTTATTACTTTATTCTCACCTCCCCTTCTATGGTCGAAGCACACCAATCCTCTCTCCCAATCCATCATCCACCTCTATCTATCTTGGATAATGATATGAGACTATTGTTGATACACCTCTTCCATTATATAATTTTTATGTTTATTCTAAATAGACGTGACCTACCTATTTCCCTAATAAATTCAATATATGTGTATTGTAAAAACAGTTACCAATGATTGATTTAGAAAATTTTATATTAGTTATTGTGATTTGATAGCCTAAAAAATAATCAAAAATAAATTTAACATCTTAATCCTCCCTAATTTTGAGAATTCATCTATTAATTAAATTATTCTTATACATTCCTTATTTATTTTTTTATTGTGAATGAAATTTCCCTTTCTCATCAAAACATATGACTAATTAAATACCATACGTTAATAATAATAATCTTAAATGAATTATAATCAATTAAATAAATTGAAATACATAAAGAGATAGATTTAGAGTCTAAAATTATTTATTGTGGGTCATTCATATCCATAATAAATCTTATAATTTTCTCATTTCCTTTAAAAACATAAAAAACATTTATTAGAGTCATCATAATATATTTATAGAGAATTTCCCCATGGGACAAAATATTTATACCAATTAATATTGTAATAAAATGAATTACCACACCCAAAAAATAATAATTTTGAGGAAATATAAATTAAATTTATGGGCTGAGAGTATTAAATAAAGAGAAAAACACTATAATTAATTAATTAATTAACTCAAATATGAGTGAAAACTATAAGTGATCCAAATCCTTAATAAATTCAATACTAAGGAAAACAAGACATTCCATGATCAAATTTATGGTCAGGATTTTCTTTTGGAATCGTCATATACCATAATTGAACATAGTTCCCCAAAAAACAAAAAATCTTGTGGGTATCCTTTTAAATAAATAATTATTAAAATTATAAAATTTACCACGCCAAAACTTTTTAGATCAATGTGAAACATTCACCCTAGGACAAAAAATCCATTTCATGTTAAAAAATATTATTTTCTTGGGGTCATTTACTATGTTAATTTACCAATTTCCACTCTAGTGTGAAATTAACACAATGATCATGAAAATTCACAAATTCTTAAAATATAATTTTTAAACATTTAAAATATATTCACTTTTAAAATGTTTCATTCATGAAAATATAAAAAATTTATTAATAACCTAAAATTCTAAAATGAAACTATACTAAAAAAGTTTATCTCATGATCTTATAATGATGATATATATTTTAAAAAGGTTCATATTGTAACAAAATGATCAAATAATTATAAAAATGGACATTCTAATTTTATACACCATAATTTATGAAGCCAATGGAAAAATAACAACTTAAAGGCACTATTACAAAATATTTTATTTCCATTTTAAATATCACATAAATTTTGAATTTCATCAAGATTAAAGGGAAGATAAATATATAAATCTACATCACCCTTATCTATAATTTACACCACCCTTATGTTCACCTTTATACATACATGAATCCATTACACTTAAACCAAAGAAAACATACACCCTCAATAGAAATAGTTTGTTATGGAGGTACACACTTTCAATGCACCTCTCTAGAACAATATCCAAGGTCTTAATAGTTTTTATAGACTGAAATTAATACTTAATTCCACGTCAAAACATCACTTTAAATTTTCTAGAAAACACATGTTTTGATAAAACATGATCATCAATAGTTCTCTAGAGATCCTCATTATCATTTTTTAAAAGAACCCAAACTATGAAAAAACCGACAAAAAACATCATAAGACGACTCATACATCTATATTTGAAAACCAATCCTTAATTCAAACTCTAGAATATTTTATCAATTTTTAAACATCATATCCTTTTATGTTAAAAACATTACTTAAAATCCTCACACTCTCTTGAGGAAATAATTGACTATATGATCCATCAAATTTAGTGAAAAAATATTGATAAGAAGGTAGGTCAAATTCTTAGACCTACTAACTTTTGTGAAACACATTATCATTAAATTCATCAGTTAAATAGTTTTATGATTAATAAATAATTATAAATAGTCACAATAATTTCATCACATCCTCATTACTACACGATGGTGAATTCTTTATTGTATAGATTATAACTCAATATAACACTATAATATTTCATATCCAAAGGACTAAGAATCAATTAAGTCTTTTATTAATCAATATAACCTTCATTAAAACTTGTGGTGAAATAATATAACATTAGAGTATACTACCAATACAAATAATAATCATCAACTAATTTCATCTACTCCTTACATACCTCCCTAGAACCTTGTAACATCAAAGTGTACCACCAATAAAGATCATTTTGCTCTAATTTCATCTAATATTGAGATTAAATCATAAATTATTTCATATATATTTTATAATAAAATAATAAATCTTTTTACATCAATGATATATTGATTTCACCTTATCATCCTTACTAACTTACAAATCATTTCAATTTCAATCACCCTTCTATCTAATTTACCTCATATATTTTCATTATATCACTCACTATTTTTTATTCCTCTGGGATGTATAATATATCATTAAATACATTCATCATATTTTTATACAAGAAAATTCATAAAATAACCAATATTTAATCATCAATATAGTTCTCAGGGTGGAGGCTTCAAATATAATCTATAAAATAAAAGAGAGAAATCATCCGCATCACACAACAGAAAAGTGGCCACATCTTTTTGAAAATAAAAATTAATTGGGACCTATACATACATAATAAAAAGTGAATATGTTCTTTTTCATACTAATAATAAAACATTATTTTTCATAGTCTATGAGAAATTATATTAATGAGAAAACATCCCCATTCAAGACATAAATAAATCTTAACTATAGTCTACCCCACCCAATGAAAATAAATTCAGTTGTTTTGTCAATATAATCATTTACATAAATACACCATTTAAATTAGGTCATAAATTTTTGGATATATTAATTTCTATAATTTTAACAATATGGTTTAAATTTATTATTCCCAAACTCCTATACACAACACTTTACATCATGTAATTTTAATTATTATCACAACAATATTAGTGATATGTTCTCAAACATATAATATTTGAATCATTAATGATGATATATGATTCCAATTAGAATATAGTTCCCATGATATTATTTAAAATAACATCACTACTGGTGGGTTAGGAATACTAATCCAACCCCTTTAAATTGATCTCGATTCAGAACACTCATTACAATACCTCAAAGTTGGACAAGAAGTAATATCATCGCACAATACCTCTAGTAACTCATACTAGAATCAATGTTATAAGGTAAAACCACTAGGTTGCAACACGTAAGACTATATATGTTATAGTTGGGTATTTATAAATACATTTATAGGTATTAACACATCACCCTCCTTAACATGTTACTATGACACAATAGATCACCCTCTAGAACACATAGATGGGTTGAAACGCGTCACCCTTATGAACTGAAATCATATTTACAACAAAAAATACTATGGAGTTTTCAATTATGTTATGAATCAAAAATATATATTTTATATACTTGTCAAAAAATGTAATAAATCAAATGGTGTAGAAAACATAAAATTATCTTAATCAAAAACAATTTTAGTCAAACAATAATACTTCCATCTCTTGGTAAAGTTACTTAGCCATTGAGTATAAATTTTATTTTCCACCACCTACTTACCAACTATGAAAAAATATTAATATGAAAAAAATTACTCTCCCATATCATTAAAGTCTCACATATCCTATCTACCATATCACTACCCACCAATTTCCAAACCTCAAATATAATGTGAAAACAATTTCATAATAAAAATTTAAAAAATGTGAAATAAAAAATGGAATCACCATAACAATGAAACTATCAACAAAATAAATAAGTCAAATTGGTAAATAATTTAAGGTCCAAACATCAAATAATAATAAAAAAATTAACCCTATAAAGGAAACAAAATGGAAATTCAAAAAGTGACTTACCATCAATGGAAATAATATAAGTTCTCACATCATCTCACAAACATGATATGTCCCAAAAAAAATTAAACTCAATATTTAGTATTATTTTAGGTGTATTCATGATCACCATAATCTTACAACTATACATGAAAATTCACACTTAAAAAACTGGTTAAATAATTCGAACATATAGATATTACCATGGTGCAATGTAAATTTTTTTTGGAGCATATAATGGAAATTTACAAACTATACATATCTATAATAATTCCACTATCCTAAGAATAAATGGACATAGTTCACATAATAAATAGTATACAACTAACATTCCAACATAACTGCATCAACCACTAAATTATTTGAGTACTCAAGTTAATTAGTATAAAATTTGTGTTCATATATATAAATGTATTGACTCACACACACTATATTGAATTTTATAGACATTCAGATTGAACTTGAATTCCTTTAAAACCATTAATATATTTTCATGGGTTTAATAGGATTGCATAGAGCATATAATTAGTGTTATAAGTGATTAGAAACCCATAAAATAGGAAATCCGTGAGTGAGAAACCAAAATCTTGAAAACTGTAAAATGAAAAAACATATTGGGAATAAATTTCACCTTTAAAAACTGCAAAAAATATATTTATCAACCCTAATAAACATCTCTAAGAGGTAGCCAAATTATGTACCTACTCTGTTGTGTGTCCATGGGTTGGATGAATTTCCCATGACATATATAGGACAGTCTCATTACCCAATACATGCTAGTGCCTATTGAGAGATAAGGGATAAAGAAGAAGATAATATCACATAGAATTGATCATAAAAGCATGAAAGAGTATCATGATAGTGGTTACCTTATATAAACCATTGATATATTCTCAAGTCCCCCATTAATTAACTCATTCATCACATGATATGTGAGTTAAGGTCTCAACCAATCATTCATTCAAATCATGAGTGCACTGATTCTATAATTCATTTTACTTAATAAAAAAACTTATTTCAATGATAGATGGTGGAAGTTATTCAAAAAGTTAACTATTAAAATTTTATCTTTCATGAATAGTTAGTGGTAGTGATATCATCATATTATATCCAATGACATGACTAAATCATACCATATTATTGGTTGAGGGATGTTTCATGTTTATTACAACATTCATTATGATATTCCAATATTATTTTATATGATATGGCCTATGAGATTCACATGCTTGTAGGATTTGTGGAATATTTCATTCTATCTCCCACTTTTATTAAAGCCTCACACACTTTGTGTTCTTACACCTTATACTATATCTTATATAATAAATTGTGAAACTATATATAATACTATTTTTTTGATATATTCTAACATAGTTCTTGAATGTTATCATATACATCCCCAAGTATTACATCATAGGTAATACCTCATGAATACACATCCAAAAAAAATTATTATTAAGATCTAAAACACTTTTAGAGAAACTCTATAAGTCAAAATCAATACCCACTAAATCAAAGATAAATTGTTATCCCACTGACCTTTGTAGAATTGAAAACAAATATAGATCCCTAGAACCCATAAATGTAAACAAAGAGTGACCTATAAAAAATAATTCATGATACTCATTCTATAAAGGGATCTTGAGCTATATCCCTCAAATACGTGTAATTATTTATATAAAAGGTTTCTAAGGACTTATTAAAAATTAATATAAGAATGAAACAAAATTTGAAACCACAAAACCATGATAACCATGAATTTAAAACTAAAATAATATGAAACTAGAAATGAAGAACATGCACCTTACAATATAAAACATTTTTTTTGTTTCCTTCATTCAATTAATGATAAGGATATCCATGAAAAAATTGAAAGGATCTTCTATATGAGGTGTATCAATGGGTTACACCGAATCACACAAAGGGTTTGGGTAAGACAATTAATACAATGATGAGTAATGGAATATGTATTTAAGATTGGCATTCATAGTTAGATCTTAGATCAATCAAGAGTATTCAGACATTATCGAGTTGTTGAGGGTCTTAGTATAGGTTAAGGAATGAGTCTAAGGAGTTTTTTGGTCATAGAGGTTGGGTTATTATGAAATTCAAACTTATTTCTTTAATAGGTCAAAATTATGGATGTAAATTGCACGTATGTTTTTCTATAAAATAATTGGCTTTGTCATTTTTTTGAATAATCTGAATATATTTTGGATTTTTTGGAGAATTGTAAAAAAATTGGGTTTGTAATTATACTATTTCATTGAGGTAGAGAATATTATATGATAGATTTTAATGTTATATATCTTAACTGATCAATAAGTTATATTTTTTTAACTGATCAACACTGTGAAAATGATTTTCTAGTTGGGCGTGGGAACTACTAGATGGAATATCAAATTTCACTTTTAATCGATGATGGTGGACTGGCATAACCAAGGTTTAGATGTCAAAACAAATATATTAGAAGGATATCTAATAGATATAGATCTAAAAAAAGAAAATTTACTCAAATTTTATCCCCATTTTTAGATTCATTTAATGTTGTTGGATACATTATTGTTTCCTTATATTGTGAAAAATGAAAATTTGTTGAGTCGCCCTAGGATTTGTAAGAGTAACATAGGATTTATAGTGGTAAATATCTAGAAAAGTGAATTCGTAAGAGTTAATTTTAGATATATAAAGGCAACTATGTGATGATAAATTTTCTAAGTGTTAGAATCCTAAGTGAAAAGTCAGGGTAAATCCATGGTACACAAATGTTATCTATACATGAGCTAAAAAATGGTTAAGCATGGAAATTCCCTATGATATGAAATGGAAATGTATTTAAAGGTAACGAGAGTGTTCCCTGTTATATGAAAGGATAACTAAGTTAGTGAATTTTGATGATGGATGATACAAAAAGGTCATCTAATATGTAAGTGTATTTTATACGATAATGGATAATTGTTATGGATTATTTCCCCAATACATAAGAGTCATTTCCAAGGAAACTTTAGATACATAAGTTAGATTTCATTAATATATAAGGGTTTTCACTAATATTTAAGGGTCCCAATGTTTGTAAATTATGAAATTAACACATAAGTGTCCTCCTAGATGATATGTAATAATCCTAGAATTTTGGGATTTTTATGGGTGATATGTAAGGTTTATCTAGGGGAAGAATATAAGGGTCCCATATATAGTGAATTTTGATAGAAGATTCATAAGGATTGACCATATTTAGAGGTCCATTGAGGTGATACATAAGGGTTATCCATGCATAGGGGTCAATAAGGAAGGTTCCTAGTGTCTGTTAAAAATTATGTTTTATGAGTTTTTTTAGTTTTTTATAAAATTATTATTAATTGATTTATTAAGTATAAAAGGGGAAAATATGTAATTTTGGATAGAATGGTTTGGATGTGACATAGTTGTTTCACTCTCCCATTAATATACTCTTAATTTAACTTCATAGATTCTTTTCATTTTGTTATTAACTTTGTTTCACAGAGTATTCAAGGGTACGACTAGATGTCACACTCTATCATTCCTCTACTCTTCATAGAACTTCATAGATTTTTCAGGAAAATATAGATAGTGTTTAATATATCAATGGGTGTAAATAAAGGTTCATTTAGGTGTTGATGTAGGATACTGGTGATTTTTACCATAATGAGAGATGAGGTCACTAGGGTCATGTGGCCATATGACATGGACCATGGGGTGGTTTTGACCACATGTTCCTTTGTGGTTTCCTCCATAGGGATGCGTTATAGAGTCTATAATGACAAGGCTAAATGATATAGAGGAGGATAAACCATAGTAATATAATTTTTTTGGTGTGAGATACCACTAGATGAGAGTAGGATGATCATACTATATGTGGTTTATAATGGGGTTGATGATCCATGATTGGTAAAGAACCAATGTTTTCTAGCATTCAGTTTCACTAGGTAATTCAGTTGAAGGTTGAAAAATGGTTATAAGACTATGTGTATTTAAATGTGGTATAATTATGTATAATTAGGGCCTCATTTTTGATTTTTAATAGTGATTCCATGTGACATGTAACTGGTTTCAAGGCTTGGGAACTTTTGGTATGACAAATTGTGGATGCATCATTATACTCTAGCATTGATTGAGGTATATAATGGTCCTCTTGGATCCTGTTGAGAATAGTTAGAGTAGACTGGGTGTATTCTTGTTTCCATTTATTACATTATAAATTCATTATTATATTTATGGATATTTTCTAGGGACAGTTTTTTTTTTCTCCAATCGAGTTAATACTCACACCCTGTACGAGCAACATGGGATGCATGTAAACATTATATACCATTGAATAGGTAAGGGTAAGGGCTTAAGATATAGATCATATTGAATATGTTAGCAATGTTGGTGTATAGTTTGGAAACTATAGTTTAGTTATATATGTTTAGTGGTTCATTGATTCTAGGTTAGTGGATTTTTTTGGTATATTTGTTCATGTACATATGTGATCATCCAACGGAAAATCCTATTTACTTATATATATATGAATTAGAATTGTATATTTTTATAAGGATTATTATATATATGTTTTGGTGGTTTTATTCTTTTTATTTAAATATACTTAAAATATTCATATGAAATAATTATTTACTATCTTATGAAGGTATAATCTCCCCACTATCACCCCATAGAGCCTTGTTGTTAGTTGGAAGCCTTTAATGCGTATCTATGCATGCCTAATTTATAGTTGCGTTCCAATAAGGTTACTATATAGTGAGTTATGATGGGATGTTACAAATTGATATCATAGTCGGGTGGTTACAAATTGGTATTAAAGAGAGAGTTTATTTTGTTATTTAGGTTGCATTAGATTTGATACATGGGAAAGAATGAGAAATTTATTCTAGGAATGGAACTTGGCACATATGTCATGTTATGTGAATGGCCATGATAGGTATGAATTTAAGTCTAAGTTACTATTTAAACTGAGACTGATGTTTTTGATTATGTGGTTATCATTTGTTTATTTTATTTTGATAAATTTTTATTTCATGTTTCTGATTTCTATATTAGACTTTTGTCCCCAAGAGGAAATATTTTGTAGATATGAAACATGTTAGGCATGTAGGGATCATATCAAATGTGAATACTTATTTAATTATAATTTTGTTTCTAGAATATAGGTTTTGGCTATTTTAAGTGTTTGAAACAACATATATGGTGCTTCCCCATATATCTTCTTGGAGTAATTCTACATAGCCAACATGGTTGTGTGATTTTTAGTGTGAAAAATTATATTTATCATGCTTGTGTATGGTGTGTACAGTACCTAACCCTTACATGAGTAGGTAAGGCCATGAGTCTGGATAGTATGAGACATGGGTGCAATAGGGTAGTGTAGAGGCTTGTGGGTTACACTACCTGTTATAACTTTCTCTATTTTTTATATTTTGACTCATATATATGTATTAAAAAAGTTATTTAGATTCCACTAAGACTATATTTGTTGGAGCATCAAGAGGAAAGAGATATAGTTCAACTAAGTAAAATACTAGATGAATCCCATGAGGGTAGAGGTGATCATGAGTTACATTTAAAGATTATGAGATTATAAGGTAGACATGAAGGGTTTTCTATGGAAGGACTTTGAGGAGATATTATTTGAGTACTAATTTATTATGACATGTATGGATGATATAAATTTAGTGTTCATTAAATTTTTATAAGGAGAGACCCAAATTATATATTATTTCAGAAAGATCACAATTTTTTTTCAGTTTCCATCAACAATAATAGGAAATGAGGTCTTCAAGGTGTGACTATTCAGGGATAGTTTACCAAATTATATCAAGTTATTGGTAAACATAATTAGATTGAACTTATTTTCAAAGGTCGTGAACCAAGTTCTTAATGTGGATTAGAAAGTATAATATGGAAGTATACCAATCCAAGAAGTGTTTTCAGGAGAGATAGGTTTTGAAAATATAGGTATCAAGAAGCGGGTTCATGAGGAACCCTAATAGGGTAATCATAGTATAGGCTTGATGTTGTAACCACAGACTGGGTCATCAAAGAGGTATTTTCAAGGGAGTGTCAGAGAAAAATGTGATCAACCACCGAAAGAGTTCTAGGTATATGGAAAATTGAAACTTGTTGAATAGTTTTTTTCAGGTGACCTAATATCATCTTGGGGAATAGATTGGGTTCTAACAAAAAATATAAGGTAGGATTTAGAGTAGTATCAGGGGCTGGGAGCCCATATTCATTTGCATGTTCCACATGAGGTAGTGGATGGAATACCTAGTATTGAGGGTAGTGGATGATGGCGAGTGTTACTCCATGTGGATGATAGGTATCCCATAGCCAAGATTTTTGATAAATTCATGTGTTCAATAATTCTATACAAAAGATGGTCAAAGATCCATTTATAGTCAATGTTACACCATGTGGGTGGAACTTTTTTGTTTAGTATGATGGATACAAATTTATGATATGTGAATTTGTTTAATGGAATGAAATATTTCTGGTTGCGGTATGTGCATAAGATATGATGTGCGGTAAATGTGATATTCATAGGTGTCATGTAAAATGTGGGTATTTTTATGATGAATGATGAATGTGGGAATTAATATGATGTAATATGATTTTAGGAATTAGTTTTTTTGTGAGATTAAAGTGGTCATTGGGGTGATTCCTGGTTATCATAACTGATTCTAGAAAGAATTTAGGATAGATGATGCCTATATAATTTTTGATGATGGATGGGCATGTCACCATCATTATGTCTAGTAGTTTGGTTGAGAAGAGACTAGGTAGGTGGTATTTATGGTGGAGAGTGGAATCTAAATGGACCAGTTGGTTGGAATTGTGTAGATGGGGTGATGAGGAAATGACTCATGCATGTGAAATTGTTTAAATGTCATGAGGATATATAAATAAATACTACTGGGTTTCAATAATATATTCTTATTGTGTGGCCTAGGATAGATTAGGTATGATATATAATATGGTGTGGAGGTTGTAAAGATAGGGTATTCAGGATTGGTAGTTTGGGTTGGTTCTCAGATCAATCTAGAGTATTTAGACCCTATTTAGAAGTCAGGGCTATAGTATAGTTCACGGATTAAGTCTCATGAGTTAGATAGAATTACGAGATTAGTTGTTGTAAAATTATAATATTTTAAATTTTTATAATAGGTCTAAAGGTTGGAAGGGAATTTTGGGTGTGTATTGCTAAATATTGATCGCATGTAAATTTTTTGGATGAATCTAGGTACTGTTTGTAGTTATTGTATAATTATATAATTATATATATATATATATATATATATGAATTATATGGTACGATTGGGGTAAGTCATAGTAAATGAATAATTCAATGTTTTTAGTCCTTAAGGAGTAAAAAAGTCACAATTTACGAACTAAATAGTCTTGTGAAATTTATTTTCAAGTTGAGAGGAGGGACTAATTGAAGGAGGAAATTAGAACGCTAAATTTAAATTCAAGATGATGATAGTAGAGTGGAAAATAAAAGGCCGGAGAGTTTGTAAACTGATCTAGTAGAAGGAGATCAACCAGAAGAAGGTTAACCAGAAGGAGATCTACCAAAATTAGATCCATCAGGAGTTGATATTTTGGATGTAGAGGGATGTGTAAAGGTGTCTCAATGATGTGAAAAATATCAAAGGTAAGAGTCATGATTTGATACATTAGAGTAACCATGGATAAAAAAAATAAACCCTATGTAGATGGTAATATATAGAATTAAATTTATTATATACAATGGTCACTCGGTGATGAGACATTGTATAAGTGATGGAATACCCCTTGATAAATAATGGTAAATATTTATTTCCTAATGGTCTTCTCAAAATTATCCGAAAAATGGATAACTGTGGAAGTACCCAGTGATACATAAGGCTCATATACACAAGGGTAAACCAAGTTATCCCCGTTATATGTTATAATCTCTAACATTTTTGAGTATTATTGTGGCTGATATAAAATAGAAATTTTATATATAAGGGTATTTTTTTTGATAAAGGAAGATAAACATGCGTCATTTATCTAATATGTGAGGGCTATTTCCATGTAAATATATGATATATAAAGGGTTATTTCTCAAATTTTTAAGGGTAATTTCTCGTATATATTATGGTCTTAGTGTTTGTTATTTTTTTTGGGCGATATATAAGGGTCAACAGGGGATGGTACTTAAGGATTCCATGTATAAGGGTCTTAGAAATGGTGAATTTTTATAGATGATTCGTAATGGTTGGTGATACATAAGGTTCTTTTGGGGTGCTAAGTAAAGGAAATTTGTGTATATTTGTTAACACATAAGGGTCGCTATGTTTATAAAAAAATGATCTTGATTATTATTTTCGAGATTTATCAAAAATGAATATTAACTGATTTGTCAAGTATTAAAACGGTAAAAATAAACCATTTTAGAATGAATGTAGTTAGTGTACCCTAGTTCTGAAGTCTATCTCATTCCTACTTACCTATTGAGAAACATTCATTAATTCTTGATTATTCATTATGTTTTTTGTTTTAGAAAGTATGAAAGGGTAACACTAGTCATCCCTGGGTGTTTGTTACATAATTATCTCATGATTTCCTGGTTTCACATTTGATGCACCCTAAATAATTGAACTTTTTTTCAAATGACTCAATTTATTTCAATTTAAAATAGACCAGAATGATTTTCCTTAACAAGTTTATTCTTAATAACTCTAGGTTGGTGATTCATAGATATTTCATATTTTAAATATGTTTCTATGCAATGTGTGGAAAATATTACCAATTAGGGTCATGTGGGTGACCATGAATGGAATACCTTGAGGTTTCAATTGTTGATATGAGATACCTAGGGGTAGTTTGATATGGAAAATGAAGGGACTTTTCTTAGTATAATTTAGATAACTTTTTGATTAAGTTTTAGGGTTTGATGATTATGATGTTTTATGTTTTAATGTGGGGGTTCATAAGATGTGATGGTTGATATAGATCTTTGAGAATGTGATGGGTGTAACCCATGTGACTATGGGTGGTGTTAATCATAAGGTTTGGGGAAATGCAGGTTTTATAATATGGTGTAGTTACTCTTGACCATTTATATAGTGGTGATAATGGTTTTATGACATGATACAGATTGTTTTGGCCATTTATCAAGGTGGACATAGAGGTTCCTTGAGGCATGGGTGTAGGTTTTAAGTGATTCCCCTTACCATGGGATTTAGGTCATGTGAACATTCAACAGGTCCACTGATATAGTTTTGACCACCCCTTAATTGGTTGTATACTCTATAGTAATGTGGTAAATGGTGGACGATTACAAATTTCAATGATATAGAGGAGGATACATTCTAGTAATCCATATTTGTTGGTGTGTGATCCCATATGATGGCAGAGGTCTGAACACTATATATATGGGATATACAAGGGATGATGAGTTGATATTGTTAAAGGACATTTTTCTTCATGCCTTGGATTTTATCCTGTTATTGAGATGGTGTTCAAAAAAAGTTTCAAGACCATGAGTCTTTTGATTTTATGTATGGAAATTCTATTGGGGCATCACATTTTATTTTAAATAATGATTGCCGGTGTCATGTAATTGATTGGAAGTCTAAGAAAACTTCCAGTATGATAGAATTTGGATGTGTTGTTCCAATATTACTCTAGTTGAGGCATGTAATGAGGTGGTAAATTTATAACATACTTACTTATAACATAATTTTAGATGTATAATCAGTACTTTACAAAAGAAAACATTCTTGGGAACCACAAAGGATTAGTGCTTTAGGATTCCAGATATGTAATAAACTAATTTCATTAATGATATTCAAGATTTCCCATAAATTAATTGTCACATAATACCATTTTTAGAAATAAACTATGTAAAAAATATCTTCATAACCCAGGGAAATGTAACCATAAGAAATATTGACATTAGATTTTCAATAAGGTTAAGCATGGGTGATATCAGCTGATGATCATAAGTGAGCATAAGATAAGAATAAGGCTATAAGAGTATAAGCAAGTGAACAACATAATAGAGTTATACCTAAAAGAAAACAGCTCACATGTAATGGTTAATTGAATAAACATATTCATGAAACAAATCATGGTAATTGAAAAAAATCTTTATCATGGGCCATGAAAAACATTACATAAACATGTGGTGTAAACAAAATAATAGGAAATCATAACATTATGGATTAGACATCATTAGAAAAAAACCGTAACACACTGAACGAAGAATCCTCACCAACATCCCATATCATAATGTATTAGGCATCATCACCATAATCAATTAATTTAATGGATCATCCATTATTACTAGAATCGCTTAATTTATCGGATCGATAATTATTACCAGTATCCCATAATACATTGGATCTGGAGTTATTTTCACTATTCATTAGTAATATCATGAGACATAACACATTTAAAAAATTAATTAGAGGGATATAATAGACTAACCCATCATAAAATGATTTAGTATATATATATATATATATTTGTCACAAGAACATAACATTCATGATTACTCCATCACGTAATTAACCTAGGGAATGAAA
The DNA here is from genome assembly GCA_963277665.1 of Viscum album. NCBI lineage: Eukaryota > Viridiplantae > Streptophyta > Magnoliopsida > Santalales > Viscaceae > Viscum > Viscum album. The sequence continues at coordinate 1,463,559,974 of OY728165.1, read as the reverse complement.
TATGTTTCAAGTGAACATTCAAAAGAAATCATAATAATCCATCCAGAGAAAAGTTTTTGAAGTTATAATTAGATCATATCCCCAATTATTCATATAAATCTTTAAATTATGTTGACATAGATGAAAAATAATTTTATAAATGTTTTTATAATATGCTTCGATAAACAAGGAAAAATATTATTTTCTTTTGGTAACTTTTGAAAATGAAACATTACTAGAAAAATTGGAAAAATATTTTATTTGAAAAATAAAGAAAAATTTTAAATTAAAATTCAATAAAAATAATTAAAATCATAGATGTAAAATCCATATGTTCCATATATATTACAAGGAAAACAATTTTTTTCAAAGATTTGTAAAAAGTCAAAAGTGAGTCATAGAAAAACATTTGAATTGATTACTTTAAAAAATTTGTAAATAAATTAAATAGTTCTATAATATAAAATTTTGAAACTTTTATTAATATTCAAATAAATCTATAAAGTTATTTTGAGAACATGTACATAGAGGAGAAAGATTCCAGACCAAAAGAAGAAAAACTAGCATGAATTTTTTGAAAAAACATCTTTTTAGACCTTCTAAAATACAAAGAGATGTAAAATATTCTAAAACTGATAGAAATCATAAATAACTAGATTATTAGTAAATAAAATATTTTAATAAATAAATATTGTATAATTTAGAACAATTTAAATTGAAACATAAATAACATCGATTAAAATTGAGATTATAAATTAAAACCTTACCAGAAGTCTCGACATATTCATGTATGTTGTGATGTCATGTATAATAAATTTAGGTTTGTTATTAATATATATTAGAGAAATATTAATTCTTAGGTTACTATATATAATTAGTTCATGATATCCAATCATCTATTTATTAATAATTATCTACTAAAAACAATATTCTGTGTCTTAACTCTTTCGTTTTAAGAATGTTTTAGTTTATAGATTCTGTTCCTTGCAATTTGGATATGGTTTCTTTATATCCATAACATTAATAATGTCATGAATATAATATTTATTCATTATATATATATATTTCTATAAATCTATGCATTTCAGTGATGAATAATGAATTACATCACTTCGTCGAGACAACAGTCTATGCATACACGAAGGCAATGTTTCCATTTTTCAATGAATGAGATGAAAGGAAGGTAAATAAAAATTTATACTTACAAAATAATTATTATATCATAAATATCATAAATATTTATTAAATATATATAATAATCCTTGATATCTAACCATTAAATATAAAATACACTACTTTATGGGAATAGTAGTTCATATGTACATATGAGTGATGTATTTATTTATTTTAGATGAAATATAGATAAAAATGGCATTAAAATCAAAATAATATTATTTTATTATAGTAAAGACATTTTTTTTAAATTTTTTAGTATTTTTATGGAAACCTTAGAGGAGTTTGAAGTTAAAATAAACTTTAAATATCTTGATCATTATAATTACACCATCCTTGGGTATCTTCCTTTGGTTTACACACCAACCCTTCTTAGGTCAATCCTTTGGTGAGAAAAGAAACTATAAGATGTTTTGGGAGGGTTGGGAAGGTATATGAGAATATTTTGGCTAATATAATGTTATTAAGTGAGGTGAAAATGTTAGAGGATAGGGTGACATTTTATTTTGAGGCGAGTGGCACCACTGTAGATATTAAGATCATTAAAATATAATAAATATCTTTCTCTTGGAATTGGTATCAAATTTAGTACAATTTTAAATATAATTTGTGTTATGGTATAAATACACTAAACCAATTTGATAAATATTAGTTTTGTTTGATATTATAATCTTGATCCCTTAGTTTAATTTCATTTAACCCATTTTAATCTTAACCATAATGATATGTTTTTTTACTATGCTAATTATTCATTATGGATAAAAAATAATTTTAAATTATGACATAATATTTATAATTATAACTCAAAATATATAATCCATTTTAAAATATTAAATTTATATATGTGGAATAAATTAACTAAATATCCATGCATAAAAACTCATAAAAACCATTTTTATAAAAGAATAATTTATATGATTAATTTTTTTTCCCTAGAAATAATAATCAGAAAAATGTAAATATTTTTTTTGAATATATTATCTAAAAATTTCTTTAAAATAATTAATGAATGTTAATTAATTTAAATTTTTAAGATAAAAATCATTGTAAATAATATAAAAATAGTTTTCTGAAATATATATTTTTTACATTCAAATTATTTTATCTTCACATATATCTAATGAATATTAAATTCTTAAATGGTAATTCCATTTATTATATAAATTATCAATAGGTTTATTAAATGATATGTAGTAATAAATATATAATATATAGAAAATACTATTCTTGAAAACATAGGTCTTATATGATATTATTCGCATCCTTAAAATTTGAGGGCTTATTTTCAAAGACTTAATGAATACATTTTTTATTACAGTTAACCTTTATAAATAAATTTTGTAATGTTTTTTAACCTATTAATACCCAAAAATTTATAATATTCACTCTTAATAATTAAAATATCACAGTTCGTATAAGGTCAATGTTTCATGTAAATCAAGATATCAAATACTTAAAATATATTTTAATGGGAAATATATTAAAAACATGAGATATTAAATTATACCCACTTAAAAATGTATTATACATAATAATTATGTTAGTTTAATTTAAAAAATAAAGATCCTCCTACCTCATTATATCCTAATGTTCCCATGTAGATTTCTCAAACGTATGGTTTCATAACAATACTTTGACCATGTATGAAATCTTGTTTCTTAGAGCTTCATATCATCGATACAAAATCACCATAAGTTTTTCTTTATATGAAAGTTAATAATCTAACTAAAAAACATCTGATTTTATTACAAGTGAAGGGTTTTATATGTAATTCCTAAAAAGTGATACCTGAAATTCATCATCCACTTATGAAAGGTTTTGTGGAAGAACCAAGTGAAATCCTACCATCCTGATGCGATCAAGGATATTGAAGGGAATGATATATCACAGGATCAAATAACCCTTAATCACAAATAAATTATCCTTATTCTAGGTATATATCGACAACTATACTATATCTTAAACTTCAATCTTTATAACCCATAAATGGTTATCAATATAACCCTTCTGTCAAGTTTGAGCCAACCTGACATTATATTGAATTAACCAAACTTTTTTTCATTTATCATCTAAACCAAGCCTAAATAGTTTGCAGTTTCTAAATTTATTCTAGCATGTTGAATTTATACATTTCTTTCTATTAAGTTATTCTCAAGGATCCATCTAAAAGATTAATTGAAAGCGAGATTTGTAATAAAATTACACTGGGGGATGGTGTTCATCCCAAGATCCTTTGGAATATATTGAATATAACATGTGAATATGCTCAATTGTTTGAATATTACACAGAGACTGACCATATTTATGAATATGAAATTTAGACAAAATCTCAACTCCATATTCAATATCTATTTAAGACTTCTCTAAAACTTCATGGTAAACCTTAGATCTTGATTGAATACAATTTGAAGTGTTACTCTATATATCCTTAAACTTCGTTGATTTATATCCTAGAATGTTTATCAAGTGATAAATCTTATCTAATATAAATGTAGTGATCTTACTTCATAAGGTGATCAACATCAACCCAAAGAGAGTTATGACAAATAGATTTATTGGGATATTAGACAAAAAAATCCACGATGATGATTTTCCATTTCCATTATGTAATAGGTAATGGTTATATCTTCATTTTTCCCTTCCTAAATTTTTGTCATACCAAGAATCAAAATACATAATCTATAATACACTGATTCATATTGTCCCACCATATATTCTTTTTAATATCTCTATAAATATTTGTACTTATTAGATGAAGATAGAATGATGATCTTTTTTATTAATCCAATATCTCCTTTAATTATGGTATTAAAGGGACACATAGTAGGTTCTTATACCTGATAATTCCAACACTAAAATAGTTGGAATTCACAAAATTTCTTAGATTCTATTGAAGTTAAAAATCATCCTTCTGATCACTTTAATCTTTTCATAAATGGATGGTTTAACATTCTACTTAGTATGATAGAATTTATTCCCTTATTTCATGATTTCAGGATCCATGATCTAAAAATCCATAAATTTTCTATCTCTTTCAATTCTTATGATGGAAATTTTAGCATTGTTCATCTCACTAAAATCATCGAGAACATTGTTCACATTCCCATGGTGGTAATGCATTAAGTAGTAATAATCCTTAATTTACTCAAACAATTTCCTTGGAAACATATTCAACTCTTTCTATGTGAATATATACTTAATGGTTTTAATATTAGTTTATATATTACACCTTTCAACATATATATAATTCCTCTATATTTTAATTGATTTTTTTACTAGAAGATCTAAATCATTATTTGACTATTTTTCTCATGAATATACAATTTTTGTGAGGATTACATAACTACCCTACCATTATACATGATAAAATATACCCATACCTTCTTTATTGCTTCACTATATATCATAAACCCCTATTCACTATAGGGTATTGTAGCATAAGTTCACTAACCATCCTTTTTATAAGAGCCTTGAAATTTTACTCATATTCATCAATCTAAAGTATCTTAAATCCCTTTTAAACAGGCTTAGTTAATGGATTTTATTAAGATTATGAATTAATAAAAAAATCGATAATATCCATGAAATTCAATAAATATATAAATTTTATGCACAGTGTTCGATCCAGGAAAACCCTAAATAAATTTCTTATTTGAAGGATACAGCAATGTTCCATCACCTATAGTTCTATTATCCATGAATGATAATTTCTATTACAAAATTCTAATTTTCTAAATTTATAATACAGTTTTCCTTCATTAAAGTATTGAAAAAAATATTCAAATGATCATCGTTATCTTTCATGATATTGGAATATATTAAAATAAAAACTCTAAATACTATAAAAAACTGATCCAGGTTATCTATAGTGAATAGATTAATTAGATCCAATAATATATTAGGATAATTGATAATTCCAAATGACATCAATATAAATTAATAATGTCTAAAACTCATAACAAAGGCTATATTGCATATATCTTTCCTTTTGAACATCAATTTATGATATTAAGATTGAAGGTTAATCTTCAAAAATCAAAGAGACTCATGAAAATCATAAAAAGATCAATATAGAGTTTATACTTCTTCTTGATCATAATCTTGTTATGTTCTCAATAATATATTCATAGATGAATTTTTCCATCATTACTAATAAAAAATAACTTTTATAACCTATGGAGATCCATTTGGGAATATTAATCCATTATTAATAATGTCCTAGAGTTTTTTTTACAATCCCTGGAACTCAATAGGGTCCATATAATAAAGAGTATTTGAAATTGGTGTAGTACTGGGTATGACATTTTTAGAAAACATAGTAATATTATTTGGGGAAAGACTAGGAAACTCATCATAAAATACATAATTATATTATCTAACAAGAGGAATATTTTGAATTTCGAGTTTCTCCCCAAATATTTGAGATAAATATACCACATGTATAGATAGTAAGACCCTTATAATTGTTGTTAATTCCTTTAGAATTTATTGTTAATCCTCACACTGATTGACGATAAAAGGTTGATACAAAATATGAAAGGTGACCTGACTTCCTCAATAGTTTCTATGGGATCTATGTAGGAGATAAAATCCATGTCCAAAATAAAATCAAATTTTACTATTGGGAGAATAAAAAGATTTTCAGTATGGAAATTCAACAAAATTCTATAGGAGAAGAGTTATATAATTAAAAAGGAATTCTCATACCATGATGCGTATTCACAAATAAATCAATATTTATCTTTTGATGTGGTGATGTAATACCCATATAAAATTATATGGATATAAAATAGTGGGTAAAATTGGTATAAAATATTATGTTTTTAGTTCTAGAGTAGACAATCAGTGTACCTTTCACCACATTGTATTCTTGACCCACTTTAGCAGATGTGATGGAATTGGATTTCCCATTTCCCATTGTCTGAAGAGGTTTACATGGATTATTATACTCAATATCACTTGTATTAGGGCATTGTTTCACATTACTCCAAAAATCATTACATCTAAAACCTAAAAATTTATTATTTAAGACCTTTCTCCTGTATGTTGTTTTGTTGGGACTTTTTTCATTTATTTGAAAATCATGTGCTTAATTCCTAGATCTCCCTCATGTAATGTATGGATCTTATCCATTTAGTCATTTCCCAACTTGCTTCTTTTCAAACTTTTGGAATGTTGGTAGTTGAGTTTCCTTTACTTTCTATTATGTGATTCATTGCTCGTTTTTCCTTGAAACTCTATATTCCATTTATTGTCACCAAACATATAAGAAAGTTGAGAGTATATAGATTATATTTCCACACTTAGAGAACATTTAATGATTTATTCATAGCTATTAAAATCTCTTATCACTAAAAACATTCATAGACTTAATTTTAATCCACTAAAGAACAAATTTATTTTGATTTTAGGGTCAAAGGTAAAACCAGAATAATACCTTTCATGTATTTTAGGGTATTCTTCATAAGCAGTAATGAATTTATTATCCTACTTCTATAGCTCAAGAAAGACCCTATCCGTTTTTGTAATAAGATACTTAGGAAAATAATTATTGAGAAATACAACTTGTATTGTATTATTGATGAGAGACCACCATTAATCAAACTCACCTTCCAAGTAATAGATGTATAAAGAAACTTATCATCGTCTGAGCACCAAATAATAACAAATATATTTTCTATTAAACTGATACATTATTCAATAACTAGTGGATCAGGGCACCCATAAAATGAAGGTGGTCATTTCTACATAAAATATTAAATGCATTTTGTTCCATCCTCAATGAAATTAGATGTTAAATATGGTTTATGTTTTTATTCATTACTTAAGACAGATGGGAAAACATTTTCACTAGATTCTTCATTCTATCTCGCATTCCATTTGGCTTCTCATGTTGGTTTCCATTGAATTCCCATTTACTTTCATTATAAACACAATTAATTATGGTTCCATCTATTGAATAAAAAAAATGGTTAACATAAATTATAAATAAATAATAATTATAGTGAGAATTTATATTTGAATAAACTTAATCCTGATATGTACAAAATTATTATACATTCACTTCATCATATGTCACTTTAGGTTCATCCTCTATCTCTTTTGGTTAAACATAGGTTTTTGTTGGTTTTTTCCTTATATTCTTTAAAAAATTATTTCCAAAAATAAAAAATCCCAAATATGAATCTCCCTAAGGAGACCAAATCATAACATACATATTTTTTATATCATTTTGGATTAATATTCAATACTTTTCACAATAATACCCACCTAAAAAACAATAATAGTTTTTTTGTCTTTCGAGACAAAGTAAAAAAATAACATATTTCATGAAAAATCTTCAATATAACCCAGAGAGTTCTCATTACATAGTATCATTATTAGAAAATTCATACATAAAACCATTATTTAGAACCATGGAAAAATTTAACATAATAAAGGGCAAGATCATAAGCTCAATAAGGGAAAACCATAGAGATATTAGCCAACAATAATAATTGAGCACAAGATAAATATAATTGTATGAGAGTTTAATAAAGGGAATAACATAAGAGTGCAATACCCAAAAAATATATCTCACAACTTAAGGGTCATGGAATAGTAATAATTATAACAATAAGCATTGTTTTTGAAAGAAACAATTTTCATGGGTTATGAAAAAATAACATAAAAAAGATGCATATCATAAAAATGTGAATAAAACATAAGAATATTACATTATAACATTATGAATTAGAAATCAACACCATAATCCTACAATATAATAAATTAGGAATCATGATAAGCATCACATATCAAAATTTATTATGAACCATCACTATAATACCATAGTGTAATAGATCATTCATTTGTACGAGCATCCCTCAATATGTTGGATCAGACATTAGTACCAGTATCCCTTAGTAATCTCTTGAGACATAAAACCATTACGCAATGCATTATATAGTTATAATAGACCCATCCATCACATAATTATAAACCGTACATATTTTTTCCACAATGACATAACATTTATAGTTCCGTCATCACATAATTAACCCATTGAATGGAATATGTTTGTGGATAACTTTCATAATGCATCCTCATAGGCCACATAGAGGGAAAAGGTAGATAATATCATTATATCATAACCCTAGAGATGATTAAAAACCATTAAATTATGTTTTAAAATATGAAATATAATTTATATATGAATTTAAAAAACACTTTGAAATGTAAGGAAAAATATCATATTATTTTTGGTAACTTTTGAAAATTCAAAATTTATTGAACAATGAGAAAATGATTTTCTTTAAGAAAACTAGGAATCATGTAACGAAAAATTCATGTTTATGAAAGGATATGATAGTTGGGAAATATTTTAATGTCATTTAAATTATAAATATAAAATTATTTTTACAATTTTTTAAAATGTCAAAATTATGTTGTACAAAAAAAACCTTTTTAAAGATTCCATCTAATTATTTTTAAATAAAATCAAAGGTCGTATAAAATAGAATTATGAAACATTTATGTACATGTAATAATATCGATAAAATGATATGAATAATATGGACATATAAGATAAATATTTCCCCAAAATAAGAGAAACTAGGAAGAAAATAGATGAGGTTTAAGGGAGGATAAACTATAATTTCTCACAATGTAAATTGAAAAATAAAGTCTTAATAAAAATTGAGATTGTTACATACACCCTTACCAAGAGTGATGAAATGCTTTATACATTCTCTAAACTCATGTAAAATTGATTTATATTTAGTAAAAAACTATATCAAAACTATATTATAAAATATCTTACAATATATTATTCATTAAAAATTTTTTATCACCTTTTTATTAACAGTTCTCCTCTAAAAACAATATTCTTTTTGTAAATTGTTTCATTTTTTATTCATATTTAAGTTTGGAGATTCAGGTACCTGGAGAATTGGTATGGTTTAATCATCTAAAAAATATTAATCATGTTGTAAATATTTTATTTATTCATCATATACAATTTTTAAAAATATTCATGAAATGACCTGATGAAAAATGAATTACATCACTTTGTGAAGACGGTAGTCTGTACGTACGCACATGCAATATTTTCAATTTCCATTGGATGTGAAGAAATGAAGTATAAAAAATAATAAAATTTCAATAAAAGTAATTATATTATAAATATAAAATATATTAATAAATAAATAATGTAACCATTCTTGAGATCCAGTTATTAAGAATAAAATACATCGCTTCATGAAGATTGTAGTCCGTACAGACACATGAGCGATGTTTTCATTTTCAATTAGATGGAATGGATAAATAAAATAGTTATACCATTAATATAAAATAATTTATTATATTAAAAATTCTAATTTAATTATTTTATCTTCCTAATAGAATATTTTGAGGTGTTAGAAGAATAAATATACTTAAAAGAGCCCGGTTAATACAATTATCTCTTCCTCGAGTATCTTCTTTTGTTTTACACATTAATCCATATTGGGTTGTTATTTTAGTGATACCCAGACCTCTATTATTTGGTTATTATATTTTATAATGTTTTTAGTTAGATCTTTGTTTAGATAAGGTGAATAAGTTTCATGTATAAGTGAGTAGAGAAGGTGCCTATTTATTCGTGCAGGGAGGGGCACCCTTGTATATATAAATAACTATTAAACATAGTAAATGTATATCTCATGGAATGTGGATTGAATTTAGTCCAATTTTTAATATAAGGTGAGGGTATTTCTAAATACACTCAACCAATATGAAACATATATGGTTTTTGTTATATTAGAAGTCTTAATCTTTAATTTAATTCCTTTTTACGAATTTTAACCTTTACCATGGTGACATGATTTTTACCATAATAACAATTAAATATGCATAGTAATTAAGTTAAATTTATTAAATTATATTTTTTATGGTAATTATAAATATATAATCCATTTTAAATATTTAATTCATATAGGTTTCTAAAATTAATTCTTATATCTGTGCGCAAAATGCTTAAAAACCATTTTTAGAAAAAGGTTATTTTATATATAAAAATTTATTTTATTATCATTACTTTTGTAGAAAAAAACAATATATTAATTTTAATATTTTTATTAAATACTTTATCTATAATTTTGTTATATTCAATTATAAATATTTATTAATTTAATTTATTATGATAAAATACATTACACATAAAAACAATTTGCTGAAATTTTTTTTCTTCAAAATTATTTTATCATCATTTTTATCTAGTTAAACATCAATGTATAAATTATTATTAATTTATTATTTATTATAAATATAATGTATCATGGATTTTTATTAATTAATATATAATATTTTGAAAATTTAATTCCTAAAAAATTAGTTCTTATAAGGTTTTACTCGTATCATTTAAATTTGAATACATAATTACGAAGAATTAATACATACATTTTAATTATAGAAAAAAAATTCATACATAGGTTTTGAAATGTGGTTACACCTATTCATAACCTCCAATTTAAAAGCTAGGTTATAATGATAAACTTTAATAATAAAAATATCATAGTTTGTATAAGCTCAGTGTTGTGTGTAATGAAAACTATCAAATTTATAGAAATTTTTAATGGGAAATATATTCCTAAAACAAGGGTTGTTACATATAATGTATCACATGGGCCCAATTGGGAATAAATGGAGGAGGTTTGGTTATTTTTTTGGCAACATTTTATTATACTATGAATGTATTGGTATACATGTGGATATTTACAAGGGGAACTATTGGTGGTGGAATTCTGAGTTCATACTCACACCCTAAATGGATGCACTAGAAGATGTACATACTTTATGTATCATGAACTATATAAGGGAAATGGATTAACATTTGGATATTAGTGGTGGGGGAGTGTATTTAGTGAATTATCTTGAAACTATGGTTCAACCAGACTTGTTTGGTGGTTTCTCAATGCTGGGTCGACCAATTATTTTGGCACATTTGTGTATGTATGTTTGTGATCATCTAATGAATGAATTTTTTTAATTTTTTTATAGTTTAATTTTATTTATATGTCTATAAGGATCATCATATATATTTTTTGGTTTAATAATTCTTTTTATTTAATGATTCTTTGATTATTGCTTTGTTGTAATTATTTATTATCCTCAGAGGGTGTAATATCATCACTATCACCCCATAGACCTTCAATGCTAGTAAAGATTATTTTATGTAAAGGTAGGAATGATTATGTTCTTATGGTGGTATGACATAATTATTATAGAGTGATCCATTATAGGTTGTTACATCATAATATTCCAGTATTTTAAAAGAATTAAATGAGGGAAGAAGATAACTTTGGGAGGGGAGAGTTTTCACGTAGAGGCTATTCAAAAATCATATACAGGGAATCATATCCTGGCCTCCTTGAATTAGGATATAGGGATAGACTCTAAGGTTATGAAATTATTAATATATTTCTTAAATGTATAAGTAATGCCTCAAGATACTTCCCATTTAACCTTCATCCAATTACTATCTATATGTTTCATCTTATGGAATTACTAATTATTTACAGCCAAATATTTATGATATTTACTACATTGGATGAATCATAGTAACACCAAATTAATTTTACCTTAGGATACATTGTACTACAACTCACCCAAGTCACATAATACAACTTTATAAGGTATATAATATTATATCTCTGTATCATAAAATATTCTATACCCTACAAGATTAAATATAATACTTCTTCTATATTTATCATACCCATTACAAAAATATCAAAATATACAATATCACATGGATTTAAGTAATATTCCATTCAATATCCTAATTCCATTAAATACTAATAAACTATCATTAAATTTCACCATATATCATGTCATATAAAATAACTTGTAAAATCATATCTAAAAAACCTTTTGTATATCTTCCAAAACACATATGGTAACCTATTATTAATTTCAATTTGTATTAAATCATATATAATATCCTATTATAACCTCATCCAAAACTATTTTTGGGCAAAACTCTAAAAAAGTTTTAGAGTAGCTCTCTCATTCAAACTCAATCCCTATTTTTTCAACATGAAAGTTTTACCATGGGCCTTTGTAACATTAAAAAAAATATAAATCACCACATACAAATATTTAAACAATTATTTAACCCTATAAAAACATCATTGTTACTCGAGATACAAAGATATGTGGAGTGATCTTCATAAAAAAACATGTATCTCTAAACCTATGCACACTAGTTACATCACATGCATGTATGAATTATCATACTTTCCCCTTTTCCAAGACATCATGGGACCATGGGAAATGAGGTTTGTTAATCCCATATTTCATATTTATAAATTTTTTATTATACAACTATATACTGATAATATCTATGAATATATCACATGCCATTCATCTTTTAGTTGAGTATATCACCAATAACACATTCAAGTAGATAAGCACATCATATGGACCTTATAAGTATGTCCATACATTTCTTTATCCTATATGAATAAAGGTATAATATGTAATACTCATAATAGGAGAGGAAAAATCATATACTGATTTAACATCAACCAATGAGATGATCAGTATCATGAAAAACAACCTTAGGTTATTTAAGCCTCAAGGATTTCATTAGAAAGGTATCAAAGTATTATGGTCCTTATGCTTTTTATGTCACCAACATAAGGTGTAGGGACACAAAATGTTAACAATTAATTCCTATTTTACTAAAGGGGTAGTATATGAAATCCAATGTTGTATACATTATTTTTCATCTAGTTGATAAAACACTTTTGTACCACAAGAGGACATTCTGTATCCCTATATATGAATTATACTCATGACAACCTTAACATTTCATCCGAACCTATAATAGTCCATGATAAAAATTGGTTATGGATAACTTAGATTCGTACAATGAGAGGTAAATTATCATTATATTAATTAAAAGTTGATTTATATATACATACATTCAACAGACATCAAGTTATGAAAAAGTGGAGGTTACCTTTAATTTTACATGATATATTTTATATTCTTAAATTTTTTACGATTAATTTAACAAAAAAATACGTAAAAACTATCTAAGATTTTACATATTATATAATTATATATAAATATTATGTTTTCCATTCCTCATGGGGTTTTTTTAAGCTCATTAAATCTATTTTTAGTTACCGCCACACCCCTATGTGTCAATATGATTAAAATCGTCGAATATACTATTTAGTGAACAAACTTTATGATGAAAGCTTGTTTGAATAAAAGGGAGACTTCAAAATCATATTCCCAATGTTCAAATCTATGAACATAATCAAACTATTTAACTAAAAAAATCCAATGTTAGATTGTTAATAAGTTCTATTGTCTATTTAGATATCTTTATAAGGGCATCATCATCATCGTTAGAATCATTTCAATTGAACTTTCTCCATGAAATGTTATGGTAACCAATATAAAATTTAAAAAATATCATTACCAATATATCCTAAAAAGCTTATGATATCGTGTAAAAACCACTTTCTTATGGTATGTATTATAACATTTACATTGGTTCTCTTCTATTATATCCCAAAAATTCTATAATATAAAGCGAAATTTACTAATAACACTATCTAGTAACATCATTATTTGGTAAATTTTACCTTTATATAATAAAAAAAATACTTCCACCAATATCTAATTTACTATATTATTTTTATAATATTAAGATAAGTAACATTACACAAATTGTTTTGTGTTTGTAAATAATAATTATTTCATTTTAGTGGGAATCACTTACAAATAGAATATTATTTTTAAATCATATATGGTATTCAATGTTTTTAAAAATTTATTAAAAGAAAGACTTTATCAACCACATAATTGTTGGGGGTGGAATCATATTCCTTAATAATATTAGATAAATAATTTTCCTTATATAAAAATCATTTTATACTTTTAGCCTTTTCAAGTATGTTATAGAATAAAAAATGTCATAAACCTTGTATATATTAAACAAGAATTATTTGGAAGCTCATATAAATATTGTGAAAACAGAGATAAATAAACAAAAAATTTATTCAAATTTATCTTGGATTGGAATACTTATTGTAATAAAGTCCTTAATATAGAAATTCCTTCCTTTAATACCTAAAAGTAAACATCAATATCTATTCTTAAAGTTTGTCTTCACTTCCAAATTTTGTATACTTGAAAAACTTATAAAACATTCCATTTTTATCATATACCATTCATAATAATAGACATGAAATTTATAACATTAATACTTGTGGTGGACTCTACACATGATTTCTTGTTACCCTTTAAGTATTCCCAATTTTTTATTTTCCAACATTTAGTTTTGTCAAAATGAAATCATTGTCCATACATTTTTTTATTTATTTAATCCATGCCATGGACTCAAAATGACCTCTTTTATTATAAATTTAAACATAAATTTAACCATTATCCTATAAAACAATAATGATGAAACTTGAGAATAAAACTTCCATTACCTTCTCTGATATCCCAACATATTGAGGATGTTAGATAAAGTTTTGTTGAACTCATTCGTCTTATAGTTTGAAATAAACTATCTTAATTTTCTTGAAATTTATTTTAGAATGAAATACAAGGATAAATCAAATCTAATAGGTTATCCTAACTTTAAAAATTCATTAAAGAACCTAATAATTTTTGGAAAATAAGTTTATAATTATTTTACCTTTCCGATTTTAAACTAAAATAAATCCTTTAAAACCACACCCCATTAATGCGTTATTATTCTTGATAGAGACTAGTTATCTTGTAGATCATTTTGTAAGCATCCTTGGTCACATGATACTATTGAGGCTTGGATTACATGGTCACAAAAATGATAATAGATACTTAAAATTTATTCTTAAAATGATTATTTTACAAAACTAAATCTATTTATTGAAGAGCTTCACTAGTCAATTTCTTAAGAAGGGAATCAATTAAATGTATGGAATTATCTTTTTTCTTAAGAAATTTTATTATGTACTGATACAAAAACATGAAATCAATTCGATTATTCCTTTCCTTATAACAATATAAATCTCAAGGTCATTCTTGAAGATTATTATACCATCATATATAACAAAGGATTGTATTTTATGAGTATTATATTTAACATTAATTTAGTAAGAAATTTTATTAAATGGTCTCCCAATAAAATGAAGACCCATTTTAAAACACATAATATCCCTTAGTGGTTCAAGATCCATATTTGTAACATGCCGACCTGGGTTCCACACACGGGTATCCTAGGACGATTCACCACGTGACTTCAAGATCACCTCCTCACACCCTGGAGGCTTCTGACTAGCAGTGAGGGTATGATTAGTTGATCATGGGGAGACTATACCCTCTTATTATAGTAAAAATGAGTTGAAATAATAAAAAATTGATGAAGCATAAACATAACCACAAATAATGCTAGTAACTCATAATAATCAGTATAGGAAATACAATATCAAACTTAAGAAGAAACCATTCCTTACTAAAGTACGTGTCATGTGTCTAAAATGAAAATAAAAAATAAAGTCACTAAGGACTCCTAAGTGAGTCCTAAACCCTGTTCAGTTCCCTCATCCATGTTCCATCTCTAATACAACAATCCAACAAGGGACTTTTCCATTAAATTGTCCTGTAATCATGTAATCTATTTTGGTACCAATCGGGTAGCCCGAGTAGGGAGTGATTAAAAACTAGCAAGACATCATTAATAGATTTTAAAGAAAATCTAGAAAAGATACAATTCTTGATGTTTTATAAATAAATAATCACAATGCATAAATAAGTAGTTATTACATTATACAGTTAATATTTATTTAACCACATTAACTCTACGGTTCCTAAGGATACCCATACCTCTATACTAGCTTCGGATCATGTGAGAGGCTGAAGTGTTCCACAATAATGTCATATCTTAATACCTTCTTCATCTCATGCCAAAGCCCAAAGTATTCAATAGTTATATCATATCTCAATACCTACTTCAGCTCGTGCCGAAGTCTGAAGTATTCTCAAATTATGTCATAATTTAGAGTTCTATTTTTACAATTCTTTAATTCCATACTTGATTTTGCATGTTACAAATATTAAATTCATAAGTAAACGGACCATGTTACCATAATTAATTTTCAATAGAATGACTATGTTACCATTCCTTTACTCAAAAGTATAATGACCCTGTTACCATTTCTACTTGTCAATTGATTGACCATGTTCCCATTCCATTAATCAAAAGTACAATGATCATGTCACCATTTATCATTAACAATTGAATAACCATGTTCCCATTCCTTTACTCATAAGTACAATGACTATTTAACCATTTATTATAATCAATTTAATAACCATGTTCCCATTTCATTACACATAATTAATATTTCAATTAAATATTCAACATCAATTTAATTACTAATTAAAGAATTAGTTTATCATATATATATATATATCATCAATTAATTCCACAATTAATTAAGTATATCCAAGAAATTAACTAATTCAATAATTAATTAAATAAAAATTTCTCAAGTTAATTAATTAGTGAACTAATCACATCGACAACATTAATTAATATGGTGGTTAATTAATCACATAAAATAAATTAATTCATTCAAAAAATAATTAATCTATTCAACTCTATTAGTCAATTCAACAATTCATTAATCAGGAAAATAACATCAAATAAAACAAAAATTAATTACACACAATAACTCCTATAGTTAATTTAATAATTAACTTATCACATAAAAAAAATAAATTAATTCAACAAAAAATTAATCACATAAAATATAAAAAATAATTCAACAATAAATCAATCAAATTACTTACATTAAAAAATTTGTAAATTAATTATTCCTTTTATTTAATTAAACAGTTAAATAAACCTATTACCCACATAAATTAATTTGTCAATTAATTAATCCCATTATTTAATTCAATAATTAAACAATCTCATTACTCACATTAATTAACTCATTAATTATTTAATGAATTTACTTAACTCAAGATGTAAATAATCTTTGACAAACATTAATTAGTTAATCAATTAATTAATCCAATTATTAAATTAAATAAATTAAATAATCTCTCTACTCATATTTATTAATTCATTGATTAAAAAATCCTATTATTTAATTCAAAAATTAAATCAATTCAGTTCTAATGTTAATTAGTTCGTCAATTAATTAATTCCTTTTTTCAATTCAACAAATAAATAGTCTATTTAATCACATTATTAAATCTTTAATTTATTAATCACATTATTTAATTCAACAATTAAATAATCTCTTTAGTCACATCAATTAATTCATAAATTAATTAATCCCGTTATTTAATTCAACAATTAAATAATCTCTTTACCCGCATTAATTAATTCACCAATTAATTAATACCTTTACTTAATTAAATAATTAAATAATGTATTCACTCATATTAATTAATTCATCAATTCAATAATCGCATTATTCAATTCAAAAATTTAATAATCTTGTTACTAACATTAATTAATTTTTCAATTAATTAATCATATTATTTAATTAAAAAATTAAACAATCCCTTTACTCCCATTAATTAATTCATCAATTAATGAATACCTTTACTTAATTCAAAAATTAAATTATCTCTTTACTCACATTAATTAATTCATCAATTAATTAATCTAATTATTCAATTCAACAATTAAATAAATCTTTACTCATATAGACTAATTCATCAATTAATTAATCCCAATATTTAGTTCAATAATTAAATAATCTCTTTACTCACATTAATTAATAAATCAATTAATTAATCCCATTATTTAATGCGATAATTAAATAATCTCTTTACTCACATATGTTAATTATTCTATTAATTGGGCCCTTTATTTAATTGAAAAATTAAATATAATCTTTACTTACATTAAATAATTCATCAATTAATAAATCCCATTTTTTTCGACAATTAAATAACACCTCATCCACATTAATTAATTTATCAATTAATTAATCACATTATTTAATATAATAATTAAATAATCACAATACCCACATTAATTAATTATCCAATTAATTAATCCCATTATTTAATCCAACAATTAAATAATAATAATACAACCATTAATTAATTAATTCATTAATCAATTCCTACAGAAAATATTCAATATCCCTAATAAAATCAAATATTAATTGTTTTATCTCTATTATTCGGTAAACAAATTAATTCATCAATTATTTTTATCTATATTAATTCAATCACACTAATTAATTCCTCAATTAATTGTTCCTCAATTAATTATTCAATTTAAAAATAACTATATCTTTATAATTAATTTCACAATTAATAATCCAAGATTAATTTCATAATTCTGACCATTACCATTAATTAATTATACAATTAATTATCCATGTTCAATAATATCAATAAATCTATAATTAATTCAACAATTAATTATCCAAATCAAAATTTTAGAACCTCATAATTAATTTAACAATTAATTATTCATGATCTAAAATCCCAATATTCTAATTTCACAACTCCCTTAATTAATTAATTCCCCAAATTAATTAATTAAATCAAGAATGTCATTCCTAAACATCTAATAGAAATTATACAATTACATACACATAATTTTAAGTAATAATTTGGGATTCGAATTATATACCACCCACCTCAAAAATGACGACGAAGAACACTCACCAATGAAAAACCATAATTTCGGCAGAATAACGACATAAAATGAGATCTTGATTCAATTCCTATATTCAAGATTTAAATAAATCAAGATCTAAGAATCCTAGATCTAAATATAGATCCAATAATAAATAACATCCACCTTTTATCCGGGAACTGGATTGTAAGAGTGAGATAGATTTAAAGGAGAGGAACACCCATACATGAGAGGTGCACATATGGTCTTTGGTTGAAGATGGTGATGCATGGAGGAGTTTTAGTCCCTGAAGGTTGTGTGCGGCGACTCTATAGTGGAGAGGAGACATCTTCAGAGGCTTGGAAGTAGATAGGGGAGTTCTGCTTTAGGGATACACGATGCTGGAGGGGTTTAAAATAGATGTTATCCCTTCTTTTCTATTTTTCCCAAAAATTACATCACCACCATTTTAGAAAACATTAAAAATAAAGTATACCTTGTAAAATTTATTTTCATGACATGTTTACATGTGGCGTAAATTATTGTCGTGACACGTCTACATATGGTGTAAATTAATGTCATGACATGTCCAAATATGGTGTAAATTAAAGTTGTGATAAGTCTACACATTGTGTAATTTATTTACAGGGTGTTTACATTTTCATGGATGTGAATTAATTTAGGCCATGAATTAAATTCACAAGGTCTACCCAAAATAATTCACATCATGAATTGGGTCCATGATGTATATTTTTTCTATTGCCCGAACTCACCACTTTCTCCTAATACACCCCTAGAAAAAGCAGAGATCTTACAATCTCCCCACTTTATAACAAATCATCCTCAATCTGTACTAGCAAGATCCTCTAAGATTTCATGTCAGAAACATTAGGATACAGATCCCTACCATCTACTTCTATGTCCCATGTTTCCTTCTGCACACATCCATGTTTCTACAATAAATGAACAATTATCATAGTCGTTTCCCACACCATTTTCTCACTATAATCAAACACATGTATCGGTTCCTCCTCAAACGATTTATCAGTCTCTAGTTCAACTTTTCCAACATACCTGACGTGTTTCAAAACTGACTGTTCCCAATGAATACAAGAACACAATCCAACATTGGAACTTAGACTTGCTATAAAAAATGGTTTAGAATGAATGTAAATCCACCACCTCCAAGGCCCACCTGGAATTTCACCAGGAATTTAAATATGAACCTTATAAGTTATTCATTGGAATTATGATTCCATAACTTTTAAATCACAATATTTATATACACTCCAACTACTGAAACATTTCTCCCCACCATAGGATAATTGTTAACACATGTTGTCATGAAACTCAATCATTATGGCCTATGGACCACTGTATTTATTGAACTATAGTCCCTTCTGAGAACCTTATACATAAACTATTGATGGCCTATCTCACACCATCCATCTCCACATATATACCACTTCATAAGAACAACTTCCAAGGGGCCCTATATTCAACCAAAACACATTTAGGTAGTTAGGCGTATAGCCAAAGCATTCTCAGTATAATGGGATGATGGAAAGGTAGGGGACATGATAAACACTAATTAAAAGTACACTAAGAAGTTTTAGATGAACACAACTATATACCCTCAACACCAATGCAAGATCCCACTATATAAACACCTTAATTTATCAAAAATTTCAGGCTTCCCTCCAACCAACATCTGACCACATTGATCCAAAACCGGATGGTCTCTCACACAATTGATAATATATTTAACAAAATAGAGATTTATAAATACCCAAAATACCCACATCATTGGCCAAATAAGCAATATGGAGGATTCTTATTTCACAGCATCAACATATTTAAAACTGGTATTTACATGAAACCATTTGAACTCTTTCCCTCATTTTACTAAAAAATAGTCAAAACCGAGGCCCTATCTCTAACCTTAACTGTCCTACATCAAGGTCATAATTTAGAAGGGCGAACACATTATAATTATTCATGTTTTAAATTTAGACACCAATTTATTGTCTACTTGCATCATTTTACTATCTTTCTAAATTTCATGCGAGGAACCATTTTTATTTCAATTTCACAAGCAAGGAAAAACAGTTTATGTTCAATAACTTACCCATAACCCATTTTCCCATGAGTTCTTAAAATGATTCATGTCATAATAACCTTGAGTGCCATTATTGATGAATTTTTACTCAACTCTCATGCCTTACTAGGTCATATGTTTAAACATAGAAAATATCAACAAATATTTGAAATAATAATCTCATCACCTAACAAGTGTATCACCAAAGGTGGAATAATATTCAATGGTAATAATAAACTACAATGACAACAATGCCACTCTGGGTGCTTGGGTTCTCCTTGTACATGAGTTAGCTACTCCGATGCACGATCTCACAACCTAGGCCTCAATCTTCCTAGTCTCATTTCAACCTTTTCTAAATAGTAATACAAAATAATAATAAAATAAAAGTTGACCTCTGATACCATTTTTTAATGTCCCAACCTAGGTTCTGCACACTGGTGCCCTGATCTGGTTTGCTATGTGACCTCAAGTGTGACTCCCTGCAAGCTAGAGGCCACCGACTAGTAGCGACTGCTGAATTAGTTGATCAATTTAATGATATACTTTTTTTATCTGATTAAACACTAGTGTATATAATAAAAAACATCAGAAGCATAAACATAACCATAAACAATACAAGTAACTCATTATAATTAAAGTAGGAAATGCAATATCTGACTAAAGCAGAAAAAATTCCTTGATAAAGTACATATCAAGCGTCTAAAATGAAACATGAAAGTAAATACACTGATAACTCTCAATCGGGTCTCGAAACATTTTTAGTACCATCATCCATGCTCTATCCTAAACACAACTATCCAACATGGGCCTTTTCTCTTAACCTGTCATACAATCATGTAATCTATTGGAGTGCTGACCAGGAAATCCTATTAGGCTATGATTAAAACTCATTTGGCCACCCCAACATTTTCTAAAACAAATACAAGCAATAAATATTGTATACAATTGTATTCAAAATAATTGCAACGCATAAGCAAACAATTATCATGTAATAAAATTAATATTTATTTAACAACATTTACTCTAGGGTTCCCAAGGATACCTGTACCATAATACTTCTCCAAATAATGTTAAGGCCTTATGTTTTCCTTGGTAATATCGTCTATTAATACATGCTTCATGTCATGATAGATCCCAAAGTATTCAATGGTGATAGAATATTTCCATACTTTCTTAAACTCATGCTAGAGTCCAAAGTATTCCCAAGTTATGTCTTAACTCAGAGTAATCTTTTTAACATTTTTTAATTTCATTTTTTTTACACACATTACTAATATTAAACTCATAAGAAAGATGACCATGTTACCATACTTACATCTTTATAGAATGACCACGTTACCATTCCTTTACTCACAAGTATAATGACCATGTTACCATTTATACTTCTCAATTGAATGACCATGTTCCCATTCTATTACTCATAAGTAAAATGACCATGTTACCATTTATATGTCTCAATTGAATGACCATGTTACCATTACTTTAATCACAAGTACAATAAACATGTTACTATTTATACTTGTCAATTTAATGAAAATGTTCCCATTATTTTACACATAATTAATCAATCAATTAATTATTCAGCACAAATTTAATTAATAATTTAATAATTAGTGTGTCATATACATATACCCATAATAAATTCCCCAAGTAATTATGTTTTTAAGATCCATTAATTAATTCAAAAAATTATTAAACAAAAAAATTTCTATAGTTAATTCATCAATTATCTAATCACATTAATAATATTACTTACTTTGGTAATTAATTTGTTACATCAAATACACTAATTAATTCAACAATTAATTAATCACTTCAATTATATTAGTCAATTTAACAATTAATTAATGACTCCAATAATGTAACACCCCAAACTTCCACAGTACGTTTCTCTTTGAATAATACAATAACTTGTGTTGTACACAACTTCGAGTTCTGACACACCAAAACCAATCAAACTGGCAGTTATGAATAGTAATACCCAATTTTTGAAATTTTATAAATTTTATCTTTCAAAATGGACTTCATTTTTAGATTCATAATATCAAAATTATCTTAGGGGGAAATTTTTGGTATTCTTCTGAAAACTTTCAGTTTTTGATGAATAGTGAAAAACACTGAGTTGTTGTTTAAAACTGACTTTTCATTTAAATAAATATTTATTTTATCTAAATTTCTTTTAGGTAAAAATAGATACCAAATACCTATATATTTTCAATGTAATTCATTGGAATTATTTTATAATAAGTTTACCTATTTTAAAATTTTATCGAACTTTTTACCGTCTTTTACCCAGCACCTAGGTGCATTTGAAAATTTTTATAAAACATAATTTTACCACTTCTATGAGTTTAATTTCAAAAATCTGAGGGAAAAGGTTAATATCAATGAGTAAAATGTGGTTCAATAAGATGAAAATAGTTTTTGGAGAATAGTAACTTTTGACTTTTATTTACCACGGTTAAAAGTAAATAGGGTAATTAATTGTAAAAATGATATCATAATTACCATAACACATGTCCTAATTCTATTGTATAAGTATAATTCTACCAAAAAAACCTTTGGAATAAAATATGATCCTCTTTGGTCCACTTGGATTAGATTTGGACAATTATTATTGTTTTATTTAAAGAAGAGTTAAAAAAGTTAAATTCAATGTTTTATAACTAAACCATTTTTAATATAGGTTTACACACAATATAAATTCAACTATAAATATTAATTAGAAATATAAAATTATTTCCTACATAATGGTATTTTATTTATAATTTTTAGACATTAAATAATTTAATTTATTTATAACATAATGATGATGCAGTAATTACCTTCGTAATGAAATATTAAAATAATTGATATTATAAATATCCAAATAAATGTAAATTGAGACTTATGATGAATTAAAATAATTTTCTAGGTTAATATGACATGTTAGGGTTGTTTAAATAAATTTTATTTGAAGTGATAAAGTTTTTATGGCTTTCAAAAAAATCAAATACTAAATAGTGCCCAAATTGACATAATTGAGTTTTTAAAACAAATACTATATTATTAATTGATATAATATTCCTAAAATTATATGGTTCGGAAAAAGGACTTAGATAAGGTTATATATGTTAATAATGAACCACATGGGGTTCTCTAGGCTTGTTATAGTATGTTTCTTAACCATATAATATAAAAATACATAGAGACATGGTAAATTGGAAACTATTTAACGAAGAGTTAAATCTAAAGGATAAGGTCAATATGGTGATATAAACCTATATAAAACCTATTGGATGAGATGTTTTTAACCCATTCCTACCTTATCCTCGAAATAATTCATTTTGGATCTATTAGAAACCAAAACTGATTTTATTATAAAATAATATCTCAAGATTTTCCTAATGTGACCTTCACCTCTCTTATAAATGGGAACTTCCCCTTCTCTAAATTTCACACCTCCAAATAAATTTGACTCCGAAAAAACCTACCCAAATATCCTCCCAACTTCCCTCAATTAAACCTAGATTCCTTACATTGATCATAAAGTCAACCAAAAGATCCCTTTTGATCAACTCAAAAGAAAACACCCGAAGTAGAGGTAAATATTTCATCACCCACTTTCAAGGTCTTTTCTTCTTCCACTTCATCTTTCCATGTTGTTTCCATAAAAAAAATATAAATACAATTCCTTCTACATACCGCGATTTTATTATAAATATTTTACAACCATATTTGTTATTCTATCCATCCTACAAATGACAAAGTCACCATACTTGCATACGTACGGCTTACCGTCTCCACGTTGTGGTGTGGTTTGTTATTCAAACACTTCATTATTTGTATGGGTATAATAATGAGTATAAATGATTTAGATAATAAATATAAAATGTTAATGATTATTTATATATGATATACCATCCAATTACATATGATTTCTCAATCAATATAATGACATTATCGCTCGTGCGTACGTACGGATTGCCATCTCCACGAACGCGATGAGATTCATTCCCCATCGTAATCATTCAAGAATAATTTTCATTCTATTATTCAATTTTTTTTATGAATATAATATCATTATGTATATGAATCAAATACTTCTTATTCATAAAAAACTTGTCCTACATAACCAAGCATATTAAGGAAAACGAATCAGTTAACACCCAAAACAATGATACAACTAAAATACTAATAACAAAGAAATATTATAAGATCATGTATGAAATCATATTTACATATATTATTCTTTTATAAGTTAATAACAATTATTTAACTATTATATTGGAGGTTAACTTACCATTTAACAAGAAAAAGTACAAGGTGGTTAATTTCACAATCTCTTTATTATCTGAGGTTGTTTTTACGTATGTATCTAATGAGACCTCTTTATCATCCACATCCGTGTTTTCTTAAAAATGTATTTCAAAACATTTTTACTATTTACTAGACAATGTGTTATATTCATTTATACTATTATTTGACCTTATATGTTTTTAAAGGAATCTTTCTATCGTTTTCCCAACAAGTTACATTATGACCTTTTCGAAAAAAATTAAGGTAAAAATGTTTTTTAACTTATACGGCGGGTGTACCTATTTTCTACCGTTATAACATCATCAAAGATTCCCTTACAAGCTTATAATAATATTTTCAAAATAAATGTTTTCTTTTATAATTATATGTCTCTTAAATGATTTCAAAATGGAAAGAGATATTTCTCTAAAAAAAGTTTTGATTTCATCTACGTCAACATCCTTTTGATGGATTTTAAGCGTGTTTGAAGTTGATTTATTATGATAAAAATATTCCATATTTTATTTAAGGTATTGTGATATGTTTTAATATGTATGTATTATTTTTATACCATTCATGGTTTATGTATAATGTATTGATATTTCATATTCTAGTTTTAATTCGAATGTTTATGTTATGTTTAAACCTTTTCATATGAGGAATGCATTAGACTTAGTAAGTAATGGGTGGGGCCCACTACAGCTCCTCGATGCATCGATAGGTCTCATGAGACCAACTAGTGTCTTGGAATGAGGCCTTGGAAAAATCTTATTTGTATTCTTGGAACAGGGCCTTGACTATGTGGTTATGAAATCTGACATTTTTCATTCCATCATTATGAAATTTGATATTAAATTTGTATGTGATTATTCGACTAGTAAAATAACCATGTTAATAAGTAAATAGGATTATTTGATTTTACCTTTACCATATTATGTTGAAGTTTAAGTTTAAAAGGCTTTTGTTTTAGTCTTATACATTTCCTTAAATGTTTATACATATTTATGAAAGATTATGCTATATTGTTATCCTTACTGAGAATCTGAGCTCACCCCTTTATTTGTTTTATTTTCCCCAGATGTGAAGAAGTATTTAATTTTTGACCCACAGGGATAGGCTAAGGATAGAAGTGCGTTTATAGGGGACACAATTTTGTTGATGTTTTTATTTCATGATTTAATTTAAAACATATGAATGTATTCAGTGCTTCCAAGGCTACTAAACTAATCATTCTTTCAGGACATGATTCCTTGTATCATTCCAATGTTATTTATTAACACACCGAGTCTGGGAAACTAGAGTCGGGGCATTATAGTTGGTATCAGAAGAAGTTTAGTACAAAACTCGGAAACTAGATTTAGAAAAACTCTGATTAGAAAACGCTACCCTAAGATAGACTTCGTGGATTAGTATAGAAGAACTTTCTATAATTTTGGTATTGTAGAGATTTTGTGAGTTTTCCAAGAAACACACCCCTGTATGGATATGAGTAGGTAGAGGCATCTTTGGCATAAGTGTACTTAGGGGTAAAATCTGAAAACAATTCATTGAGCTATACTTGAATGGGAACACGTGCAAAACAACGGGCCTTGATGCGCTCTTGGTTACGACACTACTGGTGGATATGCTTAGGATAATTCACATTTTCATTACAAATCATTATAAAGGATTTATAAGTATATACTTCATTAAAGAAATTTTTTTTATGGTTATGGATTATATCCCTAAATTTTTCAATTTATGTTAAGTGTTTTACAAGTTCGGAATTATGTATTTTGGTTCATAAACTAATCTACTATATGGCATTGTTTATAAATGACACCTAGTGGAAGGAATGTAAACCGTATCAACGCACATAATCAATTTAGGGATTTCAATCCTACTCTAGATAATTATATTGGAGCTGGTGATGCAACTGGTGATGATCATCTTATCACCATACAGGGACAACTCACACCGGTTAGGAATAATAACCTTACCCATATGGGGAACCCTGATCCACAATGTGGAGGATCAATTTTAGACTGATTCATGAGGCATCAACAACAAAAATTCAATGGGACAAAAATCCATTTGTATCCAAGCAATGTAAAAGTCCCTTAGACAAAATATTTCACGATTTGGGGAGTAGTGAAAGGGAAAAAGTTGTCATGTCAGTTTATCACCTCAAGGGAGATGCAGATCAGTTGTTGTCCTTGATTAAAAAAAGGAATATAATAAAGTATCAAATATGGAATGGAGGGAGTTTAATGAGATTTTCTTAGAAAAATATTTTCCTTGTGACCATCAAGCAGATATGGAAAGGCAGTTTTTGAGTCTAAGACAAAAGGGGGATGAGAATGTCAAAAAAAATGAGGCTAACTTTACAAGGTTAGCAAGGCATGCTGAAGATTATATACATAACCCAAGGAGTAAGATTTATCAACTATTTGATGGTTTAAAACCATTTCTTCGGTGAGAATTAGTCTCATAATCCTTCTTATCATATGAATATGTTGTATCATGTGCTATCAAGAAATAAAAATAATTCTCTAAGTATTACAACTTTAAAGAAAATTGGAGAAGAAGAGATCTGCTGAACATTATGGAAATGGAAATAAGGTGAGGAAGGGAAAAGATGAATATCCATCCTATGGTAAATGTGGGAAGAAACACCCCAGTACTTACCTAAAGGGATTGAGAGTCTATTACAAGTTTGGTGAAAAAGGCCACCATGCTTGTGATTGCAAGGGGAAGAAAGAAGATGTTAATGTTGAATGCTAAAATTGTATATAAAAGTGTAATTATGTAAAAGAATTTACTAAGAACCAAGTAAACTTACCCTAGATATGGCCAAGGGAGAAAAACCAAGATTATGCGATTACTACTACTGAGGTTGAAGCTCCGAAGGACATGGTGGCAGGTAATTTAATGGTTTCCTTAGGTTTAGAAAATGCTTTTTTTGATTCTGGATTATCACATTGTTTCATATCTTCCCAGTTTTCTAAGAATATTATATATTTCTAATTTGATTTAACAAGGGAGTTGTCAGTCAAAACTCTTTAGGGAAGTATCATTGCAACAAAGTTCTGTGAATCTGTTCCAATTAGGGAATATAAATGTTTTTTATCTACTGATCTCTTCATCATACCCATGATTGAATTTGATATTATCCTTGTTATGGATTGGCCTTCAGACCATGATGGGAAAATTTATTATAAGAAGAAGGAGGTTACAATTCTTGATGATGATAAAGAGCATCTTATCTTTAGACAAGAAACGTCACCACTTGATTTTTATCTAGATCCACCCCAGTAGATCAACTAAATTCAATTATTGGGGAGTAAGAGAATGAAATAACTATGGGTGAGGAAAGGAATGTTCAAATAGAGGATGTAATTATTGTGCAAGAATATGTTTATGTGTTTCCATAGGATTTACCTAGACATCTTCCAAAATGAGAAATTGAGTTTTCCATTGATTTAATTCCTGGTTCAAGGCCCATATCGAGGACCCCTTATTGAATAGACACTGTGGAATTAGTGGAACTAAGGAAACAGCTGGAGGAATTGAGTAATAAGGGATTTATTTTCCCTAGTTTTTCTCCATTTGAAGCGCATGTTCTTTTTATCAAGAAGAAATATGGATCTATGAGGTTGTGCATTAACTATAGAGAGATAAATGCTTTAACAATAATGAACAAGTATCCCATACATCACATTGATGATTTATTCGATCAAATTCATGGAGCACAATATTTTTCAAATATTGAAATTTGATCTGGATATCACCAGTTGTGTGTGAAGAAGGAAGACATTCCGAAAAAAACATTTTGAACTAGGTACGAGCATTACGAGTTTACTGCAATGCCTTTTGGATTGACTAATTCACCCTCTATCTTCATGGATCTAATGAATAGAATTTTCAAGGAATATATTGATGAATTTTTAGTGGTATTTATTGATGATATTTTGGTTTACTAAAAAATCTATGAAGATCATAAAAATAAATTCCACATTATCCTAAAGACTCTTAGAAGAAATAAATTATTTGGGATGTTTAGCAAGTGTGAATTCTGGTTCTAGAGATTTCTTTTCTTGGCCATATTGTCTCTATGGATGGAATCTCTATTGATCCTTATAAGACAAAGGTAGTCCAAGAATGGACATCATCGACGTGTATAACTGAGCTACAAAATTTTATTAGTTTAGGAGGTTATTATTGGTGTTTTGTCCAGAATATTTCCCGATTGGAAAACCCATTAACCAAGATCACACGTAAAGGGGTTAAATTTGTTTGGAAAAGAGAGTGTGAAGAATGTTTCAAAGAACTGAAGAGAATATTTGTCAATTCTCCTATATTAACTCTACCATCGGATAATGATGGTTTTTTTAATTATTATGATACTTCAAAGAAAGGACTTGGTTGTGTACTTATGCCGAATGATAGAGTTATTGCCTATGCATCACGACAGCTAAAAATTCATGAGAAAAATTATCTTACACAAGACCTTAAGTTATCAGCTATAATCATTGCTCTGAAAATATGGAGACACTACCTCTATTCTAAAAAATGTCAGATTTATACTGATCACAAGAGTTTGAAGTATATTTTCTCACAGAAATAACTCACCATGAGGCAAAGACGATGGCTTGAACTACACAAGGATTATGATTGGACTATTCACTACCACTTGGGGAATGCAAATAAAGTGGTAGATGTTTTGAGTAGAAAGGATCATGCATTTTTGAACAATATGGGAGTTGAAAGGGATCATGTTTTCATGGATCTAGTAATGATGGATATGGGTATAACTATGGATGGTGAAACATCAACACTTTTTCAAATGGTTTCCAAAACATCTTTATTAGAAAGGATAACGAGTTATCAGACTAGTGATGAGGAGTTTCAAAATAAGATTAAAGATGTGAATGATTGGGGATTGTGTGACTTCATATATGAAGATGGAATTTTGAAATTTGGGAAGAGAATTTGTGTTCCTAACATACCTGATAAAAAAAGGGAACTGTTGGATGATTCTCATAGCTTAAATTTCTCTATACACCCTGGGAGAACCAAGATGTGTAGAGATTTAAAGGAACATTCTTGATGGGACAACATGGGGAGGGAGATTGCTGATTTTGTTTCAATATTTATGGTTTATCAACATGTGAAAGTTGGAAGGCAACAACAAGGAGGATTCATGAAACCTCTTTCCATACCTGAGTGGAAATGGGATTATATTATGATGGAATTTTTCATGGGGCTACCAAATACTCAAAGAAGGAATGATGCAATATGGGTCATTGTTGATTATCTTACCAAGTCAGCACATTTTCTTTCTATAAGAGAATATTTACCACTTGAACGTATGAAAATACTAAATATTAATGAAGTTGTAAGACTCTATGGTGTACCTTTATCGATTATTGCTGATCGTGATCCTTGTTTTACATCAAGATTCTGGAAAAGTCTTCAGAAGTCCCTGGATATTGAACTTTTTTTGAGCACTTCCTACCACCCTCAAACTGATGGACAATAAGAATAGACTATTTAAGTCTTAGAAGACATGTTGAGATCTTTCCCACATGAATTTCATGGTATATGGGATCAATATTTACCTCTGGTAGAATTTTTATATAACAATAGCTTCCATTAATTTATTCATATGACACAATATGAAGCGTTATATGGAAATAGATGTCACACACAAACTTGTTGGGATGGTGTTGGTGAAAGAAAACTCGCAGGCCAAGAAATTATTGAGGAAACAATGGAAAAGGTGAAGGTTATCTAAACTCACATCAAAGAAGCTCAATGTAGGCATAAGATCTATGTCGATAAAAAAAGGAAGGATTTGGAATTTCCTGTAAGAGATCATGTGTTCATGAAGATATCTCCTTGGAAGGGAGTTATACGATTCGGTAATAACGGTAAATTAAGTCCCAGGTACATCAGACCTTTCAAAATTCTAGAATGAATTGGGGCTGTAGCTTAATGTTTGGCAATGCTGAAAAGTCTCTCTAAAGTTCACGATCTGTTCTACGTGTCACTGTTGAGAAAATACATGCATGAACCAGTGCATGTACTCACCTATGAGAAAATTGAACTGGAACCAGATATGTCTTATTGTGAAGATCCTGTCAAGATTCTTGATATATGAGAACAAGTTCTGAAAAATCGAATGACTCGTCTGGTAAAATTTCTATGGAGAAACCATAAGATGTAAGAGGGAACATTGGAACCTAAGGAACTTATGATGAATAACCACTCGAATATTTTTATGCAATAATATTCTAGAAATTTCGAGGACAAATTTATTTTATGTAGGGGAGAATGTAACACCCCAGGCTTCCATGGTATGTTCATCTTTGAATAATACAATAACTTGTGTTGTACGCAACTTCGAGCTCAAACACACCACAACCAATCAGACTAGCCATTATGAATAGTAATAGCCACTTTTTGAAAATTTATAAATATTATCTTTCAATATGGACTTCATTTTTGGATTCGGAATATTGAAATTAGTTAAGGTGAATTTTTTTTGTTTTTCTGAAAACTTTCAATTTTTGATGAATAATGAAAAACACTGAGTTATTACTTAAAACTGACTTTTTATTTAAATAATTATTTATTTTATTTAAATTTATTTTATGTCAAAATAGTTACATAATACTTATATTAGTTCAATGTAATTCATTTTATTCATTTTATAATAAGTTTAGATATATAAAAATTTTATCAAACTTTTTATCATCTTTTACCCACCACCTAGGAGCATTTGCAAATTTGCATAAAACATAATATTATCGCTTCCAGGAGTTGAATTTCAAAATTTTGAGAGACACAGTTAATATCAGTAAGTAAAATGTGACCCAATAAGATGAAAAAAATATTGGGCAAATAGTAAATTTTGACTTTTATTTACCACGGTTAAAAGTAAATAGGGTAATTAAGGGTAAAAATGATATCATAATTAACCTAACACATGTCTTAATTCTATTGGATAAGTATAAATAGACCAAAAAAAAACCTTAGGAATAAAATATGATCCTATTTGGTCCACTTAGATTAGATTAGGACATTTATTATTATTTAAAGAAGAGTTAAAAGAGTTAAATTCAAAGTTTAATAACTAAACCATTTTTAATATTGGGTTACACACAATATAAATTTGAATATAAATATTTATTATAAAGATAAAAATATTTCTTAAATAATGGTATTTTATTTATTATTTTTAGACATTAAAAAATTAAATTTATTTATGACACAATGATGATTCAGTTATTACCTTATTAATGAAATATTAAAATAATTGATTTAATAAATGTATAAATAAATGTAAATTGAGACTTATGATGAATTCCACTAATTTATGTGGTCAATATGACATGGTAGGGTTGGTTAAATAAATTTAATTCAATGTGATAATGTTTTTATGGCTTTCAAAAAAATAAAATACAAAATTTTGTTCAAATTAACATATTTGAGTTTTTAAAACAAATACTATATTATTAATTGATATAATATCTCTAAAAATCTAATGTTCATATAAAAGGCTTAGATAAGGTTATATATATTATTAATGAAACACATGGGGTTCTCTTGGCTTTTTATAGTAATTTTATTAACCATATAATTTAAAAAAACAAAGAGACATGGTAAATGACAAACTATTTAACTAAGAGGTAAATCTAAATAATAAGGTTAATATGGTAACCTAAACATATATAAAACCTTTTTTTGAGAGGTTTTTAACCCACACCCATCTTATTCTCTAAATAATTCATTTTGGAGCCATTAGAAACTAGAAATTATTTTATTATAATATAATATTTCAAGTTTTTCATAAAGTGACCCTCACCTCTCTTATAAAAGGGAACTTCCCCTTCTCTTAATTTCACACATCCAAAGCCATTTTTCTCGGCCAAACCCTTCCCAAATATCCTCCCAACATCACTAACTTAATCCTAGATGCCTAACTTTGATCATAAGGCCAACATAATGAGCCCTTTTGATCAACTCAAAACGAAACACCCGAAGTAGAGGTATTAATTTCACCACCCTCTTCCAAGTTCTTATCTTCTTCCACTTCCTCTTTATTTGTGGTTTTTATACCAAAATAACAAATCCAGTACCTTATACAAACTTTAATGTTATTATAAATATGGTAAAATCCTATTCGTTATTCTATCCATCCTAAAAATGACAAAGTTAGCATACGTGTGTACATATGACTTACCGTCTCCACGTCATGGTGTAGTTTGTTATTCAAACACTTAATTATTTGGATGGGTATAATAATGAGTATACTTGATGTAAATAATAAATATTACATTTTAATGGTTATATATATATGATATACCATCCAATTACATAAAATATCTTCATCAATATAATTATATTGTCGCTCATGCGTATGTACAGATTACAGTCTCCACGAATGCGATGAGATTCATTCCCCATCATAATCATTCAATAATAATTTTAATTTTATGATTAAAAATAATGTTTATGAACATAATATCATTCTGTATATGAATCAAATACATCCTATTCATAACAAACATGGTTTACATAACCAAGCATATAAAGGAAACGAATCATTTAACACCCAACACAATGATACTACTAAAATATTATTAACAAAGCAATATAAGAAGATCATATATGATATCATATCTACTTATATTGTTCTATTATAATTTAATAAAAATTATTTAACTATTATAAAAGAGGTTAACGTACCATTGACCAAGGAAAAGTACAAGGTAAGGGTTAATTTCACAATCTTTTTATTATCCAAGGTTGTTTTCACGTAAGTATCTACTGAGACCACATTATCATCCCATCCATGTTTTATTAAAAATTTATTTCAAAACATTTTTACTATTAACTTGAAAATGGGTTAAAGTCATTTATACTATTATTTGACCTTATATGTTTTAATGGAATCAATACATCATTTTCCAAACAAGGTACTTTATGTCCTTTTCAAAAAAGTTAAGGTAAGAATGTTTTTTTCTAACTTATACGGTGGGTGCAGCTATTTTCCACTATTATAACATCGCCGATGATTCCCTTACAAGCTTATAAGAATATTTTCAAAATAAATGTTTTCTTTAATAATTATATGACTTTTAAATTATTTCAAAAAAGAATGCAATATTTCTCTAAAAGAAAGTTTTGATTTCATCTATGTCAACATCCTTTTGATGAATTTTAGGCTTGTTTGAAGTTGATTTATTATGATAAAAATCATCAATATTGTATTGAAGGTTTTGTGATATTTTTGACTGTGGACGTGTTATTACCATTAATGGTTTATGTATAAAGTATTTACATTTTGTATGCTAGTTTTAATACGAATTTTTATATTATTTTTAAACCTTTCCACATGAGGATTGAATTGGACTTATTAAGTGACGTGTGGAGCCTGCTATAGCTACTCGATGCATCGGTAGGTCTCATGAGACAAACTAGTGTCTTGGCACAAGGGATTGAAAAAATCTTTTTTGTAGTCTTGGAACAATGCTTAGACTATGTGGTTATGAGGTCTGGAATTATGTATTCCATCATTATGAAATTGGATGTTGAAATTACATGTGATTATTCAACTATTATAATATCCTTGTGAATAAGTAAATGGAATTCTTTGATTTTATATTTTCCATATTATGCTATTGTTTATGTTTTAAAGGCTTTTGTTTTAGTCTTACACATTGCCTTAAATGTTTATGCTTATTTATGAAGGTTTCCACTATATAGTTATCCTTACTAATCATATGAGCTCACCCCTTTATATGTTTTATTTTTCCCAGGATGTGATGATGTATTTAATGTTTGACCTCCAGGGATAGGCTAAGGATATAAGTGTGTTCAAATGGTACAAAATGTTGTTGATGTTTTTATTTCATGATGTAATGTAAAACATATGAATTTATCTAGTACTTCCAAGGCCACTAAACTAATTGGTCTTTCGGGACATGATTCCTTATATCCTGCCAATGTTATGTAATAATGCACTGACTCTGGGTAACTAATGTTCAAGAGTTACAAATAACATTAACTAATTCAATAATTAACTACTCACAACAACCTCTCTAGTTAATTTAACAATTAATTAATCATGTGAATAAGATGAATTAATTCCAAAATTTATTAATCACATTAAGTAAAATAATTAATTTAGAAAAAAACTTGTCTCATCACTTTAATTAATTCATTCATCAATTAATTAATCCCTATATTTAATTAAACTTTTAAATAACCACATTACTCAAAATAATTTATTTATCAATTAATTAATAAAATTATTTAGTTGAATATTTAAATAATATCGTTACTCACATTATTTAATTCATTAGTTAATAAATCCATTTATTTAATTCAACAATTAAATAATATCTTACACAAATTAATTAATTCATAAATTAATTAATCCCATTATTTAATTCAACAATAAAATAATATCTTGAATCACGTTAATTAATTCATTGATTAACTAATCCCACTATTTAATTCAATAAATAAAAAATATCTTTAATCGAATTAATTAATTCTTCAATTAATTAATACTTTTATTTAATTGAACAATTAAACAATCTATTAACTCATATTAATTAATCCACAAATTATCTAATCACATGATTTAATTACACAATTAAATAATCACTTTACTCATATTAATTTATTCACCAGTTAAGCAATGCTATTATTCAATTCAACAAATAAATAATCTATTTACTCACATTAATTAATTATTCAATTAACTAATCACTTTACGTAATTAAATAATTAAATAATCTCATTAGTCACATTTATTAATTCATCAATTAATTAATCCAGTTATTTAACTCAATAATGAAATTATATCCTTACTCATATTACATAATTAATCAGTTAATCAATCAAATATTTTAATTTAATAATTATGTAATCTCTTAACTCAAATTAATTAATTCATTAATTAAGTATTCCATTTACTTAATTCAAAAATTAAATAATATATTAACACACATTAATTTATCCATTAATTTATTTATCCAATTATTTAATTAAAAAATTAAATAATCTCTTTACTCACATTAATTAATTAATTAATTAATCCCATTATTAAATTCAATAATTCAATAATCTATTTAATCACTTTAATTAATGCATCAAATTTTTAATCACATTATTTAATTCAATAATTTAATAATTTCTTTAGTTACATAAATTTATTCATATATTAATTAATCCCATCATAATTCAATAATTATATAATATCTTACTTACATTAATTAATTTATCAATTAATTAATCACATTATTTGATTCAACAAATAAATAATCACACTACTCACATTAATTAATTCACCAATTAATTAATCCCATTTTTTAATTCAACAATTAAATAATCCCAATACAACGATTAATTAATTCATATATTAATTAATTCTGAATCAAACTATTCAATATCCTAAAATAAATAATCAATTAACTGGTATATCTCTATTAATACAATAGCCCAAATTAATTAAATCAATTAATTATTTTATCTCTATTAATTTAATCACCCTAATTAATTCCTCTATTAATTGTTTGTTAGTTAATTATTCAATTTAACAATCTCTATCTCACAATATTTAGTTAAATAATTAATTATCCAAAATTAAAATTTCATAATCCAAACAACTCCAATTAATTAATTCTACAATTAATTATTTAAGTTCAATAATATCAATTACTCCATAATTAATTGAACAATTAATTAACCCAATCAAAATTTCATAATCTCATAATTAATTTTACAGTTAATTATTCATGATCTAAAATCCCAAAATCCTAATATCACATTTAGATTAATTAATTTGTTCATAAATTAAAAAATTTGATCAAGAATGAAATTTCTAAAAATATTATATAAATTTTATTATTACATACACATAATTGAAATTAAGACTTTTGGATTTGAATTATAGACCGCCTACCTCAAAAATGGTGATGGAGAACACTCGCCAAAGGAAGTACCTAGTTTCAGGGGAATATCAATTTTGAAATGGATCTCCATTCAATTCCTAGATCCAAGATTTAAATTAATCTAGATCTAACAAACCAAGTTCTAAATCTAGATCCATTAACAAATAAACACCCTTCTTTTATTCAAGAAGAGGATTAGAAGAGATAGATAGATATAAATGAGAATAATACCCATACCTAAAAGGCATGTAGAGGGACTTCGATTGAAGATGATCATTCACAGAGGATTTTCGGTTTATGTCATAAGTTAATGAAGGCTCTGAAATAGAGAGGAGTCATCCATAGAGGCTTGGTAGTAGAGAGAAGAAGCCTGCATTAGAGAAACATGATGCTGGAAGGGTTCATAATGGGTGATCTAAGTTCTTTTATATTTTCCCCTAAAAATATCATCACAAAACTTTCAAAAAAATAATAAAAATAAAAAATTACACATTGTGTAATTTCATTTCATGGCATGTTTACATGTGATCTAATTTCATGTCATGAAAAGTCTACATATGGTCTAAATTAAAGTCGTGACATGTCTACACATGGTGTAGATTAAAGTCATAACATGTCGACATGTGGTATAATTTATTTACAGGGTTTATAAAGTTTCAAGGGTGAGAGTTAATATAGTCCACGAATTAAATTCACAGGGTCTACCTAAAATAATTCACGTCACGAATCAGTTCCATGTTGTTAATTTTTTCTATAGCCCAAAATAACCATGAAATCCTGTTGCAGTCTTGAAAACATTCTTTATCTTATAATATTTCAATGATAAATAGATATATTTTTGAAAATACCTTATATCTATGTTTTTTATGAAGGGAATCACCCAATTGATGTTATATATGACTATTAGATAGTATAAAAACAATAATTTTCCAAATCAATCATATAGATAAACCCTACTATATTTCTATGATAACACTTAGAGTTTCCCATCTAAGTGTGACCCAAATCTCTTATTGATTTTTTTCCATAACTCTTTGGGTTCACAATTTCCACAAGGGCTTCCAGAAGATAATCCATGGGAACCCCACTTTGGCATGAACCCCCTAGGTTTGATGATCTAGATCTTGTAATGTGTTTTCTTTAGAAATAATCTAAAAATAACCATTATTTAATGGAATTTAACATAATCATAATTTCTTATGTTATTCACTTTATGCATAAATTATGTTAAAGAATTATTTTCAGAATCCTTATCTAATAAACAAAACTAATATGCTGAAGCTATATTAATGTGTAACATTTTCACACAACCCATAGTTTCTCTAACTTATCAAAAAATAGAATCGAAACATATTTTTATCCAAATGAATATTATGAATAATATAAATTATTATTTAAATAAAGGGTTATAGTTATATGAATTTATTAATCTTATCTTGAGTAATACTTGATCTATAGATATGAAAGGCAAGAACCTCTAGGCTAGTGTAAAGTATGACCCAAAGTCACTATACTGAGAGACACTTTACTCAAGAGAAATTACAATTCATCAAAACTATAAAAGATAATATGTATAAACTATATTCAAAATCTAAATTAAAGCTAGTAAGTTTAATTACAAACCAAATTCAAAGTAGAAGAAAACTAAACTTAAGTTGTATTACCTAAGTAGGCATGTAAATGTTTTAGAATTAATATTTCACATAAATTATAGAATATACAATATTCACATTTTATAAACAATTTATAAACGTGAATATTGAAAAAGAATAAATATATAAATTTTTGTATTTTCAAAACATGTGGTATGTAGAGACCCTGACCCAATAGCCCTGAGATGATGTCAACACTATTAGATTAAAAAATGATACAAGGAATGACATCTTGAAAGACCGATTAGTTTTGAAGTCTTGGTAAACATGATACATACATGATACTTGAATTACTTTTGAAAACAAAAATTACAACATAATTTTGTATAGAGTATAACTTTATTCCATATAGAAAATCCTTACACATCAATCATAGTAATCTATATGGATTCAAAGTAAAGGAAACAAAATAAAGGTGAGATCAAATGCTCAATAAGGGTTATATAAAACCAAATCTATCATGAATCAGTAATCCTAAACAACATGGAAAGGTAAATAAGTAAACACACATGCAAGGTAATTAATAAATTGAGAAGGAAGTTAATTCATAGATAATATCATTGTGAAAATATAATGGATAATAATCAATATGTTAAGGAAAATTACTAAAAACACATTCCATTTAATTGAAAATTTTCATATCATTAATGTATAATAAATAATCGATACGGAAAGGAAAATAACTGAAATCACATTCCATTTAATCAATATCTAAAAATAAAATGGATCTTGAGAAGATATCATTGTGAAAATATCATGGATAATAATAACTGAACTCTTTATAAGGGCAATGCTTAATTATTTGACATGATGAACTAAGGTATCATGATACCTATTCTATCAATACCATTCATAAGATGGTTTAGAACTATAGGTAACTACATATATAATGCTCTCTTACTTATTCATATCACATCACCAATAGATTTATTAAGGGGAAATATAATATCACACCACACCAATCACTATAGGAATAAAGTATTCATTATATATCTAAAGATCTATTAAATTTGAGAATAATGTCCCTTATTATAAAATATCCATATTGAGTAAAGAATAATAATTTATCAATATTGAACCAGTTAATCATATAAATTTCAATGTAAAACACCATATATAAAAATGATATATGGTTTATGTAATAGGAATATCCATGATAAATTATAATTACTGGAAATTTAACATCCAATGATTATAGTAAAATGAATATTTCATGGGGAAGTTAGTGACTACAAAAATGAATCAAGTATATTAATTTCAACACTATAATTGGTAAAATTTATCTTAAACCATCTAAAGGAATAATAACAATGATATTAATAAAACGTATCCCTAGTGGAGTAAATGTAAAATAAAAGGTTTTTGTTTTTGATGAATATAAATACCGTAAATATATATTACAAAATATTATTCAGGAAAATATCATTTTAATATTGAAAATAAACCTTAAAAACTAAAAGTTCAAAATAAAATTTATAAATAATATTATTTGAAAATAATATTTGAAACATCTAGTGGATGAATTTACACATTGAGTGTTCATGATGGCAGTAAATTTCATACATGCTGAGTATGTTAAAAAAAATATTTCGTACACATTTTTTGTAAAATCCAAAGAGGTATTATTTTGAAAATAATATAAATATTCCTTTAATTTTTTTGTAAAATATAAAAATGGGTAAATTTTTTTAGTAAATCTTTTTAAAAAGGGTTAAAAAATTTCTGAAAACATGTTTAGGTAATAAGGTTCTAGAAGAAAAAGTTTTTTCGACCGAAAAGAGAAATGAATCTTGAATTTATTAATACACTTTAATTAAAAAATAGTAGAATAAATGGAATTATTACTTGAAAAAGATAATTATTAACCAAAATAAAATTAAATTTAATGGTTTTGTTAGATAATGATCAAATAATTTACTTCAACATTAATTTAAGAATTAACAATCTTTATTTGATTGAGATTATGAAATAAACTCTTACAATTATCACAATGATGAAGTGAGAATTAATAAATATTCCAAATAAATATATCAACTAAAAAACCTCATTAAATAAGTGAAAATAACAAATAATATAATCATAATTCATCACAAAAATAATCATATAATATCAAATACAACATATTAATAATAATACCTAATGACGAGAAATTGAGTTATGAAATTGTTTACCACATGGTATTTAATGTCTTAGAATTTCTGTGTATTTTTTTAATTTTATGGAATTATTTTGAGACTGTGAAATTCAACGTAACGTGATTCTGAGGCCAGGAGAGCCTAGAATAGATTTTTGAACTATTTTAAGGTACGTTCAGTAAATGTGAGAGCTGTATTTTCTATCTTTTTAACTGGTGCTTGGATAAAAAATCTAAGGGAACCATTGAACTCAAAATTCCAAGATTCACCTAGAAATGACTTAACTTTGGACGACAATGGCCAAGAGGAAAAGTTATTTTTCTTCCTTTTCGAGAAAAATAGTAAAATAACTTAAAAAGTTATTTTATATTCTTTCTCATCTGTTGAGTGGTGTATGGTAATGCATCAGTGTGATGACTAGGTATATTAATGAGGCTCATTAATGTCATGTATCACACAACACAACAACGTAATAAAGGGAGCATAACAACGATAGAGTTTCATAAATGAAATAGATTGACGACGCGACATCATAATGTAACTGAAACACTACGACATGTTTTCTTTAATAATTTTGGTGCATCAGAGATGAAGGAATTAAACCTTGGTGAATCTCTAACGAATCCCCAACAGAATTCCTCTCCAACGAAGAATGTCAGAGAGACTTCATCGCCTTTGACACACCCTTGAAGAATGGAGATGAAAGCGATGACATCAAATCCTTGAACTCTTAAGGATGAGCACTTTGACCCCAAATGTCAAAGAGGTTGGGGTTTTATTTTTATTTCAAGGTTCTTTCCTGCTCTTCTTTTTTTAGAAACAATGAAAACAGATCAACCCACGAATAAGTTGATCTACGATGTGTGCATTTATGCTGGAGGGAAACTTTTCATGAAGAATTTTTATTAGGGATTCAAACATTGGATGAAATTATTGAAACACAATCACTAATCCACCCCTTGATTTAAAACTCACACACAGAGGGCCCGATCTTACACGAATAAGGCCGGAGCACCTCTGCTTATGCGTTCTTGGTGGCTGTTTTATCAAAGTGGAGGTAGTTCGATTCCGGGGACAGAGTGGGGATGACAACGATCTGAGAGACCCATAGGTGTAGACAGACTTTAAAACAAACCATCGGAGCAACTCCAATGGATGTGTCCAGGCCACAATGGCTGCGTGAAAGGTGGGGCGCCACCCGGCCCCACAAGAGCAGCAGAGGTAGCCGAGGCTTGCTAGAT
Organism: Viscum album; assembly: GCA_963277665.1. NCBI lineage: Eukaryota > Viridiplantae > Streptophyta > Magnoliopsida > Santalales > Viscaceae > Viscum > Viscum album. Next base: position 1,463,517,853 of record OY728165.1, on the reverse strand, counting down.
GTTATGGAGGACGACGACATGCCTGTCAGCGTTTTGCGGTGGTAGAAGGCCGTAATAGTGGGAGTCACGACACCTGGAGGGGGCCATGTGAATGGGTGGACCACGTCCGGGCTAACCGTTTTTCCTGGGTGAGTTGTGGTCCATTGACTATGGTAGGAGGAGGAGGCCACACAGGGAAGAGGAGACCAGACGCGACTGGTTGCAACGTCCCGGCCAGGCGCTCTTACTAGACACACCACACGGCTGGTCATCGGGCTGGTGAGCTGTACCCTGAGCCCTGTAGGCTGAGCTCATGCTAGAAAACTGAACCCAAGACATTTGAGTCGGGCTAGACTAGACCAGGGTACTGGGTGACCCAGCGAGCTGGACCCTTGGCCAATTCGGGCCGGGTGCAATGAGGTTTATTGGGCCTAGCCCACTGGCCATGATGGACCAGATCAACCCTAACCCGAACCAAGTCAGGTCGAGTCTATCTAATTAAACTGGGGTATTCAGGACCCCCTGGCAGGGGTGTTCTGATCAGTACGACCGAGTCGGACCAGAACCCATCGTAATTAGTCCCATGTTTACTAAAATGCCTGTATCTATCAAAACACATGTCTGATTGATGAGTCGTTGGGGGATTTGGGACCCTCTTGACAAAGAAGATATTTCGGAATGCTTAGTGGTGACTTTAATTGACATAGAGATGCGAATAATGGTTTGAGGAGCGGTTCTCCAAAGCACGCTACGTACGAAACCCTACAGTTGGCAGAGACGTAAAGACTGATCGACGACGGTCCAGTGGGAAGTGTCTCTATGTGACTTGGTAGGACCACGGTGAGGAGAAGCTCTGTGTGACCTAGTACACCAATGGTACATAACAAGAGGAGTACCTCAGTTCATCCATGGTGGGAAGTGGCTTTGTGTGTCCTGGCATACCCATGGTGGGGAGTGACTCTGTGTGACCCAGCATTCCCTGATACTCATGAGGGATGAGTACCATAATAATCCAAGGTTAGTTAGAAGAAGATCTATGTGACCTAAAAGTCCCACAGTACTCGATAGAGGAGGATTTCCCCAGCAGCCGAGGAGTTTGATGATATTATCGGTGATGAAACTATCTCCACCCTTGAATATAGTTGGTGTGAGCTGTCTTGTGATTCGTTCTTATGCTTTGTGACTTGATTTTAGGATTTATTTGTGGTATTTACTTTGTGTTTCGGGGTCCCCTACTAAATATTTTGTTACTCACCACTACACAATCATCTCTCGAATGTGTTGTGTCAGGTGAAGACGATCGATGTTTCAATAGAGGTGCTCTGGGAGATGGGTCCGATGGACGATATGATGGTGGACTTGGGGACTAGAACAACACGGGGTCTAGTAGGACGAAGAAGACATGACATAATACTAATGATTCCAGTATGTTCACTACTCTTAAGAGCATGTGTGGTTTTCTGTGGATGGCCATCTGATATCCTTTTTTTTCTTTGTTGTTTCAGTTCTTTTTTTTGGGTTTGTATTCTGTCCCACTTTCTTTATGTTTTATTTTATACTTTGTCATGATTTAGTATAATTATTATCCCTTGAAAGTGTGTTGGGATGTGGTTGGGCATGTTTGTGCCTACAGGTACTAAGGAAAATTCCTTTCACTTGTAGGTTAACACCTTCAGTGCTAGTCTCCAACCTCTATGCTTCGGGAGACGGGCTTGGGGTAGTCACGACACGGGCCCCGAGGGAGGAGTTGTGACATGGTAACTTTCCTGAAAAATCCAATTGGTTTAAATAAATAAAATTTAAACTTAATATAATATTATGTATGAGTGAATACTAATTTTACATGTAAAAAGGTTAGAATATACAATATAAAATAAATTTGGCGCATAACATTACAATATTCCTCAATGAAGGGAGATTGAGACAAAGCCCCATGCCTCATGCTTCCATTTGGGTGAACATTCCTTAACCTCATGTATAGTGGTTTTACATTTTTAATTAAATTATTAATTAACCATGTTAATATTTATAATATCATATTTGATTCTTTTATAACATCGTATCTCCCATTTGTTAATTATCATTCATTATTTTCATTGTTTCAAGTGTTAATTGCTTTATTTTTTCATGCATGCTTCAACATGAAAGATCCAATTATTGTGAATATTATATAGTTATATAATCTACAAAATAATAATCATGTAATAATTATGATATTTTTACATCATTTATAACATTAAAAAAAATTACAAAACATGGTTAGAAAAAATGAACAATGTTACAATCTAGGAGAGGGTAGGCCATACATACACTTGAGTAACATTTCCATTTTTCAATGATATTTATGGAAAAGAGAAAATTAGTATTTTCCCATTAAATAATTATAATAATATCATATATACAATATATTTTATTTAAATATACTTATATATATCATCCTTGTGTTGTAGTGATGAAAAAAGATCCACAATAGTTCGTGAAGGCAGTAGTCCACACATACATGAATGTTGTTATCATTCTTCAGTGTAAAAAAAATAAAATGATATATTATCTTTTCAGAATGATTAACCCAAAACTTTTACCATAATTATGTAATTTATATGACTAATATTCATTAAAATAACCCTTATTACATTCTATGTAAATCATCACTGAAAAAAGAATAAAATCTGTTCTCAAGGCAGTTATACGCAATACACATGAGCGACATCATCACTTCCATTATGAAATGGAAGGTAAAAAAATTTATATATTATATAATATCTACTGATAAATTGTTATGTTATAAATATCATATATATACTTTATACACATCAACATACATAACCATGATGGGAGGTAATGAAAAAATTAATGACCTCGGTTCTTGAGGTGGTAGTCCATCAAACACACAAAAGATGATTTCATAACCCACATGTTGCATGTGGGGATGGTTATAAGTGATTTACTTAATAGTAAAACGTAATATTATCTAATATCCCAAGGAAATATGAAATAAAAATTACTTAATAATTTTTTAGGACTAAAAAAAATAATTTAATAAAATAAAACTTTTATAAAATTTTTATAATCAAAATATGTTTTGAATATAAAATAATACTATATTTTTTCTTTAAAATATCATTTTTGTATCTAAATAAATATATATAAACTTATTCTTTTATTTCGTCAAATAATTAGATGTTTTATATAAAAGGTAATATATTTATAAGGATAATTATTCTTGAATTGGAAATATGATTAATGTTTAGAGATATTATTATATAATATAACTAATTTAATATAATTTTGAAATTATAAATATATTAATATACATATATAAATTTTATTTTTTTATAAAATCGGATTATATTTTGTTTTATAAAATTTTGAAAATTTATTAATTATGATAATTTAAATTCATATAATTAATTTGGTTTTATAAATTTTGATTTAAAAATGATATATATATGTATATATGTTGTGTGTGTGTGATTCAAATTACAATTATTAATTTTAAATTATGAATTACAAATAAATTATTTATTTAAAAGAATTACTTTTATCAATTTAGAATTAAGGAAAACTAGAATAAATAAATATATTATAATTATCATTTCCGGATTATAAAATATGTTTTGATTATAAAAATACATTATTTTATAAGTAAGAAATTATAAAATTTCAAGTTAAACTTATAATATTTACATTACAAGTATCTTTATATAAATAAAGTTACTAAAGAAATAAAATAAAAATAATAATAATGACAATAAAAGAATAATAATGATAAAAAGAGGGGAAATCGAATAGCATTTCCTTGGAGTCTGCATGGGAATCGAGTTAGGGTGTGTAGAGGTGGAGTTGGGGGAGAGCAGGTTGAGCAGAGGAAGCCGAGGTCTCTAGGTCATGCTGTAAGGGAACCAAATGAATCATCAAGTTGATCTGATCTTTAGTGGAGATGAGTCGTGGTGACAACTTATGATGATGAAGGAGGCCCTTAAGAGAGGGCTTCAAGAAGCCACAACATCATTAGGTATCAACAACGATTTAGGGTTAATCTTTGAGCTATAAGGATCCAAGGACCGGTGAAGGCAATATGTTCTTGTTAGGGTTTTGGATCTACATCAGGGTATGTGTTTTTCTTTTTTAGGTTTGAATCTCTTCGGTTTACTAGTAGTAGAATCATTTTTCTATTTACCTGTTTATCCTTGATTCAATTTTATTCATCCTGCATTCCATTTTTAATAATAGTTGTTTTTGTGTTGGTCCACTATTTTGGAATCACCAGTCCATGTTGGGATTTTTTATATTATGAGGTCAACATTTTCCTCCTTCACGTGTTGACATTATTACACCCGTTTGTCACATTGATATACTATTTTTGTTGTCTTGATTTATTTTTTCCACTGGATGCTCAACATTCTCAACAAGCTTGAATCTGTCATAGTTTTGAAACCACACCCAACTATTTGAATATATATTTATATCATTGCATATGCCTATAAAAACCAAGTACCTTTTTTTAAATGGTATTTTCAACTCCATCTGTCATTCCAAGGGATGATGAGGGTGTGTACAAGATGCAGCAGTAGAATAATTTCTTCAAACTATGATTGAAAAACAATTAAGGAGTCATAATATCTCTTTGAATTATATTTATACATGGGATTTAACACTCCTTTTTGAATCAACAGATCAACTTGAATTTTCGCAGTCTCGGTTTCCACCTTTTCAATAATAGATCGATCATCATACACGCATGTACCTGGTGTTTCTTGAGATAACATATATTATAAAGCTGATCATATCTCCTGCACATTTAGATCCATAAAAGTCGCCTTCTGATTCCCCATATTCAAAAATTTGAATTTACAGAGAAGTTGTAACTTCTCTTAAGACTCGTCCTAAAAAGATACTTTTAATTCGATCTTAAATCTATCGATAAAATGGCTTTGAATCAGTCAATGTCGTACTTTAAAAACAACTTTAAATCCGGCTTGAAATTTGCCAAAAAATCAGCTTGCTGACTTATGCATAAAAATATCGTCTTTCAAAATTTCCAACGCCAAATGTAAGGTTGATGACGTGGCCTCCAAACGTAGGGTTGATGACATAGTCTTCAAACGTAAGGTTGAAAACGTGAGGTTGAACATAAACTTAGGGTTGATCATCCATACTTTTTCTTCAACACTCAAATGTATGACAAAAGATCCATACTTTTTATTGATCCATACTTTTCCAAGAACGTATGGTTGTTTACAAAAGTAAGGTTGATGAACCATACTTTTTAGAAACAAATGTAAAGTTTAGTATTTACGTACGGTTCTCCTTCCATACTTTGCTGATAACAAAAACGTAAGGTTCCTTACTAATGTAAGGTTTTTCTTCCATACTTCTCTCTTACCTCAAAAAGTATACATGCTTTTCATCCTTATACTACATTTATCCATGTAGGGTATGAACAATGATTCCAGAACACGCTAAAGAAGATTCTGCGCTATATTTATCCACGTAAGGTATGAACAGTGATTCTAAAATGCGCTAACACAGATTCCACACAAGTAATAAATTCTCATTATTTCAAGAGTAAAATAAATTAAAAAATTCCTGCAAAATACTAAATATAATCATTAGAAAATAACTAAGGGTATTTGTGAGTATCAAAATTATCATAAAGAGACAGAGTATTATTTTCAATAATCTCCCCTTTAAATAAAATTTTTATGTTTTGTTGAAAACCATACTTTTCTCAACAATATCCCACTTTTTGATGATCATAAAACCCATAAAATAATTAAAATTATTTAAATTAAATTAGCTTTCAAAACTAGTTATATAATGTTTTAGAATTTTGAGAGGATGAAACAATATTTATGTTTAGAAAAATTTCTCCTTTTGAATAACCATTATAATAAACAATAAATATACAGAAAACTATTGAAATAATGTTTTGTAAAGTAAAATGTTGTGGTTATCCAAATTTCTCCTTTAATTATCCCCCTAAATAAAATGTTGATGTTTATCAAAATTCTCCCCATTTTTGTGATATCAAAAATAATGAAAAATCATGGATTTTAACACATTTAATGTTGTAATGAACTGTAGGTAAATGCTTATTATTAAATATTTATCAATAATGAAATCTGGAGTACTAGCATATCAAAAATAAAGCTAGTAAAACAAATAGAGAAAGAAACAAATAAACAATGAAGGAAATTTTCATTCAAAAACATCAGTATATACATGACCATGATATACACAGGAATCAAGGTTTGGGTAAGATAGGCAACAAGTTCTATCTCCTCTAGATTGCAGACTAGATTTCTGTAAACTGTTATCGAAGTATCTTCATCATCCCATCTCCATGTTTGATAATGAGCTCTCTGTTATCATGAGTCATATAAATATCATCGATTAAATTGACTCTGAAAAAGTCATGCATTCTTTCCTCTTTTTCGACAAACACTGACAGCTTCTCTGATAACTAATTTAACATAATTCTAACGAATGGCTCACTAGATATAAATTGATCCACTAAGAACTTCTGATTGTCCAGTAACACTGACAAAGGAGCACTGTTACATTGAAGATATTGTAACCTGTCATTCATGTTGCTCATCAGAGTTGAGATATCTTGAAACCTTCTGATTAAATCAGGTGAAGTACCTGATCCACTAACAGCATTATTTGCAACTGATGAAATTTTTTTCTCCATAAACTACTTTAGATCTGATAAATTTTACTTCATAACCATTTCAGATTTCAATTGTGCAGCTGTAGTCAGAATATCCTCTTTAAACCTTTCAACTTCTTGCCTTGAGACTGTACACTCCTTCAGCTTTTGAAACATAAAATGTTCTAAGTCTAAGGCATTTCTCAGAATGACATTCTCAGATTCCAACTGAGATACTTTTCTGTATAGTTCTTCAATTTATTCTTTCCTTGAATCAGATGCACCCTGTGCTTGATTCATATTCACATTCTTTGGTTGATGCAGCAGTACCAAAGGTAATGATTCAGCATCAGATTTTTCCTTTTATCTGTCCTGAGAAGGTTGATCCACAGATTTGTCCTTAGAGTTTTCAAACTCCTATACATAAAAATCTTCTTGAAGTACCTCTGTTGGAGCTTCAGAAGTATGCTCATCAAATTAATCTGTATCTTTGTCTTCCAATGGAATTTCAAGAACAATATCTTCAGTAGTTTCCTAAGGTCTGGCCACTTCTTCACCAGGTACTGCCTCTGTCTTTTGTTCCTGTTGAAGTGCAACTTCAACATTAGCTAGAATTTGTTGCTGAGTCTCTCTTTGAGATTCTTATGGAACTCCTGATCCCTATACTGGTTCTATTCTTTCAGTAACATCTTCCATGATCTTATCAACAACAGCCTCTCTTATAAAAGAATAAGAAAATAAAGCTTCTGTTGTTGTTTCCAACATAGGGGAAGTAATTTCCTCATTAACAGGTCTCTTTCTTTTTTATTGAAGTCCCTCCTGACTTCCGTCTTCCTCAACATATTCCTAATCAGAGCGAATCCTTCTTGCTACATTGCTAACTCTGGATTCAGCTTGTCTCTCCTTGGACTTAGCAGGTTGAGCCTGAGCACTCTCTGAGTCTTCCTCTTCTCCTACTAGAAAAAGTTTTCCTTTAATTGTGCTCCCAAAATATCCAACCTTCCTTAAAGTTCAAGAATTAAATGTATTACTGTGATGACAATTAACTCGGGCATCCACTAATTTCACCATGTCTTTCTTAAATAGCAGTTTAGAAATAAACTGACCAAAAGGGTAGAAATTCATCCGGGCATCGCTTTTACAACAGTAATTGATATACCTTACCATGTACCTTGGGAAGTTTAACTTAATATCGCTTAACTGGAGAAACATTATATACATATCAGGGTTCAAAATCTTTTACATGTCTGCCGTTCTTGGAGCTATTCTAGTCTGAATAAATTTGACCAAACTTTTCTGATCAGGCTGCAATTACTTGATAAACATTTTATTTATAGTTTTAGTACCAAAAAGAAAAGACATGATGTATTTGGATTTATGCACATAATCTCCAATATTTTTCAAATTGAAATGAAAAACTCCCTCATGAGGGCAGTTGAGAATCTGACCAATCTCTACTGATGAGATTGAGGAATCCCTATCTTTTATCTTAGCCATCTTACTATCTGCGGTATCTTCCATACTAAACTATACAGATTTGAAGAAGTATCTTTTTTCTAATTCATATATAAATTCCATATTTTAACTATTGAACATCTGTTCAAGATTCTGAAATGACAACGCTTGCTTCAACAACGAATTTGTCTGAAATAACCAGTCGAGATCGATTACCTTGCCCTGTAAGATTTTTCTTCCCTCGGAGCGTTGTCTCTTGGCATTTCATCGCTTGGCTTCACTGGCACTTTTATTTCTTACCTTCTCTAAAAGAATCTCTGAAGGTTCAAAGGTTAGGGTTTTAGTGGTTCAAAGATTAGGGTTTAGGAGCAGAAGTGCGATTTTCGGATTTCAAAAGGGTTTCGATAGAAGTGAAACAGTTTAGATGTCGAAAAGGCTCTGACAGCCTTGATTCTAGTGTAATCACTAATCATTAAATATATTTAAAATAAATTAAATTTTCATCTGGAGAATGAAAAAATCTTAAACAGTATAGAAAAATTACAAAAATAAACAAAAGTAAATAAAAAAAAATTATTTAAAATTAAATAAACTCAGCTCCCCCTTAATAAAATCAAACCTTGCAGTGGGAAGTGATTTAGTAAAAATTTATGCTAATTGAATTTCAGTATTTTTAAATTCTAAAAATATAACTTTTTTAATAACATGATCTCTTAAAAAGTGATGTCTTATATCAATGTTCTTAGTTCTAGAATGACTAATAGGATTTGTTGAAATATTAACTGCACTTGTATTATCACATAAAAT